>CM053769.1:601799558-601847244 GCA_028658325.1 Potorous gilbertii | reverse complement strand
GATTTTGGCCACAATGTTCCTAGGAGTTTCTCTTTTTGGATCTCTTTCAGGCGGTGATTGATAGACTCCTTGAATACTTATTTTGCCCTCTGGATCTAGAATATCAGGGGAATTTTCCTTGGTAATTTCATGAAGGATGATATCTAGGCTCGTTTTTTGATCATGGCTTTCAGGTAGTCCCATAATTTTAAAATTGTCTCTCCTGAATCTATTTTCCAGGTCAGTTGTTTTTCCAATGAGATATTTCACATTCTCTTCCATTTTTTCATTCTTTTGGTTTTTGTTTTGTGATTTCTTGGTTTCTCAGAAAGTCATTAGTCTCCATCTGTTCCATTCTAATTTTGAGAGAACTATTTTCTTCAGTGAGTTCTTGAACCTCTTTTTCCATGTGGCTAATTCTGCTTTTGAAAGCATTCTTCTTCTCATTGACTTTTTGAACCTCTTTTGCCAATTGAGTTAGCCTATTTTTCTTATTTTTTAAATTTTATTTATTTATTTATTTTTAAATATTCTACAATCGCTTCCTTAAAATTAAGATTTTTGTCCCCCCTTCACCTTCCCCCCGCTACTCCTTTCCCTCCCCATGACAGCGTACAATTCTGTGTAGGTTCTACATATATTTTCCTACTGAGCACATTTTCACTATAGTCATGCTATGTAGTCTCACTAAAATAAATGGAAGAAATTATATAACAAATCAAAACATAATACACTAAAACCCACACAAACACAAACATGATCTGCTACATTCTGAGAATGACTTCCATATTTCTTTCTCTGAGTGTGGGAGGCACTTTGCCTTAGAAAATCGTCATTGGGATTTTTTTTTCGGTAAGTTCTTGTGTTATTACAAAGTTCCAAATCTACCAGAAAAAACTCTTGCACAGTGTGGTTGTTGCTGTGCACAAAGTTTTCCTGATTCTGCTCCTTTTGCTCAGCATCAGATCATGTAAGTCCTTCCAGGACTCCCTGAAGTCTTCTTGTTCATCATTTCTTATGGCACAATAGTACTCCATTACATTCGTATACCATAATTTATTAAGCCATTCCCCAATTGATGGGCATCTCCTTGATTTCCACTTCTTGGCTACCCACAAAGAGTGCTGCTATAAATATTTTTGTACATGTGGGTTAGCCTATTTTTCAAGGTGTTATTTTCTTCAGCATTTTTTTGGGTCTCCTTTATCAAGGTATTGACCCATTTTTATGCTTTTCTTGCATCTCTCTCATTTCTCTTCCCAGTTTTTCCTCCACCTGTCTGACTTGATTTTCAAAATCCTTTTTGAGCTCTTCCATGGCCTGAGTCCATTGGATATCTATTTCATATGTTTGAGATACAGAGGCCTTGACTCTTATGTCTTTACCTGATGGTAAGCAGTTTTCTTCCTCGTCAGAGAGGGAGGTTGGAATCATTTGGTCACCAATTAAATAACCTTCTATGGTCTTATTTTTTTCCCCTTTTCTGGGCATTTTCCCAGCCAGTTACTTGACTTCTGAGAGTCCTCTCCACCCCTGGCCTAGGTCTGCCTAGCTAGTGCTTGGGGTCTGAGATTCAAGTGTTGCTCCCCAACCTCAGGGAGCAGGAAGGAAGGAAACATCTGGTCACCAAGAAAGTAACCTTCTATGGTCTTACTTTTTTCCCCTTTTCCCCAGCCAGTTACTTGCCTTTTTAGATTCCTCTCCACCACCACCTAGATCTGCCCAGCTAATGCTTGGGATTTGAGATTCAGCCTCAGGGCTTTTGTCGCAGACCTGACTCCTATTCAATGTGAGCTTAAGTTCTGGTGCTCAGGTGGGGGCAGGGCTGCCTCCTAGGCTCAGTTCCCTCAGGGGGTTTATGCAGAGACCTTCCATAATGGAGCTCCTGCTGACCTCGTGCCTGCTCTGGAAGCCTCTGGCCACCTGCTGCCTCTGCCAATGCCTCCCGAGGGTCCTGAGTTATGGAGACACCCCGCTCCCCTCTCAGTAAGCCCAGAAGTCTCTCTCACTGACCTGTGCATCTGTGGGTGGAGGGACCTTCGCGGCTGCCAGAGATTCTGTCCCTCAAGGCTGCTCAGATCTGCTCCTCTCAATGCTGCATGGCCAGGGAAGGGATAGGCTCTGCTCCTGTCCAGTGCGTGACGGACCTTTGGGATCATTTTTTCAGGGCTCTCTGGAATGGAAATCTCTTTCACGCCATTGCTGCATAGCTTCCACTGTTCCAGAATTTGTTAGGAGTTCTTTTTACAGGAAACCCATGGGCTGTGGGTTCGGAGCTAGCATATGTGAGTCTTTCTACTCCGCCATCTTGGCTCCCCCCCCACACTTTTTTTTATAGGTCAGATCACCTTTCCCCTTAGCTGCGTCTTTCTCTCTAGATAATATTTTGGTCTTCTCTCTCTGCAGAATGACTTTTCTTTCAAACAAGGAGTACAAAAATAGTGTAAGTCCATCTCAAAGTCAGTTTAACTAGCTATTGGCAGTCAGTGGTGTGAAATCATTTTCTAAACAAAAAAATAACCTGGAAAAAGCATTTTCTGTTCCCTAGGAATTTATAAATATTAATCAATGACTTTATTTTATAGCTCTGAGCCACCAACCAGAGACCTCACTTTCACAAAATAATGAAGTTTTAAATTAATCTCATTCTCCTCCTGAGCTCTCTCAATTATCTTTCTCAGTGCTACATTTGAATGAAATTACTGCTCACAGTTTAGCATACACAGTTTAACAATGTGTATGGTTAATAAATTTATCACACTTTCTGGTTTAAGAGACAGGATTAAGAAATTCTCTTTTTTGTCAAAATAGTGGAATGGGGAAGGAACACTCTGAAGCCCACCTAAATTCCCCTAAAAACAACTAAAGAGCTGCCTCAGAATTGATCTGGGTAGGAGCAGGGAAGCACCTTACCAGGTATGGCAGGAAAGGTAAGTCTCACTGGGGTGGGAGGGGAGTGAAGTCCAAGAGCACCTGCAGCAGGCAGTCTCATAGCATGGGGACTGCAGCAAGGCTCCAAGACCAGGGTAATGGACCAGTCATCTCCCACCCTTCTGCCCCACTAGGTAAGGCTAGGCAAATCCCCACTCCAATGACCCTACCCCAAGCATAAACCACCAGCAAGGTCTTGACCACTTTGCTGACGAGTAGTGAAGTTCCAACAGTGGGATCCTCGATCCCTGGGCCTACCAGCAGAGAAACTCTGTTTCCATGGCAACCCAGCAGGAAGTCACCACCAGCGGAGCAAACCAACAATAAGATTTCTTCCAGGGTCAGCCACCAGAAAAACTCTGTTACCATAGGAACACAGCAGTAAGGTCTCACCCTTGCAGTAAGCCAGCAGTTAAAGCCCACATGCAGGGGAGGTCAACAGAAAGATCCCCACCGTCCCTCTACCAGTACAAGTCAGAAAGAAATTCTACCATCCAGAGAAAGCAAGTAGCTAAACCCTGAAGTGAAATGAAAGCCAACAGTATAACCCAGAGCCCCAGCACAAAAGCCTGGGACAGTGCAAGATGAGAACACAACTCTCACATAGAAAGACCAAGTCACAAGAAAGGGAGAAAAAACTAGCAAAAAAATAAAAATAAAACAAAGGAACTTGATTACAAAAAGTTACTATGGTGACAGGGAGGTTTAAGGTATAAATTTAGAAGAGGACAACAGTATCAAAATAACTACATGTGAAGTCTCAAAGAAAAATATAATTTAGTTTCAGACCCAAAAATTTCTGGAAGAGCTTAAAAAATAATTTTAAAAAGTAAATTAGAGAAGTAGAAGGAAAATTGGGGAAAGAAATGATAGTAATGCAAAAGAATAATTGAAAAAAGAGTCATGGAATGGGAAAAGATACACAAAAACTTACCAGAGGTAGTTAACTCCCTAAAAAATTAGAATTGGCCAAACAGAAAAGGAAATTAAGCAAAAATAAAAAGCTCACTGAAGAAAATAATTCCTGAAAAATTAGAATTGAAGAAGCGAAAAATATTGACTCTATGAGATATAAAGATACAATAAAATAAAATTTATAAAAGTTAAAAAATAGAAGAAAATGTGAAATTTCTCATTGGATCTATAAAGTAGATTCAGGAGAGATAATATAAGAATTATTGGACTACCTGAAAGCCATGATTAAAGAAAAAAAAAAGACTGGACCAAAAAATCATCAAAGAATGCTATCCTCAACTAAAAGGCAAACTATAAATTGAAAGAATCCACTGACCACTTCCTGAAGAAGATCCCAAAATGAGAACCCCCAGGAACATTATAGCCAAATTCAAGAACTCACAGATGAAGGAAGAAATATTGCAAACATCCAGAAAGAAACAATTCAATATCATGGGCACAGAGCAAAAGAAAGAGACTGGAGTAGAATCTATTATATTTCAACTGAAGCAAAGAAAGTAATAGTAGCAATGATGATCTCAGACAAAGCAAAAACAAAAACAGATCTAATTAAAGAGATAAAGAAGGAAACTATATCTTGCTAAAAGGTACCATAGACATTGAAGTCTTACGAAAACTGAGCATATATGCATCAAAAAGCATAACATAAATTTTTAAAAGGAGAAATTGAATGATTTACAGGAGGAAATAGAAGATGCATCTATTCTAATGGGGAAATCTCAACTTTCTCCTCTATGAACTAGATAAATCTAAACAAAAAATAAGAAGTTAAGGAAGTAAATAAAATTCTGGAAAAGTTAGATATGATAGATCTCTGAACAGAATTGAATGGGAAGAGAAAGGAACATACCTTTTTCCCACAAGTACATGGTACCTAAATGAAAATTGACATGCATCCTATATGACATAAAAAATCTCCCAACCAAATGTAGAAAAGCAGAAATAGCAAACATCGTTTTCATAACATCATACAATAAAAAAAAATCACATTCCATAATGTACAATGGAAAGAGATATTAAAAATTAATTAGAAATTAAATAATATAATCCTAGAAAAACAAATAAGTCAAAAAAAAACCAAATCATAGAAACAGTCAATAACTGCATTAAATAAAATGACCGTAATGGGACAACATACCAAAATTTATGGGATGAAGTAAAAGCAGAGATTGGGAGATTTTTTTTTTTATCTCTAAGTGTTTACATCAATACAATAGAGAAAGGGCATATCAATGAATTGGGCAAGCAGCTGAAAAAAGAACCCTAGAAAACTAACGAATGAAAAACTCCCATTTCAACACCAAACTAGAAATCCTGAAAATTAAGATGAAAAATAAAATTGAAAGTAAGAAAACCATTGAACTAATAAATAAAGCTACAAACTGATTTCATGAAAATATAACAATAAAATATAGAGATGATTAGTTAATTTGATTATTGAAAATGCAAAGAAGCAAACCAAATTACTAGTATCAAAAAAGAAAAGGGTGAATTCACTACCAATGAATAGGAAATTAAGATAATTATTAGGAGTTTATTGCGAAATTATAAGCCAACAAATTTGACAATCTAAAGGAAATGGATGAATATCTACAAATTAGTAAATTACCTAAATTAAGAGAAGAAACAAAATACTAAATAACCCAATCTTAGCAAAAGAAATTTAATGTCATAAATTAACTTCCTAGAAAAAATCCCCAGGACCAGATGGATTGACAAGTGAATTCCACCAAACATTTAAAGAATAATCAAACCCAATGCTATATAAACTATGTGAAGAAAAATAGAACGAGTCCTACTAAATTTCTTTTATGATACAGATATGGTGCCAATACACAAATCAGGAAGAAAGAAAATTATAGATCAATTTTCCTTATGAATATTGATGCAAAAATAAATTAAATAAAACTCTAGGAAATTAATAACAGCAGTATATCACAAGAATAATAGTCCATGACCAGGTGAGATTTATACCAGGAATGCAGAGCTGGTTCAATATTAGGAAAATGATCAGTACAACTGAGCACATCAATAACAAAACCATCATAAAGCATATGATTATACCAATAGATGCAGAAAAAACTTTTGACAAAATCTAGCATTCATTCCTATTAAACAACACTAATGAGCCCTGGAATAAATGGAGCTTACCTTAAAATGATAAGGAATATTTATCTAAAATTATCAGCAAACACTATCTGTAATGGGAATAAACTAGAAGCCTTCATCAAGGATGAAGCAAGGATTCCCATTAGCACCTCTATTATTTAATAATGTACTAGAAATGTTAGCTACAGCAATAAGAAAAGAAAAAGACATTAAAGGAATTAAAATGGAAACAAAACTACCATTCTTTGCTGATGATATGATGTTATATTTAGAAAATCATGAAGAATCAACTAAAAGAAAAAAAAACTAGTTGAAATTATGAACAACCTCAACAGAGTTGCAGGATACAAAATAAAGCCATATAAATCATTTCTGTATATTTCCAACAAAGTTCAACAGTAAGAGAGAAATTAGATTCAAAATAACTGTAGACACTATAAAATACTTGGGGATCTACATGCTAAGACCAATCCAGGAACTATATGAACACAACTAAAAACTACTTTCTAAACAAATAAAGTCAGATCTGAACAACTGGAAAAAAAGTATTAATTGTTCATGATTAGGCAGAGCCAATATAATAAAAATTACAATTCTACTTTAAAAAAAAGAAAAATTCCATTTAAAAAAAACTGTAGACAGGAAAAATACTTGAGAATCTACCTGCCAAGACAAACACAGGAAATGTATGAACACAAAAACAATAAAAAACTTTTCACACATACATCTCTGCAAATGGAAAAATAGTAATTGTTCATGGGTAGGAAACTCAATGTAATAAAAATGATAACTCTACCTCAATTAATCTATTTATTTAGTGCCACAGCAATCAAGGTATCAGCAATTATTTTATACAGCTAGAAAAAATAATAATAAAATTCATTTATAATAAAATAAAAGTTCAAAACTATCAAAGGAATCAATGAAAAATATGCAAAAGGAGGTGCTCTAGCTGTGCCGGATCTCAAAATGTATTATGAAGTGGTAATTATCAAAACAATTTGGTACTGGCTAAGAAATGGAGTAGCGGATCAGTGGAATAGATTAGGTACACATTGCATTACAGTGTATAATCTTATGATCTAGCATATGAAAAACCCAAAAATCCAAGCTTTTGGGGAAAAAATTCATTATTTGAGAAACACTGCTGGGAAAACTGGAAAACAGGATGACAGAAAATAGGTATAGATCAACATCTCACACTGTGTACCAACATAATGTAAAAATGGGTGCATGATTTACATATGAAGGATGATGCCACAAGCAATTTAAAAATTTAAATTTATAAAAATTTATGAATAAGGGAAGAATTTCGACAAAAGAAGATATAGAGAGCATTACAAAATGTAAAATGTATAATTTTGCTTATATAAATTTTAAAAAATACACCAAAACCAATTCAACCAAAATTATAAGGAAAACAGAAAACTAGGGAAAAGTGGTTTTCCTTTGTAATAAGTGTCTCTTATAAAGGCCTCATTTCCTAAATATATAGAGAACTTCACCAAATTTGTAAAAAAAAAAAAAAAAACGAATCATCCCCAATTCATAAATGGTCAAAGGATATGAATAGGCAGTTTTCAGATACAGAAATCAAAGTTATCTGTAGTAATATGAAAAAATCCTCTAATTCAGTGCTTCAGAGCCACAACTCTATATGGGGTTGTGAAAAATTTGGCCACAATAAAAAAGCTTTTGAATATGCAATGACCAAAAATGAATTAATAATGAATCTGAGGTGTTTCTGGTAGTGCTTGCCCGTGTTGAATTGTGCAACTTCACTGCAGCCTTGGTTCTGAACCGAAAGCATGCACACTTTGCACTGTACATGTCTTCAGGCTAAACAACACCAAGAAAAGGTGCTCAAATGTGAAAAGGAATCATGAGTGGAAAATATTTAAGAAGCCCTGCTCTAAATCACTACTGATCAGAGAAATGCTAATTAAAACAACTCTGAGGTATTATCACATACCTTTCAAACTGGCTAAAATGACAAAAAATCTGGAAAATGCATGTAAGCTTGTGTAATGCTAATCAGAGAGTTAAAGATCTTCCCCACCCATTGATAGGCCTGCTCTTTAAGGAAAGCTTGGTTAGGGGAGGCCCACACCTTTTCTTAATTTCTAATGAGGTACTGATTTTCAAGGGCTGTGATTCCCTCTGGCTCTGAAAACTGCATAAATACTCTGAGGTAAGGCTTTACTTTGGAGCTTACTCATTGGAAGTGTGTGGCCAGATGAGATTCTGGGCAGCTGCTAAGTGTCTCCCTACTCGTTTTGAAAACCCAGATGTTGGTGCTTCTCTGTCTGGTAGCTATGTATGTATGGTCAGACAGTTAGATCTGTCTGTTGATCTGTGATGTATATAATGCTTATGGTTGGAGAGTTGGAAGCCCTGTCCGTTGATAATTATTTCTTTGTCTTCTCTCTGAACTTCAGGGTGCTGACGTTTGCCCCTGAACTAAGTGAATGATATATGTGCTTGATTAAAGTAGATTTTTGTCCCTTCAGAAGTTGCTTTCCTTTTAGAAAGGCAGATCTAAGAAGCTGCACAACAGGCCCTCCTGTCTCTGCAGGCATCCTTGCTGATACACTTTCTTCCTTTTTTTTTTTAATTTGACTCTTCTTATACAAAATGACTAATATGGAAATGTTTACATAGTTGCACATGAACTTTATCAGATCCCCTTCCCTTTCAGGGAAAGGAAAAAGGGGAAAGGGAAAAAGGGGTAGAGTATGGATCTCAAAACTTTAAATAAAAAAGTTAAGCAAAAAGAGAGAGATAGACAGATAGAATTGAAAGATAGGAAAGTACTGTGAAATTTCAGATTAAAAATAACCTGAACCTAGATTGTGGGGAAGGAATATATGTAGAAATGAACCATTTAACCATAAAATGTTATCAAAAATTTTTGAGAAAAGAAATGCAGTCATCCCTTCTTCATTGCCATTTTTCCCACCACAGTTTCAAATATATCATGGGCCAAAATAAGAAATTAAATGGGAGTTCAGGGGGAACTTTTGTGAAAACCTCATCTGACAGGAGATTGAAACAGGAGATGACTCAGTAAAAGTGTAGAAGCTCAGAAATACATAAAATATATGTATAGAATTGTATAATATGGTCTATGACAAATACTTAAGCCAAATTTTAACATATGTATTAAGTTACTGTAAACAGCATAAAAGAAATAAAAACATTCTTCTCTAATACAAAGGGATGGACAAAAACCTTTATGTGAATTTCCAGACTGCAGGACCCTGTGATGTAGAAGGAATGTGATGTGTAAGTCTTCCATCCTATGGAAGACATTAGACTCAAACAGCGGTAAGGAAGAAGGGAAATGACGGATCACCAGCCTGGATCTACAATCCATATATATGCATTTCAGGAACACAAGATCCAGGCCAATAGGTCTTCTGTTTGATTCACTCACACTGTTTTGGAGCTGGAGGCTGTCAATGGAGACTCTATCTATCTATCTATCATCTATCTAGGATGGATGGATGGATGGATGGATAGATAAATAAATACACACACACATATATACATATACATACATGTCTATGTGTATATGTGTGTATATCTGTATTGTATATGTATATACGTACATATGTATATATTTATATGTGTATGTATATGTATGTATCCATATGTATGTCTATGGATATATACACATACATCCATATATAAATATAGAAACACACATATACTCATATGTAAATATATGTGTATATGTGTGTATATGCATGTATGGGTATATGTGTGTTTGCATATGTGTATACATGTATATATGGATAATTTTTATATATACACATAAATATATGCACATATATACACACATACATATACACATACATACACTCATACATGGGCATACATGTATGCATACATATACACATACACACATATACTATATAGACACATATATACACACACATGTACACACATGCATATATAAACATAAATACAAGCATGCATATGCATGTGTGTATCTATAAAGGTGCATGTATATACATACGCACATATATACACACATATATACACAAACATATATACATATGTACATAGTTGTTGCCTGGCCCTTTCATAATGGATGAACTTATGTGGCTTCTGCTTTCTCTCTAGACTTTCATCTTCATGCATTCAAGGACCACCACAATTTAGGTCCAGGTCATTTTCACAATGTTTTTCTCATCCTTCTCCTCTTCAAATAGTATAAGTAAACTCCTCAACATTCTATGGGCAAATTTCATACTTTCCTAATTTCATGACTTTGCTGACACCATTCCTTTTGCCAAGATTGTTTTCATTATTTCTGCCTATTGAAATTTTATCAACCCTTCAAGGCTTAGCAAGAAGGTTACACAAAAGCTTACCATATAGTCCCACTCACCCATCTAAAGTCATTACTCACTTATCTGAAATTCTATAGTATCTTTCCTTCTTACATTTCTATCTCTTATAGCAATTTTCTTTGTGATACATATGTATGTATGTATATATACTTATATGTTTATGCGTGAATGTGTACTTTTTTCATAGAAAAGACAGAGCTAAAAAAATGATCTTATACTTCATCTAGTCTAAAGCTCTCATTTTATAGATAAACATACTAGACTTTAGAGAGGTGGTGCATATTTTCTAAAATCACACAACTACTAAGTGGCAGGAATAGCATTGAACCAAAATGCTCTGACTGGAAATCCAATAATTTCCAAACTATGGTGCTAGATTGTAAACCTGCTGTGAGTCCTTTGGGACCACTACTGAGAGGAAGTCTTGGGGGTAGAATATCTTTTTCTAGATTACTCTGGAACTACAGAGAGCCAAGGCTCAGCTACTCCCTGACTCTAAACTAAGTGGTCTGAATGAATTCTTGACACTCAATTGGTTTCAACATGCCAATGACACTCCAAAGGTTTCTTCAGAACACAAACAAAAAGAGATAGAGAGCTGAACAATTTGTTCTATGAATTTGATTGATGTCGACAGCCAATCTTGACAACTCAGGCCAGGTACATACACTTTTTTTTAGACTTCTTCATCTTGGGGCTGAATTTGGCCTGAATCATCTGAATAATTGCTTCCTATCCCCTTAAGACATATCTTTCCTTTTGGGTAGACAGCTAAACAAAACAAGTATTATTTTAACTGCTTATAAAAAAAGCACAGAGAGGTTAATTGACTTGACAAATGTCACACAGTTACTCAGCAACAACATCAAGAGATACCTTCCAATTCTCCCGGTTACCCTGACTCTTAGCTATATATAAGGAAAATCATAATAGATCCTTGAAAACATCTATTCTTTAAATAAAAATAATAACCTTTGCAATTATAAAACTCCTCCCCTCCTATGTCTTTTTTTCTCCTTTGTCTTTCATATGGGGGAAAAATGGTCCTGAGCTGGTATAAATAATGAAGTAATTCAATTTAAAGTATTTTATTGTGCCAATATCCCCCAATGCTATACATGCTTTTGTTTTAAACTGTATTGTTTTTGTATAGATGGACAGACTGTAAGATAGGCAGAAAAACAAACTTCAAAGATATGCTGGTTTTAATACCTTTCCTATATATGATAAATAGAAAATAATTTTTATAGAATTTTTCACTCATTCATTTGAAAAGTATTTCTTGAACAGTGGCCATATATATAGGACCCTATGCAAAGCACTGAGGTGGGCACAAAGAAGCACCTCCCTTTAAAGGCTCTGACCCTTTATTTTGTTCATGTAAAGTGAGATTGGGGGCAAGGAAGACAAGGTAGTAAGACAAGTCCACAAGCAACTGTGGTACAGGGTAGTATGGAGCACACCAGAACAAGCAAGAAACTACAGTTTACTGAGAAGATGACATTGGAGCTGAGAAATGGGTACCTTTCTGACGTAGAAGAAAGGAAAGGAAATCACAGGAAATAATGCAATGTACATGGGTAGGGAGGAATTTAAAGTATATTTAGGGCACTGGTTTTGCTAAAATGAGAAGGAAGCTTGGTGGTTCAATGGAACTCGGAAGACCAGAGTTCAAATCCATCCAAACTGTATGATTCTGGGCAAATCAATTAACTTCCATTTGGCCTAATCCACTGGAGAAGGAAAGGGCAAATCTCTACAGTATCCTTGCCAAGAAAACCCTATGGACAGGGCCATGAAGAACCAGATACAACTGATAACTGAACAAAACAACTAAAATGAAAGGGACAATAATTAGAGAGGTATGCTGGCCAGGTTTAAAGAAGATGCTCAGGCTAAAGAACAGGAGTCATGGGAAGAGTTTAAAAGAAGCCTTAGAGATCATGTTACGTAAGAGGCATCTTTGCCGAGGAAATCATAGGATCATAGATTTATACTGGAAAGGTACCGTTGAGGGCATGTATTCAACCTTTATTCTACAGATGCAGTTCAAAGAGGCAAAGGTGTTTTTATGAGGTCAAAATGCAAGTAAGTAGCAGACCTGGGATTCTATCCCAAGTGCCCTGACTCATAATCCAAGTGTCCATGAGTCTAGAGAGGAACTAATGGTAGAGAAAGGTTTAGACTAAGGGACTTACTTTATTAACATCCACTAGAGACTCGGAAGATCATTATCTACAAATTGTAGAAATATCAGGACTATGTGTCAGAGACACCTCGTTGGTTGCCATGGCAAGGGAAGTAGGATCTTTTGCTGTTTCTGTTTTAGTATAATCAAGTGTCTCTGAATAATGTGATTAAAGAAGATCTCCACCCATTAATGAGCCTGGGAAAATTTGGAGGAAGGCCCGCACCTTTTGTTAATGAGGTACTGGTTCTCAAGGGTTGTGATGCTCTCTGGCTCTGAAATAGGTACAAGTACTCTTAAGGTGAGGTTTTACTCTGGGGCTTAGTTTTTGGAAATATTTGTTTGGCCAGATGACACTCTGGGAAACCACTAAGGAGCCCCCTGGCTTTGAAAACCCAGGTGTTGGTGCTTCTCTCCCTGGTAACTATGTATGTATGTCATGGTCAGACAGCTGGATCTGTCTGTTGATTGATGATGTATGTTTTGCTTATGTTAGATAGCTGGAAGCTATGTCTGTTAACCTGTATTTCTCTGTATTTTCTCTGAAATTCAGGGTGATGACTTTTTCCCCTGAACTAAGCGAATAGTACATGCGCTTGACTAAAGTGATTGTTGACTCCCTCAAAAATTGCCTTTAATTTTGGAAAAGCAGATCTGAGAACCTGTGATGTCAGGTCCCCCTGTGTATGTCAGGGTACTTATGGTTACAGTGGTGCACTGGATAGATCATGGGAGTTACAGTAAGGAAAACTTGAATTCAAATCCTATTTAAGATACTTAACCAGCTGTGAGATAACTGGATGATCCAGCTCATCTCCCTAAGCCTCAGTTTCCCCATCTATAAAATGGGTATGGTAATAATGCCTCCCTCCCAGGGTTCTTGTGAAGATGAAATAAGATAATAAATGTAAGGGATATATAAATATAATTATCATTATTTATAGATATTCTTGCCTTGCGTCTCTTACATAGTTCAGTCTTATCTTTCTAATTAGACTAGAAGCTTCTAGAAGGCCCAGACAATGTCTTCTATTTCTCTCATAATCCAACTCAATGTCCAACATAATCCCAGGAATAGCATAGTGACTTGATAATACTTTCTGAATCATTTTTAAACAATGAAGCAGTCTTGTCAATGATTTCATTTGGTTGCTATGTGTACCAAATAAAATACTCCAGGTTTATTATTTCACAGCTATGTTAACAGCTTTGAGTTTGAATATCTTAAAACTTTGTGTTTTCCTGCATCTTGAGGCCATTTTCAATAAGAACCTCCATGCTGATTTTATATGTAGCAGACACAACTAATTTTTTTAAGCCTCCAGAAACAGGGGAAGATTCTATGGTTCCTGGGCTTAGGAGCTTCCCTATGATTCCTGTCTTTTCTACAGATATTTCATCCTGATGTTAATTTAATTCTTTACCTGCCTTCCCCCCACCACTATATAAAAGTTTCAGTCAAGGAGGTAATCATTTCCTGCAGAAGGAAAAGAATTAGGGGGAAGAAAGATCAGCAGCAACCTTTTGGAAGTGTGGGCTGCAACCCCCCACTGAGGAAGGAATGAAATTTTGTCAGGCATGGAGAGGAAATATCTGCTGTTACCTCTGTCCATAAAAGTAAAGCTTGAGGAAAAAATAGCTAAAAACCATCTCTGAAATTCAATCACTTTTAATTCTAGCAATTACTGAAAAGTTTAGACACTGCTACTTCTTCCCAGCAAGAAAATAAAGTCAAGGAATCATTAGCCCACCAAGAGGTGGGAATCATCAAGGTGCCATCAACTTTAACCTCACAGGCCACTAAAGCAAGGCAAGTGGAAGAGCAGACTTTTGCATTCTAAACCAAAGTCTGGTTTCCCAAAGCTTGTTCTGTTGTCATGATGAGAATGGAATGTTATGCAATACATGAAGCAACAAATGCCCTTTCATCCAGTTCAAACAAACTCCACTCTAGGGATATCTGGGCCTCTGAATCTGAATACAACTGGAAAATCCGCCTGTACTAGACTACTCTGCATTACTGTCTATGCGGTGTTCAGAAAGAACTAGAACCTCTGGCATGAGTGTGTGCTGAGCCCTTTTCAAGGCTTCTCATCTATTTTTGGTGTCTACCTACCACTCAACTTTCACCCATGACTCTAAGAAGCTGTAGTATATGCAGCAGCCACACCTCAATAAAACCATCTCTCCAGAAGTGTTAAACCAGGTTAAGGGTAACTGGCAGGCTCCTGACCCATCAGTGAGTTAGGGGAACATCTACCCCAAGCACATGAAGATTTCTCCTAGAGAAATGAGCGAATGACAACAATCTGTTCAGATAGTCATGAAGGCAGCTGATGCAGGCACCGTGGAGTGCTTAGAGCTTGGTCAGACCTCAAAGATGCCAAAATTATCTATGCATCCCAGACCATCACTGGTCATCCTAACCTTTTTCTTGCCATTAGACTTCAATGACTCTGGAAATGAGAGGGAGGCTGATGACGTTGCAAAACTATTTCACCTAAATCCAATTAATGCAGAAGTCAAGACATCAACCTCATGTTATTGGTTTTCTTTGAAAGTGAAGGACAAACCACAAAAGTCAAACACCTCCACTCCTATTGAACTTCCATATAAACTTTCCCTGCTCTATGTATTTGTGAAATTATTTTATATTCTTTGAATGCTTTTCTTCTATATCTCTGAGAATCAAATTGATACTCATCCTTTAAAAGCCAATTTCCTGATCTTCTCAGTTATACTTTTTTCTCAGCAGACTTCATACAGTACTTTGAGTTCATCTTTTTCATACATATATGAAACACACATATACACATATGTTCACATGTATGTATGTAGCATGTATGAGCATGCATGTACATAATGCATATATCAGGTCCCTTTTCATATATGCATATCTCTTTTCATCCATGTATAGAAATAGATGTATGTATGCATGTATGTGTACATGCATGCATGCATGCATACATATTTCTATTCTAGGTTTTCTGACTCATAATCCAACTACCCATGAAGCCAGAGAGAAACTAAAGTTAGAAAACAGTTTAGTTGAGGGACTAACTTTGTGATCATCTTCTAGAGGCTAAGAAGATGATTATTTGTAAAATGTAAAAATATCAGTATTTTTAAAAATTTTGTTAGGATTATATTTCAGAGATAACTATATATATATATATATATACATATATATACACACACACATATGTATATGGTGTATACACACAAACATACAAGGATGTAAATATTGCTCCATTAGAGTATAAGCTCCATGAAAACAGGGACCATATTTTATTAATCCTTTGTATTCTTCCCCAACAAACACAAAAACAACCCTCTACATATAGTAGCTAATGAATGTTTCCTGAATTTGAATTCTTCTGAAAGTATTTACTGACTGCCTACTATATGTCTAATTCCACCTTGTTACAAAGATAGAGTGATAATTCATTCCCAGTTTTCTAGAGACAAATATAAGCCTGTAATATGCAAAACAGAAAATAATCAATTGCTAATTTGTATGATTCTCACTAAGTGCAAGAGAAGTCCAGAGGAAGAAGATATCAGCAGAGGCTAGAGTGGTGAGGAACTACTTCAGAGAGAGAGACAGACAGATAGATAGACAGACAGAGACTGAGAGAGACAGACAGATAGAGACAGAGACCGAGAGACAGGGAGAGGCGGGGGGGGGAGGGAGAGAGAGACAGAGACAGAGACAGAGAGAGAGAGAGAGAGAGAGGGAGAGACTTGAGTGGAGCTTTGAAGCTTCTATGCAGCAAAATTGACTGTAAGGAGAAGGGTGATGAGTACTATTGTTTTTGTTGTTGCTTAATAAAAAAAACAAACACACACACAAAAAAAATCCCCAAACTTTTGCATATCAGGCAAAATGCATAGAGGGAAAAGAGAGTACTCATAAACAAAAAAAAAAGTCATAAAAGAAGCAAAAAAAATTTAAATATATTTGTGATATTGCTGATTTGGGGTTTTTCAATGACATACATCTCAACCTATCTATGCTAACATGTCCTGTGCACCTCTTATATACATCCTTCTAAAAACTGGTTATAAGCATCTGCCAGTCTAGAGGCCTTCTTGCTGTCTCCTGACATTGAAAGTATACCAGTAGACTCCTTTTACCTTTGTCACATGACCAGACATTTTTTCTTCATTTCATTCAATTTCTTGATAACATCTTTTAATCCTGTTCTTTGTATGTAAGAGCATAGTCACATCACAAGGTGCCTTTTCATTGACCTGTCATGATACTTATTTTTAATTCTTTGAATTTGCTGTATGACGTATCTAGCAAATAGACGACTAGAATGTATGTACTGAGGAAATTTAAGGCTATAAAACATAGCAAAAATAAATCAAAAGAAGTAAATTAATATTTTAGTCAGAATACACACACATACAAACATATATATATGTATGTGCATATACATACACATATACATATATTCATATATGTTTTCCTCCTTTTTAAAGATAATATTGCCAAGACAGATAAACTTAAAGTTAAGTATTCTACTTTTTACCTAGAAAATTAAATTAAATTAAAAAATAAGTTCAAATTTAAAAATGTGAAGTCTGAGTTAAAACTGAGAAATTCAAAAAAATTAAGACTGTATAACTGACAAAGCAAAGAACTACTTTGTTTCAAGAGTATCAAAATGATACATAGATGACCTGATTTTTTTTAAAAATTACAATAAAGTGAACAAGTTAACAAAACAAATTAAAAATAAGAGTGGTGGGGGAAGATCATTAGTATAAGCTACTACATCCAAATACATGTCAGAAAAATAGAGAATTTAAAAGAATATCTATTAAAAATATGAAGTACCCAAAATAAGAGAGCTTAAAAACAACCCTCAGTCTCAGAAAAATAACGGAAGCCATAAATGAACAGCCACGATGAAGCAAAGAACAGAGAGGAAACTCATCCAGATGGAATTTCAATTGAAATTTTTTGAACATTTATAAATCAATTCATACTTATATTACCAAAACATTCCAAAAATGAAAAAAGAACTCACCCTAATAAACTCATTAAAAAAACACATGGTCATAACACTGAAAGCCAAGAGTCACAAAGCACATAAAGAAAATTCTAGATAATTTTTATTAGTAAATTTTGATAGAAATATCTTAAATAAGAAAACTAGTAAGGAAACATACATTCTTCTAAATAGAAACTAGAGTCTACCTAAGTGGAAGGCAGAATATACCATCAATAATAGATGTATCCATTGGCTTTTTTGTTTTGTTTTTGTTTGTTTTTTTTTGTTATTCATCACAAGGAAGGGTATAATGTGAGTAATGTAGTGAGGTAAAGAGAAACAGCTGGCACAAAAAAGACACAATGAAGCTAAAACAAAAATCAATGATTCATTCTCCTTTGTCTACATATAAAAATAGAATCTCCTAATTCCATTTGTTTAGAAATTTCCATGATCTTTCCTAAATCTCCATTTTTATGCTTACCCCACTTCTATGTCTTTGTTCACAAGATTTCTTCTGCCTAGCATATTCTCACAAATTTTTGCCTATTGAAACTTTACTCATGTTTCAACATCTGGCTGAAATCATTTCTTCTGCAAAAGATTTCCCCTAGTATCCTCAGCCAGAATTGCTTTAGTTTTGGAAAAGACAGAGAAAGAGAGAGAGAGAGAGAGAGAGAGAGAGAAACAGACAGCCACAGAGAGACAGAGACAAAGACAGACAGAGACAGAGATAGAGGTACAGATACAGAGAGATAGGTACACAGAGACACAAGAAGTCAGAGAGAGAGACAGAGAGACAGAGAGAAAGACAGAGACAGAGAGACAGGGACAGGTAGAAAGACAGACAGAGAGCTCTCCTTGGTGTCCAAACTGTAGGTTACTTGCAGAACTTCCAGGCAATAATCTTCAACTCCAGTCATTTATGTAAGTTCCCACGTTGTTTTGTCCCAATTGATCAAGTCATACTGTTTTGTTTTGTTTTTTTAACATCTTCTGATAAACTGCAAAGGCAAGCATGAGATGCAGTACACAGACAAATAGAGTAAATTTTTATTTGCCGCTACATCAGAGAACTCATGCTATTGGCTTACTCTATTGGTGCAGCTAAGTACAGTTAAACTGGTAGATGGGCTAAAGATAGAAAGACTGATAGATGTGCAGCCAGATAAATGGAGATGATAAATGAGCTACAGAAAAACTTTAAATAGCACGTAATTACGAGGAGCAACGCAATACTCGGAAAAGTGTGTACTGTCCTTGGCATGGAGGCTCTGATTCCAAATCCAGGTTTTAACACACTATCTATGTGACCATGGCCAAATCAATTTTTACTCTCTTTCTCAGTTTCCTTATCTGTCAAAGGAAGAGATTAGACTAGATATGTTTTAAATTATCTTCTGGCTTTAAATATGTGATCCACACACCAAAAGTCTTTTTTAAAAAGAGGAAGAGTTGGGGATCATTTTTCATTGATGCAGTTTGGTGGACTGGAAAAAATAGGGGATTGAAATAAGACCTAGTCTAGGTCACTTTCCTTATCAGTTTTTTTTTCTTTCTCCTCCCTTTTGAGGCTAAATTTGAGGATGACATCTACAATATGTTTCTGCTTTTTTTTCTCTTTCACTTTTTTCTGCTTAACACTCTACAGTCTGATTTCCAACCTTATCATTCATTGGAACTGCTCTCTCCAAGTTATTAACATTTTGTAAATTGCTACATTTAATGACCTTTTCTCAGTCTTTTCTGATCTCTGTGTAACCTTTGACAGTGATCTTCATCCATTGGTATCCCCCAGAGTTCTGTCCTTGGCCTTCTTCACTTCTCCGTATTCACTTGGTGACCTCATTAGCTCCAGTGGATTCAATTATCATCTCCATACAGATGATTCTAAAATCTACTAATCCAGTTCTAATATCTCTGGTGACCTCCAACCACAAATCCACAACTGCCATTTGTTTAAACTATATGCCATGTAAGCATCTCCAACTCTATATACTCATTAGTAAAATATATTCCCTCCTCCTATCAAAAAATCTCCCTAACTTCTGAATGTCTCTATTATGGCAGAAGTTATCACCATTCTCCCAGTTATCCAGAGTCACAGCGTGAATATCCTCCTTGAAATCTTGCTCTCTCTCAATTTTCATATCCAGTTTCTTGGCAAAATCTGTTGATTTTTCCTCCATAACTTTTCTCACATATATCTACTTCCTTCCCCAAACACTGTGACCACACTGGTAAAAGCCTTTATCACCTCAAGATTGCACTACACCAATAAATAGCTGCTTACTTGCCCTGCCCCTTTACTCACTCTACTTAACAGTCAAAATGACCTTCTTGTGGTGCTTGTATGATTTGTAGCATGCCCCAACACCTCCCCTGGCCTAATAAACTCCAGTGGCTTCATCTTGTTTGACATTCCAACAACCTCCACTTTTCCAGTCTTCTTACACCTTACACCCCTCTCCCTCCCCGATGCTATAGTCTGAAATTCAGTCACATTGTTCCTCATTGGTCCTCAAACAGGACATCCTGTCTTTTGATAACATTTCCACTGTCTCTCTCTCTTCCTTACCTGGAATGTTCTCTCTCCTCTTCTCTGTTTCTAGGTTTCCCTGGCTTCCTTCAAGTCCCAAGTAAAATATCACCTTTTTATTTAATATTTTATTTTTCCCAATTACATGTAAAAACTTTTTTTTTTGAAATTTGAATTCTAAATTATCTCTCTCCTTTCCCTCTTCCTTATTCAAAAGGCAAGCAATTTGACATAACGGGTCATATGTAGTCATGCAAAATACATTTCTATATAAATCACTCTGTGAAAGAAAACACAGACAAAAAAACCCTAAGAAAAATAAAGAAAGTAAGCAAAAAGTATCTTTGATATATATTCAGGCTCTACCTGTTCTTTCTCTGATGATGAACAGAGCTTTTCATAAGTCTGACAGAACTGTCTTAGGTCATTGCTGAAAATAGTCCAATTATTCATAGTAAATCATCAAACAATATACTATGTGACAATGTTCTCCTGATTCTTCTCATTTCACTTTACATCAAAGCACACTAGAATACCATCATAATCATATACAACAACTTGTGCAGTCATCCCCCAATTAATGGACATCCCCTCAATTTCCAGTTCTTTATCCCACTAAAATATCTGCTATAAATATTTTTGTACACTTAGATGCTTTCCCTTTTTATTTCATATCTCTTTGGGATACAAACCTAGGAGCAGTATTACTTGGTCAAAGGGTATGCATGATTTTATAGACCTATGGACATAATTCCAAATCGATCTCCAGAATAGTTGAATCAGCGTACAACTTCACCAACAGTACATTAGTGTTTTAATTTTCCCGCATCTTCTCTAACAATTGTCACTTTCCTTTTCTATCATATTAATCAATCTGACAGGTATGAGGTAGTAGCTCAGAGTTGTTTTAATTTGCATTTCTCTCACCAATAATGACAAAGTATTTTTATATAAGACTACAGATAACTTTGATTAGTTTGTCTGAAAACTGCCTGTTGAAATCATTTCACCATTTATGAAGTGAGAAATTGCTCTTATTTCTATAAATTTGACTCAGTTTTTGCACTTCCTTTCATTTCCATTTGGCCAATTCTACTTTTTAAGTTGTTCTTCTCTTCAGTAAATTTTTTTGTATATCCTTTTCCATTTGGACAATTCTGCTTTTTAAATGTATTCTTCTATCATTGGATTTTTGTTCCTCTTTTATCATTTGGCTTATATATTTTAAGTTGTTATTTTCTTCCTTATTTTTTGTTTCTCCTTTACCAAGATAATACTTTTTCATGATTTTCTTGCATGACTCTCATTTCTCTTTCCATTTTTCTTCTACCTCTCTTACTAGATTTTTAAAATTCTTTTTGAGCTTTGCCAAGTTCTGAGACATGAAAATTCATATTTTTCTTTGAGGCTTTGGATGCGGGAGTTTTGACTGTTGTCTTCTTCTGAGTGTGTATTTTAATCTTCCTTGTCACCATAGCAACTTTCTATGATCAGAATGTTTTTTCTATTGTTTACTTATTTTACAGCCTATTTCTTGACTTTTAACTTTCTCTTAAAGTGGGACTCTGTTTCCCAAGTAGAGGGGGCACTGTCCCAAGCTTCAGGTATTTTTGTGCAGCTGTTATCAGAGATAATTCTGGGTTACCTGTACATTTTTGGCTCTTCATAATGGTATGATTTAGGAAAAGCGTGTTTACTACTCTTCTGTACTGTGCATTGGTTTCTGAGCTACCACAAGCACTCTTTTCCATCCTGGGACTGTGACCAGGGTCCCTGCTCCCCTGCAACCACAAGCTCTGCTATGCTAGTCTTCCTCCTTGTACTGGGACAAAGACCCAGGACTGGGACCCTGATTCAAACATAAGCAATATAACAGAATCCTGCCTCTGGTATCAACAAGGGAAGCCCTGTGTATCTGCTCTTGGCCCATTTTGTGATCCCCTTACCGCCTGTGTTCTGAGAAGTCTGGAAAGTTCCATTGCTGCCACTGATTCAATTGCCAGGAGGTCTACTCCTGGTTGATTGAGGTCTGGTCTGCACTGGCATGAGCTGCATTAGACTAAACTACTCTCTCACCTTGGTACAACAGATCTTTGCTTAGCAACCTTATAAGTTGTCTTAGGCTGGAAAATTTTTCCACTCTATCTTTTTGTGGATTCTTCCATTCTAGAATTTGTTTAGTCATTATTTAAAGACATTTAAAGTGATTTGGGGGTAACTTCAGGTGAGTCTCTCCCTTTATTCTGCCATCTTGTCTCTGATCCTCAAAGTCTTACCTTCTAAAAGAAGAATTTACCTATTCTCCCTTAATACTAATGCTTTTTTATCTTAATTATTTCCAATTTGTTATACATACATATATACATACATAAACATATATATATCCAATTTATCACATATATTTAGTTTTTTTCTGATTTGCCATATATGTGTATATTACTCTTTCTTTCCTTCTCTGTCTTTCTCTGTTTCTGTCTTTCTGTCTGTCTCTCTGTTTCTGTTGCTCTCTCTTGTTTATTTTGTATTTTTCTTTCAATTTATTTATTTTTAGTTTTTACCATTCACTTCCAAAAGATTTTGAGTTCCAAATTTTCTCTCCATCCATCTCTTCTCCTCATCCAAGATACAGACTCTACATATACATTCATATTAAGCATATTTTCACATTAGTCATGTTGTAAAGAAGAATTATAACCAACAAGGGAAACGATGAGAAAGAAAAAAAAAGGGGGGGGAAGAAAAAGAACAAATCATATGTTTCAGGCTGCATTTAGACTCCACAGTTCTTTCTCTGATGTATATATAATTTTCCATCATGAGTCATTAGGAGTTGTTTTAGATCCTTGCATTGCTAAGCAGAGATAAGTCTGTCAAAGTTAGTCATCACAGAGTATAGTTGTTACTGTATAAAATGTTTTTCTGATTCTGCTCATTTCACTCAGCATCAGTTCATTTAAGTCTTTGCAGGTTTTTCTGAAGTCCATTTGCTCATCATTACTTATGCAATAGTAGTATTCTATTACATTCATATACCATAACGTTTTCAGTCAATCCCCAGTTGATGGTCATCCCCTTAAATTCCAATTCTTGGCCACCACAAAAAGAGCTGCTATAAATATTTTTGTATGCGTGGGTCCTTTTTTTGTTTTATGATCTTTTGGGGATACAGCCCTAAAAGTAGTATTTCTGAGTCAAATGGTATGTATAGTTTTTTATAGCACTTTGTGCATGGTTCCAAAAGATTCACCAGAATAATTTTATCAGTTCACAAACCCACTATCAATGCACCATTATTCCATTTTTTCTGCATCTTATCCAATATTTGTCATTTTTCTGTTTTGTCATGTTAGCCAATATGATAGATATGATGCAGTACCTCAGAGTTGTTTTGATTTACATTTCTCCAATCAATGGTAATTTGTAACATTTTTTCATACAACTATAGATAGCTTTAATTTTTTTCCTCTGAAAATTGCCTGTTCATATCCTTCAACCATTTGTCCATTGGAGAATGACTAATATTCTTATAAATTTGACTCAGCTCTCTCTATATTTTAGAAATGAGGCCTTTATCAGAGATATTAGTTGTAAAAAATCTTTTCCAGTTTTTTTGCTTCCCTTCTAATCTTGGTTCAATTGGCTTTGTGAAAAAGTGTTTCAATTTAATGTAATCAAAATCATCCATTTTGTATTTCATAATGCTCTCTGTCTCTTGTTTGGTCAAAAATTCTTCTGTTTTCCATAAATCTGACAGGTAAACTATTCCTTACTCTCCCAGTTTGCTTATAGTATCATCCTTTAAATCTAAATCATGAATTTAAATCTAAATTTTGACTTTATTTTAGTATACATTGTAAACTGTTGGTCTATTCCTAGTTTCTGCCATAACATTTTTCAGTTTTCCCAGTGGTTGTTTCTCAAATAGTGAATTCTTATACCAGAAGCTGGCATCTTTGAGTTTATCAAACAATAGATTATTATAGTCATTGCCTACTATGTCTTGTGTACCTAACCTATTTCATTGATTAACTATCCTATTTCTCATCCAATGCCAAGTAATTTTGATAATTGCTACTTTATAATACAATTTAAAATCTGGAATGGTTAGGTCACCTTCCCATGTATTTCTTTTCATTAATTCCCTTGATATTCTTCCAGATATATTTTGTTTGGTTTTTTTTCTAGCTCTATACAATATTTTTTAGTAGTTTAATTGGTATGGCACTGAATATGTAAATTAATTTAGGTAGAATTGTCATTTTTATTATATTTAGCTTGGCCTACCCATGATCAAATGATATTTTTCCATTTATTTACATCTGACTTTATTTGTGTAAAAAGTGTTTTGTAATTATATTCTTTTGGTTCCTAGGTTTGTTTTTGGCAGGTTCACTGCCTAATATTCTATAACATCTACAGTAACAATAAATGAAATTTCTCTTTGTAACTCTTGCTGTTATGCTTTCTTAGTAATATACAGAAAAGATGATGATTTATGTTGATTTATTTTATATCCTGCAACTTTTCTAAAGTTGTTTATTATTCCAATCAGTTTTTTACTTGATTCTCAATGATTCTCTATGTATATCATCATATCATCTGCAAAGGGAGATAGCTTTGTTTCCTCATTGCCTATTCTAATTCCTTTAATTTTTTTTTCTTCTCTTATTGCTAAAGGTAGCAATTCTAGTACAGCAATGAATAACAGTGATGATAATGGACATTCACATTTCACTTCCTGATCTTATTGGAAATGTTTCTTGCTTACCCCCATTACATGTAATACTTGTTGATGATTTTAGGTATATGCTACTTATCATTCTAAGGAAGACTTCATTTATTCCTAGGCTTTCTAGTGTTTCCAATAGGAATGAGTGTTGTATTTTGTCAAAAACTTTTTTTTCCCATCTGTTGAGATAATCATATGATTTCTGTTAGTTTTGTGGTTGATATGGTCAATTATGTTGATAGTTTTCATGATACTGAACCAGCAGTCCTGCTCTTGAGGTATAAATCCTATCTGGTCGTGGTATAGGATCCTTGTGATAAGTTGCTGTTAATATTTTAACTTTGTTAATATTTTATTTAATTTTTTCATCTATATCCATTAGGGAAATTGCTCTATAATTTTCTTTCTCTGTTTTGGGCCTTCCCAGTTTAGGTATCAGTCCTATACTTGTATCATAAAAAGATTTTAGTAGGACTACTTCTTCATCTAGTTTCCCCATTAGCTTATACAGTTGTTATTAATTGGAATTAATTTTTCTTTAATTGTTTGATAAAATTCACTTGTAAATCCATCTGGTTCTTGATGTTTTAATCTTAGGGAGTTCATTGATGACTTATTCAATTTCTTTTTTCTGAAATAGGGTTCAGTATTTTATTTCTTCTTTGTTAACCTGGGAAATATATATATATATATATATATATATATATATATATATATATATATATATTTGTATAAATATTTGTTCTTTTCACTAAGATTGTCAAATTTATTGGCATATAATTGGGCAAATTAGCTCCTAATTATTGTTTTAATTTTCCCTTCATTGGTGGTGAATTTGTCCTTTTCATTTTTGATAGTAGTGATTTGGTTTCATGTAAACATTCAGAGATACAAAACTTTCCCTAAGAACCACTTTCACTGCATCTCATAAGTTCTGATATGTTGTTTCAATACCGTAATTTTCTTGGATGAAGTTGCTGATTGTTTCTATGATTTGTTGGTTTACCCTTTCATTCTTTAGGATTAGATTATTTAGTTTCCAATTAATTTTAGTCTATCTTTCCGTGATCCTTTATTACATATAATTTTTATTGCATTATGACCTGAAAATGATGTATTTAATGTTCTGCCTTTTTTCACTGGATTATGAGGTTTTTATTCCCTAATGCATAGTCACTTGTTCATTGGGAATAAGGCATATTCCTTTCTCTCCAGATTCAATTTTCTCCAGAGTTCTATTATATGTAACTTTTCTAAAATTCTATTCACCTCTTTAATTTCTTTCTTGTTTATGTTGTGGTTAGATTTATCTAGTTCAGGGAGGGGGAGGTTGAGGTCCCCTACTAATATAGTTTTACTGTCTATTTCTTCCCATAACGCTTTACTTCTCCTCTAAGAATTTAGATGCCACACAACTCAGTACATATATATGTAGCAATGATACTAGTCCTTTGTTTACGATTCCTTTTAGCAGGATGTAATTTCCTCCTTTATCTCTTTTAATTAGATCTATTTTTGCTTTTGCTTTGTCTGAGATGAGGATTGCTACCTTTGCTATTTTTTTTAATTCAGCTGTAGCATAATATATTCAATTCCAGCCTTTTACCTATACTCTGTGTGTATCCCTCTGCTTCAGATATGTTTCTTGTAAATAATATATATTGTAGGATAATAGTTTTTAATACACTCTGCTACCCATTTCCATTTTATGGGAGAATCCATCCCATTCACATTCATAGTTATAATTACTATCTGTGTCTTTCCATCCCATCCCCTCTCTTCATTTTATTCTTTTCTCTCTCCTTTCTTCCTTTCCTTCCTCATTAGGGTTTTGCTTTTAACTACTCCCTCCCTCAATTTGCCCTCCCTTCTAGCAGCCCCTCCCTTTCCTTTTACTTCTCCCATACTGTTTCTTCCCTCCCTTATATTTACTTCTTCCTCTTCCCTCCACTTTCCCCTCCCACTTCCTATAGGATGAATTAGATTTTTATACCTGAGTATGTTACTCCTTCTTTGAGCCAAAACTGATGAGAGTAAGGGTTAAACAATATGTCTCTCCCTCCCTTCTTTCCCTGTACTGTAATAGGTTTTTGTGCCTCTTCATGTACTGTAATTTACCCCTTTCTTCCTCCTCTTTTCCCATTACAATCCTTTTCATCATTTAAATTTTTTTTATCATCAAATCAAAATGAACTTATACCCATACCCTCTGTCTATGTATATCTACTTTAAATGCCATAATAAAGATGACTGCATCTCAAGAGTTACAAGTACCATCTTCCCATGTAGGGATGTAAGCAGTTTGCCCTTATTGTGTTTTTTTTTCTGTCTACCTCTTTATACCTCTATTGAGTCTTGTATTTCAAGATCAAATTTTCCATTGACCCTTTTCTTTGAAGACCATTGGCCTTTCCATTAGGAAGATTTGGAAGTCCCTTGTATCACTGAATGTCCATCTTGTCCCCTGAAAGATTATGCTCAATTTTTCTAAGTAGTGGATCTTTGGTTGTAATGCAAGCTCCTGTGCCTTATGGAATATTGTATTCCAAGCCCTCTGATCTTTTAATATAGAAGCTGCAAGTCCTGAGTAATCCTGACTGCAGTTTCACAATATTTAAATTGTTTCTTTCTGGCTGCTTGCAGTATTTTCTCTTTGACCTACTAATTCTGGAATTTGACTAAAATATTCCTTGTTGTTTTCAATTGGGGTTCTCCTTTAGGAGGTGATATGTGGATTCTTTAGATGACTAATTCACCTTCTGGTTTTAGGATCTCAGGGAAGTTTTCTTTGATGATTGATTGAAAGATGCTGTCCAGACTCTTTTCTTGATCATAGCTTTCAGGTAGACCAATAATTTAAGAATCTGTATCTTTTTTCAGGTCATTTTTTTTCCAATGAAGTATTTGATGTTTTTTTTTTCCTATTTTTTCATTCTTTTGATTTTGTTTGATTGATTCTTGATTTCTCATGGAGTCATTAGCTTCCACTTCCCCAATTAGAATTTAACAAGTTGTTTTCTTTAGTTAACTTTTGTATATCCTTTTCCATTTTGCAAATTTTATTTTTAAAGGAATTGTTTTCTACTCAATTTTTGTCCTTCCTTTTCCAAGTTCTTTCCAAGTTATTATCCAAATTCTCTTGCATACCTCTCATTTATTTTACACATTTTTTCTTCTACCTCTCTTATTTGCCTTTTAAAATCATTCTTGAGCTCTTCCAAGAAGGCCTTTTGACTTATTCATATTCCCCATTGAGGTTTTGGATGTGGATGTATTGACAATGTTGTCCCCTTTTGAATTTTTGTCTTGATATTCCCTGTCACCACAACAATTCTCTATGGTCAGTGTGTTTCTTTGTTGTTTCTTGTTCATGGTGTTCACCTTTTTCCTGAATTTTAAAGTTGATCTCTGCTTTTGGGACACAGGGGACACTATCTCAAGCTTCTTGTGCTAGAATCCAGGGGTCTAGTCATTGGCTTTGTGTGCTAGGTCCTCAGGTGCTGGCAACTGGAGGCTATAGGATCTTGTGGCTTACCTGGTGGTAAGCTGGAGTTGGTGGTGGAGGCCAGTGTGTGCTAATTCCAGGTATTATGTGCTTCCTGCGGCTACATTAAAGCTCACCTGATGGGTAGGTTGAGTGGGTTCTGGCCACTGGAGAACACCTACTTACCAGAGATGGGGGAGATGTAGGTCCTGTATTGATACTTGCCTGTTCCACTACCCTGGAGCTCAGAATCCCCAGCTGGTTTGCTGAGGAAGGGCTTGCTAGTGGTTTGCTGGAATATTTTCTGTCCTGTAATGCTCCCTTCCCACTATAAAAGAGGTACCTTTCCTATTAAACCCCAAAACTCCCTGGGCTAAAAGACTACTGCACCCCATTTTCCTGCTGGCTGTGCTATTCCAAGATTTTTCTTGGGGTGATATAGTATGGATTTTTTGAGGTAAATAAGGGAGGGTATGTGACCCACTACTTACTCCACCATCTTGACTTCTGAAAGTGTTCTTTCTGTTGTTTATATATAATTGCTTATATGTTACCTCTCCATTTGACCATGAGTACCCTAAGAGTAGGGACTTTCTTTTGCCTTTTAAGTACCCACAGTACTCCACAGTACTAGTATATTATAGGAGTTTAATAAATTCTGTCTTCTTTCAACATATTCTCTTTTCCTCAGAACTCAGCTTATTACCCACAAAATTGCTTATAGCACCTGCCAATTTCCCCCTCCCCTCTTTCACCTTCCAACTATGAGAAAGTGAGTTGGTACAGTAGAAAGAGTGCTGAACTTATTATCATGATCCAAAGAAGAGACAGAAACTCACTAGCTATGTGATGCTGGATGAAAAAAATGACTTAATTCTCTTGAATCTAATCTCTTTATGAGATGTCTCAATTGCCTAAATATATTAATTTCTTACTTTCTTCTCTTGGAATTTCTGGTTTACTTCACTACTCACTTCAATCATCACCTCCTACATGAATTTGTTTCTCCTTAAACTCTAGATGCCAGCCTTGATAGCTGCTAACCTTCCAAAAACTACCCTGTTCATTTTGTATATATTCTCTATTTATAGCCATATATTTGATTTCTCTCATGAAAATATATACTCCTTGAGGGCAGAGAAGTGTTTCATTGTTTTTTCTATATTAGTATACTGCTTGGATTATAATAAATGCTTAATGAATGTTTGTTGATTGATTGGTTGATAGACACCAAATCAAAGCATTGCACTCATGATGGAGTGAGATAATGGATGTCATACACTTTGCAAAAATTAGAGCTTTCTATTAATGTCAAATATTATGGTTGTTAGTCAAACTCAAAAACCTGGTCCTTTCAGTATTCTTGTCTTCTTCCACCTACATGTCTATAGTGTTGGTCCTGGCCTATGTGGAGGCAGGGGGAAAAATTAGACATCATCTTGAGGGAATCACTCTGAAAGGGAAAGGAACTGGAATGATTGAATAGCTCTAAAGGAAACTTATTTTTAATTAGATTCCCTTTTGCACTGTCCTTGAATTTTAAAATATGCCTATGTCTTGTCTCTCCCAATCAAATTTTACTATCCTTTAGAGAAGGGACCCTCTGGTCTCCTTAGAAAACCTATTCTAGGAGTCTGGGCAAAAGAGTAGGCTCTCAGCAAATACTTAGTGATTAACTGAATATGCCCTGTGTCCATCGTGCTAACTCAGCAGGTGCAGAATGGGCAGCAAGCACCCATTCTGTACTGCTTCCAGCATCTGAGGGGCTCAAATTTGGGGGCTTTTATAGAACAAAGGCAGCAAAAAGCCTATTTTTAAAATGACTGGAATAAAATCTTTCAGTCAATTTAACTTACAGAATGCCCTCAGAGGCATAAAGCAGGTCATGAGAACAAGCTTTTAGAATGAGAACAAGAAAAAGAGAGAGACAGAGAGAAGGGGGAGAGAGAGAGAGAGAGAGAGAGAGAGAGAGAGAGAGAGATTAAAGTAGGGGTAGGGAATACTTTTTGGCCTGTCTCCTTCCTAAGCTAGGATCTACTTTTGATTTTTGCATGTCACCTTGTCAATAATCAGCAAAAGCATTTTGTAACCATGGTCAAAATGATGCCAATTATTTGAATTGCCAATTTAAGTATTTGTCTTTATTCTCATTATGGCGCATAGTTTTTGCTTTACTCAAGGGAGAAAATGAAAAAAATTACATCTGACCATAAAAGACCAATGAGCACAGATTCTCCTTTTGCCCACACATCCTGCTAAAAATCCTATGAAACCTAAGCTTTCCTCTGTAGAAAAAAAAGATAAATTATTTTTAAAAAATTCAAAGAAACATGCTTGATTGCATTTATGAATTCAGGGCTTTTGAACAAAGTAAGCAGGGGTGTGTATTTTCTAGGTGGCCAGGGTCTTATTTTGACTCCTTGCTTCATGTCTAAACCATATCTGTTGTGAAATGTAAGATTGCTCTCGTCCGTATTTTTTTTTCTGCTTCTTAATCTGCCTTTCCATTTCTCTCCCACACCGTGTGCTTCCTCATTCCGCTTCATGGCTCATTAGGACAGGCAAACGACTTGGCGGCCAGCTGGACAGCGCCCGCCTGCCCACCCTGCCCACCCTTCCCTTCGCAGAGCCCGGGCTTCCGCGCCATTGTTCTGATTGCGAGTCCGGTGCCCGCGCTCTCCTTTGAAGCTCCTCCAAAGGAACTTTATCCCTCTGTTCCAGCTGGCGTTTCATTAAGCCCTTGCTTCACAGGATTTTCCACTCCCATTGACACATCAGAGCAAGGATGTAGCCATTAAAATAATGAAGAAAAAGAAAGTGCGAGAGAGGAAAAAACTCTTCTGAGGGGAAAATTGAAAAGGAGTACAAGGTTATTTAAAAAATAAAGGCAGACTATAAAAATAAAATCTCTCTTTTTTTCTTCCTTGTGAGTGTGTGTGTGTGTGTGTGTGTGTGTGAGAGAGAGAGAGAGAGAGAGAGAGAGAGAGAGAGAGAGAAAGAGAGAGAGAGAGAGAGAGAGAGAGAGAGAGAGAGAGAGAGAGAGAGAGACTTGACTAAGCACTGCAAAGATTTTCGAAAAGTCCCATCAGGGGCAACTTCAGAGACAACCTGAATGAGGTGAAAGAATAACACTGCAGAACTAAATGAGGAGTAATTGATAAGTATTCCAAAGCCATTCTAAACAGTCATGCATAAATTAGGGAACTACATATATTAAACACTTAGCCAATCTTAAACAGAACCTTCCCTCCTTTTGCAGGTGAAGGTAGGGTCAGGAACACTAGTAACAAGTTCATCAAAAATTTGCTATACTCTAGGTAGTTAATCCTCTCCAAAATGGGACTTCTTTTCCTCATTTCCATACTTTTGTTCATGCCAAGAGTATTTTCCCTAAAGTTGGTCACAGAAAAAACAATTCACTCCTTTCAAAGCCTGGCTTAAAATCAGTTTCCTCAAGGAAGTTGTCCATGTTTAAGCCAATTCCTGGACATCAAAAGAAATAGGGTCTCAAATTGTCCTCTGTGTTTTGTAAACAGTGAGCTTATTATTTTATGTTTCTATACTTTTTCTCCCCACGTTTTTCTTAGAGGGTTCTTGAAGGTTCTCTATACCCCACATTTGAGCCAGTGGTGGAAGTTATTAAGTAATGGGGAAAAAGGAAGTTTAGCACACGAAAGGAAACTTATTCAATTAAGTTTATATTTTTTATCCATAGGATCCCAATCAGAGCTTTGGTAGCTATTATTTAACACAGACTGCAGAAGATTTAAATTAGGAAAATAAATAGGGACAGCTAAGAGGCAGGCAAGACAAGAACAAAGTAATAGCTGCATGTCTGCTTTCTGGGGATGGGGAAGGGAGATGTAAAACCTAAAAAGCAGAAAGAGAACTGTATTATTCTGTAGCAGAAAAATGGATATTCATAATGACTATCCTAAGTCTTCAAGAGAAAAAAAAAGACTTTTGATGTTTAAAAGGCAAACAAATTAAGTAGCTACAAAATTCATTTATGGGAAACTCCACCATTTCAATATAATTTTGATTGTACATACAAAAAGTGAAAGAAGAAATAGAAAATTACTTAAATGTACAAAATATATTGTCATGAAACCACTTCGTATTTGTATTATTAAACTGTTGTATTTTCCTTGTAAGATGTTTTAAAGTGTTTTTTAAAAAGCAAAACCTGTAGATAACAGAATTTGAAGTCACTTTTAGATAGAAGTGTCTGGGAGTATGTCTTAAAGAAATTGACTATAAAATGGGGGTGGGATGAGGTAGGTTTCATTGCCATTGCTGAAAACAAATAATCCAAGATATTTTGTTTGTAATTTTCATGAAAGAGTCTGTGATATCTACTATTCACCTACAAATCTCTTGTCTCCTTGAAGAAAATTTAAATCACAATGAGCAAATCTTAGAAAACAAAGAGATCTAAGAAGTCATTTCATCCTACCTTCTGCCTGATGCCTCTCCAATAAGGGATCATCTAATACAGGGGTGGGGAACGTACAACCTGGAGGCCACATGTGGCCTCCTAGGTCCTTGGGTGTGGTCTTTTGACTGAGTCCAAGTTTTACAGTACAAATCCTTTTATTAAGAGGAATTGTTCTGTGAAGTGTGGATTCAGTCAAAGATCTACCTACATGTGATCCCAATGCCTCAGGTTCCCCATCAGTGATTGTAACATGAAGATCTTCAATGACTGAGAAGTGATTTCTTCTAAAGGAGCCCATTCCATCATGAGACACTCCTAATTTTTAGAGAGTGTATTTTTTTATTCTAATGTATATGTTTTCCCAACTTCCACCCATTCATCATAATTCTGTGAGATGTGACAAAACAAATTTTTTCTAATCCTTCCACTTGACAGATATCAAATATTTAGAGAATGGTACAATATTTTCCCATGAGCTAACAAGTCTTTTCTCTAGGTTAAAAAAAAACGCAAAAACAATGATTTGAACCAGTCCTCGTGTGATAAGATCTCTAGTCTTTTCACTTCTCTGGTCATTCTCCTCTGGATGGTATGTGGTTCATTTTGCCTACTTCTTTTATAAAACATGGATTCACAACTAAGTATGTTTAACCAGAATAGCATATAAGAGGACTATTACTCCCTTTTCCTGATCCTGATACTTTTGTTAAGGAACCCCAAGATAAACTTTGGGGACTTCCATGATGCTCGTTTTATTCACACTAAGTATTTGTCACGATTAAAAAAATCAGATCTCTCCCTCCAACACTTGGGTCAAAAAAATCACCTATACAAGTGTAGATTCATTTATTATTCATTAAATCTAAATTTAATATACCCAGTCTGTTGTTCTAGTCTGATGAAATCTTTATGAATTACTATTATTTTATCTAATGAATTAGCTAATGCTTCAGAATTATTTAGTCCGCAAATTAAGTAATCATATAATCTCTGCCTTTAGTTATGCTGCAGATGAAAATGTAACTGATATAAATGTTTACTGCCTGACTGGCCAATTATTGTTCATTTTGAAGAGAACCAGTGATATCACTAGCATGATGTCTTGACTTCTGCAGGAATTGGATTTAAGTGAGGCAGAACTATACAAAGCCATCAGCCTCATTCTGTCTTTTAGAAGCATAAAAGTCCAGAGGCAAGACAAAAGTCAGGATGACTAGTGAGGACAGGACCCTGATGCCATCCACTAGTGATCTTCCTTTAAGTAGGCATCAATAACTACTGCCTTTTGGTTTTGTTGTTCAGCCAATTCTGAATTCATATAAATGTATTATTATCTAAACCTCTTCACTTTTTTTTCCATAAGGATATTATGAGAGATTTTTTTTCAATGCTTTGTTGAAGTTCAGGTATATGTCATTCCAAAAATGATTTCCATTAACCATGTCAAAAAGTGAAATGGGATTAATGTGACATATTTATTTTTCATGAAACCATATTGGTTTATTATGGTCACTGCTTTCCTTCCAAGATGCTCACAACCATCCTTTAAGAATTATGTTCATCATTTAAAGTGAGACACCAGCCTAAAATTTTTAGGAACGTACCTTCCCCGTTTTGAAAATTAGGACCCTAGATACCTACCTTCAATATTATAGTCTACCTCATCTTCAGTAGGATTCTTCAGAGATGGCCAATAGTTATTAACTAAATAATCAGATCCACCATATGTGTTTTGATTGTAAACCAATTTCTATTTTCAGAGTGTCCTTGGTAAAAGATCAGAATGTGATGTTACAAATGTGAATCAGAGAATTGTATAATAATTTCTTCATGTCCTTCTGATTATAAATACCTCTATTATTTTTTTATGCTGCTGGGATATCAACCTTTCAATCAATCCAATTAGCATATGAGTATAGACTTAAGTGCCAAATGATATGATTCAGACTTTGTCTGACCCCATTATTCCTCTGTTCAAGAACTTCCATGACTCCCTGCTCCCTTTAAGGGCAAGTTAAAAAAAAAATCTCTGTATGACATTTAAAAATCTTCACAGTCTGACTCCAATATCTTTCCTGTCTTATTTCATATTAGTTAGCATGATACAATATTTACTCCAGTCAATCTGGTGTACAATATTCTGTTTTCTCCACAGGGAAGTCTTTATATAGTCTTTCACTCATGCCCATAACGCATTCCACCTTCAGTGCGTTAGAAGATAGATAGATAGATAGATAGATAGATATAGATATATTTCTTTCTTTCTTTCTTTTTCTTCCTTATCTTCAATGATACCTGCTATTGGAAGCCTTTCCTAATCTCCCCAATTATTAGTGTTCCTTTTAGTGAATTATATTTTATTAAATGCATATACATACAGTATTTGTGTGTGTACATACACACACAAATAACAGCAACAACAACTGACATTTATGTATCTCTTAAAGGTTTGTGAAGTACTTTACAGATATTTTCTTATTTTATCCTCACAACAACCTTTGGAAATAGGTGCTATACTTATTCTCCCATTTTGTGCATTTGGAGACTAAGTCGAAGGGAGAGAAAATGACTTGGCCAGGGCCACACAGCTAATGAATGATTGAAGATGAATTTGAATTCATATCTCCCTGACTCTAGATTCAGCACTCTATTTACTGAGATACTTCGCTGCCTAACAGGAAAAAAATGCATATAATTTATGTAATATATAAAAAAATATATTATTTACTTATACATGTGAGAGAGTGGTAGAGTGGACAGGGAACCTTTCTCAAAACCAGGAAAACCTGCTTTCAAGTCCTGTTGCTACCATATAATAATTGTTTGACCAGAGGCAGGTCACTTACTCTTTAGGTACTGTAGGCAATTTTCCATGACTGAGGTACAGGGAAGTTTCCAACCTGAGTTGGTAGCTGTTATTTGCTCAGATGGAGTTATTTATATAATGAAGTCACAGATTTTGTCCCAATCCTTTCCTATATTTTAATCACCACCCTCCTCCATAGAATCCCCCACCCCTACCCCAGTTGAAGGATTGTTGAGATCAGGGAGAAATTTAATTTTTGTCTCTGTATCCTCAGCACCTAGAACAGATGGGAAGATAAAAAGAACATAATTTATATTGGTTTGTTGGGTTTAATTGAATTGTACCAGTTAAGAGAAGGGGATTAGTGGAAACTGGAGAGGTCAGGAAAATCTCCAAGAAAAGATGCAGAAATGGGTAGAATTTGGAGAGCAAGAGAGATAAAAGGGCCTTCTAGGTGAAGAGAACAGAAAAACCAGCACAGTGGTGGGAACGAGCACATTCTGCTCCTGCCGCACTGAAAGCATCACCTTATTCGGCCTGTGAGGGATGCAAGGCTTATTGTCTATCTATTACAATGTGGTTTCTTATACAAGCAGTTAGTATGTAGAAGTTAGTTCTGAGTTATACCTCTCCCCACCGACCAGCACCAGCACAGGCATGTAGACATGTACAAACTTGCACACCCACACACAAACACATATTTCTGTAGATTTCTCATCTCCTTGAAAGACTAAAGAGGAATACATTAGGCTTCAGGAGATCAATCTGGTAATCCGTAAAATATTAATTTATTAGAATATTCATAAAAATGTACATTTTTCATGACCACAATAACCTACCTGTCCTTAAATGTTTATTGCCTGACTGACTGATTGTTGTTCATTTTTGAAGACAACCAATGATATCACAATTTATTTGTGATTTATTATTAAATTGCTGTGTTTTCCTTATAGGAGGTTTTAAAGTGGTTTTTTTGTGACTCTTTTTCTGACTCTGAGTAAATATAGAGTATATATTATTGGTGTTTTTTTGGTGTGTGTGTGCTATATTATTCCATGTGTATTGTGTGACTCCACTTGTGCTTTTCCTGATTTCAAAATTCATTACCGTGAGTGTATTTAGCTTTAGTTGATATGATAGCTTTCATTGTGTCAGTATGTGTGGGCTTTTTTTTTTTTAACAGCAGCCTAGTATGCCCTTTGGATGAATTGATTTCCTCAATCTCATAGTGAAATATTGCATTTCAGTTGTCAGTTTTGATTTATTGTTACTTTAAACATTAAATCTTCCTTTGCATTTTTATTGGTTTCATTAAAAACATTCTGCTCATCTTTTCATTGCTGCCTCCATAAAGCCCAAGAAGGCTGATGTTTGAAAGCAGGAAGATCCCCTTTTCACTCTTTCAAGTTCTCCAGGCTGATTCAGTCTCTTTGGCTGTAGGTTTGAAAAGCTCAGACAAACAAAGCAGCAACAAAACAAAAACAAAAACCCCACAATTCTTTTGTCATTGAGATTATTGTTTTTTAAAGCCACATATTAAATCTAATAACTTTGGTGTGTAATAAGCCACAGAGCATATGTCAGAAGTATGGTGGCCAAACAGCAATAATGCTGAATAGTTTATCTTGCCGGCAAATGTGTTACATGAGGTTTGACCCTTAAATTGAGCACTGGGAGAGATAAATAGGGTAATCAAAAGAACTTCCTTACAGTCACAGGAACCTGGAGCCATCTGGTCAAGACAAAAATAAATCAGTAATGCAACTGGAAATTATCTCTAAAGACCTTGGGGGATTGGTTTACCATTACTGTCTTTGGAATAGCAGAGCAAAAGAAACTGACAGTGAAGATCATGAAAGTGACTCTAATTAACAGAAAGAAGAAAAAAACACAGGGAACATTCAAGCCCTTTAAGGCTGGAATGCCTTATACCTAAGGGATTTAAAACCAGACAATAATTTGAGAATCTCCCAACTTTGTAAAGTCCAGTGCCCTGAAGAAGAGAATAGATCTCTCAAGGGGCACACAGAAATATTGATTGCAATGTGAGCATGTGATTTCTTGACATAGTAAAACCTCAATTAATGAGAATTTAACTAACCAGAATTTTCTGTTGACTGGAATTCATTTTCTGCTTTGTATAGACAAAGCCAGGATTGAATACATCTATTGTCAGAATTTAGTACGTACACATATGGAGCCTAGTGAGGAACTGAGGAAATTTCCAGATAAATAAAATGAAACACTTTGCCCAAATATTCTACTTTATCTTGCCAGTATGGAAAGATACAGACTGAATGTTATTAACACTTTTACCTTTCTGGAAAAACACAGTCATAAGTGTTAACAATCCTGACCAAAAAAATTGAATATCAATAGTGAAAATTAAAATATGGTCTAACTCTATACATCTCTATACATGCATACCAGTTGAGCTGAATTGTACTTTTAAAAAAATTAATTAGAACTTTTACTACTCATCATATACTGGAATTTTCAGTTTTCAAGGCATTATTTTGATATCATATAAACATTATTTTGATATGATATAGACGTAATAACTATTAAAGTTAATTCTATGGTAAATGAAATACTTAATCCATGTCTAGCCAAGGCCAATATTAACCTTCAGATTTGATTATTTCATTTGGGTCATCCCAGAAAAGAGACTAGTGGAAATTCATTGATTCATTTAGTCAATATTTATTAGATGCCTACATGAACAAGGAACTGTATACTAGTTGACCATAAGACACTAAGTTATATAGATCATTCTCTGTCCTCATGGAACTCACAAAGCATTGGAGAGGGGAAAAGTATACTAGAACATCTATAATATAATAAAGCATATAGCATATCATAATTGAGTAAAAACTACTATAGAATTTCAAAATAAAACAACAAAACAAGAACTGAATATCTTGTCCTTACTTCCCACCTGGTTCACTGAACTATTTAATCTCATTGTGGTTTCTGCTCTTGGAACTAGGACATTAAAACCTTTTCTTCACTGCACCCATTTATTTGTTTTTTTCACAAATAATTTTATTTTCATTTTTTTCTTTCTGTGTTGTTGTTTTGTTAGCTATTGTTTTTTATCACGTAGCTATGACTTTTCGTGCTTATTAATGTTCTTCTTGTAGCAGACACAACAAGATGTAGTAAAAACAGAACATTAGACTAAGGCTAAGAAGATCATCCCAGCTCCAGCTGTTAGTAGCTGAACAAGTCATTGAATCTATGAGGACCTCAGTCTCCTCCTCTGTAAATTAGGAGCATAATAATAGTTTATAATCATTTAATAGCTGAAATTTGGCAAACATTTTGCATGCATTTTTCTCTTTTAACCCTGCTTCATGTGAGACAGTGAGATAGGTGCTATGTTATTATGAACCACTCTTTCCTCCATTTACACATGAATAAACTGAGGCTGAGAGAGGTTGAATGTTTGCTCAAGGTCACAGAGGTGGTGAATGTAGAAAATGGTTTCTGAATACAGTTATTCTGGATTCTAAATCCAATATTGGCTGGTGCCCAGTGGTATCCAGTATAGTACTTATGAGGCTGGTGACCTGCACAACCCTCCCTCATTCAAAACAAAGTCAAGTGCAAGTCATGTCATCATTTCTCTGATGGCATGGTATTCTTCAGCAATGAAGAACAAACACAACAATGTACTCTACAGAGTTGCTGGAAGGATTAAAGGTATTAATGTAACTTGAAACAATTTGGGCTATGGCAAAACACTATTGAAATGTAAACTCTTGCTATTGTTGCAAACAAATAGACATCACAGGCCAGGGTAGATTTTAAAAAGACAAACACAAAAAGACTGAAAACGAAGCATGTAATTGAGGACATATCTAAAAGTGATATTGGTCTTTTAATAAGAGTAGCGGGAGGGTCAAAGCTCAAAATGAGCTGAAGTTGGCAAAAGAAGCTGATGACAATGAAAAGTCCTTAAAAATACCCTTTGTCTGTTTGTTGAGCTATATAGGAGATAAAAATGAAAGAAGGGACAGGATTACTACTGAGGATTAATGGAATGGTGAAAACTATGCTGATCCTCAGTTTCCTCATCTGTGAAAATGGAATAATAATGGAAACTAATTCACGAGTTTGTTGTAAGAAGGAAATGAGATGTTTCCAGACCTCAAAGTTGTACATAAAGCTTAATTTTTGCTTTTATTATTAGACAACTAAAAGAAGGCAGAATTACGCAACTCCTATTTTGATTGTTTTCTTAGCCAAGGAGGATTATTTTTCAACCTGTAAAAGACAGAACAAAATTAGTTTAAAGGGAGTTGAAGCCCAACTTAAATAGGAAGTTAATAAGAAATTGACAAGCTGCTCAGGATGAGTTCCTCACTAGACCCAGATGATTACATCTTAGGGAATCAAAAGCACTGGCAACTGGGATTGTTTTCTCTAATAATGACCTGTGAATGGTGAGAGAAAACAGAAGAGGTACAATGGGAATGGAGAAGAGGAAATCACCCGGTTTTCAAAATGGGAAGAGAATGGTATCCAACAGCTCTAGACCAAGTAATTTGACTTACATTCTTGGCAAAATCATGAAATGTATAATGTATTGTGTCAGCTAAGTGGCACAGTGGATGGACCACCAAGCCTGCAGTCAGGAAGAAAAGTTCAAATCAAGCCTCAGCTATATGGACAAGTCTCTTAACCTTATTTGCCTCAGTTTCCTCATCTGTAAAATGACCCGGAAAAGGAAATGGCAAGCCACTCCAGCATCTTTACCAAGAAAACTCCAAATAGAGTCATGAAGAGTTGGAAGTGACTAAAGCAACTGAACAACCAAAACAAGAAAAAAAATGGTGTATTGCTGATGATACAGTTAGTAAACATGTAGAAAGACAAGCAATGATCACAGAAAGCCAGGATAACTCAATTAAGAGAGGTGACTGATAAACACTTTTATTTTTTTATTTCTGACAGGGTTACTAGAAGGCTATGGATAGAACAGAGGACTGTTGTAGATAAAGTTGATCTAGATTTTAGCAACATATTTAACAACTGCTACTTGCATGGACAAAATGTAGATATTTGTTAGCTAGTTAGCTGGATTCAGAACTGCCTGAACCCCAGGCCCCTCCAAAAAATTCAAAGGTTCAAAGACAACTTAGAAGGAAGTTGTCAATGTGCTCTAGGATCTGACTTGGGCTACTTCTGTTTTGTGAGGCTAGTAATCAGTAAATGTTTGAATTGAATATATATTTATATGACATACTATATAAAACATAATATATTGAATACTTTAATGTATTTAACTTAGATAAAGATTTGGATAATGTTTATCAAATTTGCAGATGACACAAAGCTCAAAGGCAAAGCTAATGTACTGGATGAGAAAATTGGGGTTCCAAAAGTTTTTGCAGTTTAGAACAGAGTCAACAATTCTAATAAGATGGAATTGAATAATAGTAAAGGTAAAGTCTTACATTTTAATTTTTAAAACTTTGATTAAAAAAATCAGCAAGTATAAGATGCAGAAACATGGCAACACAGCAATTTGAAGAAAAATGGAGTTTTAGGGAACTACAAGCTGATTATGAATCAAGTGGGCAGTGCAACTACCAGGAAAGTTAATATAATCTTGGACTGTATTGAGAAATTCATCATAGCCAGCATGAGGAAAGTAATATTTTCTTATACTTTACCATATCTAGAGTACTGGGTTCAAATCCAGGTAACAATTTTTAGAAATGAAATTAATAAGCTGTGGAGTATAATAAAACAAATAATTGCTTCTATATTAATAGCCAATTATTGAATTAGGGCTCAGGTTTTGCTCCTTCCTTTCCTGATTTAGAAATCAATCTCTGTAGGGTATTCAGAGAGTCTTTGAAGGGCAGGGTTGCTTAAGAGATGAAATCTTATTCAAACTTCACCCAACCAGGAAAGCTAGTTTAGATGAATTGAGAGATTCTGGCCCATTGTGTTTTAATCAGACAAGTCTGAGGGGAAGTAGATTTACCCTTTGTCTACTTTACCCTAGACAGAGTGGTATTGATAGAATCCTAATAAATCTGCCCCTAGCCCCAATAGTTTAACTTCCTTATGGGCCTCACTGAAGAGCAGGCATGTCCTGATTTAACCACAAAATCTGGCTTTAACCACAGCACAGGCCCCCAGACTCAATACAGTCACTACCCATAGCTAGCCATTGCCCTCAGATCCAGTTCACACATTTGAACAGGTAGGTATGACCTTGTACTTAACCACAGTCATATCTTTCATTTAGCCCAAGACATGACCACAATACCTAACTATAAATCTTGACCAGACAGGACCCTAATAACTAGCCAATCAAAAAACAGCACAACCAGGATGTTTGACCACTGAACCACAGAAGGGACCCCTCTCCTACTACCTAATTTTCATTTGGGCTTACTGGCTAGATTTCTTACTCAAAGACCAAACCTCAACCCCAGGTCATTCTGGAGTTCATAGAATGGACAATAGGTCCTTGCCCTCCTACCACAGAGTGAATTTAAATAATAAATAGAAACAATTTCTCTTTTGCCCAGGAATTCTGACAGTCTTTCCATCCCAGTCTGATTTTTCTTTTTATTAAAATGACCATTCCTTGAGTGACTACTCAGAGACCTGGGGTGTAGGGTGTGTCCAGTGAAGACTAGTACCTTTGGTGTGATGGCTGCTGAGCCCTTTCCAGGGCTCTTTCCACTTTTGGTGTCCACCTGTTCCACTCAACTCTCACCTATGGCTCCAAAACACTGCAGCATGTGCAGTGGCCACACCCTGAAACCATTTCTGCAGATGCGTCAAAGCAGGTTGAGGGCAGCCAAGGAATCTCAAACCCATTAGTGAGTTAGGTGGGTGTCTACCCCAAGCATGTGAAGACTTGTCCTTGTGGAATGGGCAGATAAGAAAAATTTGTTCCAATGGTCATGAAAGCAGCTGAAGCAGGCAATGTGGATCTCCTAGAGCTTGGTTGGACACCAAAGATGCCAAGGTCATCCACTACATCCTGAGCCATTGCCAGTCATCTTGACTCTGTCTTGCCACTGGACTCTGATGACTCTGGAGGAGAGAGTGAGACTGACGACTTTGTGCAACCCTGCCTCACTTAAATCCAATTTACACATGAATCAAAAGACATTACCCATACCATTTTACTATTATACCTCAAAGTCCTGTGGCTATAGGTTAGTGATGAAGAAGCAGGTGCAGATACACTGGGACCTGTAGTCATAGCCCTGCACACAGGCTGCCCAGGTCATAGGGTTCTTTCTCCCTGGAAGCAGCAGTGAGACTCGGCAGCCCCCTAAATGTTTCAGGAGCCTTTTAAGGATCATACTGCTCACTTCCTGGTGTGAGGAATGGGGCTAAAAATTGTCTGCTTACCCAACACTGGCCTGATTATTGCAGTAGGCAGGGAATCCCATTCTGTCAAAACACACACAAAAAATTTACAAAATGCATAAAAACATCCGTAAAGATGATTTCACACACCATAGGCACATGGAATATATTCACACTCATAGACAACACTAAATCTAGTAGACCTGAAAGATGAACTTCTCTTGTTGTAAGAGAATTCAATAGGTATCACATCCAAGTAGAAGTCCTGAGTGAAACAAGACTGAAAAATGAAGGCCAGCTTACAGAAGTTGGAGCTAGATACACATTTTTCTGGAGTGGTCACAGTGAAGGGATGCTCTGTGAAGCTGGTGTAGGTTTTGCAATCAGAACTAATCTAGTCAGCAAACTGGTATGCTGGCCAAAAGGAGTGAATGACAGGCTCATGATAATGCAATTACCACTTGCAGGAAAATGCCATGCCAATATCATCAGTGCCTTCGCGCCCACCATGATGAACCCTGATGAGATCAAAGAAAAATTTTATGAAGACCTGGAGATTTTATTATCAATGTGCCAGAAGAGGACAAGTTTGTAATTCTGGATGACTTTAATGATAGAGTAGGCTCAGACTACCAGACTTGGCAGAGTGCTAGGGAGGAATGGAGTTAGATACAGCAAGAGCAATGGTCATTTACTGTTGAAGACATGTGCATCACATGACCTCATCACCAACCCCGTTTTCCATTTATCTAAATGCAATAAAACTTCATGGAGGCATCCTTGCAGCAAACATTGGCATCTAATAGACTATGTGATTATAAGGAAAAGAGATAAACAAGATGTGAGATTCACAAAGGCAATGTTTGGTGTAGAGTGCTGGAATGACTGATCATAGACTTATCCTTTCCAACATAAATATTTGTATTCATCAAAAGTGCTGCCCTCAAGGCAAAATGAATACTAGAAGAATTAATGTCAACAAATTAGAGTTCTTCTCTGAGTTGGAACAGTTTGTTGTTAACTTGAAGGGAAAGTTGAGCCAACACACAGTTGGCAATAGTGGAGCAGAAAAGGAGTGGGTAGCTTTCAGAGATTTGGTGTGCAGCACTGCATTTGTCCATCTGGGTCAGAGCACTCACAACCACCAAGACTGGTTTGATGAAAATGATGGGGAAATCCTGAAGCTGCTAATGGAAAAACAAGAACTCCAGTGGATTTACTTGTAGAATTATTCATCCACTTCTAAGAAGGCAACATTTAATTCCATCAAAAGTAAAGTACAAGCAAAGATCAGAGAAGTGCAGGATTCCTGGCTCAGTTAGAAGGCAGATAAAATTCAGTTTTGTGCTGATAGTGACAATCCAAAGCACTTTTATGATTCCCTGAAAGCTAATTATGGACCGAAAACCTATTGTGCATCACAACTACTCAGTGCTGAAGGAGCCATGTTGATTAGTGATAAGGAGATGATCCTAGAGAGATGGGCTGAACAAAGTATGGATCAATTCTCTGCTACCTGTGCTAATTTTGGCCTAATAATTAATACCAAGAAAGCTCAGGTGCTCTATTAGCCACTACACCATCCATACATGGAACCATTGGTTGCAACAAATGGAAAAGTCTTGAATGCTATGGATAAGTTCACTTACCTTGGTAGTGTACTTTCCATGGATGTACACCATGACAATAAGATTGATGCAAGCATTGCCAGAACTAGCTTGGTGTTTGGAAGGCTCCGAAAAAAGTTTGGGAGAAAAGAGGTATTAGACTGACTACCAAACTGAAGGTCTGCAGAGCTGTTGTGGTGACCTCATTGTTGTATGCCTGCAAAACATTGGCAATCTACCAGCACCATGCCAGGAAACTGAATTGCTTCCATTTGAACTGTCTTAGGAAGATTCTGAAGAACACCTGTCAGGATAAGGTACCAGACACTGAGGTCCTAGCTAAAACTAAACTGCCAAGAATTCAAACTATGCACAGAGAGAGCAACTCAAATGGGCTGGTCATGTTGCTCAAATGAAAAATGTACTCTTGCCAAAAACAGTATTTTTTGGAGAATTTGTATGGGGTAGGCAATAGTGGTCAGAAGAACTGATACAAGGACACTCTCAAGGTCTCTCTCAAGAACTTTGGATTTGACATGGGAGACACTGGCACAGGAGCACTCCGTATAACTTGCTCACATCAGAAAAGGTGCTATGCTTTATGAGCAAAGCAGAATTGAAACAGCACAAAGGAAACATAGGACATGCAAATTTAGAGTAACCACCCCAAATGTTCACACAAACTGTGTAACTGTGGTAGAGTGTTCCTAGCTCCTATTAGTCTGATCAGCCACACATTGAAACTTCACTTTGTCATGGTGATATCCTTTTAGTCCTCTTCAAGAATGAAGGACAGCAACCAACCAAGCAACTCAAAGAGGCCTATTCACTGAATGGGTGTATCTCACTCAAAGTGAGAATCTGAAAAGATCTTAGCTTAAAATGGCCAGGGTCACCCACTGTATCTTGGGTCATCTCCAGTCATACTGAGGAGTATCTGGCCACTGAACCCAGATGATTCTGGAGGAGGAAATGAGGCTGGTGACTTTGCACAGCCTCCCTCACTTACTCAGAGTCAACTGTGTCATGTCATCATCTCCCTTTTGTCACGGTACTCTTCAAGAACAAAGGACAAACACAAAAACAACAGCAACCCTGAAACAAACTCCTCCTACCTTTTAAAATTCATAATTTCTGCTGTGTAATCAGCATCATTACATTATGAAGTTGCCTGTGTTATCTCATTAAGATGCTGGTTCCCCTTGGAACTTAGGCCACTTCTGAGGGATGTTAATCCTCAATAAATGCCTATATTTGGATAAGAGGTGGTGTGACTCTAAATTCTTTGAGACAACATCCACAATATATCATGAAACCACAATGGTATGGGTATAAATAAGTCTGTCTGACCAAGACAGTGATCATACTGTCCCGCAGGTTCTCATTAAAATAAGCCCATTTCTCATTATAATATTCATTCTCTCATTATTTGTTAACCAACCAGAGTTGATTTTCATTCTCAAGAACATTGACTCTTCCAAGGACATATAAGTGTTGAGTGGTTTCCATGAAATGCCTTTGGCATTCAAGAGTGCTACTGAACCCTTTTGTTAATTATCTGCTAGTTTGATTAATAAAAGGTTAAGTTATTCAGAAACTATGTCTGTCAAACTTTTTATAGGTTAAGATCCCAAAACAATCAAGAAAGGAAATAATCCTTTAAATCATGGCCAAAGAATTTCAGTTAAATGTAGCTCAGGGGAAAAAATACTTGGAGAACAAATGAGATATGATATTGTCTTCAGTTATTTGAAGGGCACTTAAATAAAACAGAAAGTAAAATTATGCTGCTAGATACCAGTGGTAGTATGGTATAGGAATACCATAGGTAAATACCTATAGGTATATATTAGGAAGAGGGGATTGCCCAGTCTCACTTTAGATACTTAATGGATTGTGACTTTGGACAAGTCTCTTAACCCCTTGAATATTTCAGTGTTCTTATCTGAAAAGGAAGGAGGTTGGACTCATTGACCTCTAAGGTTCTTTCCATTTTTTAAATCTTTGAACTATGGGGGAGGAGCCAAGATGGCAGAGTAGAAAGATTCACACGTGCTAGCTCTGAACCCACAGCCCATATATTTCCTGTAAAAAGAACTCCCAACAAATTCTGGAGCAATGGAAGCCATGCAGCAATGGAGTGAAGGAGATTTCCGTTCCAGAGAGCCCTGAAAAACCAACCTCAAGGATCTATCTAGCACAGGATGGGAGCGGAGACCAGCCCATCCCTGGCCACGCAGCACCAAGAGGAGCAGATCTGAGCAGGCTTCAGGGACAGAATCTCCACCGGTCACAAAGGTCCCTCCACCCACAGGTACACAGGTCAGTGAGAGAGACTTCTGGGCTGACTGAGAGGGGATCAGGGTGTCTCCATAGCTCAGAGCCCCTCAGGAGGCAGTGGCAGAGGCAGCAGGTGGCCAGAGGCTCCGAGAGCAGGCAGGAAGTCAGATCCATTATTGAAGGTCTCTGCATAAACCCCCTGAGGGAACTGAGCCTGGGAGGTGGGCTTGCCCCAACCTGAGAAACTGAATTTAATCCCACTGAATAGCAGCCCCACCTGCCAATGAAAGCCCTGAGACTGTGGAGTAGCATTTGAATCTCAGACACCAAGTACACACAAGGTGGATCTAGGTGGGAGTGGAGAAGAATCTCAGAAGTCAAGTAACTGGCTGGGAAAATGCCCAGAAAGGGAAAAAAAAATAAGACCATAGAAGGTTACTTTCTTGCTGACCAGATGATTCCCCCCTTCCTTTCTGATGAAGAAGAACAATGCTTGCCATCAGGGAAGAAATATGAGTCAAGGCCTCTGTATCCCAAACATCTGAAATAGATATGCAATGGGCTCAGGCCATGGAAGAGCTCAAAAAGGATTTTGAAAATCAAGTTAGACAGGTGGAGGAAAAACTGGAAAGAGAAATGAGAGAAATGCAAGAAAGACATGAAAAACAGGTCAATACCTTAATAAAGGAGACCCAAAAAAATGCTGAAGAAAATAACACCTAGAAAAATAGGCTAACTCAATTTGCAAAAGAGGTTCAAAAAGCCAATGAGGAGAAGAATGCTTTCAAAAGCAGAATTAGCCAAGTGGAAAAAGAAGTTCAAGAACTCACTGAAGAAAATAGTTCTCTCAAAATTAGAATGGAACAGATGGAGGCCAATGACTTTCTGAGAAACCAAGAAATCACAAAACAAA
>CM053769.1:601742806-601799058 GCA_028658325.1 Potorous gilbertii | reverse complement strand
TGACCTGGGAATTCTGGAATTTGGCCACAATGTTCCTAGGAGTTTCTCTTTTTGGATCTCTTTCAGGCGGTGATTGGTGGATTCCTTGCATACTTATTTTGCCCTCTGCTTCTGGAATATCAGGGCAGTTTTCCTTGATAATTTCATGAAAGATGATGTCTAGGCTCTTTTTTTGATCATGGCTTTCAGGTAGTCCCATAATTTTTAAATCATCCCTCCTGGATCTATTTTCCAGGTCAGTTGTTTTTCCAATGAGGTATTTCACATTCTCTTCCATTTTGTCATTCTTTTGGTTTTGTTTTGTGATTTCTTGGTTTCTCAGAAAGTCATTAACCTCCATGTGTTCAATTCTAATTCTGAGAGAATTATTTTCTTCAGTGGGCTTTTGAACCTCTTATTCCATTTGGCTAATTAACCTTTTTAAAGCATTTTTCTCCTCATTGGCTTTTTGAACCTCTTTTGCCAATTGAGTTAGCCTATTTTTCAAGGTGTTATTTTCTTCAGCATTTTTTCGGTCTCCTTTAGCAAGGTATTCACCCGTTTTTCATGCTTTTCTTTCATCTCTCTCATTTCTCTTCCCAGTTTTTCCTCTACCTGTCTAACTTGATTTTCAAAATCCTTTTTGAGCTTTTCCATGGCCTGAACCCATTGGATATCTATTTCAGATGTTTCGGATACAAAGGCCTTGACTCCTATGTCTTTCCCTGATGGTAAGCATTGTTCTTCCTCATCAGAAAGGAAAGGAGGAAAATCTGGTCACCAAGAAAGTAACCTTCTATATTCTTACTTTTTTTCCCTTTTCTAGGCATTTTCCCAGCCAGTTACTTGACTTTTGAGATTCCTCTCCATCCCTTTGTAGATCTGCCCAACTAGAGCTTGGAGTCTGAGATTCAAGTGTTACTCCCCAGCCTCAGGGCTTTCAGTGGTGGGCAGGGCTGCTATTCAATGTGAGCTTAAGTTCTGGTGCTCAGGTGGGGGCAGAGCTGCTACTGTGGGCTCAGTTCCCTCCGGGGCTTTATGCAGAGACCTTCAACAATGGAGCTCCTGCCTGCTCTGGGAGCCCCTGGCCGATGCTGCCTCTGATGCTGCCTCCTGAGGGGGCCTGAGTTATGGAGACACCCCGCTCCCCTCTCTGCCAGCCCAGAAGTCTCTCTCACTGACCTGTAGTGCCTGTGTGTAGAGGGATCTTTGGGGCCACCAAAGATTCCATCCCTGAAGCCTGCTCCATTCTGCTCCCCTCAGTGCCGCATGACCAAGGCAGGGCTGGGTTCTGCTCCTGTCCTGTGGATGAGGGACCTTTGGGGTCAGTTTTTCAGGGCTCTCTGGAACAGAAATCTCCTCCACTCCATTGCTGTGCAGCTTACACTGCTCTAGAATTTGTTGGGAGCTTCTCCTTATGGGTAATTTATGGGCTGTGGTTTCAGAGCTGGTATATGTGAATCTTTCTATCCCGCCATCTTGGCTCCTCCCCCTATATCTCAATTAGAATTTCTAGAATACATGAAGTGAAAGTAAAAAAAAGAAAAATAATTAAAATGGTTTTTAATCATTGAACTAAATGCCTGGCTGGGGGGAAGAATGGAGGGTCAGAAAAAAATGAAAGCAATGGAAAAAAGAATTGGAAATAGGATTTGTAGTTTGGTCAAAGAGGTCCAAAATCTAATCCAAACAACAAACTTCCTGAAATTATAAGAAACCAAATAAAAACCAATGGCTCCATGAGACAGCAAGAAATATTAAAACAAAGTCAAAAGACTCAAATAATAGAGAGAAAAAAATATAAGCTATCACAAAGCAGAAACAACTGACTTGGAAAACAGATCAAAGGGGGAAAATAAAAGAATTGGATTAACTGAATATCGTGGCCAAAACAAAGGGTCTAGTCTTGATGGTTCAGAAAATATTTTTTTTAAATGAATAACTGACTAGAAATAGAAGTCACTACAAGTCACTTCCTGAAAGAAATACCAAAATGTCTAGGAACATTACACCTAAAATGCCTATTTTCCAAATCAAATATTTCAAGAAGTTAGAAAGGAACAATTCAAGTATTGGGAAGTCACAGTCTGGATTCCACATAATCTAGCAACTCCTGTGAAGGAATGGACAGTGTGTAATATCATATTCCCCCAAAAAATTATAATACATGCTTGAAGCCTAGAATAATGTAACTAGAAAAGTAGGATAATGATACAGAGGAAAACATGAATTCTTAATGAAATAGTGGACTTCTAAGCATTCCTGATGGAAAGCACAAAGCTGTATTAAAGCTTTGAAGTCCAAACATAAGAAATAACAGAAGTATAAAAAGGTAAACACAGATAAACAAGGATAAAAGACTAAAAATAAACTACTTATATTCTAATATAAGGAGATGATATATGCATCCCTTGTGAACATTATCATAAGCAGGTATATTGAGTGAGTCTAATTAGACAAGGCTTAGGGGAGAAGTGGGGGAGAAGAAAGTTAAGAGAAATTATCTTACATAATTAGAGTGCACAAGCAGATATCTATTCAAACAGGAAGTTAGAAACGGTGGTGGGAGCAGCTGACAATTAAATGTCACTATTATCTGAAGTGGGCAAAGAAGAGATAACACACATACACACTGAAAATTGAGTACAGAAATACATTTCACTCAATAGATAATTAGAATGGAAAATGGTGAATTAAAGGTAGAGTGGATTAAGGAAAAGATTAGGCAAAATAGACTGTAGGGATATACAAATTTACTTATTCCCCTTTTCCTGGTAGCAAATAATGGGACTATGGGAGGTGCTTACAAATTGTGGAATGACTAAACAAGGTTTCATATATAAATGTGATGAAACACTACCGAGCTGCAGGAAATGCTGAAAAGGATTGTTTCAAGGAAATCTAGGAAGTTGTGTATGAACTGAAGCAGAGTGAATCAAGCAGAACCAGGAAAACAATTTATACAATGACAACAGTATGGAAAGGAAAAGAACCTTGAAAGAATTAGGAACTCTGGTCATTACCGTGGTCAGTCACAACTGAAAGGAACTAATCAAACACAAGATACCCTCATCCTGACAAAGATGTGAAGAATTGAGAGAGCAGATCTCATGTGTGTGTGTGTGTGCATGTGCTTGGGGGGCAACGACAATGAAGAAATTTGTTTGAATTGACTTAACATGTTTGTAAAAGGGGATTGATTTTTCTTTCATTCTCAATCGGTCAGAAGGAAGAGAAGGTAGATTTTTGCTGATTGAAAGATAGATAGATGATTGATAGAAATATATGTGCATATGATATAATTTTTGAAGGAAGTCTGTGAAAAGACTTTGGAAGCTTGCATCACTATCTAGCTGATATACTCACAAGAAAATTTGAATGCCATATTACACAATTAAAGGGAAGGGAAAAAAAGCAGAATCCTGAAAATGAAAGTATATCAAAAATTGTAGAAACACTTAATCAGCTATTGAAAGAAAACGTCAAAAGACTAAGGCAATATAAAAAGGCAATGTAGCAAAAAGATCAAACTAAATAGTTCATCATCGATCAAAAACTTTATCTTTGTCAGGGAAAGTCAAATAATTCTTATACTGTATCTTCAATTGTTTTCAAGGCCAATTGTATTTGTTGAGATATTATGTGTTCTTTCAATGTTCCTAAAAAAAACTAGTCTAATGATTCTATGATTCTTATTATTGCATCAACAAGTAATCAATAAAGAGGGATCTTTGACTCTCTATACATTTCAGTAAACAGTATGACTGTCAATATATTATCTGTTAAATACCTTTTTTGAAAGACTGCCTTTTCCTTCATCATGCATTAAGGGTGCCCTAAAAAATGTGCAACATATTCTGATCGAAAAATAGTGGAGATATGGGTTGGTAGTAATTTATATTCTCTAAGTCACCTTGAGAATGAATTCTTAAAATTCTCAAATCTATGGCTTCTGCTACCATACCACAATCATCACAGATGCTTTCTGTGTAAACTTTGATTAGTCTGACTCTTCTTCACATTGGTGTTTTCTTCGGTGATGTTTCTACTTCCTCATGTTGCACATTCTTACTGGGTTGGATGAAAAAATATTTGATTTGATCCATTAGTGTATATAGAGTATTTATTTGTCCACAAATATATTTGTACCAATACTTATATGTACTAATAAAATAAATCCTAGATTTGTTCATATGTGTCAAAATACATGTATAACACACCTATACATTAATGATATATACGCATATATATGTAGAATGTGTATTACAGTTATATATGTGCATATACATACAATACATATATGCATATATATGTACTTATATGTACAACACATATATATGAATATTTTTTTGTGTGTTTAATGAGCTGGGTCCACATTTAAACAGAAAGAAGAGGGTAAGGATGAATTACCTTTGAGAAACTGTGTAATTTTTAATTATCCTTATCTTTTCCTTGAAACAAAATTTCACATTTAAAAAAATTGTAATTGATTAATGCCATAGACTCCAAAGAATTAAAGGTAAAAGTAATTCTAATGACAATGATAAGATGCATGATGTGTGTGAGTTGACCAATACATTTCAAATCAAGATTTATACAAAAGAGATTTTATAAAGGATGTTATTAGATTAGCAAACATGTAGACAGCAAAAATGAGAACTAATCACAAGGCAAGCTCTAGATATAGTCTGTAGGCAATATACAGGAGCATATAAAAAGTTAAAGAATGAGCCCTGGCATACATAGTCTCTGAATCGCCTTTGTAATACATGGGTAAGAGCTGTATAGGATGAGAAAACCTAAATGAATTGTGATTTCAATTGCTTGAAGTACTATTCATTTTGAAAATATACAACAACCCATTAAAAATGTGTATATATGTATGTGTTTATGCATGTAATTATAAATATATAAAGGTTTATATTTATGAAGCTTTAAAGTTATTTATTTGTAACATCTTATTGACAGAATGCCTCCCAAAGGGTCATATCAACTTATTTTTCTTTGACTCCTGCAGTACACTCTAGTTTTGTGCAGTAAGTGCCCACTGATTTGAAGGACATAAAGCTATTTTTGAATTGTGGCAGAGCAGATTAAGTTGCCCCCACCTCCCTATATGGGGAATGTTACAATGTAACTTAGGTTATAAGGAAGGATATGAGATAACCACTGGGAAACTTCTCCATAATCGGCCTAACCAATTGATGGATGGGCGCCAAAAGCTTTAAGCATCACTTTCCATTTGCAAGGTGTATAAAAGGAACTGCAGAGATAAAGCCTTTGAATGCCATTTGTCTGACTGTCTGATGTGCTTTTCCATCTCGATAGAAATATTAAGGTTCAAAAAATGACACTTTGTATACAGGTAAGAAAAAAATATATCCTTTAAATGTGATTATTGCATGATTTACTCCAGTGCCTAGTAAGTTCCAGGATGATGAGGCCACAGTTTCTCCTTGATAAAAAGAGAAAAAGGCAAACCAGCAAGGATTTTCCTTTCTCTTTATAAATTTGTGAGTTTTTGAACTAAATCCATTGTAATTGTCCTTAAACATACTTTGAGAGGTGGTGCTGTCTGGAGAACCAGTGGTTATCATTTCTGTCCCATCACTTTCTGGCTATGCAATGACATTTGTTAAATAAATTAACCTCTTTATGTCTGAGTTTTTCTGTCTTTTAGTAGGTTGAAATAATACTTGTTGTCTATGGATGAACTACAGGGGCAAAATGAAGTGGAGACGAGTCAATTATTCAGATAACCAATGCCAACAGTAAATACTGGAGCAAAGATTTCACGGTAAGTAGAGAAAGCATCTTTTTTTAGTATTCCACAAGGAGTTGTCCACATCTACTTTACCTGTATGGCCAACAGACTAAAGAACTGATAAACAAAATTAGAAGTTAGTTGTTTGAAATTATTAATAGAATCAATGAACTTTAAAAAAACTGATTAGAATAAAGAGGGAGGAAAACAGTAAGAGATGCCTTAGATTTCAAGGATAAATGTCCTTTGAAATTTACTTAAACATCTACTCTATGACATTTCTATGCTTGTCACTGAATAATTTGGAAAGGTAAATAGGACATATTTATTATGTTAATAAAGAATATACCTCATTTCTCTGGTACGCCTCATAAAGCTTATCTTACAATAGTGGGCATATATGCAAGAGTAATCATAATATAAAATAATATGATTAGGGCACAATAACTTCAAGGAAGGCTTCATGTAGGAAGTGGCATTTGGTTTGGTTCTTGAATGATCCATAGTATTTTTTTAATAAGTAGTATTTTTTTACAAGTAGTATCTAGACAGTCATAGTGGATCTTGAAATATGAGTGAGATTTGAAGGGGAGCATTGAAAGGAGAAGCATTCCACAGTATGAATTCTTCACAGTGTGAGCAAATAAATAAAACCATACTGCCTTGAAATATGTACATAGAAGGATGAGTATTCTTGTTTGAATGGAATAGAACAACTGAAGGGTGTAGTGTGAGATGAATCTGGAGCAGAGAGGGGGAACCTGTAGCCCCATTGAGACCACAAGCAGTACTGTAGGTCCTCAAGTGCAGCCCTTTGACTGAATCCAAACTTCACAGAATAAATCCTTTTCTAAGATTCTAGATGGTTAAGTAGTAAGTTGGTGCAGAACTTTTAATGCTAAGTTAAGAAGGCTGGGCTTCAATAGGAAAGAGGGAGTCTATGAAAGTTTGTGGAACATGGGGGCAACTCTACCAAATATGTGATACCACATCTTTTACATTAGCCTTCCTGTCCTCTTTTCTGGAGCTAAAGTTCCCTAAATGTGACATGCTGTATGTACAGACTCAAATTGATTTGAGAGCTTTTAGTAACTTTTCAAATATGGCCCCAGTCCAACAGCAGCAGCAAGTCTCTGTCTAGCTCTGTGACATTCCATTGATTACCGAGATGATTGATTGCTGATCCCTCACCAAAGATAAGACCTAAACCCTTCATCTAAGGCAAGTTTAGTTCAACAGAAGGAGAATTAAAAAGAGGGTCATGAACATCTGAGTTCAATTCCCAGCTTGGCCGATCACTACCTATATGACTTGGATTTACTTCTCTAGACCTCTTTTCTCCTCTATAATATTCTTCTCTTCACTGAGGAAATTTGAGCAAATAACCCAAGGTTTCTTTTAATATTGCATGATTCTAGGGGTTAGGGGACAAGGACCATAGTGAACTCATTATTTTTAAAAATTTAATTGATTTGTTTTCAGTTTTCAATAATCACATTCATAAGTTTAAAATTTTTTCTCCCCTCCCTCTCCTCTTCCTCCCCAAGATGGCAGGTTATTTTATATGGGTTCTACACATAAATTCTTATTAAACACATGTTCACATTGTTCATGTTGCATAGAAGAATTAAAACAAATGAGAGAAACTATGAGAAAAACCAAAGCAAAACATAACACAAGAGAAAAGAGTCTGCTTCATTCTGTGTTCTGTTTCCATAGTTCTTTCTCCAGATGTGGATGGCATTTTGCCTCGAGTCCTTTGGGAATGTTTTAGGTCCTTACATTACTGTGATAGCTAAGTCTATCAAATCAGTGCTTGCACACTGTGACTGTTACTGTGTTTTATATTCACCTGGTTCTGCTCATTTCACTCGGCATCCATTCATATAAGTCTTTCTAGATTTTTCTGAAGTCCGACTGTTCTTAGTATTCTATTATATTCATATATTACTACTTGTTTAGCCATTTCCCAGTTGTTGGACATTCCTTCAATTTCTAGTTCTTGGCCACCACAAAGAGAGCTGATATGGATATTTTTGTACATGTTGAACCTTTCCCCATTTTTATGATCTCTTTGGGATACAGTGCTAGAAGTGATATTGCTGGGTCAAAGGGTAGGCACATTTTTGTAGCCCTTTGGGCATAGTTCCAAATTGCTCTTCAGAATGGTTGGATCAGTTCACAGCTCCACCAACAATGAATTAGTGGTGAACTCATCATTTTGAAAGTGAAACATTTGCCACCATTTTCAGAGGAATTGAAGCTAGGGGCCTAGGGAGAGAGTGAAGTGACTTAGCTCAGTACAACCCAAACATCAGCACAGTCCACAGATGAATCAGTCTTCTCAGGATTATTAAGTAACACTGCTAGGCTGGGCTTCCCTGAGCAGTATCGTGTAGGAATATATCACAAGTGGAAGAGGAAATGGAGAAGGGAAGTGAAACGAGTGAGACCAGTGAGTCTATCTTAATAGTTCATGAGATAATGAAGGCATGAACTAAGGAGGAGAGAAGGAATGAATTTTATGCATAGTAGAGTCAAGAGTTTTTCAATTGCTTGAATGTGGAAAGAAAGGGGAAAGAAGATCTCAGGATTTAGACCAGCAAGGGAACTTAGATATAATATAATTTAGCCATTTCATCTTACAGTGGGAAATTGAAGCTCAGAAGAAAATATGTGATTTATTCAACGTTATATAAGTCAAAAGTAACAAAGTCAGAATATTAACCCATGCCCTAAAACTCTAAATCTGAGATTCTTTTCACCATAGTAGGATTCCAGTATGAATGACCAGATGCATTGTCAGGCCACTAAAAGAAAATGAGAAGGAAAAGCAGAAAGGTGGAAAAATGAGCAAAAGGAATGGAACCTCTCTTGTACACTAGCAACAGCAAAAACAATGAGGAGAGAAGGGAGCCCGTGTATTATATTTCAAGAAATCATGGATGACCTTAACCCAGATATATTAAAACCATAAAGTGGTAAATAGAGCATCATCCATTCACCTCCTGAAAGAAACCTTAAAATTAAAGTCCTCATAAATTGTCATATCCAAAACCCAGGATTTCCTGGTTAAAGAGGAAATTCTGTAAGCTGCCAGAAAGAATACTAAAAATGTTAATAATTAGCATTTAGATAGCGTTTTAAGGTTTGAAAAGCACTTGATAAGTATCATCATCAAGATAACCTTGAGAGAGAGAAGCTATTATTGTCTCCAGTTTACAAGTGAGGAAACTGAGATAGGCAGAGGTTAAATGACTAAACTGGGGGTTACACAGCTTGCAAGTATCTGAGACCAAATGGGAAATCAGGTCTTCCTGACTTTAGGTCCAAGCCTCTATCCACGTTACCTTCTGGCTCCCTAATAAACAAAGAAAGGGAGAATTAAAAGGCCACAATAATGATGACTCAAGATTTGGCAGTTACAACTGTAAAGGAAAGGAGATCTTAAGATAACTGATTCCAGAAGGCAAAAGATATAAGCTTACAATGATAAATAATTCAGCTGGTTAAACTTGTAAATTTTAGCTGACTACAAGCTTCCTAAGAGGCAGCAGTGTGAAAAGTTCTCTTGTGTTATATTAAAAGAAACATTTCAACTTAGATAAAGGAAGTGATAGTCCTGTAATCTGGCCTGTGCAGACTATATGAATAGTACTCCATTCATTTCTAGGTGTCACAAATAAATAGGGCATTGATAATGATGAAGATTCTTCTGAAGAAAACAACCATATCGGTTAAGGTCTTTTACGCTATGTTATATGAGTGCATTAGTGGTAGGGTGGGGTGGTGAGCCTTCTTTTTCTCTCTCTTCATGCTACTACTGACTCATGACCTAGATGACTGTTATTTTGGCAAAAAAAAAAATATATTCCTAATCTTTTATAGGAAGTTATATCAAAGGACCTATTTTATTGTCTCTGTCTCTTGCCTCTTTTTTGATATGTGTGTATATAAAATATATCTGTATATCTGCACACATGAATATCTACATACACACGAATGTGTATATATACACATATAAACAGCATATACATTGTGCTAATTTGTCCATTTGTGTATATGTATATGCATAGGATGGATAGCTTAGGAAGCACAGACTTTTGCTAGGCAGGGCATATGCATTGGAAATTGGAATGTAATTGGTTAAAGAGAGAAGGAAAACCCAAAGAAGAAAGAGAAATAGATCTAATACTAAGATATTTGACCAGGATGTGAGGTCTCAGATCTCTCAATCTTAAGCCAAAGAAATCACCTCGGTGCTAATACTATACATGTGAGTATATAGATGTGTACACATATGCAAGTATATGTTTTGCACATATACTGCACATATTTTAGTTATTTGCTTGTTTATGTGAATAAGCTCTGACTCCAGTCACAGGTGTCACATCCTTGCCAAATGCCTCTGTATTAGCTTTATTTCTCCTCTTCTTTGGGATTGTCTCTTGTATCCTCAATCAATTGCCTTTTTAATGCCAATAAACACACCCTGATTATATTGCTTATATAAAAGAAAAAGAAAACATTTTAAAGTAAGAGAGTAAAAAACATATCCCTATTCTCAGAAAGAAAGGCTGCAAATATGCAGGGGGAAGTCCAGACCAAAAAAAAGAAAAAAAAATCTGGTTTTCCTGCCTTGGGGGCAGTTGATTTTTGGAAATGAGGGTTTATTGTAACTTAGTATCTGCTGTGTCACTCTTTGTCCCATATTGGCATGCAACGCCATGCTTCCAGAGTGTTACTGTCTGTGCTTCTGTTCTGCTGACTCCATGTGACTTCTTGCAACTTAAGTTTCTCCATTTATACCCATCTTCCACATTTCTTGTCAGGAGCTAGAATTATTGCCAGATTTTTAATGCTCATCTCTCCAGTTACTAATTGTGGCACTCTCATTTTTAGAGTTTGTTTAATAACTTATTAGGCCCTTTTCCTATGATCAGATCTTTGAAACTTTCATTCCTTATACTATCCTTCCAGTTAAACATTTGTTGTTCCCAGTAAAACAATTGACCTGTTATTAAACAAAATTTTCCATATTCCCAAATTCTTAATATCTCTTTAATGACAACAGGTCTAAATTAATTGTAAGCCACTTTTCATGTAAACATTATAGTAGTACAGTCATATTCATATACTCTAATATGCATAAGATTAAATTCAATAGCAGTAGCAGTATGTTTATATAAAAATAATGTGCAAAACCAGAAGCATATAGGTGAGTAGTATAAAATTATTTACATTCCTTGGGTATAGATGCAATTTTATATATATTAAATACATATATAATTATATATACTAAATTTTATATGTATATTAAATATATACAATTATATGCAAGGTATTTCTTACACAGGTAAACACTAATATGACACCTTAGCTATGTGAATAACTACTTGTCCACTTTCCCTTGTAATACCACAGATTAAGATTACCACAAATCAGGTCCACATAGATCCCCTACACACTAGGTATCCTAGGTTCTGAAATATCTGCTTCTTTACCTGAACTAGTTGATTGTATGAAATCATCATCATTCTCATCATACCTATAGTTATGAATCCATCAATCTGAACATGTGGAAGATCCAGACTGACTGGCAGTATTGTAGTCTTCTCTGGGGGTTTTATGCACCCTTAGCATCTCTATGGCTGAAGTTGTAGGTAGGAAAGTATCTACTTTGGTTTTCAACCTTCTCCTCCCATTAGAAATGCTGAGTGTGTTTTTTAAATTGTGCCAAGTCCTCTTCACTTGAAATGTCTATTTCTAAGCTACTGTTTGATCTATACAATCTTTTAGAAACTGGGAAACCTTCTGTTTTGCATAAAGATTACTAAGGTAAGCACCTATCTCATCAGCAATCTCTCTATGCTCATCAGAGATAATCTGGGTTATTCTCCTATAGGCAGTAAATGATAGTGGTGAATTATCCGAGTTTATTTTGTTAACCATCAGATTAAGTGGTCTCTCCTAACTAGCTTTTTATGAGCACTGAGATTTTGGCAAAATTCTGTCTTCTAATTTAAGGCCTTGACAATAACACTTGACCATTGTGACATCAGTTGTTTCTGTCCAAGCTCTTGGGAGTTGCAGCTGACGCTAGGTAGTAAACCTTTAAGGTAAACAGCTTCTCTATCAGCTGGGAGGCATACTGGTGGTAAACATCTGCAAGACATTATTAAAACACAATCCTAGAAGTAGACATGCTTCTAGCACAAACATCAGCAATTAAAATATATTCATGTGGCATCTTTCCTAATAGAATTTTATGCATATAAAGCCACATGGTGGCTCCACTGAGAATTTCGCTCTGGTTTCAGTGTCCTAAACGTATAGCAGAATATAACTGAAAAGTTGGGGCTATGGGTGTTTTTTGAAGGTGTTAAGGTATAGTTCTGCACTTCTGGAAGTCTGGCAGTGTTCGCCTGTCTTTGAGTAGTGTACTTTCAAAGCATCTGCTTTGGCCTGAATGGATTTTGGCAGAAAGCCCACACAGTGGGAAATATTTTGCTCCTATACTTTAGCAACTGTGGAAGCTTTCTGATTGCTGTTTTGGTATGCTTGTGAGTAGCATGTGAAATGGTCAGTAAACACCAAAATATGGCTTCTATTCTTACTATCTCTTCTCAGTTACAGAAAGTTAAGTTTTAAGGGTTCTATTTTCCAATTATGTATATGGTATGTGCTTTTCTTTGCACACAATAAACGGAAGTTTCTTATTTCTTAATGATATCCAAAGTTGTCCTGGACTAGGAAAATCTAATCTTTACTGGCTGTAGTGTGACCTTTGGGCATGTGTATCCATGTAAGTCATCACATGAGGCTTTTATGATTATAGTGTAATATATAACTTATTTTTGGTACCATGTGTGGGATAAGTGACCATCCAGCATCACATTCTATTGTCCAATTACAATTTAGCCCATTGTCTCAATGGTAGGATACCTTCAGTGATTGGAACTTGAGTCCTTCCTCATCTCTGACTTACTTTTTGACTTGTATCACTTCTTGAAATCCCTCCCTCATCAACCATCTACTCTTGCCATCTTGACATTTGAGGGAGAAAAGGTTGGTTTACTGAAATAAAATTCACATGCACTGCTGGCATGCTGTGTTGTGGAACACATCCCCAACCTTCAGTTATACTGACATGCTGGGATCCTAGCTCTCCTAGATCTTCATCACTTACTTAGGAATTGCTAAAACTTCAGTGTCATGTTGCTTTTATGACAGAGCATCTGCATTGATATTGATTTTTGTTAGACTACAAATCTTTGGATGGTGGCTTGTCCACATCTAGGACTTTCTCCATATGAATAGCCCATAAAACTTTGCAGTGACAATCCACTTCAAAGTCAAGAATGACAGTTGTATATAGATAATGAATTTCACTGTTGCTTAGTTAGTCCTCTGACAGCAAATGCAAGTGAAAATTTATCCCCTTCAGATTGGTATCCCTATGCAGGACAATTCACATTTGGATATGCATAGGTCAATACTCATATACATGGTGGATCACCTGACTCAGTTTTTGAAACATTGCTCACAAATAGGCATAGTGATGTATACCTGTATCCCCTACTACTAGGGAGATTAAAATTTGAATAGTTCTGAGATTCAGTAAGGTCATAGCTGATAGGTAGTCCACACTATGTCCAAAACTATTAAGGTAAGGAGATGTTTGGGAGTGGGTGTGGAGGGACACCAAGGTCACCTAGGGAGGAAAAACTAAGCCCAGGTCTGATGTGGAATGGATCATAGCTTCTGTGCCAATCACTCTTGGAGCAGGGTTCATAACTGACCACTGTACTTCCAGCCTAGGTCAGATAGGCCAGTCGCTGGCTCAGTGCTCATACCTTTTTGAGATGAGTGTCCACCATACATGACTACATCTCTTCAAAGCTAGTACTTGTAAAGTGAAAACTGTAGGCCATTTTTCTCTAATTGATCAAACATTTTCATGAATATCTCCTAATGTTCTTATAGAACTCCCCAAGGCATTGATATCATTCAACAACATCAATATTTGTAGGTAGTTCATATTTACACTTCTTTGTCTACCAGTTGTTCGGAAATGACTTTTGGGCATGTGCGCAAACTGGTAAATTCAAATAGGTAGATGAAAGTCTTTTTGATCCTGTCTTTCTCTGCCATAAAAATTTAGTAGTAATTGCTACCAAATTCAAATATTGAAAACTGTTAGCTCCTTAACTGACAGTACAGAACATACTGAATCATTGACATAGGTTACTGATCCACTTTGGATTCAAAATTCAATAATCTACACACATTAATATCTTACAGTTGTTTTTTCAGTACTAACACTATAGGTTGAATGTATAGATTGTTGGATTCTGATGATTTCATAAACCAGCAGGTCTTTAAGGCTCTTTCTGAAGGTCTCCATCATAAGCTGAGTGATCTTTTGAAACTGTTCTTAATACGATCAGGGGTTAGCAAGCTGGATATTATGCATTGCTTATTAAGTATATCCCATATCCCCCTCCTTCAGTGAGAATTTAATAGTCCTCTTGCTGAAATCAACCCTTCTTCCCATTCTTTAATACAAGAGAATCAACAAAGCCCTGTCTCTCAGGATCTATTTCTGAGGTTGAAGAACAAGTATTTTCATGATGTTTATTGTTATAAATTTCATCTGCTTTCCTGTAGACCTTTCCACAGGTGGCATGAATATACAAAGTATATAAGTATTTGGTCCCAGGTTATTGTCTGCAGTGTCCCAGTATTTTGAAGAGACTGCAAACGGTTCTAATAATGGCTAATAGATCATCAATGTTCTTGGAGTCTAGAAATGCTAGAGTTAAGGTATCTACTTATTTGTTGACATTAGGAACCTTCTTAGTGAATCCCATGCTTACTAGAATGTAGCCCAGATAATCTTTGGCACTCAAATCTCTAAGATCAAATCCTTTCAATGACTATAATAGTTTGGGAATATATTTATTTTTCTTAGATATTTCCTATGGGAAATGATGGTCACTTGTTTTCTACTGCATTAAAATAGCAATACATTCTACATTCTCAATCATTTGCTTTTGTTTGTAATAACTCTTTATTTTTAGCATTAAGTTTAGATGTATGCCAAGGAGCTGAAGAGCGACTCAAAGCTACTCCATTGTTTCCTTGGGGGTCTTTGGAAGAAGGGATAGGGAAAGTCCAAGGAGCCACACCATGCAAGTACATTGCTAAAAAGTACCTGGCAGTAGTATGTTCTACAATAACAAGGCAGCACATCTCTGGAAAATGTCTTCATACATGTACTACAGGTGTGCATGATATATTTGAAATTCTTAATCCTAGTTCATGATTTAAGCAGGTTAAAGATCTGCGTAAGATCTATTAATTTGGATTTGGTAAGGCAGAACACTTGCTTTATACTCTTGTGTTCAATAATCAGAGCGCATTTAGGGTTATAGCCAGTACAACTTCTATGTGTCAAGGATAGATATCTTCAGATCAAATTATGGAATCATAGACCTGGTCCTCCTACCCCATTTCCCATGGTGAGAACATAGACCACACCAGACCAGGCAGCTCAAGCTCCTAGATCCAGTCCCAAGGTAGAAAACACATGATGGAGGAGGAAAAGCCAAGGCCTGAACATGGAATGTATGCCCCATTTGTAGGAATTGAGTCCCCACCCAGGCCCAGACCCTCATCTCTCTCAATGGGCCACCACAATCTCCATTAACCAAAATACAGTCACCCACAATCAATAGTCTTAATCTTTACAGTCACATTTTTTTGAATAAATTTAACATTATAGGATGAGATCTAACTCACCCTTTCGTGATTTAAAGTCCTCTTTTTCATTGTTCCCACCTTCTTGTATCTAATGATAGTCTCCTAATCCATCAACAATTATGCATTGAGTGCCTATAATGTTTTAGTTACTGTGCTGGCCACTGGGGATGCAAAGATAAAAAGGCAACATCATCAGACTTCAACAAAATTTTATTTATAAGAAATAAAATGTTTAAAATGTGCACTCAAATATATTTTATTTTATGCATTTTATGCATAATTATTCCATTTTTAAATTATGGAATGAAATAACCATTTATGTAACAGTACAATAAAATGATTACACATGAAACTTCAAATCTATAATGTATAATACGCTATTCCTTTTAAGTATGTAATAAAGTTATCATGCAAATTTTTTTCTTCCTTCTTTTCCACCCTATCAATAGCTACTATTAGATAAAAATATCTATCTATGTATGTGTGTATACATATATTACACACACATTCATACATACATATATGCATACAATCATTCTATAAATACTTTTTATTTGAAAAGTCACTTAATCTCTTTCAACATCAGTTCTTTATTTATAAAATAAAGAATATGAACTAGAAAGCTTTTAAAAAATAACTTTTGGTGATTTGCCTGGAAAGAAAATTTTATTTTGTACTGTTGAGACTTCTTTCTCCCACAGTGATTCAAGCCTGGTGTGGGAACACTATGGTGGAAGGAAATCTGTTTTCATTTTGTATACTAGTTTGCTTTTTGGTCTAGACTTTTTGATGCAATAGTGTGGTGACTTCTAATGTCTTGGGGTGGGGTAGGAGAAGGCCACATTTCACAATTTTATGATATATCAGTTAAAAACTCTTTCAATTTTATATATCATAGCAAGGAGAGATTACTTAACTCTCTGAGAAAATTCCTATCAGTTAAGCGCAATATCTTTACAAGCAATTTCCAGCTAGTATATGCAGAAGTAAAAGTCAGGGACACTTTGCTATCCCAAATGAGTACTAATTACAAGTTAACAATGTTTTGTACAAGGAGAGTTAAGGATAGAGAAGAGAATTAACATATATGAGTTTGTAACTTGTCCATCTCACTGGCCATGATGAGAATATATTATAAAAGTGTTGGTCAGGGACAAGGGGTGGATTAAAATCTAAATGCAGGGAAGTAAACATACCTATTTTATTTATGATGAGATGTGGACTTAATAATGGAGTCACTCATATGAAGGAAGAGAAAGTATAGGGCTCCCTTCTCTTTGCCTTCACATCTGTTGCTTGTATAAAATACAATCTTGAATCAAATTTTCAGTCCCTGACTTCAGTTCGTGGCATGGTGGAAAAAGCATTGAATTTAAAGTTAGAAGACGTGGATTCAGATTGCAGCTCTCCTACTTAAAACCTATATGATGTTAGACAAATCACCACTTCTCTGGGCTTCAGTTCTCTCATCTGTAAGTGAAAAAGCCCCTTGTAACTATAAATTTTCTGATCTACAGAATCTCTTTCATCTCTAAAAGGTCTATAATTACAGTTTTTAAGTTGGTGTATTGCTTTCTGAGATAAATTTTCACTAAACCGGTACTACTTGTATGTATAAGACTTGTATGTACAAGTCAGGGGAAAATAATGAGATTCATATTTTTAATTCCTTTTTTTTAAGAATCATCAGAATATAATTGTTACTATTCATAAAAAAGTAAGAAACTTGGAATTCTCTCTCTGTAATCCCCCTCTCTTAAAGATCACAAGAGGATAGGTTGAGCTAATCACAGCTGACTTCATCATTTTAAGTTAGAGATTTCCCTTTAAAATTCTTGGTTCCTTTAACAGTCTATTATAAAACTGTCATCCATGCATTCATTATAAACTTTTTTGAACTTTTAAATGTGTATGTTCAATTTTCGTATTTCTTCTTTGTAGCTCTATAAAATAGGATAGGCTTGTTATTTTTCTTACCTCTTATAAGATTCAATTTTGCTATCCCCTCTTCTTTTACCATTTGGGAGAAAAAAGGATTTTTTTTAGGAAGCAAGGATTTCCCCAATTCACCTCTTTCAAGGTTTTAGAGGTTTTGGTCCTAGTTTCTCTCTGCCTTTGTCTTTGCAATCCTAAAGCCTTATAGTTTTAGACAATTCTCTGATACCTCAACTTCCTCTTCCATTTTTAATAGCCAAACAAAGCAAGGATTTGCATTAAAACAATAGATAAAAAATATGATTTGTCCTGAGTAAGAAAGGTGAGTGAATTTGCAGTTGCTGTTTATTTGTTGTATCTTGAAATCCCGCAGGGAATCTTTGAGACTTCTGAGCTGACCAGGTCTATTCTGACAACAATGCTTTGAGCTTCAGTACCCTCAGGGCACCTGTCAGGAGAAGTGGGAATCCTACAAGTTCCACTGGAATTCAGCCATTTTTCCAGCCTCTACTCCTAGTCCTACTGTGAAAACCACTCAGAGCCATCATCCAGTGATGCAGATATTTCACTCAGGAGGAAAAGTGACACAGGAAGGTTAGAGAGGGCACAGCAGGCCAAAGAGAGAGTTCCATATGGGCAAGGAGAGAGCAGAAGCATATTCCATAAATGCAGGGCAAGGTCCCAATAGGGATGAAGAATTATGGGGCAATTAACCTATTACTATTAGAGGCATCATATTAATAGACAAACAGAATTACAGAATCTTAGAACTACAGGAGATGTCAGTGAGCAACTCATGCAATGCATATCTGAAAATGCTATTGTGTGACATTGTATACCATCAGTGACATCCTGGGTTAGGGATGGTCTTACATCTGATAGAAAATCTCTAATGAGGAGAAATCAACCTCCTCCAAAGACAAGCATTCAACTTATGAACATTTCTAATTATTAGAAAAGTTTCCTTATATCAAACCTAAATTCTCCTTTTTGAAATTTCCACACATAAAACTAACACCTCATTTATTCAAAACTGTCAGAAAAGAAGTACTCCAATGCAATCTTTTTCAGCTAATAGAAACCTGCATCTTTCATGACAAACTGTTCATTGTCATGGTTAACGTTATCATAATCATTTATTGCTAATGACTAGAACAGCAATAACTCATATTTACATGGTACTTCAAGATTTAAGTAACAAGTACGCTCAAAGGTAAGGAATAAAGGTTGTATTATTTTATTATTCCAATTTTGCAGATGAGGAAAATGAGGATTATAGGAGCAAAGTGTCTTGCCCATGGTCACATAACTGGTAAGTCTTTCAACTAGAATAGGAACCCAGGTGACTCTAACACATTATCATTTCAAATAAACTTCTTACCTTTTCCCTTACATTCTTAATCCAATCTAATGGGAACAGTCATTTATTATGGGCTCACTATATATGAGATATTCACTTATGTCCTTTGGACACAAAGATGTAAAACAGTATCTGCCTTCATGATATTTACACTCTGCTAAGGGAATATAACAGGAAAAAACAAGATATATTGTATTATTTAAGGAAAAAGAATAGAATATTTATAACTAAAGAAGTATAAATAGATATAGAATGATAGAGAATAAGATAAAGACAGAGATAGTGAGAGAGATAGAAAAATAAAGACAGTTGAATAGCTATAGAAAGATAAAAAACAAAGAGTTAAAGATCGAAAGAGAAAGACTGACAAAGAAGGAGAGATAGATGATAGATAGATAGATAGATAGATAGATAGAACTAAATAAGTACTTACTATGTTCCAGAAGCAGAGCTAAGCATTGGGGATGTAAAAATAAGAAAACAAGGTGGTTGCTATTCTCACAGTGTTTGCATTGAAAGGAGGGGAAGACAATGCATACAGGGGGAGATAGAAAGGGGTAAGGCAGCTAGTATGGAAGTATAGCAGGCCAGAGAGTAAGTTAGGAGAGAAGTAAGCATGATGGCTGGGACTTCTGATAGTTATGAGAAAGTATTCCCATAAAAGATAGAACATGAGCTGAACCTTGAAGGAACTTTGAATTTCTCACTTGTTCCCACATCGAGGGAGTGAATGAGGGCAAGAAATGGAATGCCATATTTAATGAGGCATTTATGTTTAATTGGCTGGAATGGAGAATGTAGAGAGGGGAGCAATTTTAACAAGTCTGAGTGGATGTTCTCCCACTTAGTGGAAGGAATGCCTGTAATGCTGTCTGATGGCTCTAACAGGTTCTTGAAGCAGGGCAGGGAGTAGAGACTGGAAAAGGCTGAATTCCATTGGAGTCTGGAGTTGAAGCACAGCTGATTCCTCTTGACAGTTGCTTTCAGGCTGGAGCCAGATTGTGAAGAGTTTCAAATGCCAAACTGAAATTTATCTCTACCCATGAAGAAATAGTAGAGTCAGAGGATTCGGAAGATGGCGGAGGAGGTTAGAAAATTTCAAGTTGTCAAGATTGTCCTCCACAAAAGAGATAAAATAGCACTTCTGGGCAAAAATAGAGCAGGTGAAACAATTAAGAGTAGGGGTAGAATATGTGTTCTCCTGGGACAATCAGAAAAATCCCAAGATAAGGTTTGACCCTTGTGAAGAATAAACACCTCCAGGCTAGGGTCCTCTTTAAGAAGAAATGAATTAAATAACAAGTGGCAAGCCCTAGGGTTAGTTGGTGTCAGAGGCTGCTTTGGCCCCAGTTACAGAAAATACAGGAGCTTTTACCACCCAGCCCCTCCCAATTCCCTCTACCCTAGCTCCCCACAGTGAGGCATGGTTGGGCATCTGACCTGGGAAAGATCTAGGGAACCACTGCTGACAAGGAATGCCAGACCCAGCTGTGACTTGGAGAGTGACCAGATAAGAAGGAGCTAGCACCTAACTGTGGGTACTTACAGGAGGTTGGTCTTGATTTGAGTTCAAGGTCAGAGGGGGAGAACTGAAGAGGATTAGAGGATAGAAGCACCATCTCACATGCCCCAGGACTAATGGTAATTATAAAAACTAAATTATTATACACACATGCACATACACACACACACACACATACACATGCACAGGCAAAGGAGAAAGAATCCAACCACAGAGAGCTAGTATGGTAATAGAGAAGACTAGGATTCCTCTTCAGAAGGGTTTGTCTTCACAGGAGGATAGCAAAATAAAGAAATCCTCTTCTGTGCCAAAAAGTAATGTCAAATGGTGACCTGCACAAAAAGAATTCTTTGAAGAACTTAAAAAAGACTTTAAAAATCAAATGAGAGAAATGGAAGAAAAACTAAAAAGAAAAATAAGAATAATGTAAGAGAAACCAGATTATTACAAGAAAGTAAATTAATTAGAAAAGGAGATCTGAACCTTAGGGAAGAAAATGATTCCTTAAAAATCAGAATTGGGCAAGGGGAATTCAGCAAAATTATAAGAGATGAAGAAATAAGAAAAAAAAATAGAAAGAATGAAAAAATAGAAGAGAATGTGAAACATCTCATAGGAAAAACTATGGATCTAGACAACAGATGAAGAAGAGGAAATATAAGAATAATTGGACTAGTTGAAAGTTCTAATCAAAAAAAGAATCTTGATACAATAATACAAGAAATAATTAAAGAAAATTGTCCTGAAGTATTAGAACAAGAGGGGAGAGTAGAAGAGGAAAAACTTCACATATCATCATGTGAAAGAGATCATAGGACAAAACTCACAGAAATATTATAGTTAAATTCTGTAAACCCAAGATTAAGGACAAAATATAAGGAGTCACAAGAAAGAAAACCAATTTACATATGATGGTACCACAATTGGAATCACACAAGACAATGTTAGCAACCCTAAAAAACTGCAGGTCTTGGAACATTCTATATGAAAAAGTAAAAGACCTAAGCCTCAGGTTGAAAATATCATACCCAGCAAAGCTAAGCATAATTCTGAATGAAGAAGCAAATGGACATTTGATCAACTGTCAGAACTTTCAGTACTTGGTTTAAAAAAAACAAACAAACCCTGAACTCAGTAGAAAATTTGATATATAAGAGCCAAGAGAAATATAAGGTACATACCAATGACCAATTACAAGGGACTAAATAGGTATAGAATGCTTGCCTTTTATGTATGGAAAATGTAAAACCTCTATCTAAGATTGTTACTAGTAATTAAATAATTTGTAAAAAAGAGTGGGGTAGACCTGAGTATGATATGACTTCAAAAAATAAAACCATTCTAGAACAGCTGAAAGAGTAATTATCTTATACAAATGAGATACAAAAGGAAGAACCAATACAGAGGAATTAGATGGGAGAGGAGGGCTGCTAGTTCTGATAATCTACTTTCATCAGGAATGGGTTTAAGAGGGGAAAATGCATATATATCTAGAAGAGCATAAAAGTGTTCTAAATTTAGAAAGAAATAAAACTCTAAAGGGATAGGGAGAGGGAGAAGATAAAGAGGGGCTCTTTAGAGGGGATGGTGAGGGAATATATTAAAAGGGGAATACAGAAGGGTCTTTAGATTTAGGAGAATGGAAGGATAAAGGAGGGAGCTTTAGAGGGGAGGGAATAGAGTAGGCCAAAGGGGTGTATAAAAGGGTGTTTAGATTTAGAGGAATAGGAGAATAAGGCAGGGATTGCTAAAGTAGGGGTCAGTTAAGTAATAGGAGAGCAAGGTAGCAGGTAGAAGTAAAGTAGAGGAATTAGAAGACATAGGAAAAAAGAGGTATACAAAAACATAAAAACAAGATTAGAAGTAGAATCTCTTAGGGGAAGTATATGTTTATATATGTATATATGTATGTGTATATATGTATATCTGTATGTATATAGTAATACCTATATATAAATTTATCTATGCTCAGTTGTAGCCTTAGGGTAGCAGGTAGGAGGGAGGAAGGGAGAAAAAAGAACAAAGTGAAAAGTGTAATATAGAGAACAACCATAAAAAAACCCTACAAGGAAGCAAAGAATAGATGGACAGCTTTCAATATAACATACAGTATTTAATATATAGGCTTTCTTGAAAAGCTAAGTTATTGATATATATTCTGAATCCTCTCCTATGTTCTAAGATGTTTCTTTTTCTTTTTCCTTTTATATTTAAGATTATTATTTACATTTATAACTATGTTTTTTCTTTTCTCATTATATATTTAAGATTTAATATTTGTCTAAAAAATGTCTAAATGTCTAAAAAAATGAGGAAATAAAAGTTATAGTGGAGTCTCAATGAAGGGTCTCAATTAATGGAGGTGACTTGGTCATATCTGCTCTTTAGGAAAATTTCCTGGTGGGTTTCAAAAGAATCAAATGGTGTAATAGAGAAACATGGGGTAGGGAAACACAATAGAAAGTTATCGAAAAAGTCCAGGTGCCGGTTTGGAACTGGTGTAAATGAAAAAGAGGAGGTGTTGGGGAGGAAGATCATAAATCCCTTTGTTTCGAACTGAATGCATAATTACGCATGAGACTTCAAGTAAATAACTCTAATTCTCTGGGACTCAGTTTTTTCTTTTGGAAAATTATGGAATGGATAGATTCAGAAGGCAGATTGAAGTGTATATTTTTCTTTTTTCCTTGCTTTTAAAATGACTAATGCCTAATGGCTAAATTTGTTTCATATGAATATATATGTAATATAGTACACATGAATATATTATATTATACATTATATATGAATATATAATATATACACCTTTTTGCTCTTTTGTGTTTGTTTGGGTTTTTTGGGGGGGTCTAAATGGAGACAATCAGGATTCTAAGTGAATTGCCCAGAGTCACACAATATGATTTCTAGAAAATTTTGTTTGTCTTGACTTCTCAATGGGTAGAGAAGGGAGAAGAGAGAGAGGGAAAATTTAGAACTGAAAATAAAATTGAATTTAAAAATATGAGTTTGGTCTTGTAAGCCTCTAAGTTGTTTTTCTAGGTACAAATTTGCATAAATCTGTAAATTAACATTTTCTGATGACCATTGATCATAATTAAAAGTATTTATTATTATTCAGTAATGTATAGTGAGTGGTTTTTTTACTAAATCTTCAATATGAAGGCTTTATCATAATAATTATCTTATATTTGTATAATGCCTTAAGTTTTACAAATCACTTTAGAAGCATTATCTCATCGGATCCCCACAACAACTCTGAGAGGTAGGTGCTGTTATGATCCCCATTTTAGCAGATGAGAGAAGTGAGGTGGCAAAAGTACTGTGACTTACCCTGGGTCATTTAACTATCAAGTGTATGAGGCTGGATTTGAACTTGGGTCTTCCTGTTTCTAAGTCACATGGTCAACCCACTACGCCACCTAGCTAAGAATGAAACATGAGGACTGGCACGGGTTTCATAGTGGGCTCCACAACCTACTTTGTTTCTGTCTTCTGAGATTTGGCCTAGCTATGTTCAGGGAGAGGTTAGTGGAAGTTTGGCTAATATAAATGTATGTATATATATATATATATATATATATATATACGTATATATATGTACACACATACATATGTACCTATGCGTTCATGTACACATATACACCCATGTGCATATTTGATACCTCTCATGGTATCAAGGGAACTCTTGGAGTGAGAGACAAAGCACCTTCTACCAATGCAGATCAACAGTTGTTCTGCAACATAACGTCTCAGTGACTGACCTGGGACACTGAGAGGACAAATGGTTTAGACAATATCACACAGCCACTATTTTTCAGAGGAAGGACTTGAATCCCAGCTCAGATACATTATTTCTCCTAAAACAGGTTATATTATTTTGATTATTTTGGGTAACTGATCTCTTGATCAGTTCAAAAGTTCTCCTTTGGCTTCAAGCCAATGGCCCCAAGCTAGACAGTACTTCTTTCATTCTTCTGGACATCTTGATGGCTTCCACCCCTGGAATCCTCCTCAAAAAATTGATTTTTTTTTTTTTACAAATGTACTCTCTCATTTTAAGCCTTGGTAGGCATGACTGGATGGGTGGGGGATTTGGAATAAGAAGCCTGGGTTCATGTTCTAGCTCTTCTACCATTATGACCCTGTGTAAGTCTTTAACCTCTCTGGGCCTTGATTTCCATTCTAGCCTGACTAAAGTCCTTATTTTCAACCTCTTCTTTATTTTAACTTTGCCAAGTCTGTCTGGGCTATATACTACACGAACCTCTAGATTTCTAGGTGTCAACTCTGTTTAACAAGGCTGCAGGAGTCTCCATCCAAGGTAATTGTATTCCCCTGCTCTTACCTCTAGGTGTGAAAGTCATAAGTGAGCCCTAGGTGGTAGCTAACATGGGTTGAAGGCAATGCTATTCTCCAGTGAGCTAACACGAATGCATGGGAGTGCTAGGGAAGGGAACATGTTTCCTCTGCAGGACCTCCCTTCTTAAGGAATCCTTTGCCACTATGCCTCAAATGGCTCTCTATTACTGGCTCCTGCCACATAATCACTCCCACCCCTCCCCTTTTCTATCTCTGGTCCTATCCCTACTTTTCTTTTGTCATATCTCCTAATGTAGTGAGGGTCAGAGAAATGTGATCACACCTAACAAGATGGACTGCCCTCCATTCTCTCCATTTCTCTCACCTGAACTATTTTTATCACAGGTCTAAAAGTTTGTAATTATCGTTCTATTTCAAGATCTGTTTCATGATATCCATTATCTGCTAGAAATCTCCCTTTTCTACAAAGAAAACCATCAAACCTCCTATACATCCAGGTTTTGTTGACAAGATTTCTGGGACAAGGAAGATCCTTTCTTATACACATTTCAAAAGTTCTCCTTTGGCTTCAAGCCAATGGCCCCAAGCTAGACAGTACTTCTTTGATCTTCTGAACATCTTGATGGCTTCCACCCCTGGAATCCTCCTCTCTTGCCTTTGATTGAACACATCCAACATTTCAGCAAAAATCCTCCTGCTCTCTAACCCCACTTTTCATTTCGCCACTTTCTCTCCATTCACATTACTCACCTCATACTTGAAATTTCCTTCTCTTCTCTATCTCAATCTGCTGAAATGTCTCCTTCCTTTCAAGACCCAATTCAGAAGCCTTGTCCTGACATCATTTCTCCACCTGAAGGTAATCTCTCCTACAGTTCTACCTTACACTAAACTCACTGGCCCTTTTATCATCATGATCCATGCATGCCTCTCCCCTTTCTTAGTGTGGTCCTACATTAGATTTCAAATTCAACAGTTCATAGATTTCAATTTGGATAGGACATTAGAGGTCCTTAAAAGTAGGGTCTGTTTTTTTTTAAACAACAATTTTTGAATTTGCAGAGCTTGCTAAGTACAACATTTTGCACATAGTTGGCACTGAACAGATTATTGTTGAATTGAAGCAAAGCCCATGAGAAGTGTTTTTCAGGACCCAAGAAGTCAAGGAGCCTCTGTCAAAATTAAAAGGGTCAGTGCCTTGACAGAAGCATATGTCTGTTGTCACAAGCCAAAGGGAGCTTAGAGTTCTGCTGGCATTGTGGAGCTTTTGTGAGTATAAAGAGTGAAAAAGGAGCTAACGTGTGCCATTTATCTGGATTAGTCTGAGGAGACTTCCTGGAGGAGCTGGGATTTAAAACAATTTACTTAACATAAAAAAAAAAAAAAGATTTGCCACTGACTAACCTGTGACCTGATATAGTTAATCCCTTGTGTGTGTGTGTGTGTGTGTGTGTGTGTGTGTGTGTGTATAATGCATGTGATAGTAATTGCTTGACTTGTTGCCCAGACACCCAACAAGGGACCAAGGAGATGGGAAAGTGTCTTCCAGCTTTTACGTTGCTGTGCTGAGGTCCTGTGTGCGGCACTGGACTGGGACAAAACACACACTTTTTTAAAGATAGGAATGAGAATTATGGGATGGGATTCCAAATACAAAGCATATTATAAATAAGAGAAATCAAATGATCCCTAGCAATCTTCCTTCACAGTAAGAGTTTGGATTGGCTAAACCCATTCTTGGAATAGACTCCAAAAAAGCATCTGCGAGTTCTTCTAGAAGTCCCTCCCAGGATTGCTCCTGAATGTAGTAGAAGAGATTTTCCTGTTTGGCATGGCAGCTAACCTGACGTCCCTGGCACATGGCTTTATCTGTGCTCTTGCTCACACACCTGAAAGCTCAAATAGCTCACAGTCGGAGCTGCCTGCAGTCTCACCTGTGACAACAAAATGGAAAGGTTTGAGCCAAGGCATTTTGAAAAAGACATACGGCCCAACAGATGACACCTCACGTGGAGAGACCTGAGGGTGAGGGCTGCCTGCCCTCACTAGAGGGTGGATGGGCAGGAGGAGACTGACAATCAAATCAAAATCGACACCGTTCTCAGATACCAGGAGTACATGCCTTGGCAGGGGCCATGCAAGCAGGCAGAGGAGATGACCACCCTCACAATGTTATTTCATAGCTGCCAGGAGAGAATCCCACTGCCCCCAAAATTCTTTGGACAAATGTGGCACCATGCCTGAAATTTTACTGAGTAGACTTATCCCTTTAATTTGAGGCCTGTTAAAAATGCAAGTGCCCATAAGAAGGGGCATTTGTTAAGTTGTCATTTGTCATAGGAAGGCATCAGCTTTATAGTGAATAGAGCCATAAAATGAATCCGGAGACATGAACTCTAATCTTGTCCATGCTCCTAACTACATTATTGAGCGTCACCTTTCTGGACTTCAGGCTCCTCATAGGACACACAAGGCTCTTTAAGGTACCTTTCAGGCCTAATATTATCTGATTCTGTGATTTAGTCCTTACCATGAATAAAGAAGCCTAGGTAGGGCAGGTTTTAATAAAGAGGCACTGGCAGGAGGGCAAGGGAATGAGAATAGGATGGGGAACTGTCTACTGGTAGAAACCTAGAATAAGATTTCAGCCAATGAATCAATTCCAAAAGTCTTTATTGACTACTACTTTATTGACTACTGTGTACTAGTTCTCAGGAAAGAAAGGTTGAAAATTGATGGCTTTTTAGAGTGAAATAGACCAAGTGAAGTGGTCACTGTTCTGCCTTCTCCACTGATCCATAAATACAGATCAAACATTTTTACAATTTCCCAAGACTGAATGCATGGGAGAATAAAAAGAACACTGGACTATGAGTCAGGAGACCTGAATTCTAGACCCAGCCAGGCTCTTTCCCTTCTTCACTATGTGCCAGGGTCATGTCTATATTTAAGGAGAGTCATTTTGGCAGTTTAGTGAAGCATGGAGACCAACGAGGAGGCCATAGCAAGAGGTGTTGGTTGTACCACCAGAGACAAAATTACAAAGGGAGGGTTGTTTTAGAGGTAGAAATGGCAAAATTTGGAAGTTGATTAAATATGTGGGATGAAGAAGAGTGAGGAGTTAAGAATAACGCTGGGATGGCAAGCCTGGAAGAATGCTAGCATTCATCCTTGGGGGCAGGGGACAGGGGTAGGAATGAACAGAAGAGGAACAGTCAAGATCAAACAGAACAAGGAAAATATGCATTTTATGTGATGGTTCTTTAAATACTTTTTAAAATTTAATTTTAATTTTATCTATGGGATATATTAACTAGCTATGGGAACTACATCAAATACATGGTCATGAAATATTAATGATTATACCACAAGAGGTGCAGAGTAAGTGAGATGAGCCATCAGGAGACCTGGGTTCCTGTCCTAGCATTAGTGCCAAACTGAGTGATTCCAAAAAAAAAAAAAGTCATTTCATATCCCTGGTCCAATTCAACAATTATCTATTAAGTACCAACCATGGAATATATTGACTAATTTAAAATTATTTAAATTTAAATACTTGAAGACTGCCTTGGTCCAGACCACACTAGTCTCTTGTTCAGACTAAAGAGCCTGATCATTGTATGGTTTATTCTCTGGTCCTCTCATTATCTTCCGGATCCACTCTAGTTTATCAACCGCAACATTTTACAGATGAAGAAACTCAGGCCCTTTAAGGAGTAGTCATCTGACCAAGATCCCACAGGCAGGAAATGAATTGACTAGGATGACAATCCAGGTCTCTTTAATTGTAGGTCAAAACTCTATCGACTCTAAGAGACTACCTAATACTCTCTACACTTGTGGACAGGAATCTAGGCCCTCTACAAACTAGAGTTCTTTCTTGTAGCTTTCTGGACTGATGTAAATATGGAGAGAAAGAGGAAGGAAGGAAGAGAAGAAGGAAGAGAGGGAGGAAAGAAGAGAGAAAAAAAGGAAGGGAGAAAGGAAAGAAACAGCCATCAATTAAGCACATACTATATACCAGGCAGTGAGCTGAGTGCTTTGAAAATATTATCTCATTTGATGCTCATGACTCTGAGAGCTAAGTGCTGTTATCATTACCCCCATTTTACAGATGAGGAAACAAGGACACAGTGGTTGACTGACTTCCCAGGATCAAATAGCTAGTAAGTGTCCAAGGTTGGATTTAAACTTAGATCTTCCTGGCTCCTGGTCCAGTGCTGTATCTACTATGCCACTTAACTGCCTTAGGACCCTGGGCAGCTCCATCCACTTCTCCTGGTCTTTGGTGACTTCTCCTGTCCTGTAAAATCAGAAGTTTTAGGCCCTTCCAGCTCGAAAGTCTTTGCTAATCCCAGTGAGCCCTCTCCAATCATCCCACATAGCGATTCAGTAGCTTTTCCTACTCACCCAAAACTCAGGGCTGCAATGACAAGCAGTTCAGCTCATCATTTTTTTACCCATCTACCCTGCAGGCTTCTGAGATCATTCACCAGAGGGTCAATCTTTCTCATCTCAAACTCTGTGCTAGGCACAGACAGCCCACTCAGACCGTTGCCAAATGTACCCAGGCATGTGTGGTCCTGGCACACATTCTCCTACAGCTGTCAGTGGGAACAGCTCTGCCTTCTCCACAGCTGGTGACAAGCATTAAGTTGACAAGACCCTTCTGTTCACTACACTTGACTTTACCTTGACACTTAAATTATCCATCAAGAGTTGCATTTTTTAATGAGAGTACCTTGATGTTTCATTGTTCTTAAAGGTGCGTAGTTACCGGGCCAAAGTGAGGGGGGGGGGTTGGGAGAGGCAGGTGTCAGGGGGAGAAAGCCTGCTCTGCTGAAATCATTACACATTTCGCTTGAAAAGCTTTCCCTGTGGATGGCATGATCATCTCTTGCTGACAAGAAGTTGGCCCTGGGGTTAGTTTTTGCTTTGTCTTTGTCCTGTTTCTCCAAATCTGGTCTCCTGCCGGTTCTTCACTCAAATATAAATCAAATATGTGGTCTGCTCATTCACTTTTTGGTTGCTGCCAATAACTACACTTAAAAATGAAAACAGACACCCCACCAATTCCAAATCCCCCAGAGCAGATGAAATATCCTCAAAGTGAGAGCTGGGTGCCACCTTCCTTTAACTGTATTCTCATAAATGCTGCTGGCTGTCAAACACCACAGGTCTTTCCTGGAGGTGTTAGAGAAGCAACATTTTTAGAGCTAAAACAGACTTTAAAGGACATTTACTAAATCCCCACATTTTCCTGATGATTAAACTTGAGGGCCAGTGATAGAATATGACTTTTTTTTCTGAATCACAGAAATTAGCACCAAAGCTAGTTCAGGAACCCAGGTGTCCTGATTGCTCATTTCACTCATCCTATACCTCTTGTGATATGAGTCTTATTATTTTGGGGCCAATCTTGATGTAGCTCCTAGCTCGCCATTCTCTAGGGCTTTGGGATAGGAACATGAGAAGCTAGAAATAACTATGAGAAAAAGATAGACATTTTAAATCATTACCCCAATACATTTGATGTTGACCTTACCACTGTAGCCAGATTCTGTTTCTTCTCAATGGCATCAGTCACATTCAGCTAAAACATTGCTAGTGGGTGGAGCTTTGAGAAAAAAATCAATCTCTACTTCCCAAACAAGAGACCTGGATCATCACTTGGGGTTATGAATAGAGGTTGGAACTGCTTTTAAAAAAAGTACTCAGGCTAAGGGGAAGCGATTTGGCTGAAAGTGATTCAGTTCTCCATTTGGGTATCTCTTAGGTAAGAGGATGAGAATAGACTTTTAGGGAGCTGTCACATCAGGGACAGGTACAAAGTGAGACTCTTGACACAGTGAGAATATGACTGAAAAGACTGATCTGTCAGAGGCTAAAAGATGGACACAGTCAAATCAAAGGATTTCTTCTTCCCTGTTGGCTTATATAAAGAACTCCAAGATGCTCTTTCTTTTTAGTCTAAGCTAGAGTCAATGTGGTTCTACCCATTCATATCCTTACCTCACGCTTCTCTTCTCCTGACCGCAACCAACACCATCTCTCTCTCTCTCTCTCTCTCTCTCTCTCTCTTCCTTTCTCTTCTTTTGCCCAGAAACACTTTTCCTCAGTTTATTACTTTCTCTGTGTGAGGATTTTATATTAAAAAGGGAACTGAAGTAATAAAAGATTCTACTTTACACACTTCAGGGGTCAAGCAAGGCAGGTGAGTGGGTGTACAAATGGAAGTGGAAGTCAGGTGAAAGGAGAGGGTTATTGTTCATAGGATACCATGCATGATGATCTAGAGATAGAGAGCATAAAAATTGTTCCAGGGGAAGCAGTGTGTTCTGATTATATATTTTTGTTGTTTTCGTTCAGTTGCTTTAGTTGTGTCTGACTCTTTGTGACCCCATTTGGAGTTTTCTTGGCAAAGATACTAGAGCAGTTTGCCATTTCTTTCTCTAGCTCTTCCAAGTGAGGAAACTAAGGCAAACAGGATTAAGTGACTTGCTCAGGGTCACTCAGTAAGTATCTGAGGTGAGATTTGAACTCAGAAAGATGAATCTTCTTGACTCTGGACCTGGCTCCTTATGCATTGGGGCACCACCTAGCTACCCTCTAATTACATTTATATCTTTATAATGTTCAGCCACTAAGCTTCTCATAAGACTAAATAACTAGTAGTCAACTGTTCCTCATCTGAAATCAAATGCATTCTTTTGCCCATTAGAATTTCTCTCTCTCTCTCTCTCTCTCTCTCTCTCTCTCTCTCTCTCTCTTACACTTCAGTAATAAATCACTTTGCTATAACCCTTTAAAGTTGGCAAAGCATTCTATTGCATAGTAAGTATTACCGGTAATAAAAATTCCCATTTTACAGATGAAGAAACTGAAATTGAGAGGTTATATAACTTGGCCAAAGGCACAAAAACAAGAATGTAGGATCCTAGATTTAAAATTGGAAGGGTTTTCAGAGGCCATCTCAAAGACGAGAGTCCAATGCCCTCATTTCCACAGATGAGTAATCTAATGCTCAAGAAAGTTAAGTCTCTTACTCATGATCATAAAGACAGTAAATGTCAGCCTCCTTGACTCCAAAGCCAATGCTTCATCCATTATGTCAAACTGTCTTCCATTGCAGCAAAACAACAACAGTTAAAATTAAGTATTTATGACAGACATAGTACTGGGCCAAGACTTGGGAATGATTTATGTTTAGGTAAGTAATACTTAGTCTCTGCCATTATAAAAGTTACAAGTTAATAGATCTCTGATTATTTCAGCATGGATATTTGTCCCATTCAGGAAATTACAATCCCTCCGTACGTTAGTAGATGGTTTGACGAGGTGCTGCATCCAAAAACAGAGGAAAATAAATAAACAAATCATCTTCTGGTAGCCAACCTTTTAGTCGTGAGATATGTATTTTCATCCATACTGAATATTAAACTCACTGAGGATAAAAATTGCACTTTATACCTTATGAATCTTCCTATGTTCAGTGGCTAGCATAACATATGGCAGCTTCTTTGTAAAATGATAAGGTTAGACTAGATGGGAAGGGAATAATTATTTATATTGCACCTACTATGAGTCAGACTGTATATTTTTTAACTATTTCCATACTTGTTCTTTACAACAACATTTCGAGGTAGGTGCTATCATTATGTCCATTTTACGGTCAAGGAAACTGAGGTAACCTAAAGGTAAGTGATTTTCCTGGCATCAGACAGTATCTAAGGACTGATTTGAACAAAGACCTTCCTGACTTGACTTCAGGCCCAGTGTTCTATTCTCTGTTCCACCAGCTACCTCGCTGGACCACTGGCTGCTTTGAGTAGATAGTAGCTTAGCTCCCTTCCAGCAATTCAATAAATACTTCATGAAAAATGAATGAAGGAATGAAGGAATAAATGAGTGAATGGAGTGAATCTCATCTCTACTATAGTTTTTTTCTTGTTCTCCTCTGGACTTTTTCCAAGTTCACTCTTTCTGATGTAACAAATCTTTTCATTAAGAGGATTTGTTCTGTAAAGTTTGGATTCAGTCAAGCCTCCCTTGAGGACCTAGTGGGCCACATGTGGCCTTGAGATTGCAGGTTCTCTACCCCTCATGTAAACTATAGATGATGATGGGAGAGAAGAAATGATATTCTTTTCAGGATTCCTTGAGAACTCCAACTCCCCTTTACTTGTCTCTACTTCAACCTCCTTCAGCGCTTAACCACGTATTTTAATGCTAAATTAAATGCTTGAAAAGATCTAGAATTTCATCAACAACTATACTCCACACACTCACCCCATGCTCCAGGTGACCTTAGCATTCCTCAACATAAGATATTTATGTTTTGATATGACCAAAAATATTCATCAATTAGTGATTAGATAAATTTTCCTACCTTGGTAGGCTGAGGATAGACACATTGTGTTCTTGGTCTTACAGTCAAAGCTTTTCCAACTTGGTAAAATCTTCAAGAGCTCGTTATACTTGTGTTTTGAGAATCTAGGGTTACATTTTCACCTCGCCGCAATGAGGCATCACAGAGACTGTAATAAAGATTTTAATTCTGTAGTATACTGTGCTGTTGCTTCCTAACTGTCCCAGGAGATTCTGTCTTGTTTCCTCAATGATACTGTCAGTTTTTCCATGTCCCATAGAAGCTATAACAGAGGACTGAACCTAGAGAAGGTATTCAAGAAGTGCTTGTTGTTTGACTGATCAGTTAGGTCAGAGAGAATTGGGAGAAGGTCCAGAGGAGAGTAAGAAAGAAATGAGAAGTAACACAAAGAAAAAGATGTAAAAGTAATAGAAAGTAGAAGCTAAGAATAACCTAAATAACAAGCTTGAGGAATTAACAGCTTTGTTTGAAAATGGCCCTGCTTAGAAGATAAATAAGGCATATAAGCTATAAGATGAATGAAAAGTTTGAGAAAAGCATCAGTGAAGACTCAAATATGGGATAGGAGACTTGAATATGATGAGGAGATGGGATGGGGAAGTAACAATACAAATCCTGACTGAAGCATGAGCTATATTTTGAGTACAAATGGTGAACCAGAAAGCTAAAAAAAAAAGTACAACCTTAGGAAATACATAAAGAGTTACCAAAGTTAACAGTTATCCATGGGGACCAAGAGGAAAGTTCTGGATGTTAGGAATGTTTAAAGTCCCACTATAAGGTGGAATGCAGGCCAGATCCATTTACAAAGCTGGTTCAAACACAGGTCAGCTGAAATAGAAGTGAGACCCAAAACTTCACTTTAGTGGCTTAAAAGGCAAAATACAATCAATGAAGAAGGCAGGTGGGTGGTGAAGGAAAAGTTTTCTGGGAAGTGGAATTTTCCCTGCAGATTTACTGGAAGCTCTGTTTTTCAGGAATGTTTAAAAAGTGAGTTGGGAGAGAAAAGGCACAGAAACAGCACAATTGCAGACATAACACGCAGCTATATATATATATATATATATATATATATATATATATATATATGCATGTATATCCAGAGACACATACACACAAGTATATATGTGTATGTATATTCATATATATGTATATATACATACATATATATATATATATATATATATATATATATATATATATATATATATATACACATGTGCATGTAAGGAGAGAGGCTCACATACATATACAAATATATAAATTTGTTGTTTTTCAGTCATTTCATTTGTGTCCGATTCTTCATGGCCCCATTTGAGGTTTTTTTTACCAACAAAAGTGAAGCAGTTTGCCATTTCCTTCTCTAACTCATTTTACAGATGAGGAAACTGAGGCAAACAGAGTTTAGTGACTTGCCCAGGGTCACACAGCTAGTAAGTGTCTGAGGCCAGATTTGAACTCAGGAAGATGAATCTACTTGACTCCAGGCTCAGTGCTCTATCCATTGCACCACCTAGATGCCCCAGGAAATTTGTACACTCATGAGTGTTTGTGCATATGTATATGTGTGTGTTTGTATAGTAACGCATATGCATATTTACATTTGTATGCATATATTTGTATATGTACATACACATGCATATATGTATTTGCAGATTCTACAATCTAAGTCTATACTTTAAGGAGCTATTTGTCTATATGCACAAAAACATATGTTTATATATATACATATGTATGTACATATGTATATATACACACATTTTTAAAAGTCTAGAGTTTATAGAGTATATATATATGTGTGTATGTGTATACATGTATATAATTGGGTTCTTTAGATTCCTTAAATACATTATATATAATATTTCATATATGCATATGTACACATATACACATACATATGTGTATCATTGTGTGTATATCTACATGCATATACACAGATACATGCATACATATTTGAGGAGTTTAGAGAAAGCAAAAAAATTTCAACTCAAAGAAGGAATCCCTTCCACCACCTCATGAATATCACACACTAAATTTACATATGCCTAATCTCTCAAACAAGGAGAAAGTGTCTCCATTTGTCATGTTCAGGATTGTAAAGTCATTGTTCCAGAAGCCACAGAGACTACCTTGGATAAGGTCATACTGAAGCTTCCTGCTGGAGCATTGTTTATATAAAAGGAACACAGTGATCTATGCACAGATGAGAGGTGAGCTGATGCTCCTCCATAAAATATAGTGAAGCTAAGTCATTGCCTAACACCTTTTGCTTTGTCAGAAGTTTCCTGAACCTTTCCTAGGATCCAGAACTTTCTTCAAACTGCCTACTGATAATGAAGTTACTTCATTTCAGGGTTTGCAAATCTATGACTCATGTGCCATGAAATTGGATAAGAGATGGTTCTAAGTACTGAGAATAAAGGTAACTTCCAATGTAATGTAAGCTCTGTGAAGGCACAGTCTGTGTTTCAGCTTTATCTTCATGTTCCCAAAGTCTAGCTCACTCCTTGGCTCAAGCAAGTATTAGCAAATATGTGTTGAACTGAATAAAACTGAATGGTACTAGGAGAGAAAGGAGTATAAACTTTGGTTAATCAGGGTGCAGTTGATGGGTATAAACCATCTTACTCCCAGCCTCATAGCACACAAGTTGTAAGTTGTCCATCCCTGAAATGAAGCGGCTTCATCAGGAGAAAAACTGAGGGAAGTTCTGGATCCTAGCAGCTTTTGACAAGGTAAATGGTGAGTTAGGTTTGTGGAAACTGTTGTCAGAGCCCAGGAAGGAGGTAACCACTATCTGAATTCAAAGACTGATTTAGGGGTTTGGGGCCAATCAATGGGAAAGAAGAAAGAATTCCTTTTTTCCTTGGACTTGCACATAGTCGCTGCTCTCTTAAGGGATAGTTAGAGGGGAAGAAAAGTAGAGGGGGAGTCTAGGACTTAGGACCAGGACACTAGTGTTTATATCTTGGCTCTGACACTTACTAGCTATGTAGTCATGGGCCTAAGCATATCTCAGTCTCTTCAGCTATAATGTGAAAACCATAATACATTAATGTACTAAGGCTTTGTTCACAAGTGTTTTTTAATGGAAATGGAAAAGTAGCATATAAACATGAGATATTATTAAATGGGGAGGTAGGTGATGCAATGCACAGAGCCCCTAGTCTGGAGTCAGGAAGGCCTGAGTTCAAATTTGACCTCAGACACTTACTAGCTTTGGGACCCTGGATAAGTCACTCAACCTCTGTGTTAATACTTTGGAGAAGCAAATCACAAACCACTCTACTGTCTTTGCCAAGAAAACCACAAATGGGCTCGCAAAAGTCAAACATGACTGAAACAACAAGTTATTATGAATATGTTCCTCACTTTCAGCCCTCATGGAAGTAAAGAACCTCTAAAATCTTCACTTGTCTGTGTAGCTCATCCAGCATGTACTCGTTATGTATATTTAAGTGCCTACTATGGGTCAAGCTTAAGACACATAGTAGGCACACAATATGTGAAGTCCTAGGCAAAAGACATTCTCTGTCCTTCTAGAGTTCACATGCAAATGACTTTATAAAAGCAAGCTACTTATGGAATAGATAGGAAATCAATACAGCAAATGTACTAGAATTAAGAAAATTGGGAAATTTTTTTCTGGTAGAAGATAAGAGTTTACCTGAGACTTGAAGGAAGCTAGGGAAATAAGGAGTGAGAAAAGAGAAGAGAGAGCCTTCAAGGTATGGAGGACAGGTAGTGATAATGCCTGGAGTCGGTCGATTATTTCCCTCATCATTGTCCACCCAATACCCAGCAATATTATCCATATTTTGTGAGGTCTTATCTGCATCTTCCAGGTCTCTTTATTTTTGGTTATTGCTGTTATTGTTTAGTCATGTCTAACTCTCCATTATCCCGTTCGAGGTTTTCTTGGCAAGGACATTAGAATGGTTTGCCATTTCCTTCTCCAGCTCATTTTACAGATGAAGAAATAAAGGCAAAAGGGTTAAGTGACTTGCCCAGGGTCACACAGCTAGTAAATGTCTGAGGTCAGATCTGAACTCAGAAAGATGAGTCTTCCTGAATCCAGGCCCAGCACTCTATGAACTGGGCCACTTAGCTCCCCTCTCTTTGTCTTTACTAGAGAGATATTAAAATAAGGAAAGGGTTGGAAGAGTAAGAGCAAGGGAGAGTAAGTCCAAATCCACACTGCTTTGGGAAGGTGGGATAATAACAGTTTTCAAGAGCAAAAGAAACCAATGGATATTTGACTTCCTAGTTCTAAAATGTTGCCCATTCTTCCTCCAGAAATTTCCTCATTGCATCCAAAGGCACTATGATTCTTGACATTTCATAAATGTAGAGAGTAATTTAAGTATAGAGCAAATGGCCTATCCAATTGGGATGAAATTTCCTGTCTATCTTCAGAATTTCAGCCTGGGAGATGATCTCAGAGGATAAGTTCAACCCATACCTTAAGAATCCTTCCTATAGTATCTCTAATACTTGATCATCCACCCTTCCTAAGAAGAATTCAAGTAATAAAGAGTCCATAGGCCACTAGTTCTACTTTTTGGGGAGTGACATCTAATTGTTTGGAATTTGTTCATATGCAGACATAATATGCCTTACTTTGAAATCCATCTTTCGCTCCTTTATTTACTCTCTGAGACTTAGAAAAAACAAGTCCAAGTCTTCATCTATATGATGACTTCTAATACTCTCATAAATATTCTCAGCCCATGTTTCTCTTTTCCACTAAAATACTGGTTATGTTGGTTAGGAGAGGTTAGGAATGAGTAGAAAGTAGAGTGATGTAGTGGATCTGGTATCAAATTGTCCCAAGGATGCTGAATCAGTAAACACCCCAACATACACTGGGGGAGTCTACTATCACAGGTTCTTAGATCTGCATTTATAAAAGGAAAGGCAACTTTTGAGGGGTTAACAATAACTTGAATGAAGCACATATATCATTCCTTTAATCAAGCACCTATACCATTCACCTAGTTCAGGGAAGTCAGCGCTCTGAAGTTCAAAGAAAATACAGAGAAATCAAAGATCAACAGACATGGCTTCCTCTGTCTGACCATAATCAATACATACATCACAAATCAAGGACAGATCCAACTGTCTGACCATCGTTGTCAGAGAGGGAAGTACTGACATCTGGGTTTTCAAAGTCGGGGGCAAAGGGGTTCCTTAGTGGTTTCCCGGAGTCCTCCTCTGGTCAAACAAACTATCCTAGAGCGACTCATTCAAGCTCCTTAGTCCTGAGTTTCCTCATCTGTTTAAAAAGGGAGGTAAACTCGATAGTCTGTGTGGCCCCTTCCAAGTCTCGATCCATGATCCTATGGACCTTCTGGGCAACATTTCACCCAAACTGTCAGTAGGAGCTCTGCACAGTAGCATTCAGAATCTTAAGGAAATGAAAAAGGAAGGTAGGGTATGGTAGGGGGAAGAACACCATATTTTTAGTTCAGGTTTGATCTTCCTGAGCAGAAATTGGGCAGCAACTTTAAAAGTGCAAACCCAGTCTACAGACTATAAATACATAATTGCTAGTGTTGAAATGCTGTTGAAAGGTTGTTGTGGAAAAGGGAGGAGGGGGAAGCAATATGTTAGAGAGAACATTCCCTGAGTTAGCTTGACATATTCGCTTTTCAAAAAAGTTACAGCCATTCAACAGATGAAAATCTCCTGGAATTAAATAAGGGAGAAATTTCATTATTTTTCCAGAAATAATTTATCAAGGAATGGGCTACAGTTCTAATTTAACATGGAATCCTGTCGTGTTAACCAGAGGGGCTGGTTGCAGTGATAGAATTTGTCTTATTAACATTTTCCTAATTTTAAGTAATAGCTCTGAGAATCAGCATACCCTTTAAACCTGTGATGGGAACACATTTCTCCCCACTGAGTTAGGACTTCTTACCATCTAGATGTTTTGTCTTCCTGTCACACTGGAACAAGGTTCCCAGTTTCCCTGTCGTCCCTCAGACCACCTTTCTAGCTTTCTGTTTATCAGTGGACAGAACAAAGGACTCCAGCCCACTCTGTTCTTATCACAGTGGATTTACAGCACAGGAAACAAAAATTTTAATTAACTCAGTTCACCTGATAACACAAAAAATGTACTACAACCATATTTAAAAATGAAAGGGGAAAAAAGAGAGAAAGAGGGAAAAAAGAAGAGAGAAAAGAAGAGAGAAGAATTGAAAGGGGGAGGAGAGCAGCCATGGGGAAGGGAGGAGAAACAAACAGAAAAAAAGAAAGAAGACATAGTGAAGCAGAAAAAAAGATATGCAGAGTCAAAGAAGAACAAAGCAACAATGCTGAAAGAGAAGAAGGAGAAGGAGAGAAAGGAGAAAAGGAGGAGAAGAGAGGAAGAGGAGGAGAAGGAAAAGAGGAAGAAGGAAAAAAGAGCAGAGAGAGGAAGGAGAGAAGGATAAGAAAAAAGAAAGAGACTTATTAGTAACAATGGGAAAATACATAAATTCCTATACATTCTATTCTTTTATCATTCTAAGTATTACTGCTATATATCACTATCAATCACTCCCCAGTAGCAATTTGCCATTGGGCACCCATCTACCACTAACTGTTCTGCTCTCATTCCTTTCTACCTCTTAGAAATGCCCAGGGCAAGGGCTTCTTCTCAATTTTCTTTCATATTTCCTTAGTCTTGATTTCGAACAACATACACAAAGAAGTCCAAAACTTAACAATTATGAATTGCCTATTGTTGTAGGGCACTATCCTACATGTTGGGAAATATTATCAAACACTTAAAGAACACATGGTCTCTTGCCCTCATGAAGATTATGGAGGAACATAAGTAGCTATAACATACAATGTTATATGTAAAAAGATATTGGAGACAGGTAAAATCAATTTCTATATAAGTTAAAGAGAAGGGCAGCTAATTTGGGTGTGGGATTGGAATAAAAGGAAGACTTTATGGGGGAGGGGTATAACATTAATTTGGGATTCAGGAATAGGTAAAACTGAAGTAGGCGAAGAAGGAAAACTTTTCTTATCCAAGGAACAGCGTCAGCTGAAGTCTCATTTGGAAGACTGGTGGATGTATTAAGGAGTCACAAGAAAATGTAACTTTGAAGCATAAAGGGGAATATGGAAAATTAAACAAAGCAAAGGTAGTATAGTGTCAGGTGAAAAGGCACTGGTATTTTACTTAACAGACAACAGGGAAGCTATGAGATTGATGCCCAGAGTAGAGATGTGATTAGATCTGTCCAGCTAGTCCTCATAAAGACATTTCCTTGACTCAATGTCCCTATCATAACTATTCTGAACATCTCAATGCAAGGGTTTTGAAAATTAGAGGTGTGAGTTCTTGCCTCACCCTCTCATGTACCTCAGTAGTGCCATATCCATGACTTGATGAAATAATCACAACACATAAAATGAACCAGAGTATCTCCCTTTACATCTAGAAGGTTCCTGTGAATATTCTCCCTTTCTCTATTTTAAATGTATTTTTACAAGTACTTATTATCTCTCCTTTCCACTGCACTCTCTCCCAAATGGAACAATAAAAGAAAAAGGAAAAACAAAACCCACATAACAAATATACACAATCCAACAAAACAAGCTTCCATATAGTCCATGCCTCAAAATTCATGTTTCCCTGCATTTTAAGTTCATCATTTCTCTGGCTAGAGCAGATAAGTGGAATGTTTCCTCTTCAGTCATCTGGATTTGTAGTTTATCATAACCTTTAGCAGATTTCCCAAGTCTTTCAAAGCTATTTTTTCTTTATAGTGTTATCATCATAAATATTTTTCTCCTAGTTCTGTTGACTTCACTGTGCTGACACACTGTGTGTGTTTATGAATATTTTCCCACTTTCCTCTGAAATTGTCCATTTCATCATTTCCCTTAATACAATAGCCTTCCATTCCTTCCCTTTACCATAATTTGTTTAGTTACTCCAAAATAGTTGGGTACTCTGCTAGTTTTCAATTTGGGGTTACTGTGAAAAGAGTTGCGATAAATATTTTCTATATGTTTGCCCTTTCTTTGATTTCTTTGGAAAATGTCACTTTCTTCAGGGAGAAGGAAAGAAAACTTTGCATAGGATATAGACTTGTAAGTATCCTCCCCACTCCCCAGTAGGCTGGGGGAGAGTGTTAGACTATGAAATACCATCTCCATGTTACAAACCATCAGCAGAGTGAGAAGACCTTCCTGGAATCTATGCACAAGACATTCAACAAATGTTTATTGAGATTATTATGGACCCACTCTTCTGGTGGGTGCTATGTCAAAGCAAATAAAAGGAAACCACACTTAAGAAACACACTCCCCACTCTTAAGATCTAGAATGCATAAGTCAGATGGTAAGTGCCATAGAAGTTTAAAGAAGGATAACATCCGGAATTTGTTTGTTTTGTTTGTTTTTGTTTTAATCAGGAGAAAAACCTATTATTCCGTGCTTCAGTTTAGGAGAAAACATGTTGGTCCTTACCTCTAGGAGTCAATTCCCATTTATTTATTTATTTGTTTGTTTGTTTAATTAACCAATTAATTAATTAATTTACTTGTTTATTTATTCATTCACTCATTCAACATTTCCCTGAATCAGCCAGTTCACCACCTACAGTCCTGTTTTAGCCTAGAGATAACAGATAGGCCTGACCATCACAGGCAATTCCCTATTTGTGTTTCACAGTCCCAAGCTGAGCTGCTGGCATCAGTGCAAGAGCCTGGGGCTTTCTTTGTTAATATGGAATGTGTGCTGTGTGTTGAAGAACTATTAAGGGGTTTCAACTTTAATTAAAAATGTTACTGTATAAAACATGAGAATGTAACTTTAAAGGGGAGAGAGAGTTTGAATGTTCACATTTTCAAAACCATTTCCTCAATGATGACAAAAAAAATGACTACCTACCCATAAGCCATTGTTACATCTACGTTACTGGAAATTGGAGGATTGGAGTCTCCTCACTATAGACCTATCATTCCCTAGTTCTTCATACTGAAGACTTACTCCAGTCCTGGAATTCATCATTTTCCTGTGCCTTCTCCCTCTGGGAGCATATCAGAATGCCCCCAGAACTGCCATTTACAAAAGGAATTCAAACCAGTCAGGTTTCATTCCTCTCCAGGATATATCAATTTCTCTAATATGACCCATTACTCCCACAGCTTTCTTTCTCTTCACCTATTCCAATGTAAGCTCATTAATGGCAGGGACTTTCTTTTATTCAACTTATATTTGCATTCTCAGCTTTTAGCACAATTGTTGTTCAGTCATGTCCGACTCTTCATGACCCCATTTGGAAATTTCTTGGCAAAGATACTGGAGTGGTTTGCCATTTACTTCTCCAGATCATTTTACAAATGAAGAAACTGAGTTAGAGTTAAGTGACTTGTCCGGGGTCACACAGCTAGTAAATGTCAGAGGCCAGATTTGAACTCAGGAAGATGAGTTTTCCTGACTCCAGGTCCAGCACTCAGTCCACTGAGCCACCTAGTTGCCCCGTTAACACAGTACCTGGCACATAATAAGTGCTTAATAAATGCTTGTTGACTGGGTAGAGGAGAGATCAACCATTCCACTTTAATGAATATTCATGGTCTTGGATCTATGCTACATGTTATCAGAGATTAAAAAAAAAAAGGACCTGTCCTCCAGAACTTACTGGTATGTATTCAGAGAGAAAAATATGGTATAGTGAAAAATGCACGAGAATTAAATCAGGAGATCTAAATTTCATTCCTGACTCTAAGCCTAACTATTTGTATTAGTGGGGAAAAAATCATTTACTTCTCTTAGATTCAGTTTCCAGGTCTATAAAGGGTTGATAACAATACTTAATTCTGTCTATGATATTATGAGGAAAGTATTTTGTAAAACTTTAAAACTATTACTGATTAGGGGGTGAGAAATGACTTCCATGCTTAACTGAGTGATGGAGACCCCAAGAGGAGTGAGGAATCTGTGACCTCAAGGGCTCCTGTGGCCCTCTGGGTTCTCAAGTGCACCTTTTCTACTGAATCAGTCAGAATGATTCAAAGGGCCATGCTTGAGAATCTAGAGGGCCACATATAGTCTCAAGGCCACAGGTTCCCCAACTCTGAGCTATAGGAATTCAAAGAAATGTCAGTTTTGACTAGAAGGGGTAATGAGTATCTTGAAAGATGTGTGATGAATTCAATTTAGCCAAAATTAATCAGATTCAATTCAATGAATAACCCTCTACAATATGCATAAAAGGTGGCCATCCAGGTCCTGCTTTCATTCACTCATACATACATTCATACAGCAAACGTTTATCAAGCACATTTATGCCAAGCACTGTGCTCTTAGAGATAACAAGTATCAGAAATACTCATGTCAATGGGCTTATGATCTCATCAATTTGGAAATTCCCTCCAATGATGAGATTGAAATCCACCTGTGTCTCTTCATCCCTTGACACTTTAACCCACATCCTCCCATTAGTTACCACATGAGTCCTTTCCACATGCCTGAGGTCTTCCTCAATTTCTCCTGATATTAAGATGATGTTGGTGGAAATAAAGATGAGATAGGCTGTTTCTTCATCTTTAAAATAGCCTCCATAATAATACTGAGTTGTTCTGAGATGGACTCAAATGAACCTGTGCTCTCATCTATCTGGATGCTCCCTCTGGGGATGTAGATGTCTATCCACACTTGCCTCTGCAATGCTTATTAATGCCCTTCCACAAATTGACCACAATGACTCTATGAAACATGATGGAAGTCTTTCTCATTTCTAAAGAGTAAAAAATTTGCCTTTTGTTTTCTACATTCTTTGTCATCCTTACAGAGTTTTTAACACAAATTTAGAAGGACAGTTATTTGTTCAAAAAAACACATTATGTTTGGTTGATGGACAAGAATGTGTCAAGATTTTCCTTATACATCTATTCTCTGGTCCACTTCCCTACCCATTTACAAATGAAATTCCAACAGATGTGTGGAAAGGACAATGAAAGACCATTCTCAAAAATATCTTAAACTTTCAACATACCTCTTAGAGTTGCTTGAACCTATAGTCCTTCCCTCAACTCATATTATTCAGGCCTACTCTGTCCCTTTACTTGGATAAATGGATGCTTAGATAGCAAGTCTTTAAGAAGGGAAACAAGAGAGTTATAAAGTTCTTGGAGATTAATGATGTAAACACAAAAGAATCAGGGATCTGTAAAAGGGATCACTGGTCTAGACCATTATACTGATTCAAGCTGCAGGCGTAAGGGTGGGGGTGGGAAGTGATAAAAGAGAATTGCCTACATTTCCTTAAAAATAAATTTGTTATGAAAAACTAGAAGTAGAGAATATGAAAATACAGCTATGAAAATCAAGATTTTTTGTTTGTTTGTTTGCTTCATGTCAGCATAATTAGAGGACATGGACAGTGTAAATGTCCTTCTTAAACAATCTATAACCAAACATGTTTTGGCAAAAGTATGAATTTAGTGTAGGAATTGCACATACCACTGTATAAACAAAGTCCTAGTGTTGGGCTTTCAGGAGAGAGCTATGCTTTCTGTTGGACAGAGAAAGCCTCAGTCATTGAGTTTTTGTTGTTATTTTTAATAGATAGCCAGGTCCATCTGCTTGCTGAAACATTTCCATGTAATTCACATGTTTTCACATGGGCATCTATCCTTTTCTCAGCAATTTTCCCCGGGGTTGAGTGAGCGGTAATATCTCTGTGGGGCACCTTCAATGTCTCTGGGTAGCAGGAGCAGGAGAGGAGAAATTTAATTCATTACAATAATGTATATGCTTAATCTTTCTCTCCTTCTCTTTTTGTTTTTTTTGTAAATGAGCCCTGTGGCTATACAACTGATGCATACAGTATTTATAAATATAATTAATATGGTGTCCACTTCCAGGAATGAGATCACAACAAAATGAGAAAAAAAAACAGCATTGTTGACCAAGAGCTGCAAGCCAGAGCCTATGCTCAGTTGTTTTTGAGTAATCTGAGCTTAATTGGCTCCATGCAGTAGAAATATGAAGTTAGAAAATCATAGCTTTCCATCGATGGATAAGGCCTTGAACCATTGGCTGGTTCAGTCTCTTGCTGCCAAGCAGATGGATTCCTATTCAGGGTAGATGGTTCCTCACACTATTTTCAGTGATTTAGGGGAAATCAATGTACCATAGGGCTTTAAGCATTTTACCCTTTCATTCATTCATTCATTCACTTGTTCATTCATTAATTCATTTATTCAATCAGTGTTTGTCTTATTATTCATTTACACATTCCTTGTATCACAATTGGCTAACCCAGTGCTCATTTAGTTTTTTGTCCATACCATTACCTATGAATTATTTTTTTAAATAGAGGGCTTGAGATCTGTATCATCACCTTCACTGCAAAACATATAGATCTTATAAATATTTTTAAAAATCAACATTTAACAATTACAAGGAGATACAGAAATAAATAATAACTTGTTTTTTTGTCATTTTTATTGTTTTTTTTTATTATCACAGCAAATGTTTGTTCACCGTGTTTAAGAAACTGTGTTTTGCATGGTAAGAGGTATAAGAAAGAATAAAGTATTGTCTCTGTTCCAAAGCAGCTTACACTCTAGCTAGGAAAGCAGTATATGTATATATGTATGTAATATATACTATATATGTGTATATTTACACGTAAATGTACACATGAATACATATTCATAAGAAAGTTTATTGATAATACTTCATATTTATGTAGCACTTGAGAGTTTACAAAGTGATATCCTCACAATAACTTTATGAAGTAGGTAGTGTAAATATTATGTTCATTTCATAGATGATGAAATTGAATCTCTGAGAGTTTAAATGACCTGTCAAAGGTCAAATGGAACTAAGAGGTGAACCCAGGTCACCTGGTTGAAAGTCCAAAGTTCTTTCTATCATGCTTTATTACACTAAACTAATCCTGTGCCTGAGACTTGAACAAAGCCTTAAAGAATGGGTGGGGATGGGAAAGGATAATCATTCTATCAAAGGTGCAGAGAATGTAATGATGTTTGGAAAAGAGTAAAGGGGAACCAGTATGCATAGAGTGTAGTGCTTAGCACCTTGGCACTTCAGAGATTCACTCTTACATGTAATAAAAAATTTCCCTTGCTATAATATAAGTACATATCCTTTCATCCCCTCCTTGACTATGAAAAGAAAATTGACCATCTTCCTACATATATTCCTTGAAGCACAAGTCACCCACAAAGGCTGATTTTAAAGTGTCTTATGGAGAACATTATCTAATGGGCGTACGGGTCAATGAATACCTCATTCACTCTGTACTCAGATTTCCTTTTCTTCTTGGGTTATACAAGTAATGTAACCTGGCTGGTTCCTATTTTTTAAGAAATGGAGGTTTGGTGACTATGAGTAATTGAAGTACTGTTATTGTGAGGCGATAAGGGTCTTCTATTTGTTTCTAGAGCAGGAAGGACTAATGACTTAGGATACGAATAATGGAGTGAATGATCTCTCAGTCTCTTTTCTAGCAACTATTGAGTAAGAAAAAAATGTGTTGAGCAATCAGTTGCTACCCAACTTGCCAGTGTGTATACTCTGCGTATACATGTATTTTTTTTCTCTTACTAGAGGTGCTCAGGTCACTACTGAGAGCCAAAGGTTCATCAGAGGAGTGCTGAGGATGCACCAGCAGCTAGAAATAACTAGTATTATTCATTTTCTCCAGTAGCAGTAGTAGCCAAGGTGATGAAGGGGATAGCTCAGCAACCAAGCAATCTAAGACCCTCAATGCTGCAAGGAACCTGTCCAGCTAATCATCCAGGGTGGATTCCATGTCCCAAAATAAATGTAGTAGGAATTCCACAAAGGGTGAAAACAGTTACCAAGACAATATATAAGCTACCCTCCATGGAGTTCCATGTATGTGCTTCACCACCTTTCTCTTCAAATTTCAGTCCACTTTCTTCAAGGACAGTGATAGTGTATACCTTCCAGTCTTTTTCTTTTTTCTTGAGGGGGATGTCCTTGCTATTTCTTTTCAGTAAATAGCCACTTTAAATTTTTTCAAGGCTACTTGAGCTTCACTGAGAGTGGGTGCTCATGAGAAACACTGCTACAAACTCTAAACCGTTAAGGCTGTTCCTAGAACCCTAAGGGTAGAAAGAGTATTCTTGTCTCTGGGAACCTAAGCTCCTAGACCAAAAAGATTTGGGAGAGTGAGTCCAGGGAAGATGCTAGCTCTTATTAATACAATATAAGCCACTGGAGTCAAAAACCTTGCACCATATTGAATGATCAGCATCTGTATTGCACATTTCATTCTATCTCCCAAAGGGACAAGAGTTGTAAGAGAACTCAAGGCAAACCTATACTTGAACAAAACAATTTATCAGACAGGAGGCTAGTCATGTACTTGAAAATTTCCAGTGAGGAGGTATCCACTTATTTTTTTAGATAACCCATTCCATACCATTCTTGGACAGATCTGATTGTTAGGAATTGTTTGTTTCCTTTTATGTTAAGCACATATCTGTCTTTATGTACCTTCTCACTTTTGTCCTCTTGAATCAAGCAGAACAAGTCAAATCCTACATAGCAAAGTGCTTGGCACAGAGTGAGCACTGTATAAATGCTTATTGCTCTAATAACTTTTCATAAACATCCACACTTATCTGGTTTCTCCCTTTGCTTCTTCCTTGGCTTCCTTACATTGCTTCATTAAATTTGTCTTCTTATGATATGTTGTTCCTTGTCTCCAGGCACTCAAACATTTAGGTCACTCTCTCTTGACTAAGGTCAAATTTGTCTGGATCTTTCCTAAAAAATTATCCCTATGGTTTTATTTCTTTTTATTGCAAGGGTAGAAATTTTCATTTATCCATTAACTTTCATCTTATTTTATTACACCTTCTGAGTGCCTGATTCTCTTCTCTGATATATCAGCTATCTGCTAATACTTGTTCGGTCTGAAAATCTAAAAAAAAAAATTTCTGAGTTTGTTCAAACAATTGATAAAAATATTAAACAAGATAAGTCCAAAGCAAAGGCTTGGGACACTATATTAAAGAACACATTACGAGTTACTATCATCCAATTAATGACTTTGTAAGGAAGTAAAAAAGAAGAAAGGAAGGAGGGAAGTTGGCATTTCTTAAGCACCTACTATATGCCAGGCAACATGCTAAATACTTTTTAAATATAATAGCATATTATCTTCACAAGAATCCTAGGGCTCTTACATTTCACAGTAGAGGAAAGAAAGGTAAAGGAAGAATGAACTTGTAAATGTGCTCTTACATTTCACAGTTATGGGAAGAGAGGTAAAGGAAGAATGAACTTGTAAATATTCACATACACACATGTATAAATGCATATACACATACATATGCACACACATGTACACATACACATATATATGAATGCATATACAAACATATACATGCACAATGAATACATACACATAATACACATATACATATATGCATTTAGATACATACATATGTGTGTATATGTATATAGTATGTGAATATAAGTATGCATATGTGTATTATATGTATATGTGTGTGTGCCAGGAATTGTGCTATTAAATTTTTATGCATTATCTCATTTGATTCTCACAACAACCTTGAAAGGTAGCTGCTCTTATTACCTTCCATTTAGCATTTGAAGAAACTGAGGCAAACAGCGGTGAAGTGATTTGCCCGGGGTCATTCAGCTGATAACTGAGTTCAGATTTGAACTCAAGTCTTCCTGACTCTGGGTCCAGGTTTCTATCAACTACACCACCAGCTTTTTGGCCATTCAATCATTTTGGAAACCCATTAACTATATCATGATCTGGTTTTTAATTTTCTCCACAAATACAGGATGAGAAGCTATGTTCATGCTTGGTAGAATCTGAGGATATTATATCTCCAAAATTTCTCTGCCAGTCTAGTTACCCTGTTAGAAAAAGCATTGTAGTTACTCTGAAACAACCTGTTCTTGATGAAGCCATGGTGGTTTTAAATGATCGTCACAAACTATCTTTTTGATGTTCCAGAATTTTCCCAAGAATGGAGGTGTAACTCAAAGATTCAGAGGTTTGGAAGTAGAAGAACTGTAGCAGGCATCCAGTCCAACCCCTTCATTTTACAGGAGAGGAAACTGAGTTATAGGGAAATAAAATTACTTGCTGAGATTCACACAACAAGTATCTGAGGTAGTAATTGAACCTAGGCCATCTTGGCTCCAGTGATCTTTCTACTCTGTCATATTGTCAATTTCCAAGTCTACAGATTGTAGATTAACTCCCCTTCCTCCTTTTTTTTAAATTGAGACATTTTCCTATCGAGGGTGTTTTCATTCTCCATGATCTCTTCTGAGGTGAAATATTATGTGTGTGGAAGACAGAGTGGAGGGATCAAGATGAGAGATATGGGAAAGATACCACTTAGAAGACTTTTACATTTGATATTTCCTGTCTTTTCAAATCTAATTCATTTATTTTTTGTGATGTTATTGAATATGAGTCATGCTTAGTGCTTTTTAATTCATTTCTAAAAGAAAGTATTCATAGCCTATACAAATGAGGCTTCTGTATAATCTACAAGTCTTAGACTTTGTTCATTCCTTTTACCTAATCTATATTTTACCAAAAAAAAAATTCTCATCTTTCTCCCCTAATCCCACCACCGCATTAAAGTTTCTAATCATTCAAGGTTATCTTGACATAATTGGGAGGGTCCTATCAAATTCTTCATAAATTCTCTTTCCCTCTTCACCTTCAGCAGGAGGTTGAATAGCTCCTGCAATTATTTCCATGTTAATCATTTTTTTCCCAAATATTTAGTACGAATACTATAAGGTACCATAAAATTATTCTTCTTCTTGCTTTGAAGCGCACAACAAAATCACCTTCACCAACTCCTTCATTTGTTTTTTCAAAGAATACAGATGGGGCATCTTGCCATGTGGTTATAACTTCCTTCCTTATGGTTTCATTTATAATGAGAACAATATACTGATACAATTCCGTCCTTCTAATAGTATGACCACTCATTGCTCATTGGACAAAGATGTCCCCTTTAGAATGCCTTTAGCTAAGTGATGGTCTAGTGAGAGACTAATAACTACTTTTTAGAGCCTTCTTCTTTTCTGTCATTCTGTTCTTGTCACTACATATGTGGAATGCATCCACACATTACTGAATCCTTTTCACATTATGTTTTCTTTGTTGCATGAATTGTCTTGGCCAAAGAATCCCTTACCAAATGGCTAGCCTGCTGGTGATGAGTCTCTTTTGTACTTGGCAAGACTAATCATGATAAAAAAATTAAAAAATTAAAAAAAAACAGGCTCAATTGGTTGTCAGGACCGTAGTTGGGGCCTCTCCAATCCTGTCCCATTATCAGACCTCATGTTTTACTGGTAGAGCAAGTCTTCAAGGTCACTTTCACATCACAATGAGGCTTTCAAGGGTGAATTTGTGTAGTTTCCTTATGGTGTCCTCTCTCTTTTAAAGGAGGAAAAGATCAAGACAAGTCACATATTTTTTCAATTGCTCAGCTTTTGGCAAAACAAGAGCTGTAGCAGATGTCCAGATAGTTGAAGTCCCCTATTGCTACAATATCATGTTTGCATTGCCAGATTTGTGTTATGTTTCCCAAACTCTTCATCTAAATCCTCCTGCTATCCAGGTGCTCTGAATTATACTCCAACTATGATACCATTTCTGTTTCTCCCTCCATTGACCATCACCCAATTGTTTTTCCATCATGATGCTCCCCATCAATATATCCCCTAACATATTACTCCTGCCCCTTTTCCATTCTCCACCCTTTGATTAATGTTTGCCACTCCAGAGTTATGTTTTAGTTATGATTCCCATTTTACCAAATCCCAAGGAGACCTATAAGAAAATTATCTTCCTTGTTCCAGGATTTCTAGTTCATCCTGCTTCATAAACGTATTTTGTCCATTTATGTATAAATATATTAGACTTTGTTTTGTTTTGTTTAAATTTTTGAATACTTTTCTAGATTTTATCTCTTAAGAAATGTTTGGAATCTGTACTACTATCGTTCCTTCTATAACGTTGCTGCTATTCAACATGTCATTTATATGTATAAATGAATAGGTTTCTCTTTTGCATTTTGTACTGAAATTTCTCTTACTCAGATTTTCAATAGTCCAGGTAAATATATTCCCCTGTTCTCATTAAATGTTCTCCATTCATGGGCAAAAGAACATCATGCCTTTATTTGAAGCCATGGGCTTGATTGGCTTTATTTTATATCACTAATGAAAACAATGGCAAAGCTTTCATTGATATCCTATATTTCTCCTAATGAAATGTCCTTTTTTCTTTGTCTCTAAAATGGGCTTAGTTTTCCTTTTATTCTTTCTGCCTCTCTTTCCTTCCTGATTTTTCATCCTTTATAATTGTAGATCTAATCATCATTCCCAATATTTTCTCCTTTCCCATCCTCAATATTTTATCTGCTCATTGTACAAGAACTATAATTTATGGTCATCAAAGGGGAAAAGAATGGTGCGCAGTGATTGTGATCAGTATGTAGCACCCCACAAATCAGGAATTATGTAGAAGTAGTAGGAAGCAAGTCATTAAAGAGGGGCATTCACATAGAGAGAATAAGGGACAACCAATAATATTGTTGTGATATCAGGAGATCACAAGGAAGGTCTTGAACACATTGAGTGGATTCCTTATGAATTTTGTAAGAATAATGTCAGAAAGTAGCATTGGATGGAGGTTTTACTATGCATAGTTTCATCCAACACCAGGGATGTTTTAGCTCTCTATACATGTTAATCTCCATTATTTTCTAGTCCTCTCCTTCTGTTTAGGTGTCAACACCACTTTAAACGCTCTCCTTGAATGGTCTTGGGTTGTCTTTATTTACTTTTTCAGGTCTTAATCTTTTCTGTGTTACCTGGATAAGAGGAATTAAGAAGAGACAGCCTATCTAATAGCTTTGAATAGATTATGTATTCTTGGATTTTGTTGTTTTCATTTTCAAAACAACCACAATAATAACAGTTCAGAATTTTATAACGTTTTAAGATGCTTAAAGTTGGAAATGTTGAGTAGGATTATTAAAAGTCTATATCAATAGTATATACTCTGTATCTGTCTCTCTTTACATGTATGTAATAAACATATATGTGACTATGTATACATCTATGTGTGCAATGTGTGTGTATGTGTATATACAGACATGTGTATATGCATATATATGTGTATGCATGTATATGTGTGTGTATATCCTCTATCTCTGTCTCCTGAAGGTGAAGAGTAATATGGTCTAGTTCTGTGAGCAGTTCAAGTTCAGATTTAGATTCAAATTCTATGTGCCTTTAGGCAAGACATTGAATCCCTCCAGTGCATCCAGGCAATTACTTGGGACTATGAATTGCATGCCTGATACAGATTTGCACTGATAAAGGGAATTTCTCAATTAGGAGTTCCCTAAGCTAAGGAAAGTACAGTTGGGGGAAGATTTGTGAGAAAAGAGAAGAAAAAATGAAGAGAAAAGGAAAGAAAAAGAGAGAGGGGAAGAAGAAAGGGGAAGGGGAAGTGAGATCAGACTAAAAGACGTTGAAGAAAGGTAACAAGAACAAATGTGTACACTAAGTTTATCCAACCTATATTTTTTCAATAATAACTAGCCTGGGGACAAGTAGGTGGTATAGTAGATAGAGCACTGACCCTGTAGTCAGGCAGACCTGAGTTCAAATCTGGCCTTGGACACTTATTAGCTGTGAGACACTGGACAAGTCACTTAACCTCAGTTGCCTCAAAAAATTATAATGATAAGTAGAGCACATTATAGTGGGTAGATAGCTAATTATTATTTATTTCCCATCTCTAACACAAATTAATTATGAAACTGGTAAGTAACTTAATCTCTCAATGCAATAGGTATCAAGTAAGACTACACTTGCAAAGAAGGTGTCAACCTTCCATGGTAGAGGAAGTCTCTTCTTCCTCATTAACAACTCTGTAATGAAGAAATATGTGAAAGAACAGAACCTTGGGAGAAATGGCAGAAATAAGACTTGCTCCCAGGTTTTACTATAGAGCATTCTATGGGTATCTCCTCCATGGGACATTGACTGATAATCACTTCCACTAGAAGTGATCTCTTAATTTTCAACCTCTCTATGACTTTCTTTTTAAAACTCCTACAAAATTTATGTTGTCTTAAATTATAATGTGGTACTTACCTTTTCTCCCCAACTAGATTCTAAACTCTTCAACACAGTATCTCCTGCCAGTAATTCACTTAATGTTATTGTGGGAAAACCATTCATAGACTTGCCAAAAGAAAAATAAAATCAAGTGCCCAAAAAAACCAGTGACAATTCCTTCTGTTGAAGTCCTGTAAAAAGCAATGTAGGTGGTTGTGGTCTATCTCTCCCAGATCTATAGAGAGGTATATTTTTGGAGTGAGACAAAGGATAGACCCTTTTGTTTGTATGAAAGTGTGGTCTGACTGCTAAAACATTACTAGTTAAGATCCCTGCTAATCATGTATTGATGTCTCTGATAGGTTCATGTTTGTGACCTCAGTATATCTAAGCATATGCTTTTTCTGAGAGATTCCTTGTTGACTACTATTCTTTCCTTTCATGTACCAGGCCACTATTCAGACTAAATTCGGGACCTCAGAGAACATCAAATTCAATCTAACTCCTTCCTTAAAACAAACAAGGATCCTTAGCAGTTCTGACAAATGATTCTATAGGACATACTTGAAGACCTTAGACCTTTATTATTAGTGATCATAAAAAGGTAAAGTATCAACAACCACCACAAGGAGGTATCAAATCAACAAACATTTAATGAGATTTACTATGGGTCCCTGGCTGTGAGAACATAAATACAAGAAGAATGAGAGACAATTTCTGGCCCCAAGGAGCTTATAATCTAATGGGAGGACACATAAAAAGAAGTTGAATAAAGAAATGATTTGGTTGGAAGAAAGAAACATATCGAGATTGAGGTAATTGTAGACAAAGTCCCAAGAAGTAGAGTAGTGTTGAGAGAAATGAAGATTTGGCTAGTTTGGCTGTTCTCTCTAAAATGGAGGTTCTAGAAGGAAGAAGCAGATCAAAGAGAAAGGCTACTGGGATCTGAGAAGTCCAAAGGTGAAATGAGATTCCGGGGTGAAGAGTTCTGTAAGACAAAACAGAGATTCTGGAGCTTTCTGGAAGTCCCTTAACCTGTCAGCACCTTTCTTATTAAATGAAGGGATTGGGCTTGAGGACCTCCAATGTTGTTTCCAGGTCTAAATCTAATACTCCTATAAAAATTAACTTGATTTTGCATGAAATTCAATCAAACAATTTTTATCATCTACTTTTCATAGTTGTATTAAATAAAAACAAATTCATTTAATGTCATTGTGAAAGACTATGAAAAGAACATATATAGATAATTTTTTAAAAATGAATGAGTCAATCAATGAATAAATATCCCTTATACACTGTTGAAATTAATATCTTTAAGGCTCTGTTGAACTTGTGATGCTTTAAAAGAGTTAAGAAAATAAAGTAGAAAAAAAAAATCTAACCCAAACTCCACTCATTTCAAAGTAATCATATATTTTGCTTCTAAAATAAGAAGGGAAACACTCTCCACAAGTGGCAAAAATCTTTAGGACCTTAAAAAACAAGCTGCCTACATATCATCTATATGGGATTATAGCTAGAAAGTCCAGTGATACTGGATTATATAAATAGAAATGCATCAAACAGGAAAAAAGGGTACTGACATTTCCTTTTCATCTGTAATAAGCCTCTTCTTAGAGCACTGGGTCCAGACTAAGAAGGAATATTGAAGACTGCAAGATTTTATGGAGCCATAGAAAACATAATTTAAAAATCTTATACTTCTGTAGCACATTCCATTTTATCAAAACCCATTTATATCTCTTATCTCATTGTATCTTTAAAATGTCCTGTGAGTTATGTTAGGCAGGTACTATTATGCCCACTTGATAGTTAGGGAAACTAAAAGAAATTAAGTGACTTGACCAAGGTCACAAAACTAGTCAGGGGCAGTAAAACTTCAGACTTCCTGACTTCTATGTCAGTTCATTTTATGAGACCAAATAGTCAGCAAATAAGACCATCAAGGATAGGTTAAAGGAGCAGGGATATTTCAGTCTGGTGGCTGAGTGGTAGAAGGAAGATTTCATAACAGTTTTCAGGAATATGAAAATTTATTATACAGAGGATGGTGACCAGATGTTCTTTATATCCATAGATGACCAAATAAGAGAAAATGGGCTTAAACTGCAATAAAAGGCTTTTGAGAGAGACAGAATTCTATATTAAAGTCAACTGATATTCATTAAGCACCTAATATGTGCTGGAGATTATGCTAGACCCTGAGGGTATGAATAAAAAAAAATCAGACACAATCTTGGCTTTCAAAAAGCTTAAGTCATAGTATAGTAATGAGATATGTGAATAATTAAATGAATAATTAAAATTCTTTATAGTATACTAAGTGAATAGTTGAGGTAGTACTGAAGGCCTTCTGGATTTCAGGGGGAAAATTCATTTGAAGGTAAGAAAGAAAGACTAATGAAAAAGATGACTCCTAAAATGGGGTTTGATATATAATAAAACAAAGTTAACATTTCTAACATACTTTAAAGTTTGCAGAGCACTTCATATATGTTAATATCACTGGATCCTGACATCAGTCCTGTGAGGTATAAATAGTACAAGTTATTCTCATTTTACAGATGAAGAAACTAAGACTGAGTACAATTAAATGGCTTCTCATATAAAAAGATAGAGTAGAAATTTAACCTATTTCTCTCATATAAGTCCAAGACTCTTTACAAATGAAAGTGGATGAAGTATAAGGAAAGGCATAAAGTTGAGAAGGGAAGGATGAGTTCTTGGGATAGTAAATAGAACAATCTGGCTATCCCATCAAATACATGAAGTGGAGGGGTGCAATTTGGGGCTGAAAAGTTAGCTTAGTGTTGATTTGAGTACCAAGAATTTTAAATCAAATTCACTGGATAAACAAATAGAAAAATATATGAATGAGTAAATGAATGAATGTATTGCCATTGAAGTTCACATGAGAAATATGTACTAGACGATGAGAGTTCAGAGACAATAGAGGCAAGGACTTTTTTTTTTTTTTTAAATGAATTTATTTAACTTTTTACATTCATTTCATTTTCACAAGATTTTGGGTTCCAAAATTTTCTCCCCATTAGT
>CM053769.1:601705507-601742306 GCA_028658325.1 Potorous gilbertii | reverse complement strand
TTTGCACCTCTTTTTCCACTTGGCTAATTCTGCTTTTGAAAGCATTCTTCTCCTCATTGGCTTTTTGAACCTCTTTTGCCAATTGAATTAGCCGATTTTTCAAGGTGTTATTTTCTTCAGCATTTTTTTGGGTCTCCTTTATCAAGGTATTGACCCGTTTTTCGTGCTTTTCTTGCATCTCTCTCATTTCTCTTCCCAGTTTTCCCTCCCCTTTTCTAACTTGATTTTCAAAATCCTTTTTGAGCTTTTCCATGGCCTGAGCCCATTGGATATCTATGTCAGATGTTTGTGATACAGAGGCCTTGACTCCTATGTCTTTAACTGATGGTAAGCATTGGTCTTCCTCGTTAGAGAGGTATGGTGGAAACATCTGGTCACCAAGAAAGTAACCTTCTATCGTCTTCTTTTTTTTCCCTTTTCTGGGCATTTTCCCAGCCCGTTACTTGACTTCTGAGATTCCTGTCCACCCTTGCCTAGATATGCCCAGCTAGTGCTTGGGGTCTGAGATTCAAATGCTGCTCCCCAGCCTCAGGGCTTTCAGTGGCAGGCCTGGCTGCTATTCAATGGGAGCTTAAGTTCTGGTGCTCAGGTGGGGGCAGGGCCTCCTCCCAGGCTCAGTTCCCTCAGGGGGTTTATGCAGAGACCTTCCGTAATAGAGCTCCTGCCAAGCTCCTGCCTTCTCCGGGAGCCTCTGGCCACAGCTGCCTCTGCTGCTGCCTCCCAACAGGGCCCGAGTGATGGAGACACCATGCTCCCCTCTCAGCCCGTCCAGACATCTCTTTCATTGACCTGTGTGTCTGTGGGTAGAGGGACCTTTGCAGCCACTGGAGATTCTGTCCCTGAAGCCTGCTCACATCTGCTCACTCCTCTCCATGCCACAAGGCCAGAGCAGGGCTGGGCTCTGCTCCAGTCCAGTGCATGACGGACCTTTGGGATCAGTTTTTCAGGGCTCTCTGGAATGGAAATCTCCTTCACCCTGTTGCTGCATGGCTTCTACTGTTCCAGATTTTGTTGGGAGTTCTTTTTATAGCAAATTATGGGCTGTGGGTTTGGAGCTAGCATATGTGAGTCTTTCTATTCCGCCATCTTGGCTCTGCCCCCACATGATAGATAATTAAAAGAGACAGTGAAATATAGAGGAGTGAGTGCCTACCTTCAAATCAAGAAAACTTTACCATCTTTTACATTTACTAACTTTGGGTCATTGAGTAAGTCACTTAATGAGGCTCCATTTCTTCATCATAAGGTACAGAGGATAGAGAGCTGAAGGCAGCTAGATATCCCAAAGGATAGATTGCCAGACTCGGAGTGAGGAACTCATTTTCCTGAGTTCAAATCTGGCCTTAGACAGTCATTAACTGTGTGACCCTGGGTGAGTCATTTAACCCTGTTTGCCTCAGTTTCCAGTAAAATAAGCTGGAGAAGGAGATGGCAAACCACTCCAGTATGTTTGCCAAGATACTGACATCATAGATAACGGCATCATGATGAGTTGGACATAACTGAAAAGGACTGAACAACAAAAGCTAAAGATTGAATGGAGAGAAGTCTGCGAATATCTGGGTTCAGGTCCTACCTCTGTCACATATTGACTCTGTGATTTTGGGTATGCTATTTAGCCTCAGTGTTCTAAGAATCTCTCTATTATTATAAACTGCTGAGAAGGCACTGATTTGCATTACTAGAGGGATTACCTTACCTAGAAATTCCTCTACCAATGAAATGATAGATCTGTTGCTTGTCTCTATACCCACCTTAATGCTGCTGTTCCTTTGAGCAAGTTATTTCACCACTTTGAATCCCTGTTTTGTATTTATAAAATAAAGAGAGACTAGTTAATATCTGAAATTAATTCCATATCTAATGGTTATTATTCTCTCATACTTTGCCTACTTCAGAGAGTTGTTTAGGGATCAAAATGAGGTAACATACAAAGTTCCACATAAATATGTGCTATTATTGTTCAGAAATATATCATTATTAATTTTCCAATCAAGGGAACTAAGGCATAGAGGAGTTTAATAATGGTGCTACAGCCTTTGTGATTCCAAATCCATTGTTCTTTCTCTCATAACACACTTCCTTTTATCTTTTGTCTACCCAGTTGTTCTTCCTCCAAACCCATTTCTTTTTCATTGTTGTTCAGTCTTTTGAGTCACATCAGACTCTTTGTGACACCATTTGGGATTTTCTTAGTAAAGATACTGGAGTATTATTCTCTAGATTATAGATGAGGAAGCTAAGTAAACAGGGTTAAGTGACTTGTCCATAGTCACACATCTAGCAAGTTTCTGAGGCCAGATTTGAACTCAGAAAGAAGATTCTGTCTCCATGCTTAACACTTCTATCCACTGCACCTCCTAGAGGCCCCAACCAATTTTCTTGCAAGTGGTATTATTGTTTCCGTGATTATTGCTATTATAAGGATTAATTTATTTTCTTGGTTCAGACAGCTGAAGTGAGCAGGGTCAGAGCAGGTCAAGTACCTGGGCTTTAGTTTTGAGCCAGAGGTGTCTAAGTTGAGACAATATACACAGAAGCTATATACTGAAAACCTCTCATCCCAAAGTCTATCATGCAGTGCTGGTTATTGCCTGTATATGTCTTGACCTAGAGCTTTTCTAGAAACACACACACACACACACACACACACACACACACACGCACACACTTTCCTCAGTGCATTTTCAGGAGATGTGTGGCTTCATCAAAAACCAGGAAAACAATGCTGTTGTGATGAGACGGTTGTGAAAACAGTCTGAAGCCTGAAGGTTAAAGGGATTGGTACTGTTTCAAATAGGGAATGGAAACCACAGAGGTATCTTGATAATGGTTTTAAATTATGCAAATGGTTATTATACAGATTATAAAAGCAAACTAATGGCCATCTCCTCTAAGGTAAAATTAAACCTCAATTAACCAAAACCTAGGCAGTTATAGCCCTCTATCAATAGGTCCCCTCCATCTCTACCTTTAACACTTATTTGGCTGTCTGAGTTTTTAAAACCAGCATAATAGAATAAGCTAACACTGGAAATTTTGAGAACAAAATAAAACTTGCAGAGCATTTCCTGGGTTCAGTGCACATTCAACCTACAATAAAACTACAGAGCAGTGGAATAGAAATAGACCTTAGAGATCATAGTTGTAACTAAGAATTTTTGAACCTAAGAAAAGAAGCAAGAAGTGTACCCTCCAATGGTAGAATGCAGAACGAAGGAAGTCAGCCTGTAAAGACCCTACCTTCCAGATTATCTAAGAACTTTCAATCCGGCATCTCTTAAGGGCCTATTCTGCAAAAGACCCTGTGAAAGGAGCTGGAAATTCAAGGCTAAAACAAACCAAAAAGTTACTGTCTTCAAGGAATTTGCATTCCTTGCACCATGAACCATCTAAGTATATAGGAAATAACGTAAAGAGGGAAAGATGTTAATTGAGGGAGATGAGGACAGTCTTCCTATAGGAATGATGGTTGCTCATACTTCATTTTTCAAAGAGGATCAATGATACCAAAGGGTGACATCTTGACTCATGGGTAAATTATATTTAAGTGAGACAAAGTTGTTTGAAATCCTCAGCCTTATGAGTCACAGAAGATCAGTGGCAAGACAGAAGTCAAGATAACTGGCAATAGCCTAGAATGCAGTGGGTGACCTTGGCATCTTCAGTGTCTAAGTTCTCAACAAGCACTTCACAGTCCCTGCTGCAGTCACCTTCATGATCGTTGGAACAAATTGTTCTCTCCATCCATTCTACCCCTAACTCACTGATACGTTTGTGACCTCTTGGTTACCCTCTACCTGGTTTACACCTCTACCAAGGTTGTTTTACTGGAATGCAGTCTTTTTGCATTCTACAGCTTCTTGGTGCCACAGGTGAGAGTTGAGTGAAAGGTAGGCACCACAGGTGTATGAGGAGGTGATTAGCTAGAACTTGAAGGAAGTTATGAATTCTGTCATATAAATTTGAAGAGGAAGTCTTAGTTAAGACTTGTAGCTGACAAACAGACTGTCATTTTTAGGCAGCAAAAAGCAGGTAGTTTTTGATGAAATAGAACATGAAAAGGAGTAATATAAATGATCCCAGAAAGGTACACTGGGACTAGATTGTAAGGGATTTTAAATGCCACACTGAAGAGTCTGCATTATCCCAGAAGAGACAGGCAGACACTTAAGGCCTTCAGAGATCCTTGAGCAGGAGAGTTACATAACTAGATTTGTGCTTTCAGAAGATTATTCTGACAGCTGTGTGAAGAATGGATTGGAGGCGAGAAATACTGGAAAGTCAGGTGTCCAATAAACTAGTAAGTTCTATAGGATAGAAATTGGATGAAGACCTCAAGTAAGATGGGATTCACATGAGTGGAGAGAAGGAAAATCATGTGAGATAAATTGTGGAGGTAGAATTGACAGACTTTTCAACTGATTTGAGATGAAAATGGTAAAAGAGAAGGGATTAAGATGACTCAGATCATGAATTTGGGTGAACAAAGGGAATAGATAAATTTGGAATTGGAGTGGGCTTAAAACTGGAAGATGATGAGTTCTGTTTTGGACAAGTTGACTTTGAATTGCCTATGAAACATCCAGATATGGATGTCCAACAGATAGTTAATATGTGCCTGAATTTTAGAAGAGAGATTAGGGTTACATATATACATCTGGGAAGCATATGCAGGTAACCAATGAAGTCACCAAAAAATAAAGCATAAGGAGAACAAAAAAGAAGGGTCAAGACATAGCCTTGGGTTAAAAACTTTGGGATGTGCTTTGGGGTAGGACAGAGATAATGATTTCACAGATGGGAAGGAGGAATGATCAACTTAGCAGGAGAGAAACCAGAAGAGAGTGACATGGAAATCAAGAGAGGAAAGAGTCCTACACCATCTGCCCAAGAACAAGTAGTGACTTCCTCCATGCATATGGGGCTTATTTAGCACCCTCTAAGTTTAACAATGCCAGGGACAAGGCCCTATTTACTCAACCTTAGTGGTAAATCATCTAGTCAGGCTAGCCCTTCATCTTATAGATGAATAATGGAGCCTCAAATAGGTTCAGAAATTTGATCAAGATCACACAGCTTGTTTATGTCTGGAATAGAACAAAGGTCTCCAGACACCTCATACACTATTCTTTCCTATACTATGCTCTTTGATATACATCTATACCCACCAATATAGATATAGATATGTAGATATACATATATATATATCAGTGTTTATGAATATGTCTGTGTGTATTTGTATGTATATGCTTGGGGTTGTGGTGAATATGTGTGTATATACACATACATATATGTATATATACATACATATGTACATATATGTGTGTCTGTGTATAGGGCTAGATGCCTGGAAGATATTAATTTCATGCTTCTAGAAAGAGTGAATGCCATTTGGCACACCAATGATCAGGAATTTCCTCAAGCATGGAGCATATCTCCATTAAGATAAAGAGAGAGAAGTGTATCCTTTCCAATGGTGAGTGGTGGGGGTTGGAATAGAGAATAATATAGAGGGAGGAAAGTTTAGGGAGTATTCAATTCTAAGTATGGTTTTAGAGAAGCATAGCAAGTGGGTAGCATCTGACCAGTCAGACTAATTATGAGAGTCTTTGTTTGAGGACATTTGGTTTAATTTAATTGCCACTACAGTATTCAGTCAGCAAGTTGGAATGGAAAAGTCTAAGGAGCCTAAATCCTTCTTTTCATTTTTCATTTCCCTTTTTGGAAACTTTTCATTTCCCACTTGGCTATTCTTCCAGATTTCGAGATCTCTAGAAACTCATCATTCTGCAAAATGAACAGATGAACCCACTTCCTCTCCCCCAGTTTCATTTCAAGGGTTCTCTTTTCCCATTACTTATAAATCCCTAGGGGTAGGGGGTTACTTTGTCCCTTTCTTCATATCCCCTAGCACTTAGCACAGTGCCTGGTACACAGTAGGCACTTTATAAACGTTTATTCTTTATTGACTTAGGGAAATATCACTGACATGTTTGATAGGTAGCAGAAGACCTGGAGTTTGGACCACCACTTACTTTGTTAGACTTTCGTCTAGATGGGCCAAACATATTCCTTACAACGATGTCATCACAAAGCATATAAAGTTATAGCCTTGAGGTGCCAAGGATATACATGTACTTGAGAATGCAGATGTTGTTTCCATTCTATGTCTGGTTCTCTTCTTTCAGCTATGATGATATCAGTGGAAGACAACATGGTAATGTGGAAAAGGTTTGAATTTGGAGTCAGATAATAAGCTAAGCTCAAATTCTACTTCTGTTGCCTCTTAGCTATGTGATCACAAATCACTTTATAGGTCTGTTCCTCAATTTCCATATATTTTAAATGAAAGTGTTGTACTTTTAATGTCACTCTCTTCTGAATCTATGATCTTATGATTGACTAACTTCAAACAGAATATATTGTTGTTCGGTGATGTATGACTCTTTGTGACCCCATTTCAAGTTTTCTTGGCAAAAATACTGGAATTATTGACCATCTATTCCAGCTTGCTTTACAGATAAAACAAAACAAAACAAAAAAACAGGCAAACAGGATTAGGTGACTTGCCCAGGTCACACAGCTAGTAAGTGTATGAGGCCAGGAAGTGAATTCATGAAGAGGAGTCATCCTCACTCTAGGCTTGGCAACACCTAGCTGCCCCCAAACAGACTTTGATATGCAAAATCCACTCAGCTGTCGTAATCTTCCTAAAATGCAGGTCTAACCATTGCCCTCTTTGCCCCAACCCATTCACTAAACTGCACTGACTCCCTATTTCTAATGGAATCAAATGTAAAATCCTGTTTGGTTTTCAGCATCTTTCATAACTCTTCCTATCTTTCAAATCTCTTATACCTTCCTCCTTCTCCCTGTACTCTATGAGCAATGCTAGTACAGGAATAAGCTGGAGCCAACTCTAACTGACTTACCATAGCCTGCCATATGAGTATTTACTAAAAATTCTGTAATCTCTACATATCCAGGATTTAATTCATTGTTTTGTTCAGTGCCTACACTTAAGAAAGTATCAATAATGCAGATTCAATTTAAAAGTGTATGTGTATACAGTCCCCCAGCCAAGTTCAACATTTACCAATATACTCCTGTACCGGCTTCCTGTTTCTCCTGCAAGACAATTCATCCCTCAAGCTCTGAACATTTTTACTGGCTCTCTCCCATGCCTGGAATGCTCTTTGTCCTCATTTCTCTGTCTTTTAACTTCCCTGGCTTCCTTCAAGTCTCAGTTAAAGCCCCATTTTCAGCAAGTTGTTCCTAGTTCTCCTGAATCTTAATGCCTTCTCTCTGAGATCTCTCCTAATTTATCATACACACACATACACACATATACATATATGTATTGTTTGTTCATGTATGTTTGTTTGCATGTTGTTTCCTCCATCAGATTATGAGTTCCTTGAAAGCAAGAGCTGTTTTTGTTTTTTTGTTTTTTTCCTTTCTTTGTAGCCATACTGTTTTGCCGTGACTGGCACAGAGTAGATGCTTAATAAATGCTATTTGACTGATTAACAGAGCTGGATATAATATAGTGAATTCTTTCAAAAAACAACAACAACAAATAAAAGATTTTGTTGAAGTTCTTTGTCACTATGTTACAGTCATTATTTCAGATTATTTTTTCACATTTCAATTTATTTATTTTAGTTTTCAATACTCACTTCGACAATATTATGAGTTCCAAATTTTCTCCCCATCTCTCCCCTCCCCCACCCTCAGATGGCATGTATTTTGATTACTCCTTCCCCCAATCTTTCCTCCCCTCAATCAACCCCCATTCTGCTTATCTTATTCCCTTCTATTTTCCTGTAGGGAAAACTAGATTTCTATACTTCATTGTCTGTGTATCACATTTCCCAATTGCATGTAAAAACAATTTTTAACCTTTTTTTTAAAACTTTGAGTTCCCAACTCTTTCCCTTCCTCCCTTTCCATCCACCCTCATTAAGAGGGCAAGTAATTTGACATAGGTTGTACATGTGTAAGAAGCAAAATGTTTCCATAGTAGTCATTTCCCTCCATCCTATCCTGTCCCCTTTATTCTATTGTCTTCTTCAACTCTACCTCTCCTCTAAAGTGTTTGTTTCTGATTATCATTTCCCTCAATACGCACTTATTTCTATTACCCCACCCTCCCTTATGCCCTTCCCCTACTTTTCCTACAGGACAAGATAGATTTCCATATTCAATTGAGCATTTATGTTATTCCCTTCTTAAGCCAAATCTGATGAGGGTTTCATTCATTTCTACTCACTTCCTTCCTCTTTCCCTCCCCTGTAAAAGCCATTTCTTGCTTCTTTTAGGTGAGATAATTTACCCCAATCTCCATATGTTCATCTCTTACCCCTTAATTTTATTTTTTTAGATATCATCCATTCATATTTAATTCATCCTCTGCTGTCTGTCTATATATATTCCCTCCAACTACTCTAATAATGAGAAAGGTCTCAGGAGTTACAATTACCATCTTTCCATGTAGGAATGTCGACAGTTCAACTTTAATAAGTCCCTTATGATTTCTCTTTCCTGTTTACCTTTTAATGCTTCTCTTGAGTTCATTATTTCAGAATGAAGAACCTCCCCTCTTCTAGATGGAACTCTTCATAACAAGAAAAAAAGGAACACATAATCAAAAATGTCTTATGCAATGAACATTTCAGATAGTGTATACACTATTTATCCCCAGGTGCTCTCATGTCTTAGTCTTGTAAAGGGGGTTAAACTGCATTATCCCTTTTTCAAAATCACTTCTTTTTCATCTATTCAAAGCTTAGCTTTGTCCTGACTGACCTTTTCAAGTAGATGATTGTAGTCATTGTATAGAATTTTATTCTTTGAGTCCTACTTACCTCCACTTTGCATCAGATTATATAATCTTCAAAAGTTTCTCTGAATTCCTCACATTTATCATTTCTTACTGAAAACTAATGAATGGAAAAACATTTATTAAGCACCAACTCTGTGGCAATTCCAGTAGTAAGTACTGGAGATGCAAAGAAAGATAGTGTCTACCTTCAGGGAGAATACTAACAGCATAATAAAACTTGAAGGGAAGTGTGGTCCAGGAAAGTATACTTAGTCAGGAATTTTATAAGTATTCTGAGTAAGGCCTTAGGGAAGAGATTGACACACCCCTCTCCCCCAAAATTGAGAGGTTGCAGTGGGAGAAGAAATCAGAAGAGGAGAAGAAGGAGGGGGAAAAGAAACAGGAGGTTAGGTAGAGGAGAGAGAAGAGAAGGAGGAAGAAGAAAGTAGGAGTAATGAGTGGTAGTAGTGGTAGTGATGATGGTGTAAATGGCAGTGGCAGTGGTGGTGGGGAAGCTAAAGAAAAGTGGGAGGAGGTACAATAATATTCAATTCCATTCATATATCAACAGTCTTTTTTTCTTCTGACCATTTGCTAATTGATCTGCACCTACTTTGTTTCTAATGCTTTGAAGTTTTGTTTTTGTCTTCAAAAGAAATTTTGTGTATCTGTATTCCTACAATCTCTCCAACCATGATTATCCCTTTTTCTGTGTCATCTTTGGCAATTTACAGGTGGTACAATGTTATCTTCTAAAATTCTCTCATGGGTTAATTTTATTTTGGAAGGTCCTTTCCATAATAATAGCAGTAGTACTAATACTTTCTGATTGGATTTCCATAATGACTGAAAGTCTATCATTAGAAATCCATTTCTTTGGGTCTTAAAGACTTTTTGGTCCTTTAGAATCTCTTCATAAAGTACAAGTACACTAATGAGAGTTAATATATTATGCTTCAAGTTAATGACACTTTAACAGAAATTAGTTCATCTGATTCTTTCCATCAATGGAAACTAAAAACGTTATGGGAATGAGATACAAGCTGGACAATTGTGAAGGTGGTGCAGAGATAATAGGAAGGGTGAGTGGTGATATTGAAATCATTGTTCCAAAATATTTTTTTTTACTAGTTCACAATTGTACTAAGTAAAAGACTTGCCTATATCAATCAATCTACAAGTGTTTGCCCCAACCTCTGAGAATGACTGTGTGGTGATACCAATCAGTCAGAAAGATTTTGGAAATGCCAGCACTTCTTTGCTACTGTCTAATAGCATTTAGTCTTTTAGATGCAACCTAAAGGTGATGTCCACACAGTGACAGGCTGTGTTCAATATCGAGATAAGTCCATGGGAAGAAACCTACTATAGAAACCAGGTCTATGCTAGCAAAGTGAAATACAGAAAAACCCATCTAGTAATTCAGGGCAGAGAAAACATTTTTAATTATTCTTGCAACTGACAAATCATTGAAGTAAACTGTTTCTTGAGCTGAGCTAATCTGGATCATTAGTTGACTCCATTAATGTACATTAGGGCTAGGACAGGTAGAGAGAGGGATGTTTTGTACCCTAAGTGATCCAACTTGGATATCTTCTTAGATCAAATTCACTTTGTAATTACTCAACTCTCCATCTCACTTTGCCCCTGTGCACAGTCTGCCCATTCCTTTGAGGCACAATTATCACACTCTAGATTTCTCCTAGGAGTTTTGCTTTCATTGAAAGGAATGATATACCAAAAGATACCTGTCTCCTAGTCAGCTTAGTGTCTCTCTATGCTGTCCCAGTGGATAACAGGCATTCTAGAAGTGAAAATAAAATAGGTCACTGAGAAATGAAGGCTCTTTTCCTGGACAGTGGACTGAATATAGTTAATGCTCATCAATTGTTTCGACCGTCTATCTGTCTGATCCTCACATTATTTTATGGCATGAAGCAGCTATATTATACTTGTAACTTACTCTCTTAAAAGCCTACCTTTAAAAGTTACTTAGGATTCTTACAGAATTTGCTGGGACATCTGGGGCTGGCTGAAGTTGCAAGTAAGAGAGAAGGGCAGAAATACTGAGTTTGTATTGTCTGTGTGACACTAATAGATACAAGTCATATATTTAGCAGATAGATGGCATCCTAGAAGTTATACAGGGCAATCCTCTCATTTTATAGATGAGGAAATTTCAACCTAGAGGTATTAATTGATTTGCATAAGACCACAGGATCAGTTCCTTGGTCTCTAAGATATGGGAATCACAAAAACTAGAAATGACAAAGAAGATATAGTTCTTGAGAACTTTGAAAACTAAAAAGAATCTTAGAGACAATTTGATCCAATTGACTCATTTTAAAAATGAGGAAACTGAGGCCCAGAGGGGGGAAGTAAATCACCCAAATTCATAAAGCAGAGTTGGTACTGAAGCCCAGTCTCCTGACTGGTACGTCTCCTGAAGCTTAGTCTAAGGTTTTTCCCCACTACTAATCAATCAACAAGTATTTGGTTAATACTAGACAGTGTGCTAAGATATATGTTAGACACAATTGGTCAGTATTGACACACAGCGGGACACACAAAAAGATATCAAGGAAATTTTATGACAGCAGAGTTCAGAGGAATTTAACACTTTGGCCAAAGCTGACTCCACCCTTCTTCAGGAGGAGGGAGGGCCTTCTAAGTTCATTCCCCCTGAATGAATGGGTAGCTCCCAAGTTAAGCTACAGGAAGACTGCAATTTGTTCAGACTAATGCAAGTCCTTTAATATTGTTCTGAATTTTGGACTCTGTGCCACACCATCCACTGGCCATGTGACTTCATGTTCTCCTCTCTGATAGTTTTTCCCTCAAACAGCTCATCAAGTTTGTGCACAAGTTTCTGACCTTTAATATGACCATGCTAGGTCACAACTCTGATCACTTAAAGCTAGAATTTTAACCTGTGGAAACAGAACTTCTTCCTTGTTTCCCACAGTCAGGCAATCAGTTAACTAGCTTTTATTAAGCACCTACTATGTACTAAGGGGATACAAAGATCCTAATGTCTTTCTAATAATAGTGGCATATTGTCTGTTTTTATTGAGATAACTGAATTGTCTGTCTAAATGAGATTTGTACACATTAGTTCTACTGTGAGAGAGGCAGTATGGAATAATAGATTTTGAATCAGAAAACCCAGGTTTGAATTATGACTGTGCTAATAAATGAATAAATGGTTTGATAGATGGATGCATTGACTGAAAAAAAAATTTATTAAGTACTAACTGTGTGAAAAGCACTTTACTAAGCACTGGACATATAAATAGAAAAGTAAAATGGCTGGGTCTTAAGGGATTCATATTCTAATGAGAGGAGATAATAGAAGTTGCCAATTCCAAATCAGAAGGAAAGGGATCATTGTCCTAAGGGCACTGTGACAAAGTTGATGATAATACATCTTCAGTGTCATTTATCTGATATTGAACCTTTTCTTTTCCCAGTTTTCAGTATCTGTCTACTGAATGTCTGCCATAACTATAGAGTAAGTAGACAGGGTTACTCTGCACAAGGTTTGACTCTTTGTATGGTGACTGTAGGGCAGGTCTGGTGGTCTGGAGAGAGCTACCACTTTCAAGGCTCTTGAACTAAGAAGGTCTGGCCCATCTTTAGCCTCCTGATGCCATTAATCCTCTTTGAGAATGACGGATGAATAACAGCTAGGAAAGACGACAGTGAAGGTGGTAACAGAGATAGGACTTGTTTGGTACTTATTACCTTCTGTCTCTCTCACAGATCACCTTGCTGCTTCAGCAGGCTGCCTTATCTGCCATATGAGTGGCAGTTGATTGAGAATTTATGGGGGTAGCTGGGTCTTATTCCAGAGGGGTGACTTCCTTAGATGTTGGCTCTCAGGGCTGTGTTGGAAGCAGGACCAGCAATCTTATAGGAATTATACTAGGAGCCTACAGGGTGATGTGCCTGTTAATAAAAGTAGATCTGTGGTTAGAGATGATGACGGCAAGTATGTCAGGATCCATTTTCCCCAGCAATAGTTCCCCTTGGTGATAGCCATGGGAGATAGCCAGAAAGCAAGGTACCACTATTCACAGTAATATAAAACTGGACAAATCACTTCAACTCTATTGGACTAGAGTTTCTTCACTGGTGAAATGGAGTTAGTATAAATGATCTCCAAGTTCCTCTCTAGCTTTATATCCTATTTATCTCAAAGCCCAGGAGAGGAGAATGTAATTATCCAGTGAATATAGGACAGTATGGACAACTAATTTAGAAAATTCTGGAAAACAATCCCTTTGGAGATCTTTTAGAATAAGACATAGATGCATTGGCATCTGGAGAGTTTAACTACAATCCTCTCTGGAGGCAACAAGATGTATAACTTGGGGGGGGGGTGGAATCCTTGAGCTTCTATGAGGCCCTTTCCTCTCCATATTCCACTGTAATTCAGTATGCATGAGTCCTTAGGCCATGTCTCTACACAATCAATCAGTTAGACTGGTTGAGCAATGCTATGTGCAAGGCACTGGTGGGATACATAAGCCGTTCCAGACGTTGGAATTATAGCTAAACACTTCACATACTTTTAGTTTAATGTGAAAAAATTCATTCAATGCACTAGTGGTTTGGTCAGCAATTAGATGAGTAACCAGAGCAGGAAGACCAACACTTTGTCTCAGAATATTAGAATCACAGAATTTTAGTGTTAGAATGAACCTCAGAGTTCAATATTTATCCACAAAAGAAACCCTCCACAGAAATCTTGAAGAGAGATCACCTTGCCTTTGCTGCAGATCTTCAGTAATTAATCTGTATTCACACTACAAACTTACTTACTCCTCCTTAGCAGTTGTACCCCTCTTCCCTGCCTCTGGTACTGACCACCTTGTCTTAAGATATGCTTCTCCTTAGAGACTGTTTCCACATCCAGTAGTAACCTGCCCTCACAACTTAGAAAACATAGGATAACTTTTAACTCCCTTGGGACATATCTCCAGTGAGCCATCCCTCCTTCCTTCCTGTCCTTGACTTCTTTAATTCCAGGGGCAACAATTTCTGGATATGCCTCTTTCTACAGGACACTCCATCAGCTATGTTTCCTTTCATTCTCATGAGACAATGCTGACTCATTCTTTTGCCTTTGTCCACCCCTTTAACTCTTCTGGATGCCCCGGCTGAAACAAAACAGAAGAGAAGATCTTTCTTGCATATGTTCAATAAAGTACAACACATCTTTCCCATCATCCTTGTTCTTCTCTCTAGTAATGTTGATGTCTATGACTTATTTATCTTCTATGTTAAGGACTTTACTTAAAGACAATGGTAAGTGAACTGTGGTCACTGGCTGTTTGATACCTGATCAACGTCCCAGTCAGCATCCATGATAAGCTAACAGGTCAATAATCTAAATATCACTAAAACCATCAAATGGGTCTTAGAGGCTCTATTGCTTCCAGTCTATCAGGTAAATATGTATTTATGTGGTTTTTAAAAACATTTAATTATTTACCTAAGAGCCCTGAACAAGCTGCTCTATCAGGTAAAGGCATTTGGAAGCAGCTTTTTAAACTATGTATTATGTTAGATCTATTCCACTTAAACACATTTTTTATAATGCAAATTTTTTTAAAAGGAAAAATCTATTACCTTCAGCTCCTGTTCTCCTCTGTCGTGTAAACATAGATTTAGGGCACATGCTCAGCATATTAAAATATGTCAGAGAAATCCTGTGGAAAATCATTTTTGCTCATGCTGTGCGTCAGTAACCACTTTTCAAGGTGCAATATTTCAATGATATGGCATTGCTATTCTTTTTTTAATGCCCAAAGCAGTTAGACCATATCATGAACTAATTCCTTGCCAATAGACATTATTAACTCTTAACTCTGTGTGTGTATGTATGTGTATGAGCGACAGACAGAGACAGAGACAGAAAGACAGAGACATAGAGACAGACAGAGTTTAATGTATTTTCAACCAATCCCTGGTTTGTTTGGTTTGTTTCTCTCTCCTCTTCCTTTCCCCTACACTCTCTTTAGCAAAATCAAAACATTTTTCTAGCACCAGATTTCCAATTTTATCAATAAAATATTCTAAACTTGAGACGCCACTGAAAATAATCTGGCTTTTCAGTTTACTCCTAAAGACCTTTTCAATCCCTCTCTAGATTTAAAAACTGATTGAATGGACGATTCCTAGTTAGACTGCCAAATTAACAGCAAGTCTCTCCATGGGGATAGACCTGGATTTAGGAAGAATCAGCTTGGCCATGTACTGGCTTTATGACCCTGATCCAGTCACTTGACCTCTCATTGCCACAGACAACTCTTTAAGAATATAATTTTTAGAATGCATAGTAATCTTCATTAATAAGGTTTACCTAACCAGAGTTCCCTATCTCAATAAAAACAGGGTCCAGTCTTTTTAAGATGATAATAGCTAACATTCGTATAAGAACTTTGTATTCTGAAAAGGGCTATTCATACATATAATACACATATGCAAACAAACATGCATATATACATTAGGATATGTGTGTATGTGTATGTGTATATGTATGTGTGTGTGTGTGTGTGTGTAACCTGAATTTTTCTTCTCACTACAAGCCTATAAGACAGGAAAATATTTATTCTCATTACTCATGAAAAAGGAAATGAGGCTTTGAGATTTGTTAAGAGTCACATAGATGGTGGTAGAGGAAGGTGAAATGAATTGGGTGATTTGATTTCATGTCCAATGCTCTTCTTTCACTCTACTTTCTCTATTAGCAACTAGAAAGTAACATCTTTGATGGTGTCGTAGAGACATGTCCTCTGGAAAAGTTAAAGGATCTAATGAATCTCTGATGAACATAAATCATTCAATTTTTGCCCTCAAAGTGGGTGTGAGTGTAGGAGCAAATTTTACTTCAAGTTTAATCATCTTCAAAATTTTTTGGTCTGTAGGATGTGTTGGAAACTTAGCAAAAGCATTTTTCTGATATGAGACTTTAAGCACTACCCCATTTCTTTAAGAAATCACAAGCATCACTTTTTTGAGTCATATTTGTCTGTTTCTGCTTTTAATCAGTCTTGGTCAAAACCCAGAAGAAGCGAGATATATGAAGAGCCAAGAAACAAATTGCTGTACAAAAGAAGTGTGTTATTTTTTTTAAAATAGAAAATATACTGTTTGGATTCAGTTGTCATTTTTGTCATTTGATGCTTCTTGCAACTAATGTGAACTGGCTAGCAGAGAGATATTTATAGTTTGTCTCCTAGATCTATTTTATTAAAAGCACAAAAAAATCAATTAATAAACATTAGCAGAAATTCACATTTAACAAAATCCTGAATTTTTCATTTTGATTCTGTTTCAATCTTGTTTGATGTTATTTTATGGGAATATATTTATACTGCTATTATTCATCATTATTCAATGAATAGTTGTCAACTATTTATAACAAGCTCTCAATGAGTAGTCATTAAGTATCTTCAATGTGCCTACTATTGTGTTATATACTATGGAAAAATAGCAAGGAAGTTAGACCAGCTGAATCAGGGAGGTAGGAGAGGAGCTTATCACCCTAATTATACTATCATCTTTTCCTTTTGAGACTACCTTACATCTAAGACATAAAAGCAGAGGAAAACATATTGGTACTGCTTGAACTTGGAAACTATTTCTCCTCACATCATGCCTGTGTATGGAGGATGCAGAAAAAATAAAATAAGTTGGACCTTTTAAAGCAGGGTAGTTGTCAGAACTGCTTCTTTTTCAGTGGCTTCACCCTTTTTCTTAGTGTTGTCCTGAGTCTTTTTGTGTGCTGGGACAAACTTTTAAACATCCTGAGATCTTGGTCATGAAACAGATTTGACTGTGATGACTTAGGGACATAAGATCAGTCAAATTTTCATGTTTGCCAGCACTTTCTGAGCTCTTTCCTATCTATCTCATTGAGTATGTCTATTTCAAGGTCAAGGGACCTTGACCATCATAGGCAACAAACTCTGTGAATGTGGAGAATGCATAAACAATATTAACGCATTCAATTTTAATTCATTCAATATTCATTATCTTCTATAGTTCAATCCCATTATCTTGACAGATAATGGGTGTATAGATTTAGAGGTAAAGAGTACATAAGAAGTCATCTAGTCCAAGCCCATCATTTACAAATGAGGAAACAGAGACCTTTGTTGATAAAATCAGAGCAATATGAAATGAATTCCTATTGTATTCTTCTGCCTCAATCTCTCTGTATCTTTACCTATCCTTCCTTCCTGCTTGTTTCTCAAGGAAGGTAATTCATTCAGCCAAGCTAAACTTTTCCACCTGTACGCATAATTCCATGGCTTCCCTTCTCTTTTTGACCATTTTCAAGAGATGGGAATTGAAACACTTTAAAGTTAACATAATGTCTCACAACAACTATATGAGATTGGCAACACAAATGATATTGTCCCCTATGAAATATGAGGAAACTGACATTCCAAATGGTTTGGTGACTTGTCCATTATCTTTCAGTTAGTAAATGTCAGAACTAAAACTTAAAGAGCTTTCATGATTCAGAGTCCAATGTTCTTTCCATTAGACTGGTGTGTGTGTGTGTGTGTGTGTGTGTGTGTGTGTGTGTATGCAAAATAGATTACAGTTAGAAAAAAAAAACAACTGACTGGGAGACCAATTAGAAGACTACAGCCGCTGTCTAGATGAGAGGTGATGAGGACCTAAATGACTATTGCCATGTGAGCCAAAAGGAGGGGCCATACAGGAGACATGTTGTGGTTTTACCATTGTTTATTCCTCTCAACCTTTATTATTTTTTCATTCTACTATCTGTTTTTCATCTATCTAAAAGCACACTCATGAGGCAATATATAGATTAAGGAAAACTAATATTGGCTTGTCTTATTTAACCAATGGTATATCTCTGTGAATCCATTTCCAACCATTTTCTGAGACCACATTGCTGAAGGACAGACAGTTTCTGAAGGGTGTGATTCTGAAGTGAGTTAGATAATCACTTCCAAAGGACAGCTAGATCGCACAGTGGATAGAGTCCAATCCTGCAGTGAAGAACACTTATCTTCCTGTGTTCAAATCTTATCTCAGACACTTGCTAACTGTGTGACCCCAAGCAAATCACTATGCCCTTTTGCCTCAGTTTCCTCTTCTGTAAAGTGAGCTGGAGAAGGAAATGAGAAACTGCTCTAGTGTCTTTGCCAAGAAAATCCCAGACAGGGTCACAGAGAGTCAGGAGAGACTGAAACAATTCCACAACAAAACCACAAGATGTCTTGTATATGGCCCCTCCTTTTTGCTCACATAGAAAGTATGATAATTTAGGTCTTCATCACTTCTCATCTAGACAACTGTTGTAGTCTTCTAATTTGTCTCCCAGTCAACTTTTCTTTTTCTCATTCCAATCCCTTTTGGACATATATACCAACTTTTCCCTAGAGATTACCTTTCTAGTCTTTTTACCTTTGACTTCCTTCTATGAACTCTACTATTTAGCTACAGTTGACTACCTGCTAGTCCTTGAACATACAATTCTTTCCCTCCTCTCTGTGCTATTGCTTTGGCTGCCTCCTATCCCTAGAAGGCTTTCCTTCATCACTTTTGCCTTTTGGTTTCCTTGACTTTCTTCAAGATACTGGTCAAATTCCACCTTTGGCAGGAAACTTTCCCTAGCCCCCTCAGATCTTGTAACTTTCCCTCTGGTATCACTTTCCCTCTTCTCTGTATATATCTTCTAGGTACTTGGTTCTTTATACATTGTCTTCCCCCTTTAGAATGTGAGCTCTCTAAGGACATCGACAGGAATTTTGCCCTTTTTTTCTATTACCAGTACTTAGCACTAGTGTATACTGGCTTATATAGTGTTTAATCAATGCTTAGTAACTAACCCTCTCAATTTACTTATGAAGAAACTGAGACCCACAGAGATAAAGTAAAGTGTCCTGGTGGATACAGCACCAATCCTGAATTCAAATCTGGCCTCAGATACTTACTAGTTATGTGAGCCTTGACAAGTCATTTAACACTGATTGCCTAAAAACAACCAAACAAAAAAGATATGGCAGTGGTTTGACATTATCTTCTCCAGTGTATTAAGGCAAACAGATGTTAAATGACTTTCACAGAGCTAGTGAGTGTCTGAGGCAAGATTTGAACTCAGGCCTTCCTGACTGCAGGGTTAGTACTGTATCTCCTAGCTACCTCCAACATAAATCTATCCAGCCCTAGAAAAAATCCCCTTGTCTCTCTGACCTTTTCAAAGTATCATCTCCATCTATCTTCCCCTTTACTCTGCTGAAATCATTAAGTAATCTACATTCAATTCCTCTACTTTTTTTATTACTCATTCCTCAAATTCTCATAATCTGGTTTCTCTTCCAAAGTCCTCTTTTAATTTCTCTTTTAATGTTTACCTTGAAATGGACCGAGTTAATAAGTCACAGGCAAAAATTAATTGGGAATTTTGAGACCATCATTTATTAGCCAGGCTGGCAGCTGCCTCATGGAGAGACCCAGAGGAGACAGCCCCGAATTGAGGTGGGTGAGTGCATTTTAAGCATTTCGGCGCTACTCGGTACAGTCTTGCGGTTTCCACAACAAACAAGAGTTCTGACAGAGCAAGAGGGGGGCTTGCTGCTAGGCAAGAGCCCCCAAAACAGAAGGGGTTGTCAGGGTGCTACTAGGCAAAGGACCCCAACAAAGGAGAGGTGCCAGGAGAGGTAGCCAATCGGGAACAGGGGTTTACCGGGCAATGTTGGTCTAACATTAGGGGGCACAGGTGGTTACCATGCAAATGGACTAAACATGAAGTGACTGTTAACAATTTATCAGATATTAAACCAAAGTGGAATAACATTTTGACAGGGGCCCAACAACAGAAAAACTGTTACTAGGCAAGTTATCCAACCCTGTCCAGTAACCTAACAGATATCTCTCAACCTAGGGCCCAAGGAGGAATAATGTCCCTTTCAACCTTCAATGTTCTCATGGTCAAAACTAACAGACTTTTCTCAGTTCTCTCTTTCCTGAGGTCTCTGCAAAGTGTCACGTAGAATGTGTCAGGAGCATGGGGTTCAAAGGCTATTTCTGGCACATAACTGTATGATCATGGGTTTAGTCATTTAACTTCTCAGTGAACTAAACCACCCTATAAAATGATAAATGAAGCATAAGCTGCTGATCTCCATCAGAGGGGACTCAGACAGGAATTTTGACAAGACAAATTCTTTACTCTGTTAAAATCAGACACTTCCATCTTCCCTTTCCCCTAAATCTGAACCTATATAACAATGAGGAATGTTTTAGTGAAATCCTAATGAGTTGTTTCATGTCCAATCATCCTTCTTATTCTATTATGAAAATGCTTGTTTTATTCCATAAATTAAAGATAAAATTTAATAATGGAGGAAAAAAAGAAATCCTAATGAATTTAAGTAAAGTCATATATCTCCCTAAAAGCATCAGCATATAAAAGGGTAGGTTTTGTTCGTTTATTTGTTTTGTTTTGTTTAGCCAAATATGATTTCATGGTGAAATGTAAGAATGATAAGAGTCTAAATACACTTTTTATTTACTAATAGTTTAAACATTCTTTTAGCTTTAGTATGAGGTATAAACAAAGACCTACACTGAAACTACTGTCTTTCTCTGTTAAAGATTTAATCTGAATTCTTCTACCACTAACTATTGGTGAAGCTTTTAAAAACACATATAACCTGTGTATTTAGTTAAGGACCAGGAAGAGAGGAAGCTCACTGCTCTTTACTCACCATAATTGTTAATGCCATTATTTAGGGTCATGCATCATCCCTTTATTATGCTGGCACAGGGGTGGGTTCTTCTCACTCTTACCCAGTTTTCCAATATGAGCACTAGATGATGAGTTTTGCTTTCTTACTCATTCTGCCATCCAGGGGAGACAGGGAGCTATTTCTTTCTTTTCTTTTTTTTTTCTCATCTGATCAGGAAGCTCAAACCTTTGACCATTTTCACACATTTTTCCCCAGGGAAGCTGCAAGAAACATAATGATAAGATGACTTTGTCTTTTCTTGCTGGCACGTGTCACACATCCCTTTCTGGCAAAGAAAATGAGTTGGAAAACATAAGTGAAATGTCAGGATAACTTGCTGCTTCACTTAGGTCATTTGTTGTTTGTGACTGGAATCATGCATCCTTATGTAGAGCACCTGACTCTAGTTAAAGCTGTTCACAATATTAATTTCCTGAATATAAATGAAAAATCCAGCCTCTTTGCCATGTTATCACTGAGAGTATCATAGGCATAATCATGGTACATTCACTCCCTCCTAACATTGCTTTTCATTTGATCAAGAATGATAAATCAGTGTACCATAAAAGGGTATGACTTCATAAATTTTCTAAATGACCTTTGACAACTTGATTAACCTTTTTTGGTCTTCCTTTCCTTATCTATAAAAGGAGGACACTGGACATTGGACTAGATGATGTCAAAGGTTCCTTCCATCTCTTACATTCTCAAATCCTAATAATTAACAGAAAGTGTCAATCAAGGTGAAAGTGTAATGGTTGGTTGATTTGCTTGTTTTTGAGAATCATTCAGTCATAAGATGATTGGGACCAACATTCACTCTGTAATGCAGAAAGGAATAAGCATTTTTATATAGTGCCTCCTATACACTGGGCACTATGCTAAGCATTTTACAAACATTACCTCATTTGATCCTTGCAAAAACCTGTAAAGTAGGTGCTGTTTGTATCCCCATTTTATAATTGAGGAAATTGAGTCAAGCAGAAGTTAAATGACTTTCCCAGGGTCACAAAGCTAGTAAGTGTTTGAGCTAGATTTGTAACATCTTACAATACTCAACATGGAGCAACAGTAATTTATATCATTACAACACTTTAATGTGTCAGAAACATTTTCTTCATGCAAATATTTTCTTGTAAGGTGAGCAGGATATATAGTATTCTTATCTTACAAAGGTACTAAATAGACTCTGGAACCTTCCTATACATTAGTATTCTGTCCTCGTTTTCAGCCTGGTTTGCATCCTGAAATTCATCATGATTGAAGGAATGTCTGAGGGGAGGGGCAAGTTATCCCAGTGCTGGGACACTTGAGAATGAAAAATCAGAGACCTAATAGTACCTTGGCCACAGCAGTCCCCTTAACACAGTGGATGCTGGAATTATGATTGCCAAGTTGTGCCACCTTTGCATTTGTAGGGACAGACAAGAACTCAAGGAGTTTCAGATGCTGAGCAAGTGAGGAAATAATTGGAATCTGAGCAGCACAGAGCAGTGAGCTAGTTCTCAGTTGGCCCAGCTAAAGTGAAACTGGGATCATCAGGAAAAAAAAAACAACAAAAAACTAACACCTGGTGCTGCTTTGGGGAGATAGCAAAGACCATTTGTTCCTCTGTAACGTCAGTGATAAGTTGACCCAACAGGTTTAGTGATGTAAAACTTTGGTAGATGCCTTTTCAGGTCCCTGCTGGGGTGTTTGAGAGGCAGAAGGGGTGAGCAGGATGGAGAGAGCAAGCTCAGCTTCCAAATTAGCTTCTGTTGTGAAACCAAAAAGAACAAGGGAAAGATGAACATCAGTCCAGAAGTTTCTACCTTTGGGAAGAGCTATGTCCAGGGAACTAGAGAAACAGATCATTTATGCCTTTGTTGAAGATCAATACTTTTGTTTTCAGTACAATATATTAAATTCTATGAAATGTTGTATTATAATGTTTCCTTGAATTGAGGATGAATCAGAAGCATACAGAGGAGATGGAGGAAAAGGAGATATTTCTTATGGTAGGATGAAAGTCAGACCAAAATTGGATTGTATAATTCGCACCAAATCCTATCTAAAGAGAGAAAAATAGCACCATCCACAATGGAGCAGAGTTAAGAGGTCAATGGCAACTATCAATCAATCAACAAGTATCTGTTAAGCACCTACTATATACTAGGACTATGGATAAAATGCAAAGAAGGAAATACTCTTTACTCTCAAGAAACTGGCATTATAACTAGATCCTCGAAAACCTGAGAGAGGAATGAGTGTGCTCATAACACAGGACATCCTCTGGAGTTGAATATTATACATGAAAGGAGTAGTAACAGTTTGTTTGACAAAACATACACAAATCCTTAGTGCTGAATAACATCAGGCATTGGTCACAGTTCCCATCCCCTCCAGTATCATAAATATATGCAATATGAAACTCAAAGAGCTTAAGTGACTTGTCTATGATCATATAGTAAGTGTCAGTATAAAGATTCAAATTCTGATCTCCTGAATCAAAGCCTCGTGTTCCATGTGAAAACTCAGATACACCTGATGATTAATATTAGATAATGTTTTGGTAGAGATGGTGCGAAACCCTAAACATATTATATGCTTAAAGGTACAAAGAACATTTTTAAGGAGTCAGGTTAAAGGAGGATTCTCATCCTCTATCCCCCATAATCCAAAGGCACTGTTGACTGACACTGATTAACTGAATAGAATAACTGACTTTTTAGTGTGGCCCAGAAGCATCAAGCTCCAGCTCTATCTCTTTAGGCTATAGTGTGGCAAGGAAAGGCTTTGCAGATTTCACATTTTTGTTAAGAATGATCCATAGAAGTCAGATTTCAGGATTCGATATTCTTAGAGAAGTAGACTAATAAGCTGAGTAATATCTAAAAATGGAATAAGAAAAGAAAAATAAAACCAAAATTGTTCTTGGTCCTTGGGATTATTAAGGTTTAGTTGGATAAGAATGACTCACACAATTAATAATTAGGCATGTATAGTGTCTAGTCTACACAAATGGAGACAGAAAATTAAATCAAACTAGAAAGCCATATATTCACATTAAGAATTGACTGTTAGAGTAGATATCTTTGGGCCATAAACAATCTGTATAAATCAATGACCTCATAAAGGCCTGAAAATAATGGACCCATCAGGAAGAAACCTTGAAAACCATCTTCCTTTTACAGATGAAGATGCAGAAATTCAGAGATATAAAATAATTACCCAAGGCAACAGTTTATCAAGTGACAGAACTGAGGTTAGCATTGGGATAGTGGATAGAAAATCCCAATTCCCTTCACCCCAGTGCTACCTCCAGTGTGTTGTTGACCAGATGGACATTAACAGGATAAATTTTTTTTGGTGAGTGATAGGGGACAGTGAGAAACAACCTATTTTGCAAGAATATTTAAGTTAATAGATAAGGATTGCTTCTCTTCATAGGTGCCTTAGAGAACCTATAACGGAGTTGTGAATATGGAAGACATTTAATGAATTTTCTTGGTGTGGTGACTCCTCCATACCACATGATATTTGAGTGTGTATGTGTGTGTGTCTTCTGTTATTACATCACCTTTATTTCCAAATCCCCTTCTTCTCACCAGAGTCAAATCTTAAAGAAATTTTAAAAAGAAAAAAAAAATTCAACAATTCCAATCAATCTATGAATAGAATATCATTGCATATGTAATTGTTATAAAACTGTAGTCTATTGACTCTGTAAAGTTATCCAATCAACACATCTTTATAAAGCATCTACTATATGCTAGGTACTGAGCAGTGGGAATTAGAAGAAAAGCAAAACAAGCTTCTCCCCTAAAGGAGCTCACATTCTAATGAGACAACATGCAAACAACTCTATACCAAAGAAAAAAATATGTATAAGATAATTAAGAGGTAACCTCAGAGGAAAGCCATTAACATTAAGGAGGGATCAGAAAAGACTTCTTGAAGAAGATAGAACTTTAGGGAAGGCAGGAGGTAGAGAAAAGATATAGAGCATTCCAGGCTTGGAGAACAGTCATTGAAACTGTACTTTTGGGAGATGGTATGTCTTAAAGAGGAACAAGAAGGAGGACAGAGTTACTAGGTTGTAGGTTTCATGGAGGAAAGGAAGGTGTGAGAAGACTAGAAAAGAAGTAAGAAATCATCTGATTAGGAAGGGCTTTAAAAGTCCAATTGTATTTTATATTAGATCCTGGAGGTCATAAAGAATCACTGGAGGTTTTAAGTGGAGGGGTTGGGAGATATTTGAAACAAAAAGACAAAAAAGAAAACTATTGCAATAGTCTAGAGGGTGACAAGACCCTACTCCAGCACGAAGGAGGAAGCAGAAGACTTCTCTTCTCAAGGGCAAGCTTGACCACTAAAATTTTAGAATGTTAAGTTTCCTCTGTGTGTGTGTGTGTGTGTATGTGTGTGTGTGTTTGAGTACTATTCATGTACTTGTTGGGATCATTGGTTTCATTTGTTACATTGTTTTCATGGTCTGCTTACTCTACTTTATATTAGGTCATTTTTTTCTATATTCTTTCAACACATATATATCATATATAATGTATTATATATTTATATTATACTATATTATATTATATTTATAATATATAGTATATTTAAATATATATTTATAAATATAAAATATGTAATTATATATTATAGACATATAATATATAAATATATCATATTCTATATTATTTTCCAAATCTCTATTTTTCTAATATTCTTCACTACTATTTTCTTAATGATAAGGAACATTACATTCATGGACCCCAAATTTTTTAGCCATTCCCTAATCAGGTTTTTCTTGTCTTACTTTGAGTTCTTTGCTCCTATATGTTTAGCTGAGATGAGGTTGAGACTGATGAACTGTGATTGTAGGAGTCAGGTTTTCCTGTATTCCACCCTTAGTTAATGTTCTCATGGAAGACCCAGACAGTTTGAATCTATCAGTCAGAAGTGAACATGCCCTTAATGAACATAAGGGGATTAAAGTGTGTTGGTCACTAGATGAAGACAGAGGAATCCATAGGGAAAAAATTGTTTTGGATGGCTGGAAGAATCATCAACATAGAAAGTTGGGTTAGAATTGTGAAGTCCAATGGGGAAGGAAATTTCTCCTCCTCCATAATTAATGACTTGGTTGGAACTCATGCTATTTTTAAATAAAAGCCAGATGCTGGACTTTGTGATGGCATAATCTGTGTCTGATTCCTTCAACCAACCAGCCAACCAAGGTTTCTTTTCAGTGTGGCTTCATCTGTCTTCCTTAATGATCAAAAATCTGTAATACTTTCAAAATGATATAAGGCTTCTTCATACCTAATTCACACATTTGCCAGATTGATTGATTCCATCAAGATGTTTTTAGTCTTCTGAGATTATATTAATTGGGATGGAATGAAATTCCACCCTTATACTTTGTAACTATTTGGCTTGGTAAGTAGAAGACCTTAGTATAAGTTCAGGTGTTTATACAAGCCACATAAATGAATGAATGAATGGATGGATGGATGGATAAATGAATGAATGAATGAATAAATAAATAAACAAGCAAATAAATAAGATATATTGTGAGTAAACAAGATGGCAGATTATCAATTTATACATTTAGGCTATTGTAACAAAATGATTCTTTTAATTTTGACAATATACTTTAAAATTCCATTAAATCATAATGCTGCAAATAAAGACTTACTTCTCTCTGAACCACCATTTAAAGTTCAAGGACATACAAGGGAGTTTGGGGATACCTAACTACATTTTTCATGGATCTATCATATAAAATTAGTTCAGAGATATTGAGGTAGAACTAGGTAGAAATAACTTGGCATGTTGAAAAGCAGCCGTGAGAATTCTACAACAAGGGCAGAGTTTCATATCGGTTTGTCCTTTTCTTTCTATCCATACTATTTACATATTCTCTAATTTTGCAATGGAGACCTTTTAAACACATCAATAGGTCAATAAATCTATGCTGTTAATAAGGTTGTACTTGAGCTCAGTCTTTATTTCAGTGTTTCCTTAGACAGTGCATTACATCCCTATAAATGTTTCTACCAAAGAGATTTATTCCTAATTGATTTGTTCTTGCCAACATTGATCAGTCAAACAAATAAAGGGCCAAGGTACAACTTTTTCATTCACTGATATGATAATTTACTAATAAAAATAATGAGATAGGATAATTCTTATGCTTCTGGGCTTTGATTTCTTGGTGAAGGACACTGTTGCACAGTGGCGGGAGTGTTTGACTCTGTGTCAGGATCTCATCCTTCCTCCAACATTTATTAGCTCCATGACTCTGGGCAAGCCATAGAATCACAGATTTAGAGCTGAAACGTCATATAGCCTACCTCCCCATTTTATAGATGGGGAAACTGAAGCTCAGAGAGGTTAAGTGACTTGCCCAATGTCATATAGGCAGACAGTGACAGAATTCAGCTTTAAACCTGGATTCTTTGGCTCTAAATCCCCCACTGTTTCACACTGAGTTTCAGATTTTTTATCTGCAAAATGAGAATGATCATACCGAGTATCTGCTTCTTATGGCTTTTGTCAGGCTTAAATGAGATAATGTTATATAAAGCTCTTGGCGGGTCTTTAGGATCTACATAAATGCCAGCTATTATAATCGTTAGTATATAATCCCCCACAAGCCATGGTCACTTCCACTTACCCCAAACCCCTCCAGCTAAAATAAAATGTTCACCTCTCTCCTCTCTGATTGTGTATACCACACACCCTTATTCTTCCTTCAAAGCACTGTTCAAGACCCACCTTTTCCATGAAACACTCTCCCCCCATAGATACAGTGACACTTCCTTTTTCTGCTCTCTTGTAGCCAATATAATCAATAACAAAAATTCAAAACTAAATTGTCTCTGTGACAATTTCATATGTCTTAATTCCCTGAAATGAATGGAGGCCTTCTGAAGGGAAGGACTGTGTCAACAGACTGCATCTCTACATTTTTTTTTTAATGCTGACTAGCACCTAGCAGAGGATTGGGTACAATATAGCTGCTTAAATAACACTTGAAAAACTGAACAGCCAGAAAACTTTAGAAAAACCATTATGCATTATAAAAATGTACACCCATCTTTTTTTATCTTAGACCAGACATACACCACCGGAACCAGAGACAGAAGGAGAAATTTAAAATGTGATTTAAAAAAAAATAATATATTCCTGACTCTACATGACCATTGTGAAAATCTGAATTGTTTAACATTTTTATCCAATTTCTCCAATCCAGATCCAGAGTCTGCACTGTAACTATGATTTGAAACCACTTTGATGTATTTCTCAGGCTCCCTAAAATTTTATTCCTTTCAGCTATCATTTGCATTTATCTGCTTTCATCTTTTCCTATCTCAATCCTCCTAACTCCTTTCTCCTCCATCATTTAACTCTATAATTATTTTATTTCTGAACTTTAGGGCATGCCGTATGGACCTAGGCATTCTTTATAAGACTAAGTAGACTATTCCAGTTCTAATCATTTGTAACTTGCTAATTATTTGGGAGTGTTCCACCCCTAAACAACTCTGGCTTCAGAATGTATTGTTTTCTGAGCTCTTCTGACATCATTCAGGCATGCTGATTGTACACAAACAAATATGTCTGGGCTTGATAAGGCTGAATTGTCTATAAGCTCAAGTTCTTCATTGTTATTATGTTCAAGAAAAAAATAACCACAGTATTTCCATACCCAAGCAAACTGCAGGAAAAACTGCCCACTCTTGCCAAGCATAAAAAGACAGACTGGTAAGAAGGGGAGAGGGAGACTATTTCCTATCTCAGTACAAACCAGTCAATGTGTCCAGCTGGAATACTGTGGGAATTTTTTAATTAGCTTTTTTTGGTTCAGTCAGATCCTTGTTATGCCTGAGCCACTCCTGGTTTGGAAGTCTATTCATTTTTTTGTTGTTGTACAGAGCATTGACTAATGATTTCTGATTAATCCTACATGACTTTATATTGAATTGAAAACTGATCCTTAGCGATCACTATCATGGCATTTGATTTTTTCTCTAATCCAATAAATATTATCAAATTTTATTTTATTATCATTCTGAACTAACTAAGCTCCTAGTAAAATGAACATTTCCATATGTAAAGTAGGATAGGAAAAGGGAGGTGATTTTGTACATGAAACTACAAATCTCTATTAAGTACAGTTTGCTTTTCCTTCTACGTATATAAGAAATTCAACATATAACTTTTAAAGCTGTCCTACTTATCTCTATTTTCTTCTGGCTTTCCTTCTGTTCACTTCTGTGCATTTAAAAATGCTTCAATTACCCCATCTTCTTTTTTCTTTTTTTTTCACAAGCCTGTTCATGAGTACCCTCTCCCTTTTACTCCACCCTGAAAAATACAAAAACAATAAAAATTCAATCCCTTCAACAATTGTCATTTTTCTTTGCTATCATCTTTGCCAACCTTGTCAGTGTGATATGCACATCAGAGCTGTTTTAATTTTCATTTTTTGAATTATTAGTGATTTTAAGCACATTTTCATATTTTTGATCACTTGGATTTTTTTCCTTTGTAAACTGCCTGTTCACATCTTTTAACTATTTGTAAATCAGGGAATAGCTCTTGCTCTTCTATATTTGACTGAATACTTTGGATGTCCTTGATATGAGGCCTCTTTCAAAGACAATTTCATCAAGGCATTTGACAAAGATATCGTGATAGGCTAGTGCACAGGGAAGAGAAATATGAACTGGATAATTATTCAATTTAATGGATTGGAACTGTTTGAATTAATAAATATGTAGAGAAATGATTAATGTGTTTATGTCATGTTGGAGGGCTTAATGGAATGAAAGCTTATTCAAGAACTGCAGTTTTAAACTCATTTGGTGTCTATGGACACCATCGCTCAATTTGTATCTGAGCAGTGGAAGATTCACAGACAGACCCATTAACCCAAAAAGCATGAATATTCTCTTTCCTCCCAGATGGATCTACAAGAAAATTTATAACTGGCTACAAACACACAGGTATGCACGTATTACTTCTTAAATAGGCCAATCCACTGAATGGACCTTACCTCACTCTAAGTGAGTACTTGAATAGGCTAAGGTCTCCCAGTACATCCTGGGTCTTCTCCAGTCATCCTGATGAATATCTGATCATTGGATCCAGATGGCTCAGGAGGAGAAAGTGAGGCTGGTGACCTTGCACAGCCCTTCCTCACTCAAAACAAAGTCGAGTGCAAGTCATGTCATCATGTGTCTGATGTCATGGCCTTCTTCAAAAATGAAGGACAAATACAGACAGACAGACTCATACTTAGACAGAAAGCACAGTAAATCTGCTATTCCTATTTCTTGTAGCTAGTTCCTCATAAAACTCTCCGCAATAGGAAAAGTAAATAGAAAAACAGATGGCCAATACATTCTATCAGTAAAGCCCAGATTCTTCCAGTTTTTACATCCTGTGTGCCTAAAGCCATGGGATAGAGATGAGTGATTGGGTGTATCCACAGACCATTGATTATTTTTTCTATGTACACAGCCTAGATATCCCTTCTTCCTACCATGTGTAATGATAGAGAACAGGGAGAGAAGATCTCTCTATCATGAAATTAAATTCAATAAACATTTTTAAAGCAAGACATTCTGTAAGTTGCTGTGAATACAAAAGGAAAAAAATCAAGTCACTGTTTCAAGGAACTTACATTCTAACACATGAATACTGATGTGCGTATAAATGTTCTAGGAATATAGGGTAAAGGAGTCAAAGGAGAAATGTAGAAATAAACTACTAAGACAAGTGTGAGGAGAAGGGAATACATATGAATATAGTATCTGTAGCTAAGTGCTATATCTCATTTAATCCTCACAATAATCTTGGGAGGTAGGTGCTATAATTAATCTTCATTTTACAATCAAGGAAAATGTGAGAAAGAGAGATTGTGACTAGCCCAGTGTCACAAAGCTAATGAGTATCTGAGTCAGATCTTCTTGACTCCACATGTAAGTTTCTATCAATTGTGCAACCTAGCTATTAACTCCAGAGTCAACACTAACAATTGGGGAGGTCGGAATGTAGAATTGAGGAGATGGAACCCAAGCTTAGTTTTAATTTAAAAGAAGCTTTCTAAAAGGTGGATATAAGGAGGTAAAGTATTCCATCCAAGGGAGCCTGTGAAGATGCAGAGTCAGAAAGAGAATATCAAGTCCAAGGAGTAGCATGTCATATAGCTTGGAAGCAACAGTCTATGAAGTCAGTCATATAAAATTGGGCAGCTTGTTGGCACAATAGATAGAGGGCCAGGCCTGGAATAAGGATGACTCATCTTCCTGAGTTCAAATCTGGTTTCAGATACTAGCTGTGTGAACCTGAGCAAATCACTTAAACCTGTTTACCTCTATTTCCTCAAGTAGAAAAAGAAATGGCAAACTACTCCAGTAGTTTTGTCAGGAAAATCTCAACTGGGGTCATGAAGAGTCACACACAACTGCAATGACTGAGCAACAATGACATAAAATAAGGCTGGGAAGAAGTGTTGGAGTCCACCTGCAGAGGTCCTTAAATAAACTACAGAGTTTATATTTTGTCTTAGAGAAAACAGGAAGCCACTATAGAAACTTTATGAGGGAAGGGAAAAGGGGCATGATCAGACTTGTGATTTAAAAATAATAATTTGGCAATTCTATAGAAGATGATTTGCAGAAATGAGAAACTAAAGGTAGAGATGCCAATTAAGAAGCTATCACCATAGTTTAGTTAGAGGCAATGAGAGTCCCTTTGAATAGAGAGGCTATATGAGAGGCTGTATGAATGAAAAGGGGAAAATTTGACAAGTGTTAAGAGGTGATCAAATTTGAGAGTTATTGGATATGTGGAATATAGAGGATTTCGATACTGATTGGATATGGCAGATGGATGAAAGAGAAGGAATGAGTCAAAGATGATTCCAAGGATATAAACCTAGTTAACTGGGAAAATGGAGGCACTCTCAACAGGAATGAAGAGGAGGACCAGGTTTAGGGAAGATGATAATTATTTAGTTTCATTTTGGATAAGTTGTATTTGAATTGCTATTGGGATATCTTTTTAGACATGTCAAGTAGCTAGTTGATAATATGGGACTTGAATCAAGGAAAAACATTAAAGCTAGACAGACATATATTTGGGAGATAACTGCACAAAATGATACTTGAACCCTGGAAACAGATAAGATCCCTAAGAAAGAAAAATATAGCAACAAAAGAAATATCCTCAAGGTAGTGAAAACTTCCACAGTGTCTTGCCTGATATATGCATAAGCTTAATACATGTTAACAAATTTAACTTGGGACATGTCCTTACTTATGAGGTTAGAGATGCAATGGAGAATGAGAAGGAATAGTAGGATGGGTTAAGGAAAAAACCCTGAAAACAAGAAGAATCATAGAAAGCAAGAGATGAAGGAATATCCAAATGGAAATAATGAACAATGTCCAAAGCAAAGAATAAATAAACGAAGTAAAGGAAGATAAGGACTGAGAAAAGATCACTAGTTTGTTGGCTGTGTTCCAGTACAAAGAATCCTAAATTTGGAGTCAGAAGACCTGGTTCTGATCTGAATTCTGCCACTTAGATTTGTGTGACCTTGAACAAAGCATTTAACTGATTCACATGTCAGTTTCTTAATCTATCAAACAAAAGGGTGGGACTAAATATCCTCTAGGAGCTCCTCCAACTCTGAACATAAGATTCCATGACTTGACTGTGATCACATGGTTAGTAAGTGTTAGAAATCAAAATTAAATTCTGATTTCCTGACCCCAAGATGAGTGCTCCATATACTCTACTCTCTCTTTCCAGAACTCTTTCATCCTGGAAATTAAAAACAAACAACTCCATCTGTATTATATATTAATTCAAATAAATTCGATCAACATTTATTAAGCACCAAGTATGTACCAGGTACTATGCTAAGCTCTGGGGCTACAAAAAGAGTCTGTCCCCTCAAGGAACTCACAATCCAATTGGGTGAGGTAGGCATGAAGACAAATATATACAAAATAAGCTATATTTAAGTTAAATAATAAATAATTTACAGAGTGAAGGCACTGGGATTAAAAGGTAGTGGGGAACGCTTCCTGGGGTGGTGGGATTTTGGTTGAGAATTAAAGGAAGCCTAGGACATTAGAATGAAAAGTAGTTGGAATGAAAGAGGGAGAGTTTGGCAGGTGTGGGAAACAGAGAAAATTTCAGGAGCTGAGAAATGGAGTATCTTGCTTCTGGAACAACTAGATGGTCAGTGTCATGGAATAAAAGAATATGTATTGGAAAGTAAGTTATAAAATGGCTGGAAAGATAGGAGGGAGCTAGGTTATAAAGCTCTTTGAAGGTCAAATAGCATTTTGTATCATCTCTTGGAGGTGTGGGCATGTGTGACATGATCAGACTTACTTTTCAGGAAAATTACTTTAATGGCTGAATGGATTGGAATGGGAAGAAACTTGAAGCAGGCAAGGACAAATTTTCTAAAAACAGAACAATGAAAGTATGTATATTCATTCTAGCTCAGGGTCCTGAGAAACCTTAGCATGATGCTTTTGCCCCTAACTGCACTTGTTGGATCTGGTAGTTTTCAATTTTGGACTTTGGGAGTATGCCAAAACTTTTCTTAAACTCCTGGAGGAAAATCTTCCATGTTGTGGCACAGACACTTTGGTTGCAGAAGTTGAAGTCTATAAAGAGTTAGCACTGAACTAGGAACCCTGGAAGGCACCTTCTTTACCGTGAACACAACCGAAGTAATGACTGCAGCCCTGGTCATCCTGCAGGATTTCTGAAAATGTAATGAACTCCACAGAGAGAAGCCAGTTCTTGTTACTGGGACATTGGATGTTCTGCTGAAAAGCCTGATGGTCAACAAACAGTTCTGACATAGATAGTAGGGGTTATCTGGTTCTTTGTAGTTTGGGTTTAGGATTCCCTATGTGGATAATGGAGTATCAGATTAGGCATACATTAAGGAGGGAAAAGCACAAGTATCTAACAATGAAAGCAAGCAACCCCTTCCTCCCCTCACCCCCACCTCTGCTAAGTTTCCATATTTAAGTCAGAATTGTCTTGTTCAAGTTTTCTTTTTACCCCCGTCTCAGACCCAATTCTGCTGTCTCCTCTTCCTAGAAGTCTTTTTTCTGGTTCCCCTGAACTGGATGTGAGCTTACCCACCTCAGATTTTTCATAGACCTTCAGTGAAGTTCTTTGCCCTTATCGCATTCCAATTTGTATTAGTTAAAAACCCCTTGAGGAAAGGAACTGTGGCATATTTCAATCAAAAACATCATTAAAAGTCTATGAAGTACAAGGCACTGTTCTATAAGTAGAAATGCTAGAGTCCATGTCCTCAAGGAACTTAGTTTAGTAGTGAAATGTTACTAATTTGGATACCTCTGATACACAATATTATAAATGCATTAGAGAGTTGTGCAACAAAATGCTATGCGAATGATTTTAGGGAGCAGATGGTTACCTACATTAGGGACCGTGGAAGGTTTCTCCTCATGTTATAAAGGAACTGGAAGAAGTGGTCAGTGAGTCACTTTCAACGTTATTTGAGGGATCAAAGAAAAATAGAATGGGACCACAGTTTAGAGGATAAATGCTTTTATTCTCACAGTGGTAAGAGAGGAGAGGGGAGTAGAGAGACAGAGAGAGAGAGAGAGAGAGAGAGAGGGAGAGAAAGTATGCTGATGTACACTTTTACTGTCTCTCACTCTCTCATCAGCAAGTTTTCCTTGGTCTGGAAAAAGACAAGGATACACCATTAAATATGTAAGGAACAAATAACTTCAAGTGAGAAACGTGGTTAAAAAGTCAAAATTGTTTTATCAAGAAAATGTCATGTCAGAGTAATCTCATCTTATTTGACAGAATTTTAGAAAATTAGCAGGTTGGGGGTATGCTGTGGATACAGTTTACCTATATTTTATTAAAGTTTGTGATAAAACACCTCATATTTTGCAGAGTAGAGGGTTAGGGAAAGAGCAAGGAAGAAGAAAAGAAGAAACTTGCTTCAGTCACACAGGAGGACAAAGAAAATGTGACTGTGATCTATGAAAGCATGTTATTTGCCTTCCTCTGGATACTATGTAACAGCTATGTATGTATAACTTGCTTTCAATTCTAGAAGGAAAAAGGTTAGGGTTAGAAGTACACATTTCTATTCTCAGTACTAGAGTTATTGAACTCAAATAGAGACAGGGGATTGATATATAAGGTTCACTGAGGGCCACACGTCTACTCAGTTTTATGATATTAGTGTGTTGTATTTTTATTTATTTTTAAAAATATTTCTCAGTTACAGTTTAATTTGGTTTGGGGTACACTTGTTGGCAATGTGTGTGAGATAGCTTTGTTCTAGATTGCTGGAAAGAATAAATGTGCCTTGAAAAAAAATATTTGAAGGAGCAAACAATGAGGAAAAACAAAGTATAAAGAAGAAAATCTCCCTTCTATTGAGCAATTGGAGAATAGAAGGAAAAGATGAGGAAGCTTGAACATTTGGATCTAAAGAGTTTATAACACTTCCTGCATTTGAGTGTGACACAGTTCTTGCTGGGAAGCAGATGCATGTGTTTCAAGGAATGATGGCATGCTCCATAGATTACCTACTGTCAAAATATACTGACTACTACCCACTTAGTGATTCTTGTGGTTATAAAATTATGCCACAAGAAGGAACCTAGAAAGTATTAATAATCATTCAATGTAACTAAACATCAAAAACTAAACAACAACAAAATAACACTAGCTACAAACTCCCCACAAAACTAAAGACCAGGGCCACAGGTGGTGTTTTCATCAATGCTTCTAATTGAAGACAGAGTATTCAGAAGAAAATCATAATATTTGGAAGAGCATAGCTCTCTAATAAGATCTTACATTGGAACAAATTTTAGATTTCTGGGCCACAGTTTTAATATAGGAAGAAGGAGAAGGAGTAAAGAAGGGATACATTCTTGCTTTTGATGAATGGGATGATGATACTTGTCAACAGTGAAGACTCAAAACAATTTTTTTCTTTGAAATACAAAATATAGTGAGGAGCCAAGATGGCGGAGTAGAAAGATTCACATATGCTAGCTCCGAACCCACAGCCCATGGATTTCCGGTAAAAAGAACTCCCAACAAATTCTGGAGCAGTGGAAGCCGAACAGTAATGGAATGAAGGAGATTTCCATTCCAGAGAACCCTGAAAAACCAACATCAAGGTCCATCGCGCACCAGACAGGAGCGAAGCCCAGCCCTTCCCTGGCCACGTGGCACCAAGAGGAACAGATTCCAGCAGGCTTCAAGGTCGAATTCTCTGGAGGTGCGAAGGTCCCTCCACCCACAGGCGCTACAGGTCTCTGAGAGAGACTTCTGGGCTGGCTAAGAGGGGAGCAGGGTGTCTCCATAACTCAGGCCCCCTCGGGAGGCAGTGGCAGAGGCAGCAGCTGGCCAGAGGCTCTTGGAGCAGGTAGGACTTCAGGTCCATTACAGAAGGTCCCCATATAAACACCTTGAGGGAACTGAGCCTGGGAGGCGGCCCTGCCCCAACCTGAGAACCTGATTTAATCTTACCCTGAATAGTAGCCAGGCCCCCTACTGAAAGCCCTGAGGCTGGGGAGCAGCATTTGAATCTCAGACACCAAGCACTAGCTGGGCAGACCTAGGCGGGAGTGGACAGGAATCTCAGAAGTCAAGTAACTGGCTGGGAAAATGCCCAGAAGAGGGAAAAAAAATAAGACCATAGAAAGTTACTTTCTGGGTGAACAGATGTTAGCTCCTTGCCTTGCTGAGGAGGAGGAACAATGCTTACCATCAGGGAAAGAAATAGGAGTCAAGGCGTCTGTATCCCAAACATCTGAAATAGATATCCAATAGGCTCAGGCTCAGGAAGAGCTCAAAAAGGATTTTGAAAATCAAGTTAGACAGGTGGAGGAAAAACTGGGAAGAGAAATGAGAGAGATGCAAGAAAAGCATGAAAAATGGGTCAATACCTTGCAAAATGAGACCCAAAAAAATGCTGAAGAAAATAACACCTTGAAAAATAGGCTAACTCAATTGGCAAAAGAGGTTCAAAAAGCCAATGAGGAGAAGAATGCTTTCAAAAGCAGAATTAGTCAAGTGGAAAAAGAGGTTCAAAAGCTCACTGAAGAAAATAGTTCTCTCAAAATGAGAATGAAACAGATGGAGGCCAATGACT
>CM053769.1:601651069-601705007 GCA_028658325.1 Potorous gilbertii | reverse complement strand
AGAATAGAAACAATGGGGGGCAGGATAGGATGGAGGGAGATATAGTTAGTCTTACACAACACAACTATTATGGAAGTCATTTGCAAAACTACACAGATATGGCCTATATTGAATTGCTTGCCTTCCCAAAAGGAATGGGTGGAGCGGGAGGGATGGGGAGAAGTTGGAACTCAACGTTTTAGGAACAACTGTTGAGTATTGTTCTTGCTACTAGGAAATAAGAAATGCAGGTAATGGGGAACAGAAAGTTATCTGGCCCTACAGGACAAAAGAGAAGTTGGGGACAAGAGAAGGGAGGGATGATAGAAGAGAGGGTAGATTGGTGATAGGGGAAATTAGAATGCTGCGTGTATTGGTGTGGGGAGGAGGGGACAAATGGGGAGAAAATTTGGAACCCAAATTTTTGTGAAAATGAATGTAAAAAGTTAAATAAATTTATATTAAAAAAATTTAAAAAAAAGAAATACAAAATAAAAATGACTAGTTAGAAAACACCTAGTCTACCTCAATCAATTCTTGTCATAAAACTCAGAACAATTACATATAGATAATGAATTAGTTGTGATTCCTGAACCACTCAGTGGATGGGGTCCAATTTTTATTTAATGGTAAAGGACGAATGTTGTTCCATTTTTTTGAAGAGGACAGATTCTACAAAATATAGACCATTGAACTTAACTTCTATTCTTGGCAAAATCCTAGAACACATTCATAAGGGAGCAGTATGTCAGTACTTAAAAAGAGCCAACATGGTTTTACTGAAGCAGGTCATGAGCCTAACCCCATTTCCTTTTTGGATAGCTTTACTAGACTAGTTGACCAAGGGAATTCTTTATACAAAGTATATTTAGATTTCTACAGAGCATTTGACAGAATTTCTCATGCTGTAATTATGGTTAAGATGGAGTTATGCGTTAGAAGATAACGTAGTTAGGGACACTTGGAATTCGATGAATGGCTGAAGCTAAAGAGTACTGATTAATGAATCTCTGCCAATGATGAGGGATATCAGATATGATGGCTCACATACCAGGTTTTCAGATGTCATAGTGCTAGGTGCAATAGCTGACATTTTGAATAACAGAGGTCAGACACTTCCAAAGATTCTCTCCATAGGTTAGAATGATGAATCAAATTGAATAAGAAGAAATTTAATACAAATAAATAAAAATCCCAAATTATTTAAAGTTCAACAATTAAGTTAAGGGAAAAATCATAAATAAAATATTTAAAAGAGTGGTTAGATAATTACTATTGGAAAAAATATTAGTGACTATAATCAAATGTACAACAAAGTAACCAACATAGCTCATATGATTTTTGGCTGAATTAAAAGAATATAGTGTCAGAATTAGGGGCCTTCTCCTATGATAGTTCTGCTATAATATGTTCCAATTAGACCAAATCTGTAGTATTCTTCATTTCTAGACACTGCATTTTAAGAAAGACAATAATTCTGGAGAGTGTCCAGAGACAATAACTAGACTGGTGAAGGAATCTCAGAACACAACATAAGAAGATCAGTTGAAAGTACTAGGAATGTTCAGTCCAGAGAAGAAAGGATTTTGGGGGCATATAACTGCTATATTTGAAGAATTGTCAGGTGGAAAAATGATTTCAACTTTTCTGTTTATCTCTAATGTACAGAACTTAGAACAATACATGAAAGTTTCAGGGTCAAACTTCTATAAAGATATAAAGAAAAAATTTTTAGATATATTCTAAAAATTAAGGCCACCTCAAAAGTGGAATGGGCTGCCTCTGGTATTAGTAGGTTCCTCTTCATTTGAGGTCTTTAAGGAATATATATGTAACTTCTCAACTTGTTAAAGATATTATAGAAGAACTTGTTGGTCAGATATAGATCAGACAAAATGCTGCAGCTCTTAGATTTTTTTTTTATTGTACTTATCTTAGTTCCATTTCTAGATGCCAGTAAATCACTACATCCACACCTAATGACCCTTCCTATCAAGCCTCTTCTGCAGTCAACCTTGACTCTCTTTTTATTTTAGCTATACCTCAACATACCTATCCCAATGACCTATTTAATCCCCTTTCTTTTGTCACAACCATTAAAAAAAACCAAAACAATTGCACAATGGGAAAATAAACCAGAACTGGATGATCTAAAATTGCTGTCCAAAGATGTCCAAAGAAATAGAATAATTTCAGGACAAACGGGACCAAGGGGTGAAAGGGTATAATCTTTTCTCCAGTAATTCTAATTCATTAGTAGAGGCAGACCATGCCTCAGAACACACTCTCAAATGTGAGTCTATTCAGGCTAATCTGAGATGGATTTTACTCAGTGATCAACCATCACTGATCCCAGTAATCTCAACAGTTCAAATTAGCTTTTTTCTCCTCCCACCCCCACTCCCACCATATACACAAATTTATTGTCCTTACAAAGTTTTTATTATAACACTATTCATGGATATTGAGTAGTGATTTCTTAAAACGGATCATTGACTTCTTAGCAACTTAGAAGATTTGACTCATCTTCCTTGAACTGGTTCCTAAGGTGTATACACAGGGAGAATCCCATATATACAAAGTTTAGAACGACTAGAAAATGTAGGGAAAAATTTCATTAGGATGCCAAAAAGGAATGAATTTTATTATTCTATATTTTCACAGAATCCCACCCTAAGTACTCCTAAGTAAGGCTGGAAATGGTTATTCAGAGAACCAGCTCTGAAAATATCCAGTTAGTTGATAACCATATGCATCTTACTGTCCCTGAGGCAAAGACAACAGCTCTACACTTGCTGCTACAGCAGGCCCTTATACAAGGTTATTTTATTGATTATATTTTACAATTCAAGAGTTTTGGGGTGGGGTGGGGTTGTACCTGAAAAGACTATGAATCATCAACATGGGAAAAGAGTAGAGAAAGGCAGTTCAAAATGATCAGGAAGAAAGAGAAGAAAGAAGAATTTCATGGTAGGACATACTTAAAAGATGTAGTTAGTAAGATATATTTCAGCACGCAGGTTTACTTTATTCCCCTGCCAAATGATTGGGTGGGCCAGGTTAGCTTTTCCCAACCCCAGTCTACAGAAAGTGCATACCCCTTAAAATCGAAAACCTTAGACGATTCACACCTTTTCTTTTATTGCTTCATGAATTCTAGTCCTCCTGTTTCCTCCTCCCTTAGATCTACAGCACTCTCATGACTGACTCCCAATCAATCAATCAATCAATCATCCAAGAAGCATTTATGTAGGTCAAGATCTAGGGATACCAAGAGAAGGATGAAATAGTCCCTTTCCTCAAGGTCTTTCCATCTCATTAGAGGAGGAAACAGGCAAACATATATCACCTTCTGTCTGGGTTTGGAGATTGTGGGTACCTTTTGATCAATAACTCTAGTTCTGGTTTCAGTTGACATTGGAATCAATTCTGGGGGAACCTTATCCCAGAAAGAGGTAATTCAGTCTTCTTGTTAGCACTATGCTCCTTGAAGTTCCAAAAGCTACAGTCAGTAGAAAGCAGAACACAGTAGAAGATGAATATAGATATATGTGTAGATAGATAGATGGATAGATAGATATATAAGTCTGATTTGGACAACATTAGATTCCATTTTTTCCCCTAAGGTCTCTTTGGCTCTGTTTCTGTTATTGTTCATTTTGGAAATAGTAAGTCTGAGATAGAAAATTATCAAAGTGACATATGGAAGGTCATAAAGAGGGTACTGTTTTTCACCAAAAAATTCCCAGGATTTTCCCACTAAAACTAGTGTGGTAAGGGAGGCAGGGAAGAAAATAACTTCACTGAGGTTAAATGAAGAAGAATCTCTATTTTCTTAAGGGATATGGTTTATAGAATTCATCCCAAGAAAAATTTTAGACCAAAATTCCTATTAGCCTACAAAATATAATGCCATGTTCAAATAGACTTATTAAGGGAATTGGGATGTTTCCATGATGGGCCTCACTTCTGTGCTGTTAATCAGGTTGAGCAATCCTGCTGTCCAAAGTATATCCATTGGTCACTGTAACAGGGACCAACTCTTGGTTTATCTATAGCATCAACCAGGCTTATGTTCTTAAATTTATGCAAAGAAAAATTGTGATTATCTCAAGATGACCCTGAAGTATCTTGCTATACTTCTCTTGTCAAGACAAGAAAACTGGGCAGGTCTTTGGGTAGGGCTTTTCAATATTAATGCTGTCACCTTCATCAGAGCACAAAATACAGGGAAAGAGGGCTAAAAAAAAGAAAAAAGCCAATAGACTGTCATGACTAAACAGAAAACCTTTCTGCATCAAGAAACCAGTCTTATTTTTCTCTTCTCCAATCCCCTTTCCTCTGCCCCATCCATACTGCTTCTATGTGACTATATGCTCATTTCAAAGAATATATTTTACTCTTAGAACCCAGCTTCTAGCATAGGACTAAATTATGTAGGCCCCTCCCTGAGAGATAGATAAGTACAATTAGTTTGTACCACACTCCTAATCATCTCTCTGCTGGACCAGTGAAGCTTTATATTTTCATGAAACCTGTTTGTATGTATCTCCTTTTCTAAAATTATTTCTGCAGGTTTTAATTTGTAAACTGTCATGTGGGATTTGGGGCTTGCATTTTGCCAGTCACCAGTATGATTGCAAAAGCAAATTAGAGATATACCTGGAGGTTTGTTGCTTTTTTTTTTTTAAGAAGAGAAATTGTTACACCTTGCTGGTGTTAAAAACACACCTCCAAAAATAAAATAACAACCAAAGAAAAATCCACCCGAAAACAAGACTTTTTAAAAAAAGAAACCCACAGCAATCTTGTTTTTCTGGAAGCTGATACATTCAATTAAATACGCACAATCTGGTTAGCTTTCAATAAACACCATTAAAAATAAAAACTTTAAAGTTCTAAGCATGACGACAGGTAATGAAGCTTGTATCATTGCTGCACTAAAGAATTTCACCCAGCAATGCTCACTTTCAAAAGCCTTATCCTGGTGCTCAGAAAGTAATTTGACTCACATTAAAGGCCTCTTGCAATAAATATCATCATTAATTTAACTTCATCCCTGTTATATAAAACGTTTTTTAATACAAACTCCACTAATTTGGAATGAGAGAGAGTTTTAAAGGGAATGGGTTGAAGTTTACCTTTGTATGGGGAACTCTTTGGTTGTTAGATTGCATGAATTAGTGTAAGTAAGCTCATGGAAAGAAGTATATAAAACAGGTGAAAGGACATACTAGTTTTTAAGGAGCCTGGAGAACTTTAAAAGCACCTATTTAGATGCATTGTTGTGCTAATTACAAATGATTCTTCTCTGTATCACACACCAGAAACACCTTGGGTAGTACTTTGCTAGGTTCTTTAAACTCATTAAAGTTATAAACATATATTCATTCCCCTAAAAACTAATCTATGATTCAAATATTGCACTACTGTATTACATTTTGCCCCATTAGTCTAAATTTGAAGTTGAAGTTTTATTGGATTCCTTGAAATGGGCTGCCTCTGAATATCTTCTTTCCCCACCCCCCTGAAGATCTTTAAAAGAGGGGCAAAAACACATTTGTCGGGTATGCTACACCTGGGTGGTGGTAGAGGAAGATTTTTTTTCTTGATATGAGTTGGACTAGATGATTGATGAGGTTAACACTAAAATTGTATAATTAAATCCAGTCTGCCTCGAGAAAACCCAAATCAAAATAAAGTTTCATCATTTGCTTACTTTCCATATTGAAGGTCCTTGAGATCAAATTCTTCTTACAGCTGTTAACCACTTTATTGAAATCAAGTGTTTCGGTATTTCCCTTTATATTTCAGCCAAAAGTCTGGAAAAAAGGACTTTTAAAGCAAAACAAATAAATAAATGAATAAGTGAATAAATGAATAAACAGACAAAGGAACAAAAGAAAAAATGAATGCCCTCAGCAAACATAAACTAACAAATTTACAAATTGGCTTTGTTTTCTCACCCAGGTCAACAAATTTTAATTAGGCATTGTATAGAATAAAACTCCTTGAAGATTTTTGCTTTTCTATCTCCAGGGTCAATCACAGTGGCCCTTATGGACTAGGAACTTGGTGACTGATTGTCTGATTGACTGATTGATTAATTGATTGATGGATTGATTGACAACCAATTAATTGATTGATAGGATCCTTGAGAAGAGATTTATGGCAGTAGAGTGACTTGGTTTTCCGGGCCTGACTTTGACAGCCTGTCTTTATTTTAGATGCAAAACACCATGCCCTGCTTCCTGACTTCCTAACAACTCTTGCTACCTTGTACCTCTTCTGCGCTTGTTTCTTTGGAACCTTCCATATCTGCAATCTTTCATGATGGAAACCTCCAGTGTCTCTGATTGGTGCTTCCCTACCTGTGACATGAGAGTATAGAAACCAATCAGATACATCACCCTGCTCTAAAACTTCTGGTCTCTTCCCCATCCCTGATCAACCTTGCCCTGTGGGTTTCCAAGGTGCTCTGATACATAAATAAAAATGCTACCATCTTTCTATACTCTTGGGGCCAAATTAGCAAGGTTGCCTCTTGTAGAACCTTCTTCATCCTTCTCTCCTGAGTCATCCTTTTTGTGAGTTAAAATGTACCTAATTAAATTCTATTGCTTTCTGTATTCATTAACCAGTCTATCTCCTTTGGTTGAAGCATTAAGACTTAATACATAGCTAGCTGCAGCTAGTTAGGGCAATCAGCTGCAGTGGACAGAGCACTGGGCCTGGAGTCAGGAAGACCTGAATTCAAATTCAACCTGAAACACTTCCTAGCTGTTTGACCCTGGGCAAATCATTTAAGCATGTCTGCCTCAGTTTCCTCATTTTTTAAATGAGCTGAAGAAGGAAATGACAAACCACTCCAGAGTCTTTGCCAAGAAAACCCCCAAGGAGGTCTTGAAGATTCGGACACAACTTAAACAACTCAATAATAACAACCACTGAGACAAAAGTAGAGAAACCAAAAAGGAACAAATAGGTGTCCTTGTCCTTCAGTAAAAGATGGATACTTTGTATTTCTAAGGGGTCATGCTTGCAATGTCTGGCATTGGGGTGGGAAACAGGAAGTATGTGACAAAAAATGATGCAGCTTTCCAAAGTCAATTTCACTTCCAGAAATCTTGATAATTAACTCCCTCTCTACTCTCATGTCTCATTATAGCATGGAACGGATGCTGGAATCTCTAAGGCTAACCTGGGGTGTGTGAGGGCAGGAATTCTACCAAACTGAACAGGTATATAGCAAGAGTCTGGCAGTATGCCATAGATAGTTACTGTTCATGGAACTCAGAGGCAGTGTAGAATTATCAAATAGGTTTTTTGGTTTGGTTTTTTTTTTTAATCTTTACCTATGAAATGGGTACAAGTATGATGCAGCCTATAGTTCTCTGGGGTCCCTCTATCACTTTTGGGGTGGTAAAGTGGCTGAAAAGGGAAAGCAAGAGCCAGCCTAATGTCAGAGAAATAACACTGGATATAGATTCGGCAGAAACCTGGGTTTGAATTCTGACTGACATTTACTAGCTCTACACCCATGGGCAACCTCACTATTTCTAATCCTTGCATTGCAAATCTCAACTACATCATTTCAAGGATAACATCTTGTAAAGAGAAAGCCTAGATTCCTGGGAACATAGGCAGAAATCTGAAGATCTGTGGTAAGGAGACATAAAAGAGGTAGATCTAATTAGATATTTGGATTTCTGCTTAGGGATAAGGATCTATTTACTACTGACTACATTTAGGGCATAGCAAGGATGTGTAGTCAATAAAATGTGGCTGAGTAGATAGTCTTTCCCTAATCAAAAGAACAAGAGAGGAACCGCTCCTAAAAAAAGAGTTGCTCAAGAGGCCCCCAACACAATAAACAAGTGTTGAACCAGAGGAAATGAAATCAGGAAGCAACTTTGATCTCAGTTATTGCTAAGACAAGGTGTGGGCATCATAAATAGAATGTGGCTCTAGAAGGGTACTTTATTCAAACTTAATAGACAAAGAGGGAGAATAGTGACAGCACTGAACCTTAAGAAAATATACATATGTGAAAAGATCCAAGAACTCAAATAGTTTTCTTTTATTGACTTCCCTCCTCGACCCATATTTTAGAAAAAAATAAAATAAAATATACAAAACGAAGCAGATTCTTTTTTGGTCCCATTTGATTTCATGTATATCCATATTGATCTTTTTTAGACAATTCTCTTATTTTTTCCTTATCCACTTTTTTCCTCTTTATTTCTGAAAATTTCTTCTGACCTGACTTTCCTTATAGAGTTTAAGCCCACTGGATACCATCTATCCTTTCTTTGAAGCCTTTAACATATGTTTTCCAAAAATCTAGCATGCTCATCTGACTTTGCTTGGATTCTTGATCTTTCTCTATCATAAATTTTGTGGTGAAATGGTCACTTGACTTAAGGGTCCCATCATTTCTTTTCCATTAATCAGTTCTGATTGGTGGGAATTTGATTGAGAATGGTATGTTAAGTCTCTTAAACAATTATATGAACAGATTCAACTAGATGGAGCTAGAGTCAGGAAGGCTTGAGTTCAAATTCTGCCTCAGACTATTACTAGCTATGTGATCCTGGACAATTCACTTGACTTCTATTTGCCTCAGTTTCCTCACCTGTAAAATGGAAATAATAGTAACACCTACTCCTTAGCATTGTTGTAAGGAACCAATGAGATAATGTTTGTAAGGTACTTTGCAAATTTCAGAGTGCAATAAAATAGTACCTATTTATTATTAGTATTACTTTATGTATTTATGATGATGCATATATAATAGATACAGTATAATGGAAAGCAATGCAATTTACTCAGGAAATCTGGGTTTGAGTCTGGGTTCTTACTGATATGGTAAAATATATCAATTATTTAAACTTTCATCTTCTGTCTTCTTATCTATAACATGGGATAGCTATACTTATACTGCCTGCTTCATTTGGACTGTCCTGAGGAAAGTGTGTTTTACATTTTAGGATGATATGTACATGTTATTGTTTCTTGTTACCTAGGTGTTTCAACCAAGAAATTCTGGGTTCACACTGAATGAGTTGAATCTTGTGGTAACTGACCCCCAAGAAGGTCATGTTTTCATCTACTGTTGCCCTAAAATAAAATTCAAGGTAAATCTCAAAAAATATCTAAATCTCTAAAATAAAGTTTTTATATTTCTCATCTCTAGGATACTTTGAATAAGGTAACAGGTCACTTCCTATAAAATAACTTAATGGATAATATGGATATTGAATATGAATTAGCTTTTTCTCCCTCCCCCTCCTCATCCCAACTCCAAGCTGCCAATCATTTTTACCACTGGGGACATCTTTACCATCTTGCTTTCCCCTTTACCCTCTCCTCCAGCTCCAGATTTAATTCCTAAGGGATTTTCCTTTCCAATATACCAACTGGCATTTGGGAGACATAGGTAAATTCCCAAAAGGGAAAGAAATTTGCATAGCTCACATTTGTAGACCACAGAGTACTAAAGTTTCTCCAGTAATAGTCCAAGTCCCCTGACTCTCAATTTCCAATCATCTTCCCCATAAGACACACTTTCCCTCTGACCTTCCCCCTCTTTCCAATTCCTTAGCCCCAATCCAAGTAATTCTAGAGTCAATCTAGAACTCCTGACAGATTGGAACTCCTGCTACCCACATGAGCATCCTTCTCTCCTTGCTTCTGGACTTCTCACAAGGTTTGTAGATGTAGAGATATTAAATTATTTCTTCTAGGGACTGAGAAGATTATGACTTTTTGCCTAAGGTACTCATGGACTTTGCCATCTGCCCCAGTTCTCTGACACAGAAATGTGAATACTTCCAAGGCTTTTCTATCCACCTTGCAGTTAGGTTTTTCCTTTCTATGTTGTCTCCCCTAATTAGAATCTGAACTCTTTGAGAGCAGGGACAGTTTAGGTTTTGCTATTTACATCCTTAGTGCTTGACACAGAACTTGATAATGCATAAACACTTTCTTCCTATCTTTCTTTTCCTTCCTTCCTTCCTTCCTTTTTTTTTCTACACAGTGGAATTCTTGGTGTCCTTTTATGTAGGGGCTGAGAGCACATCTAACTCCTTGAGAGATTTTGATGAAGGTCCTCAGTCTGTAATCTCATCAACTGGATTACAGGAAGTCATCACATTTAACAAAGATTCTTTTGAAAGAGAAACCCAGAGAGACTGTATTGCCCAAGCTCACACATATAGTGAATAATGGAGCTGGAAGTAGAACTCAAATGTGTTGAATTACAGCTAGACTATTCACCCCAAATATTCTGCCTAGAAATATTCCTCACCTTATAGTCTGAGGGATCTTTCTTTTCAGCCCTGCTGTATTGTACTTGGTCAAGAGCTCTACATATGCATAGCATAAATGTTCAAATTAGAGTGGAAATAAGCATCTAGGTTTTAATATTCCCTTTTGGTTTGGAATTTAAAGAAGCCTTCTGCCAAAACATAGGAGTTGTATTTGTTTTCCACTGGCAAAGCTCTCCAGAAATAGCACAGGTATGACCCTTTGACCCACTCCTTATGACTTAAGCCTTCATCTGCTCTATGAAGCTTTACTTGACCACTTATGCCAATAGTAAGTTTCCTGCTCTGTGATGCCCTATAAGCCCCTACTTTAGTTTCCTTCAAGTCTTGTGATTCTTTTTTGTGTTGTGCTACAGGGGGAGTGGTGAAAACATATTGTAATTATTCAGTATATACTTTGTGAACTGAGCTAGTACAGATGAAAAAATAGAAATGTTTTTTGGGAAATAGGAGAGATAGGAATTGAAACCAAATTAAATCATTTATCAATTCATTGAGATATTCATTTGTGGATGCTAAACACTTTCGCATTTCACAGAAGTCTCAGCAGTATGGTTGTTTATTTCTGATTCTCTGAGTATCTCTCCACAGATCCTAACATTACTAGAAATGTCTTGGGTACCCATGTTGTAAGTTTCAAATGATCACATTCTCACTTCTCATTTTGTGGCATGCTGTTTGTCTTCCTTTTCTTCTTGCATCGAACAAATGTAAAACCTCTAGGGTCTTCTATACATATCCCACTGAAAATGTGTGTGTGTGTATGTATGTGTGTTTATACATATAATATATATATATATATTATATATATATATATATACATATACATACACACACACATATATATGTATATATATACGTATATATGTATATATACGTATATATATATACATATATACGTATATATATATACATACATATATGTATATATATATACGTATATATGTATATATATATACGTATATATATATATATATATATATATATAAGATCTCCAGGACCCATTAGAATATGTTGTCAGAATCAGTACTGAGATGTTGTGTCATTTCCCTTTCAACTTGAAAAATCATATTTTGAAAAGTATTTTTCATATACGACATTTTTCTCCCTATTCACTTTGATAGCACCACCAGCTTCGGGAAATATATATTTTTCTAGAAACCTCTCAAATGAACTAATCCATTTTCACTATGTGTCTTTTTTGGCAAAATATCTACAGGATTTACTTTCATAAAGATAAATTCTGTAGCTTTGCTTCTGTCTGTATTTTTCCCCCCTTTTATGAAAGGAAAATAGTTTCTTGTTTTTCTTTCTTCTGAAAAAATATATAGAGAAGAGGAGCCATAATAACTTAAAATTTTTATTTTGAAATTGAAAGCTAAGCTGTTAGGTTATCTTTGCTGATTCTCTAAATTTGTTTGGGCCCAAATTCCTTCACTGTAAAATAAGGTGGTCTGACTAGACATTTGATCTATAAAAGTCATTTTGGGCTTAGAATTCTGTGATTCTGTGAATATTACTGGATTCCATGGATCAGACAACATTTCACCGGTCATATCTTAGGCTATTCTTTTACTGGCATCTTCTTTCGTATAATGTCTCACAGTGTACAAGAAACTACTTAAAATGGAGTTTCATTTCTTTCATGATCCTAAATCCACTTTCATGATGTCCAAGAATTCAGTCAGGTCCTATTTGACAAGATTTTAGTTCAGTACTTTTTTAAAAAAGGGTACCACCAATGTTATCAAATATTATTTAGAAATGCTAACTATAGAAATAAGACAAGAAAAAGAAATCAAAGGAATGAGAATGGACAAGGAGGGGGAAATAGTTCTTTGAAGATATCATATTAATGTAGAGAATCCTAGAGAATCAATTAAAAACCTAATTGAAATAACCAACAACTTCAGCAAAGTTGTAATGTATAAAATAAACCCACATGAATCATCAGTATTTCTATTTGTTACCAACAAAGCCCTTGATGAAGATATGGAAAGAGAAATTCCATTTGAAAGAACTGCACACAATATGAAATGCCAGGGAGTCTAACTGCCAAGACAAATCCAGGAGCTATATGAACACATTCAAAAAAGACTCTTCACACAAATAAAGTCAGATCTAAACATTTGGAGAAATGATAGGTTGAGCTAATATAATAAAAATGACAATTCTACCTAAATTAACGTATTGATTCAATTTCATACCGATAAAATTACCAAATTGTTTCATAGAGCTATACCACATAATAAGAAAATTCATTTGAAAGAACAAAAGGTTAAGAATATTAAGGAATCAATGGATAAAAAAGTAAAGTGACTTAGCAGTACCAGATCATAAACTATATCATAAAAGAGTAATCATCAAAACAATCTGGCACTGGCTAAGAAATAGAGTGGTGAATTACTAGAATAAATTAGGTACACAATACACAATCGCCACAGCCCATAGTAATCCAGTGTTTGACAAATCCCCAAATCCAAGCTTTTGGGGCAAGATTTCACTATTTGAAAAAAATTCACAAAATACTGGAAAGCAGTTTGGCAGAAACAAGATATAGACCAACATCTCACACTATATATGGAGATGAGGTCAAAATGTATACTTAATTTCGACATAAAGGGTTATGTCATATGCAAATTAGGGGAACATAGAATATTTTGCGGTGATAAAGGGAGAATTTGACCAAAGAAGACATAAAGGGTGTTATTGTATGGAAAATAGATAATTCTGGTTACATTAAATTAAAAAAATACTTTCTAAAAACAAAGCCAATGCAGCCAAGGAAAGCAGGAAACTGGATGTAACAGTAAGCACCCCAATGTAGACAGGGGCATCTGTGATCACAGGTTCTTAGATCTGCATTCATAAAAGGAAAAGCAACTCTTGAGGGATTAGCAATCATTTTAATGAAGCACATATATCATTCTTTTAAGCAAGTACATATACAATTCACCTAGTTCAGGGAAAGCAACACCCTGAACTTCAAGGAAAATACAGAGAAATCAAAAAGTCAACATACATGGCTTCCCCTGCCTGACCAGAATTCAACAGACACGTCCAACTTCCTGACCATAGTTAGCAGAGAGGGAAGAACTGACATCTGAGTTTTCAAAGTGGGGCTCCTTAGAGCAGTTGCCCAGAGTCCTGTCTGGCAAAACAAACCCTTCCCATCAGTAAGCCCCAAAGTAAAACCTCTCCTCAGAGCATTCATACCTTTTTTAGAGCTGGAGGGTATAGTCCTATGACCCAATAGAAAAAACAAAAGGTATTCCTACAAAACAGCTCCCCTAATCAAGCTTCCCACAATGGGCAGGCCTGTCAGTGGGTGGGAAGGATCCTCCTTAATCACATTATCCATCAGAGGCACTTGTGGTAAAACAAAAATAGAGAAAGATCCTAATTTGATGACCATCACATTGAGGGGAAAAAAATTATAATGTTTCTCTGATAAAAGCATCCTTTTTCAAATATATAGAGAACTGAGTCAAATTCATAAGAATACAAGTTATTCCCCAATGGATAAATGGTCAAAGGATATGAATAGGTAGTTTTCAGAAGAAAAAATTCAAAGCCATCAAAATCAGATGAAAAAATGCTCTAAATCACTGTTGATTACAGAAATGAAAATTAAAACAACTCTGAGGTACAAGCTCATACCTATCAAATTGGTTAATATGACAGGAAAGAAAAGCGACAAATATTGGAGTGGATGTGCAAAAATAGAGACTGATATACTATTGGTGAAGTTGTGAACTGATCCAAGAATTCTGGAGAGCAATATGATACTATGCTCAAAGGACTATAAAACTGCATATGCTTTGATCTAGCAATACCACTACTAGTTCTGTGTCCCAAAGAGATCAAAGTAAAAAAAAAGCACCTATGTACAAAATGATTTATAGCAGCTTGTTTTTGTGTGATACCAGTCTGTACAATACCAAATGCCAAATGAATAGTACATATCATAATACAATACAAGGGAAAATGCAAAGGAGGTATCAAAGAGGACTTCCTGAAAGAGTTGACATATGAATTAGATCTTAAAGAATGAGTAGGACTAAGATAGCCAAGAAAAATATTTGTATATAACTTAGTTTTTTTTTAAAGATCAAGTGTTATTGACTATATGAGGGAATAAAAAAATCTATAGCCTCTCTAAACAGGTCAAGAAAGACCAACAAATTGGGAAGAAATATTAAGAGATATAACTGGCTGAAATATTAACTCACTTTGGTAGATGGTCATTAATGGTGCCAAGGTGAAATACAGTACATAAAACACTGAAAACTCCTGGAAGATCTGCATGAGGCATAGAAGCTTTGAAAAGGTGACTTTGATGACTGAGAAAAATGAAGGCATTCATTTTACTTTTTCAAAACTTTTTGACACAGAATTTAAATGAGTATTTTCTTGTTTTGTATTATTATCTAATTATTTCACAAGTTACTTTTCCTTACCCCCAAAAGAAGCTCCTTTAGGGTAGGACTGGTGTTTCTCTACAACACATGGTTGGGATTGGACACAGCACACAGTAGGTTTAATAAATCCTGATTCAATTGAACTAAATTCCATATTTAGAAGGCATTTTCTTGGCTTCAGTCTAACACCAAATATAATCATTTCATGACAGTGAATACTTCATATGGTATTTTTATGTATTCTGTCAGGATTTCTATGCATATGATTTAAATGGATGATAATCCATTTAAAGAAAAAAGGGGATAAGTAGGATTAGACACTTTAGAGGTTGCTAGTAGGCGTATATGTGGTCGTATATCTATTTGTAACTATTTATCTGTCTAGCTATCTCTGTAGGACTTGTGATAAGGATGTGCTCCTAAAGGAAATTAGCATTTTGAGTACTATGAAGTCTCCTTAGGATTTAACAATTAACCTGAGATCTAGTTGGGTTACATGATTTATTGAAATTCATGTGACTGATCATGGACAGAGTGGGGAGGAACTAGAATACAGATCTGGACACTTTGTCCCATTATTTTGCACAATATGCCATACTCTACTGACTTTGGAAGCTTACACCAACAGATTTAAAGTTCTCTCTCTGTCTCTCTCTGTCTATCTGTCTGTCTCTCCCTCTCCCTCCCTCTCTCTCTCTCTCTCTCTCTCTCCCTCTCTCTCTCTCTCTCTCTCTCTCTCTCTCACACACACACACACACACACACACACATACACACACACACACACAAATGTACACAGGGATCTCATCAACTAACATACTACTAAAAATAATTAACCAGGATGAAAAGTCTTCAAAGTATCTCTGGCCAAAAGCAGCTTTTCATTTCTTGGGTTGTGAGGAGCCTGTATGTGTGTGTGTGTGTGTGTGTGTGTGAACATACACGTGTGATACAATATGGCACACGTGTGCTTCTGAACTCAGGTAAATTTTGCCCAACTCTTTTTGACTTTTAATGGGTTCTTGTTTGTCTTAGGGTGGAATCAGTTGGTATCAGTATCTTTTATTTTCTTCCAAGATGAATGAACAGTTATAGCATTGCTACTCATCTCCAACGTCCTTCTAAATGGGCTTTTCCCAGGAGTTTTTTTCTCAAAATAAAAGAAGAGCCTAGGGATAGTTTTAGAAATGGCTACCACACCAGAGAATTGTAGGCTCTAGGGAACTGGTCTCACCAGAGGTTATTATAAGAACAGGGCTGTGAGTTTGCAAGTCAGAGGCGAGACATTGCTTGCACATGCCCTACAGCAGACATTAGTGAAAGTCGGCATGTCATTGAACAGAATGACTCACAGACATCTTTTCCCACAGCATCTGTTTTCCTCTGCTAGACAAATAGGTAGAATCACTCCACTCTCAAAGTTGAATTTGGGGAAGGAAATGAACCTCTCTGTAAGGAGACTTTAGTATGTTTGTGTTAAATGAGAGTAACTATTAGGTTAAATTACCATAGTTAAACGAGGAGCAGAACAAGAACAACGTATGCATTAGAAGTTGTGATGACCTTGAGTTCTGAGTTCAAATCCTAACTTTGCTACTTAATGCCTATGTGCTGTTGGACAGCTCACATGAACTCTTTGGCCCTTAGTTTCCTTATCTTTAAATTGAGAGAGATGGACTGGAATCTCTCTGAGAACCCTCCCGGCTCTAGCTCTATGATTCAATCATTAGGAGCAGATCTGCACAACTTGGCAGTAGTTAGCGACCAAAATTAAAACAGGCTAAACTTCTTCAGGCCACAGAGAGGACAGACTAGATCAGAGACAGAGTAAAGATGCTTGGTTGCTGCACACCGCATGACAAACATGAGAATGTACAGCGACAACCCTACATTTATCGTGGGCCTCCTGAAATCCCTTGGTGGGCCACAAGAGGCCCATAGACCTTTTCTTGTGCAGGCCTGATCTAGAGATCTAGACAACTTTCTACTATAGTAGGAAAAGTAGATGATATTTATTAGTTGTATGAACTTGGGCAAACTACTAAATCCTTCTGCACAGATTCCTCATTTGTGTCAGATGAGGTGGCTGGACTAGGGGACTTCGAATGTCCTAAAGAGAAGCTCAAACATTCCGTATTGACAAGTCTCTTCTATGAAGCACTGTGGTATTATGGATGTAAAGTGAACTTGGAATAAGAAGAGACCTGATATTGAAGGCTGCCTCTGAATCCTTTTGAGTGTGGTCATGGACAAGGTACTTTACTAAGCTTCAGTCTCAATAGAATAGGGATTATAGTAACTCTATTATCTACCTCACCTCAAGGTTGTGAGAGTCAAATCAGAAAATAAAGCTACAGTATACAAATGTTAGCTCTTATCTCTCTATATTTAATGCTTTATTTTTTCATTTATTCATTTTTTACTTTAAGTTTTGAACCCATGATTTTATCAACGTATAGGGGAATGGCAGTAAGAAAACTTCCTTCACCAATTTAGATTGTAATCCATTCTGAAATGAATAGATTAAAGAATTGCCTCAGGTACTTAGATGTATCCAGGGTCATCCATACAATGCTATGAGTGAGAAGAAGGAATTGAACCCAGCTTGCTGACTATAAGGTGATATGTTATATGCTATGCTCAGTATGAATTATTAAAGATTGTCCCTGTCCTTTAATTTGGGATTTGTTGTTGTTGTGTCCAATTCTTTATGATACCACTTGGGATTTTCTTGGCAAAGATATTGCAGTGGTTTGCCATTTCCTTCTCCAGCTCATTTTACAGATGAAGAAACTGAGGCAAACAGCTTTGTGACTTTCCCAGGGTCACCCAGTTAGTAAGTGTTTGAGGCCAGATGTGAACTCAGGAAGAGTCTTCCCGACTCCAAGTCCAGCACTCTATGCATTATGGTGCCACCAAGGTGCCCATAATTTGGTATATATGACACAAATATATAAAAAGGCAAGAAATGTTATGTATAAGACCACAAAACCAAAAATACCATAAGGTAAATGTTAGGGGAGGGCACAGCAGCTGGGCGAAGTGGATAGAGAACTAGCTACACAGTCTAGAACGATCTCAATTTAAAACCTGTCTGACATAGAATGTATGACCCTGGAAAAGCCCTTATTTTCTCAATACCTCAATAAACTCTCCAGATTATGTGACAGAGCAATGCCAATCTGTGTTAAGTCAGAGTTTTGAGGGAGTTCTCTATGCCAATGAAATCACAGCTCTGGTCTAAATATAAATATCCATACACATGTCTATATGCATATATACCAATATGTTCTCATATGCGTATATATATATATATATATGTATATATATATATATATACATATGCATAGTTGTATGTACCTACCTATATGTATATATGAATATTTACACATAGGTATAATATGTATGTAAATGTGCTCATACATATACATACATGTGCATGTATATGGATAGACAGATAGATAATAGGAAGATGATAGACACATTGATGATTTGATCAATAGAGAGAGAGGGCAGAGATAGATAGATAGACACAAAAAGCCAAATACAGATAAAGAATATTACCTATTAAGATGGGGAATTCATTGTGAACTTTAATGCCCAAGAAAAGTCTTCTTGAAAAAAGTTATATTCTATCTGGGCTTTGAAGGAGAGTGTAAAGACAGAGAGATGACTTGATTTAAGGACGTAGTTTCTAACCATTAGTGCTCTCCCAAACTGCATTAAACTACCCTGGGAGGTAGTAGATTGGCCTCACTAGAGATCTTTAAGCAAAGGTTGTCCACTACAGAGTAGCAAGCATACTTTTTCCGGGACAGGTTAGACTAGAAGTCCTGAGGATGCATTTTCAATTCTTGAAAATGCCAATCCATGATCCTTAGGGAAGCGGGCATTTTAGGTAGGAGAGGGGCATTGACAAAGTCTCTTCGGTGGAAAAGGGCAAGGTATAATCAAGGAATTATGAGTAGACTAGATTGGCTGAAATAGAGGGTCCTTGCAGATTAGTGAAAAATACCACATAATCTAGGGGCAACTTGAAGCAGCTATGTGTCCCAGGCCCAGGCTGAGCCTGGAGTCAGGAAGACATGAGTTCAAACAATATAGCTGTGTGACCCTTGGGAAGTCACTTAACCTCTCTTTTCCTCAGTTTCTTCAATCCGGAAAGAGTTGAATCAACTCAGATTGAGATCAAATCAAATGAGATTATGTTTGCAAAAAGCTCTTAGCATAATATCTAGCCTACAGTAGTGATATAAAAATGCTTATCTTCTCCCTAATATTAGTTTTATCAATGAGGTTCTACTCCTTTAAAATGATATCACATGAGTGACTTTGTGTGTGTATATCATGTGTGTGTATCATGATTTGAAGGAAATTTTTCAGTTTCTAAAGTTAATATCAAGAAAGATAATATTAACTTTGTAATCCTAACATTCTCCAAGTATTGTCGCATATATTATTTCATTTTATCTTTAAAAGTCTTATGAAGGAATTGTGGAAGATTATCTATTTTGGGGGGAATAATATTTTTCCCAATTGCATATAAAAACAGTATTAATATCAATTTTAAAATATTTGAGTTCCAAATTATCTCCGTCTCCTTCTGCTCTCCACTGAGACAGTAATTTGACATAGGTTATACATGTGCAATCACGCAAAACATATATCCATATTAGTCATAATGTGAAAGAAAATACAGATACTCACCAAAAAAAAAACAAACCACAAAAAAGTTAAAAAAAAATTTAAAGTATACTTTGACCTGCATTGAGACTCTAGCAGTTCTTTCTCTGCAAGTAGATAGAATTTTTCATCATAGATCCTTTGAGATTGTCCTGGAGCATTATATCTAAGAGAATAGCTAAGTCATGCATAGTTGATCATCATACAATATTGCTATTACTGTATACAGTCTTCTCCTGGTCCTGACTTATCGACATAAAATATGAAAAAATAAAAACAAAAAACAAAACTGTGCTACAGGAAGGTAAGCTATCTATCTGAACATCACATGTTAGTTGTGAGACTGGAATTAGAAACAAGGACACTAGTCTCTGTTACTGACAACCAGGGAACAGCTCAAAACTTTTCAGAATATTTCCAGTGGCCACCAGAAACTACTAGGGGTATTTGTATTTCTATCAATCTATAGGAGTCATGTAAAGTATATCAAGAAAATCTCTATGTCATTCCTATTTTCACCCATGATATGGCTTTGTCTCTGATAAAAAAAGGAAGATGCCATTTAGGTCAGAGGCAATATCCAAACTGTATAGATGAAAATGCTCATCCAGATGGCTTCTGGGTGCTTATATGCGAGAGTAGGAATAAAAAGTGGTCCCTGTTATCTCCGGCCTCAAATACAAATTTGACTATTTGGCTTCTAAGGTCCTTTACAAATTCACCAGTTTCTACTTTCCAGTCTTGTGGCATTTAGCTCCCTTCCCTGTAATCCAGTGATACCAACTCTTTTACTGTTCCTCAAACTTGTCAGGCTACTTTCTGATTCCTGGTCTTTCCACTGGCTTTCCTTGATACCTGGTATTCATTCACTCTCTCTTCACACTTGTCTCCTGGTTTCCACGGCTTCCTTTAAGACTCAGCTCAAACCTTACCTTTTTCAAGAGATCTCTCCAGGTTGCTCTCACTGCTAGCTCCATGTCTCTGAAGTTACCTCCCATGTACCCTGTATATATCTTGTTTGAACATGATGATTTACATATTATTTCCCCTGTTAGAATGTGAACTCTTTAAGGGTAGGAATGGTTTTGCCTTTCATTGCATTTCCAATACTTAGCACAAGGCTTGGAACATAGTAAACACTTAATAAATGCTTGTTGGCTCACTGACTCCAACATTCTTAAATTGATCATTCATAAATCTTTTGCAAATCCTATTGCTACCTTACAAAACGCCTTCCCCTTCCACCTCCTTTGATTTATCACCTCCTTCCCTTGCTGCTCCTAGTCGTCGTCATCATCATCTCACAGACACACATATACACGCACACACATGCACATACACAAACACACAGGTCAAGACACATATGGGAGATAGAATGTCATTAGTAAGTTATTCAAATGGTTATTTAAATGACTTAATAATAAACATACATCATCATGCGTAATAACTGTCCTCCAGTCATTAACAATGCTAATGCCAATACAAATAATGGCCAAGAAGGGATTTGGGTGGAAAAAAATAAAATCCTCTAAGTAATATTAAGGACTCAACTAGTACTATTAGGAGAAAATGGGAAATGACTGCAGAAATTTAAATAAAAGTGTGATTGATTGTTTCAATACTTAATTGAGCATCCACCATGTGGTAGGTACTTTAGGGAAACATACCAGGCACAGCTGTAGGACTGTATGTACTAATGAGAAGAGATTGACATGTTGTCCATCTTGTGATTTTCTTCATTTTATAGAATTTTGCAATTTCAGTACAGGGGGTACCCATCTGAAATTTATATGATGAAGCTCCTTGTTAAAGTAGGGGAATATCTAAGCCAACCTGGAGAGAGCATCATTTATGTTCTCCCTGAAGATTCCAGGGGAATATTATGCAAAGAGATTGTACAGGTTAGTAATTGTATAAAATATATAAACCATATATCTGTGTTTATATATAGATATACATACACATATGTATGTATATATATGCCTATATGTCTGTATGTATATATAGATATACATGTATATCTATATATACATATACGTATACTGAAATATGCATTCCTTGTCGTTTTTATCCTTTTCAAAATTATGTTTCAACCATCTGGCCAGTTTTTCTCCTAACTTTTATGGACTTATAGACTTTAGTATTTTTGCTGTCCCAGAAAGTATAACCAAAATTGTCATTATTTGTTCTTGCGCCTTCTCCTTTCTCTTTAGCAAAGGCCTCGAACTGCCTTAGAGTTTGCTCATTCTTTGCTATAGTTTGTTTAGAGAACAGTTCTGAATCTATCTCATTTTCCTCACATATTTTTTTTGTTGTTATTGTTGTTTCATTGGGCAAGGTGTTATCTCTTCTGCTTTAGACTTTATTTTATATTTCTTATGTCCCTATTCCCATTTTTTACTCCTCTATAGTCCAAATATTCTACTTTTTACATAGCCACAATCTTTTCTCCTTTAAGTAAGACCAAACCTTCCCCCTCTAAGTTTTGCAGATTTCTCTTGTTTTCCTATAAGGTAATGCTTCTGCATATAGCTTCCCTTCCATTTAATGAATGGAAGGAAGCTCCTTATTGCAAGGAAAAAACAGTTTGGTAGAACTAACCAATACTTTGCCTTCTCTGTACAATATATGCAACATTCTGAGTCAATTGTCTGATCACCTTTCCAAAGAAAAGAATGCGTTGTATTCCACCCTCTCTTCTCCAGGGCTAACATTATTTATTACAGTAGTATGGTGATCTAATTCATTTTAAAGTTGTTTTCACTTATTTTATTATAATTCTTATGTGCATTGTTTTCCTGGTTGTAATTCATCTGTATCAGTTCACACAAGCTTTCCCATGTTTCTCTGAACTACTCACAATAATTTCTTAGTGTGTATAGCTATAGATATGTTTCAATCACTTTGTTTTCAACTTTTTACCATCATATGTAGTGTTGCTATGGATATTTTAAGTCCATTTTCTTTTTTTTGCAGTTCTCCATATACATCAAAAACACTTCGTCAATATTTCCTGTCAATCTATATATGTCTTTAGCCATCTCTTTTTTAGATAGTTTAGTCACAGTTATTCCTCAAATTAGGAAACTGGTCTTCACCTCCTGATAAAGGAATTGAAGATTTTAATTCTAAAATGTTCAGGTTCATATTGACTGATTTAAATTCCTTTATATTCTAAATATATTTTGATAAGCAGGTTAGAATCAGGTGTAGTGGAAAAGAGTGGAATTTGATGTCAGAACGTGAGTTCAAATCTCTACTGTTAATTACTTGCTATATGACCTTGGACAGGTCACTTAACATCTCTGAGCTTATTTTCTCATCTGTAAAATGAAGGCATTGGACAAAATAACCTTGAAGAACTTATCCACTTCAAAATCTATGATTGTGTATCCTAGACCTGTAACTAAATTAAATATGTTTGAATAATAATAATAGTCAACAATTATTTATTTAGAACATATGGTATGCAAAGCACTGTGTTTGGTCTTATAAAAAGCAGAGAGAAGTAGGTTAGTCTCCAATTTCAAGGTGATTTTCATCTATTGGGTGAGACTAGTAGGCAGTTAATAAATGTTTGTTGACTAGCTGATCATAACCTTCATAAAATGACCATTCACAAATTTTTCAATCATGAAATAACTGACCCTAAAGAGTCACAGAATGATAATTCACAATACTGTGTAGTAACTGGTGATGCCAAATTTAGAAGTTTAGAGGAGGAAAAGATTGCCATGGACTGTGTAGTTTTATAGAGGAGATGAGTCTCCAGTTGAGACTTGAAGGATGGGGATTATGTTTACAAGCATAGAGCAAGGACATCCTTTTATTCAGTCACTGGGGACTGCTAAAGGCCAGATGTGAGCTGTAAAGCAATAAATGGGAGATGACAAGGAGAGGAAATTTGAGCTAGGAGATAGTACATATTAGAGGAACCATGTTTGGAAGAGAAGACTGGGGCTAGGTTGTGGAGGGCCTTAGATTCCAGGCTAAGAAGCTAGGCTTTATTATGTAGATGATGGGTAGCCATTGAAGGTTTGAACTTGCAAGACTAGTATCAGACATGACAGAAAAGGCTGTCTCTAAAAGCCTGGGGAAAAGTTAGTTCTAGCATCTTTTCTTCTAGAAGAGAATCACAGGACTCTTCTCAAAGTGATCACTGACGTAGTCATGATGAGCTCCAGATGGCAAAAGTAGAGAGATAGCAGTATCTGCTGCGAGACTTTCAAGTCTGGTTTTAGGATATTTGGCACATCGCTGAAAGTGCTAATGTATAACTCAATGTTTAAATTGTCATTTGCCATCCTTAATTTTTAAGGACAAAATGGGGATCTGAGGCAGGAGAATTTAGAAGTAATACTGAGAGTTGACAGACACAGGGAACATTAGCCTGGCATGGATAACTTATGTATCGCCGGTTACATATTTTAAGTAAATGTTCGCTGGATCATTTAACTTGGCATTTATAACTTGTGTCAAAAATAGAAACTTTGTTCAGTGTGCAAGGTATAGGAGTTATCATCTTCTAAAGGGAGATAAAGAGAAGGCACAGCTCTGCAGGAGTAAAAATTTCCCAAACTTCTTTGACTTTGAGAAGAATACAGACAAGGTTGACGGTGTCAATGCATCCAACATGATTTATCAGGAGTTTCAGAAAGCCCTCAATAAAGTTCCACATGACAGACGTCCATTTAAGGCAAAAGCTACAGGGATCCAGGATAGGGGATGGAAGTGAATAAAGAGCTAGTTAAAAAACAGAACACAGAGAGGGTACTTACATGATGAAGCTACGTTGCCTTCCAGATAAGGTTGGTAATGGCTATGCTTTGTGACATAATTGTGTTCGTTTTCAGAGTTGAGAGAGACATCTGAAAATGTTTATTGTGAGAGCTTTGCAGAAACCAGAGAAACTAGGTGCTTAATAGCCTAGACAAGATTAATTTGGAGTTAAACTGCCCCTAGCCTGGTTATTGTTTTTACAGATTGTCGCAGTATTTGATCAAGATGGGAGGCAGAAAATAAACACTTGCAGTGAACCAGCAAGTCGGCTCCTTAACGGTAGAGACAGATGCAACTGCTAAGATGGAGCTGATATACTTCAGTGGTGCAGTAGCAGAAAAATACTGAACTGGGATTTTGGAGACCTGGGTTCTAGTGCCACTTGTGCTGCCTGGACTGGTTGAGTGACTTTTGGTAAGTCACTCTCCGTATTTGGGTCTCAATTTCCTTACAGGTAAAAAGAGAGAGTTAGACTAGGTCATCTTTGAGGTCCCTTCCAGCTCAGACATTCTGTAATTCTGTGATCCAGTGAAAGTCTCTAAGGTACCTTACTATCACCATCTTTTAAAATGTGATACTGGATTTGGGAGATGGGGGTACAGATGGATTTTTTTCATTTCATTTTAATCAGTCTCCCTCCTGTCCCAGATCCATGTTCAGACATAAATAGTATATAATAGAAATAATAATGAAAGAAATACTAACCATTTTCTGTAAATTAAAGCTGTTTTTGCTAAATTATCGGGCCATATTTTTTGGAAATGCTTTCAAACAAATTAAAACTGCTTACAAGGGGGAAAAAGGAAGATGCAAGTGTCTCAAATATATTGGAGACATAAAAGCTAGAGTATGCATAATCGTCTTGCAAGAGTTCCTAAATCTCTGTATATAAACTGTTTAAAAGTAAATTAAAATTATTCCTTAATGAAATACAAATTTGAAGTCACTTGAATAACTAATCATTTTATGACCCATGCAGTGAATTTTTAATGCCTACTTCTACCTGATTATTTTAGATATGTCTGTGTTGTAAATTAAAAGCTACATAAATCATTAATGTGTTGATACAGATCAGTGAACTGCCTACAGTGTGTGCGATTCCTTAGGACATACAATATCTGATTCACTTCCCTCCCTTTCAATTATATAGCTCCTAGATTCTTTTTTCATTCATCCTCAGCAAGGTCTTCTTTTCATACTGGTATATTCCTATGAACAGAACTTGCACAGTATCCTCTGGTGCATGTACCTGGCTACTCAGAGAGGTGCTTTCACTTGACCAGCTAAACAGGCCTATAAGTATGAACATAAAGAGCAGGGAGAGGGAAGGGGGGGGTCACTAAATTACCATGGTGACAACTTTCCATTTCCTTGTCAGTATGGCCCTATGGACATCACAACAATATAATTCTCTTGCCAGGCCAGTCTTCTGACAATTCCCCAGAAACCCCCCACTTTTCCCCACAGCATGGAATATTTCCACTTTAAACACCCAGTTAAATTCTTTATTTCTTTGAAGAGGAATCACAGGACGAATCTTTTCAATGCAGTGTACTCTACTCCTCTAATTCAATCTCCACCCCCACCACCACCTACACACACTATAACCATTTCATGTAGCACTCATACATGGAGGAGTACCATATTGTTCTTTAGTTATCCCCACATTTTTTTTTTTTGCCCAGAACAGTGCCTGTAACACTGGGCTTAAAATAACTACTCTATAAATGTTTGTTCTTTGATTTTTTTAAATTTAATTGAGAATCTAGGAATTACTGTCCCTTTCACTACAGTGGTAACACTATCAGCATATGATCAACAGTCTACGCACTATTGAATTGAATTTAGCAAGCATTTATTAAGCACCTACTTTATTCAAGGAATTGTGTTAGCCACTGGGGATGCAGTTAAAAAAAGAAGGGATAAATTTGTGCTAATCTATACATTCCTTTTTTCCTGCACCCTTTTTTGACTGATTGGCATGAACTTCTGAAGGCCCAGTATTTGGCCTGAGAGTAAAACATAGCCAAATACACCATGCAGATACACACACACACACACACACACACACACACACACACACACACACTATTTCTTCCCTTTTGAAAACTCTCCATGGGCTCTTTAGTTTAAAATATCAGCTGTTGATCCCAGCATGCAAAAACATTTCTGTTGTGTGTGATCTCGAATTAGTTAATTTTTCTAAACCTCAATTTCAATTTATATAACTCAATGTACTCTTTAAAACTCTTCCAGTTTACCTTCCTATGATTCAAAGAATCTTTGTTGCATTGTTTTCCTCTATTCACCAGCTCCTTCTTGCCTCAGTTCATTCATTCATTCTCTCATCCCTTTTCCCCTTAAAGTTTTCCTCCCTCTTAATTCTGTAGACGTCTTGTCAATCCATGTCTACCCAGCTTAGGTTCCCCACCTCACTCATCCTCATGGAGCCAACCCTGCCTACTCCAGCTCACTATATATATATATATATATTTTCCTTTCTATGACTCTTTATAGTCTTTATGGTCCACATAACACTTTTTAGGTCTGGAATGGAGTCTTGTATTGTTCTCTACCTCGTGGGATCTAGCCTTGCCTCCCCCAAAAGACTGTAAACTTCTGAAGGGTAAAAAATAGAATTTCTTTTGTTTCATCTATCAAAGCACCTAACAGGCGTTGATCACCTAGAGCTGTTCAATACATTCTTGTGTATTAATCCATTGATTGACGAAACCCATGACTGACTTCATCTATACAATTCTGTAACTAACTGAGCTACGTGGTGACAAATTAATACCCTGGAATTCAGTATGAAAATATGAGGATCACGTCCTGTCTTTAAATGGCAGGCCCCCTTTCCTCGTTCTTGAAGATGCCCTGGTGAGGAAGCTCTCTTCTCTTCTCCCTCGGGTGGCTGAAGAATCCTACCTTCGTGACTTTTCCCCCAGGTCCCAGTCAGTCTGTACTCATACATCAGACTGAGTAGGGAACCATGGCTAATCAGTCCTAGGCTGTCTCTGCCGGATGCCTGAGATACTGGCTCTGGGCAGAGAGGATGTGAAAGCTTTGTTGCTCTCTTTTGAAGCTTCTGAGTTTATGGAAAGGTTTAATTAAAGCTGTGTAGTCTTGAAGCATCCTAAGCCGGGATCAAAGGCTGCCTAACATAACAGGAAGGGAAAAGGGTAGCAGAGGAAGGTCTCTCAATTTCTGAGAAGTGGCAAACCTGGACAGACGGACGGATTGCTGGAGAGAAAATGAGATCAGCTATTTTCGGAGGGGGAGCAATGTTTCGTCTCATGGCTCTACTCATGGGGAAGCTTCAATCCAGGCTGCCACACAGACAGCTAAGGTGCAGAGCAGCTTACTGGGTAACAGCTTCTCTTCAAAGTTTCGCCTTTGTGAATAGATTCTGTTGTGAGCAAAGCATATGGTATTTTCTGGAAATACAGTTCTCACAGTTCCCCTTGCCTCATCAGCAGGGACAAGATAAAAATGGGGAAGAAGCCTGCTGCTGGGCGACATGGATTCTGAGTCCGTAACAGAATTCTGAGAGACTGGAGGTGGGGGTGGGAAAGATGCCTCTGCCAAATTATCTTGTAGGCAAAGTTTCTTTTCAGGCTTTTCCAACTTGTCTTTTTATACCCTCTCCCCTCAGGAGGAGTCCCACCTTCCCAGTGCTCCGTTCTTTCATGCTGGTCACAGCAGAAAGCCCTGACCCTTCCTTTTGCTGAGCCCAGCCCTCTCTGCTGGGACATTTTAAATGGAAAAATAATATGAATGTGGTTCTCAATGTATGCCAGGGGACACCTTGGTGCTTTCTTTGCTCTTTGAATTCCTGTAGATACTGTAGGTTGTCGTAATTTTCTAGCATGAGGTTTTTACCCAGAGCCCTTGTTCAGCAATAAACTATCATGGGGAAGCCTGGTAGTCTCTCCGGTTTACTGATATCAGATACAACACCCGGAATTTGTATATAGCTTTTCTATTTTCCCCAAATCCCACTTCAATCTACTACCCCATTTTATTCCTATGGTATACCTCCTCTGATACATCCTGGCTATGTGACCTGTTCTGAACCACTTCTTGGATGTTCTCGTTTCCCTCCCAATCGCTTTTTATCACCTGACTCACCCAAGAGTCTCTCAATGGGTCCCCCAAAACCTCAAGATCTGGCCAAAGGCACAGATGTAGGGATAGGACTGAGCTTTCCTTTCAGTTTATAGTTGAGAAGAGTGTTAATTTGTTAAGCAGCTGGTATCTGGTATAAAATATGGATAGCCAGAGATGTGAGTAAGGGGGGAGAGCGAAGGAAGGAGAGACCAAGAGAAAAGGAGAGAGAAGGAAGAGGGACAGAGGGAAGAGATAGAGAGAGACAGAAACAGAGAGGATGGAAACAGAGGTAGAGGGAGGGACAGTGACAGAAAGATGTGGGGAAAGAGATAGACAGAGACAGAGAGGCAGAAAGAAACAGAGACAGAGGGAATGAGGAGAGGAGAGGAAAGGGGAGGAGAAGAAGGGAGGGGAGAGAAGGGGAGAGGAGGGAGGGGAGAGAAGGGGGTAGAGCAAAAGAAAGGGAAAGGAGAAAGGAGGGAAGGAGAAAGAGAGAAGAGAGGAGGAGAGAGAAACAGCAACACAGGGAGAGAGAGGGAGAGATAGAGACAGAGAGTGGAGACACTGCTAGAAATAGAGTGAGGGGGAGAGACAGAAGGAGAGAGGGAGAGGGAGAGAGAAAGAGGAAAAGACGGGGAGAGAGAGGGAGAGGAAGGAGGGGGAAGGGAAAGGAGAAAAGAGGAGGGGAGAGGAGAGAGAAGAGAGGAAGAAACAGAGAGGAGAGAGAAGGGGATGTAGGGAAAAAGAAAGGGGAGTGAAAAGAGAGGAAGGGAGGGAGGAAGAGAGAGAAACAGAGACAAGGAAGCAAAGGGAGGGAGGGACGGTGAGAGATAGATGAAGGAAGCATAATGTAGTCAATATGGAAAGACCTGGATTCAAGTGCTGTCTCTGACACATACTGGAAATAGGAGCCTGTGTGATTTTGACTTAATGCCTCAGTGTACCCTGGCAATTCTCTGAGACCCTAAGTTAGGGTCCAAGAGGGCACAATTTTCTAGAGACAGAGGTGAGTCCACTCCATGGGGCTGGGGGGCAAAGTAAGCAAAAGCATAATGGGGAAAATGGAGAGTTTGGACCTACTATACATAGAGAGTACATATGTCTGATTTTGCGAAGCATGCTTTAAATGATAGATTGTACTTAAAAAGGTGGGACATCAGACATTTTTCCTTTTTTTCTCAGTGGGAAATACAGGGGTTATCTGTAGGTGAGTGGCATAATCACAGTAGTACATAAACGGAAATATTTGGTCAACAAGGTGAAGGTCGATGGGAGAGGGATACAAAAAAATTAATCAATCAACAATCATTTGCTAAGTGCCCTCTATGTTTCAAGCACTGGGCTAGGCACCAAAGATATACATATTAAGGACAGAAACAATGTCTTTTCTCAAGGAGCTTACATCCTATCAAGTGAGAAGCTCATGAGTGAAGAAAAAGGGGGAAAATATACAATGAACTTGGAAAGACAAGAACAGGTTATGAAGGACATTAGATTTACATTTTATTCTAGAAGCAATAAAGGTCAAATGAGATAGTATTTGTAAGTGGGATACCTGGTATACAGTAGGAGATTAATAAGGGCAAGTTCCCTCATTCCTCCCTCCCACTCTGTTGAGTAGAGAAATGTTGTGTTGAGTTTTGGCAATTGGGTAGATCCCAGGGGTGTCAAACTCAAATAGAAACAGATTAGTCTGGCTGCCTCTTGATTTAGAAAACCACAAAGTAACATTATCTTTGTTGTACTATATTTTTATTTATTTAGTTAAACATTTCCCAATTCTATTTTAAACTGGTTTAGGGCCTTACTCCTAAGTTTTGTTAGTGCTTGTGGCCTTAGGGAAGTATGGTTGACACCTCCAGTGAAAAGGATGGATTAGAACAGGAGGAGACTTTAGTCACTGAGGCTATTTAGGAGACTATTAAAATAGTTTAGTCAAGAGGAAATAAGAGTCTGAACCAAGTTGTTCGCTCTAAAATACAGAGAAGTGTTTGTTGTAAAAAAAGTGTGAATTTACAAAAGGCAAGGTATGATACCTGACATTTTTTTATCTTGGACCTGTGATTGCATTGATCTAAGGAAAGGGAGGGTGGAGACGGCAAGCAACCAGTCAATTGAAATGGCATCTTTTCTGCAACAGTCTCAAGAGGAACCCAGGAGGCACTGGGAGCTTAAATGCCTTGCCTGGGTCACAGAGATAGTTCAAGTGTCAGTGAAGGGATTGGAGCACAAGTCACCCTGATCCCAAGGCTGGAACTCCAGATGTTTTTCCACATTTCCTCTTCAAACCAAACCAAATCAAATGAAACAAGGGGGAAAGGCCCGATATCAGGGGTTAAGTATGGGTTCTATGTGAGGGTGTTTTCTTTAAAAAAAAAAACAACACAAAACTTGTATTGTCATTTGACTTTCTCTGAATCAGAGGGAAAAGGGAAGCAGACTGTGTTTGAGCTTTGATCTCAAATCACTTAGAGATATGAAGTAAGAGAGACTTGACACGTTCTAAGTCAAGGTGAATAGCCACATATTAAAAGTGGAATCCTCATCATTCTTCTTTTCTCTAATTCCTCACAAGAAGAAGTTTTCTCTGGCCATTTTGTTTTCAAATTGTAAAATAATAGATACTGATGAAACCTCCCACTTGAAGAAACTTGTTTTTCTGTCCTCTCAGTTCATGACCCCTTTGAGGGAGGGCTCTTTCTGGCAGGTAACACAAAGGTTCCTGTATGTTGAGGTCAGGTGGCCAGTCTCCTTTCCCTTTCCTCCGTTTAAGCATCACCAAAACCTGCAGCCGTTCATTGTGCCCCAGTCTTTAGAGGTTAGTATGATTTTTATAGTAATTTAAATTATGATCGTGATGGTTCATTTCAGTGCAAATTTAACATAAAACGCTTTCATTTCAGCAGTCATGTGGAGTAGATAGATAACATAAATGACCTTCTACATACTTTGCCAGTGAAGCCACTGGGGTGTCCAGGCCAGTGAATGCTAGGAGTAGGATGCCTGTTTAGATCTTTTAACAACAAGAATGGTGCTCTTTCTCCTCTGTCTTTTATAACTGCCATTCATTTGCCTCTTCATGAACCAGAATATACATTTCTGAAGGTGGGAGTGCTTAATAAATTCTTCTTGAATTGGATCTCTGTGTTAGTCACCATGGCAAAGGAATGTGGTTTTCAAAGTTATTGCAGCTGACAAAAAAATCATGATGAGACTGATGGAGAGACAGCTTGACATAGAAAATAAGATGACACATTATATAGGCTATATGGTCCTGAGCAAGTCACTTAACCTCTCAATGCCCAGGAAGCTCTCTAAGACTATAACTGCAAGGAATGTGCTGATTTGCTTTGGCAAAGGGCTTTCTTCCTAGGGAGATCTCTGAGCCAATGAAATTGAAGTTTGGTCCCACCCCCCAACTCCCACTTAAAAAATAGAGGTTACTTCATATCCTTGGAAGGCAAAATGGTGATCTTATCTAGTTGTAATTGTGTCAGGAAGTACAGTTAGCCAGGATGTCAACATACATTTATTAGAGCTTACTTCATGCCAAGCACTGTTCTAAGCTAGATACAAGGCATCCCAGCGCACTAGAAGGAATATGAGGCCTAAACTGAGTCAACTTCTCTTCCTGCCATTCTTAATTACTTCTCTTTCCTTTTTTTGTTCTTAATTATAAAACTCTTAAACTAATAAGGAATTATTGAAGCACAGTCTGGTGACCAGGATGATGGTATTTAATCCAACACCTCCTCTCTCTTTTCAGTATTTTGATGAGGCAGTGGGATAGAGATCCAAGTGAGATAATTCAAAAATCCAATGGGCTGGATTCAGGAGATCTGAATTATAATCCAGGCCCTGCCACAAATATAGATGTGTGACCTTGAGACATCTCTTGGATAAATCACAAGCTCTCTGGACGTCACCGTCCTCAGCAATTTTGACTAGATAGTATCTTTTTCCCTTTTAGGTCAAACTTTTATAATTCTAAAGCTAGGTCCCTAACCTTATGGAATTTACAGGACAAATGGAAAGAGAGAGAAAGAAATAAAACAAGTTGGATGCCACTCTTCCTCAGTACCCCATCTTTCGTTTTCTTCATCACTCACTATATATCTCTTGTTACCTTTTGATCAATGTTCATCCTTCTTTCTCTGTCTCCAGTTCTTATATACATTTAACTCTGCATCTCTTTCTTATTCTGTCTATCCCATACAGAGAATTTTTAAGACAGAAGGATCATTTATTGCAGTCTTCTCATTATATGGATGAGAAAATTGAGGGTCCTAGAAGTGAACTGACTTCACCAAGGTAAAAGAGCTAGGATGTTGCAGAGTCAGGATCTGAACCCAGGTCTCCAGAATTCAGTCCAATGCTCCTTCAACAATACCTCTTCCTCAGCTTCCCTTCTCCTTCATCGCTACTGTTCTAGAACTCTGACCCATGTAGAAGACATTCTCTCTCTATTATTCTATTATAATTCCTTTACCTTATTATCTCATTCTTTCTATTTTCTCTGGCACTTCACACACATACCCATACACGCTCATGTAGCCACATAAACATATCCTCTTTCAATCCTTATTTGACAGATATGGAAACTGAGGACTATAATTTAAGTGACTTACGTGAAGACACGGAGATTAAGGAACAGATACAAAACTGAGAGGTTAAGGGAGAAGGATATTTTGTTATTGAGTCAATTTCAATCTTTTCCAGCTCTTTGTGATCCTATTTGGGGTTTTCTTGACAAAGATACTAGAGTGGTTTGCCATTTTCTTCTCTAAATGAAAAAAGCAAGACAAACAGGGTTAAGTGACTTGTCCAGGGTCACACGCTAGTGAGTATCTAAGGCTTAATTTGAATTTGCCTTCCTAATGCCAAGCCTTGCACCTAATCTTTCACTGTACCACCTAGCTTCCCTGAGGAGGGTGTGAGTGCTGTCAATCCTGAAACTTGGTTTAAAAGGTTTTCTTCTCTAAGAAACGTTCCTCAACTAGCAAAACAAATACTAATATTTTGGACTCTGACTTCTGTGAGTCTTTCTTTGTCCTTTGTACACATGCATAATTTAACTTGTAGCTTGTGTAAGAGACTTGCGTTTATCCAATCAGCCAATCAGTCACTAAGCATCCATTAAGCACCTGCTATATGTCAGACCCTATATTAGAAGAGAAGATACAGATGCCTTTGTACAATCATCATTCTCAAGGAACTCAGCCCTGTCTCTTCAGATCTTCGATATATCAACATATTTGATCTCTCTCTTTTTTTTAAATGTCATCTAGTTGTCAGAGGAGAAGGGCACACTAAATCAACACAGTAGGCTCTTCATAAATGCTTCTTCAATTCAGTTCGAGGATCCAACAGCACATTACCCTACAAGGAGAGATTCATGAAACTTTGTGAGAGATCTGAGGTACATTCATTCATTTATACTAACTCTATTAATTCTAGATATGTGAAATTGTGTGATATTGACTGATACTTGCTAGTCATTTTATTATTCATACCATACTTTGTTAGATTGAAAACAGAGTATATCCCTTTTTCTTAATGAGTGTTAAATTGTCTCAAAAAGGATACAGCAATCATGTAGCCCTACATTTTTATTCATTCTATCAGATTGTTGCCTGATTTGTATTCCTTAACAGATTTTTGTATTACTAATTTTTATTGACAAATGAGGGAACTGAGGCTTATATAGTTTAGGTGACTTATCCAAGTTCACATAAGTAAAGTAGTATCTGGGTAAACACACGGAAGTTTCTCCTTTATCCCACTATATAGTTCGTCCTGTTGGCAAGCTTTCACAACATTCTTTTTGAATAAATGTGAAAAAGAATGAAATTGCTTCCATTTCACTCTCCCAATAAAGACTTCGTGTCTACTGATAAAACAGGGCAGAGAAGTAGGGTAATTTCATGATGATTCAGGCAAAACCAAGGCAAAACAACCAGCTATTGAAGGAAAAGAGAATCCTCACTGCTTTGAATTACCCAGATGGGCTGTCTATATTGATCAAAAGGACTGGTTAATAACTCAGTTTTCTAGCATGCCTGTGTAGACACAGCCTGAGTAAAGCGCCAAAAGCAAACTCAGGGAAAGCAGATTGTATTTAGAAAAGACTTTCCATTTCAGCGATCTTAGGTGTTAGCTCTACAGGCAGGACATTTAAAAACAACAACCACTAAAAAATCATTACACACTTTAATTTCCTCTTTCTCGCATTCCGGGCCTTGCCTGGAGTTTGTCTTTTAAAATTCAAAATTGAGGCATGTTTGATGCTTGCAGGGTATTTTCCAAATAAATACACACTTTAACATGAGCTTGTTATTTTCTTTCTCCGCATCTGGTGGGTAATGTTTTCAATTAAGTTGCATTCCAATTTGTCTTATAATAGTAATAATAAAAAACTTTTGCAGAACGAATGAGACATCCCCAAGGAGTTATTTCTCTTCCCTTTTCCCGCCTCCTGTCTGAAGTGCTCCTCATTTAGAGCAGCCTTGATTTGATCCAAAATGCTTCACCCATTTGCCTAAAAGGAGTGGGGAGGAGAGAAGGGGTAGAAGACAATAAAAATACGCACAGTAGAGAAAAGAACTCATATTGTAAGGAAACATCATTTCAGTCATTTTCACTTCATTCTTTTAATCAAATACTTATTAGTCAATTAATAACAATTTCACAGGAATATAGATGTGGACCTGAGAATATCTACTAAGAGCTGGTAGTAGAGGTAGTGATAAACACCTCCTAGGCACCCAATCTTGAAGTTGAGGATATAGAGACCATTGGATGTGGGTATAAAGTAACAAAACTAATTAAAAACCCCAGAATGGATACAGCCAAGGGAATAGTCCCTTCAGAGAACCCTTTAGAGGCCCTAGCCTTGTTCTGAGGATGCTGCCAATTGCTTATGACATTTCTCGAGCAACTCTTAGAGGAATTGTTCACAGAGAACATATTTTATTCTTTTGAATATCTTCAGTGCTGATATATTTTTATACTTTGGGTTTGGGGTTTGATTTTAGAATTTTGTGCATCATCCAGAATTCATTTGGAGTCAAGTCTTGAGACTAAGGTAAGTGACCAAACTGGGTTGTTTTGCATGAGAAAAGAATTTTCTACAAAATGACCAGCTAGATGTGGGTTTTGGGTTTTTTTTTTTTTATGTGAGTGTGTGTGCTTTTTTTTTTGGTGTTGTTTCTCTCTCTCTCTCTGTCTCTCTCTGTCTCTGTCTCTCTCTCTCTCTGTCTCTCTCTCTCTCTCTCTCTGTCTCTCTGTCTCTCTCTGTCTCTCTCTCTGTCTCTCTCTGTCTCTGTCTCTCTCTCTCTCTGTCTCTCTCTCTCTCTCTCTCTGTCTCTCTCTGTCTCTCTGTCTCTCTCTGTCTCTCTCTCTTTCTCTCTCTCTGTCTCTCACTCTCTCCCTAGAAAGAAGTTTAAAAACATTTTGACTAATAATGGCATCCTTATTGGAATAAGGAGAATGCCTAGAAGGTAGGGGAAGAGGGCTGTCACATGGTGAAAAGTACCCTGGATTTGTGATTAGAACACCTGAGTTAGTCTCTTAGATCTGTTCTTAGTCAGTCAGGCACCAAGTCTACAAATTTATGAAGTACTGACCATGTGTGCCAGTCACAGTGCTAAGTATGAGGAATACAAAGGCAAAAATATGATCCCTGCCTTCAGTGAATTTATTTTCTAATGGGGAGATTACATGTAAATAATGATGCATATGTAAGATATACACAGAATAAGCACAGGGTAATCCCAAAGGGGCGGGGGGAGGGGAGAGAATGGTAGGCAGTTGTCCATATCAATTTAACCCTTTGACCCTGTTTCTTTATCTATTAAAATAAGGAATTGAACTAGATAACTTTCATTGTCCTCCCATTCTAAATGAATGATCCAATGATCTCTGAAGCCCTTTCTATCTATATACCTTATGAGCCCATAGAAGCTCCTAGATGTGGAGGCTAGCAGGATAAAGAGATAGGGAGAAGGCAGTAGAGCCACTGTCTTTGTTGGAGGGATGGTCTGTCAAACAGTTTAGAAGAGGGTGGACTTTATTCAGAGACATTGCTAAATTTCTTATCGCTTTCTTTACCAAGAGGTAGAGATGAAGGAGCCTTCAGGGAACAAATCCTCTGCTGTGTCCATCATCTACCCATCACTCAAGGCAGGCTACCTGAACCCCTTCAGTCATCAGACGTAGACTCATCCCTCTAACTAGTCAGTGACTCCAGAGGTCAATGTAGGGATCCCATTCTCTACTGTGGAGTCTCTGGACCAGGGTCCTTCTGAACTTCCTGAAAAGAAAGTTATACTGTGTCCTTGGAAGGCTGGTAGAAGGCCTCTGCAGAAAATCTAATCAAGCAGAGGCTCCAGTGTAGGGTAGCCACACTCATTTTTGGGAACAGTTATGCCCTTTGATGGTCTTAAGATCTCTCACTGCTCCAGGAGCCCCTGTGGAGAATATTACAGCTGCCACTACTACCATGGTATTAGTTGAGTCTAGGGGTGGCACTGTTTCTAGCTCTATGATGATTTCCCCTGGGGGAAGAGGAACTATTACCACTGCTATTGTCATGCAGAGTGATGTAATAGTGCCTAGTGAAGGTACCAAGAGGTCTAATGATGCCACTACCACTGGCATCATCACTATGGGAAATGTGAGGAGTCCTAGAGCACAGGTTTTGCTGTAGCAAGGCCTATCATGGGCATCCCAGGATCCCAAGCCCAAGAAGGCCACTCATGAGGTAAGGGGATACAATTGCCCTCTTTAGGGAATTCATAGAATTTTAGCAGGAACCAGCAAAGAACCACAGATAGTGAGTAGAGAGTCAGAAACATCTGGCAGCTGTCTTAGAGCAGCTGACAGTGTGTGTACAGATGCAGACATAGGATCTTAGACCAAGATCTTAGACATGATTCACGATAACCTGCCAGACTAGAAGGAGGGTGTGACTGTGCACTTGGACCACTCACTCTTTACTACTGAGCTCACTTCTTTTGTAGGCCAGAAGTAGGGCTTCAGTACCCATCCTAACCTAGGTCCCAGTGGATCATTTCCTTATCAGGGAAATGAGATAACTGGGCCTTCCACTCATTAACTGACTCCCTACATGGCCCAAGTTTTTCACTCCTCTTCTCATCCAGGTTATAATTAGTCTCCTATGCCTGCCCCTGTTAATACTTTGGGAGCCCAATCAATGGCTAAACTTCAGCAAAGATTTCTCATGGGAACATGTGTAGGGGGCAGATCATATGTAAACAGAGGGAAGGAAGGTTAATTGGAAGATAAAGAATGCTAGGAGGGGAATAAAGCCCACCTTTTTAAAGATGAGTGTAGGTTTGGCTAACACAGAACTGATATCAGATGGGAGTCATTTTAATGGCATCAGGTCTTCCCCTTTGGCCATATGGTGCTAATAACTCCTTTCCCACCCCATTCTCCTCCCCCAGTAAAGCTCCTTATAAGAACAAACTAAATACTTACATGTGCTATTTTTCTCATAAGGGAGCAAGTTAAACAGTTTCTTCTTGATATGAGCCAACAACAAGCTTTTCTTTCCAAGATTTAATTAACCCTTGACTTTTTGTTGGCGAGCTGAAGAGTTGAAAAGTGGAGGTTTTGTATGTGTGTGTGTGTGTGTGTGTGTGTGTGTGTGTGTGTGTGTGTGTTGTATGTGTTTTAATATTTGAGGTGTGGGAGGACAAGGTGGAAAAGTTAGATACATGCTTTTTTTAGGCAGTGATAGTGACGCTGGTTAAAAAAAAAGGACATTGGGATACACATAACCTTGTTATAAAATGATATTTTGAGGAACAGAGCCAAATGAGAGCATGCAAACTTTCAAAATAGTAGATTTGTACAGGGGATGATGACACAATTTGAGGCAACTTTTTCTCACTGTGGTTCATCTGAACACTGGATTAAAAAAAATGGTTTGATGATGACTATGTAGGATAATCCAATGTAAACTACAGGGCATCTTTGGCAAGAAACACCACCAAAGTCTCAGCTGGGTGAGGTATCCAGTTGGAACTCATTAAAGATGCTTGTTGACTTGAGAGGTCTAGCTCCCATGTTATCTCACGCCAGTTCTGAGTTGGTCTCTGTCTGTATGTAGATGGATCTCAGCTGTATCCACTGAATGTGTTCTTGATGTTTATTGTTTGTTAAATTAAATCACACTTGAAATGCACTAGCTGAGTTTCTCTTTAAGGGGGCTGATTGGTGAGTCCGTATGCAGAAATAGTGGTCAACACCTACTGGGACATCTTCGGAATCTAGCCTCTCTTTTCAAGTCTGATAAATAAAAGCAGTTTCATGTGATTGTAATCTTAACCAATCATTTTTGTGTTTATCATTAGAAAGTGATGAATGGGCAAACAAATTTTTAAAATATCAAAAATGTTTTCATTTTGGAGCTGCTGCAGTTCTAACTATTGAAGTGCGATGACTAAGTTGGAGCAGTCTTTATATCATAACCATTTAACTTATGGGGAACTTCTAATGATATCTGATGAAGAACTTAGAATCTAAAAGTAATCTAGAATTTCTTTAATGTAGTGGGAAGAGAAGTTTAAACTAGTTTATGACATATAAGGTCATGTAGGCTGTGTTCTATAATTAACATTAGATTTGTAATTTAGACTGGGAAATTCATTATATCAATATTGAAATGGATCTGTGATCTTGCTGATTTGTGAATTCCCTTAGACAATTCATATCATCACTCACGCATATCTGCCCGTCCTATGCAACTCTTCTTTATACTCTCTTAAAAGTATATCACTGTTGGCCCACCCACCATGTTAGAAGAGATCTCCTTTTTTTACCTCACAGCAAGAGGCTATTGGGAAACAATCTGATCCTGCACTCATCATCATTTCTTCTCTGTGTGATCAGCTCATCTTCTGTTTCTTATACCAATTCTTGATGATATATTTTTATTTCTGTTATTCAGAGTTCTGGATGGCTATATGTCAAGCTTAAGTTCAGAATGTACAATTGAATTAATTTAATTTCATATGACATACTATTACATTTTAGATAGCATACTACGTTTCTGAAAGTTGGCTAATACTATTAGCTTCATTTCACATATGTGGATATTGTGGCATAAATTTGTCTCGGTCTAGATGTATAAAACTTTGTTTTATCTCTAAGGCACTTAATTTCCATCTTTAGAACTGATGAAGCATATTCCCAAGTTATAGGAAGCACCAAACTAGCCCTGACTTCTTTGTTTTTCATTCCAGCACAGTTCAATAATCATTTTCACTGATACAGGTAAAAGTAAATTGTTCCCTTCTTGAGTTTTCTGAAGGACATAGTAATTTCATCAGAAGAGACTGGAGTTTAAAATTACATAGATTCCCCCATACCCAATATACTAGCAGGTTTATTGAAAAACATAGACTGGCTTGGAGGGGAGGGGATGGAGGATGGATATTTCCTGACTGACTCACTGTTACCCTAAATACATATATGAACTGGTTTCAAAAGAAGAAGCATCATCCATGATACTCCAAGGCAACCAACCCTTTGAAGAACTTTACAAGCTTCTTTTTGTTGGAAAAGGGTGGTTAAATTCTTTAGGTTTTTATACTAAATTAGCCAAAGGGAAAAGGAGCCCTTTCAAAATGAACCAATCCAAGAGAAACAGATTTCAGCCACTTTTCAAAGGACTGTTCATGAGTTGCCCAAATAAACAGAGGGATTATTAAAATTCTTTTCATGTCAGGGGCTGCAATAAATGGACTTGCCATTTATTAACTCTTTTTGTCTACTTATCTTCCCTCCTCTGTCTGGGGGTAAGAGAGTCCATCCAACCAGACTTCATCCTTAGTCTGGTAAAATCCTATGGTCATATATTTCATGGACAGGAAAGATAAACCACAATGATATATAGGGAATCATACTGGTCATTTATTTCCCTAGTTTTATATTCATTTAATAGTTTACCAAGTGGTACAATAAGATTTTTAATTCACAAAAAGCTTGAATAAATTTTGTTTTACACAGTCTAAGAATAACAAATCTTAATGTAAAACATCAAGCAGATATATACATTCCTTTACTGATTTTTATGGTATCAATATCTTCATTTGGGAAAAGATAGATATTGTTAAGGTTCTTTCAGAAATGGCCGTTTATTAATAATGCCATAAGGTCTTCTGTTTCTGTGAACATTCCAGAATATGTACATATGAGTGTATGTTATATACGTGGTTGCATGTGTGTATACACACACAATATACATATACATGTATATATGCATTTGTGCCTGTTGCATTATACAGCCATATATTTGCATTCACTGTATTTGTAAACACACACATATACACACGCACATACTCTCAAACTCTCTCTCTCTCTCTCTCTCTATATATATATATATATACACAGGCACAGTTTATATAAATTTGATTCTTGACACCCCTAGAGAGGCAATGTTGTAGAGTAGAGAACTGATTTCATAATAAGAAGCTTTAAATTCAAGTCTGATCTCTTATACACAGTGGTTGTATGATTTTGGGTAAGTCACTCCACTTTTCAATGTCCTTAGGCACTTCTCTAATATGGTATGGTACAAAAGAATTTACAATCTGCATTGGTAGAAGAAGTTATCTCAGAAGGAGTTCCCTGCACCAATGAAATCATAGGTCTGCATCCCCCAACAGCCAAAATAGTGAGGAAAATGATAAAAAAAGAGAGGGAGGGAGGGAGGGGATGGAGAGAGAGAGAGAGAGAGAGAGATACTTAAAAACAAGGTCACAAGAAAAAGAACACTTACTTTTGCTTTTTTGGGGGAGGAGGGGATCAGGAAATACTTCACTTAATGTTCCTTTCCCATTCCTGATCGTTTTTTACCTCTCTGGGGTATTTGACAGCTCCTAGATACTGTCTCCTCTCTAGTTTTTCTTGACCCTGCTCTCTCCTTGTTCTTGTCCTATCTTGTCAATCATTCATTGTCAGTCTCCTTGCTAATTCTTTTTTTTGGGGGGGAGAAGGGGAAAGGCAAGGCAATTGAGGTTAACTGACTTGCACAAGGTCACACCGCTAGTAAGTGTGTCAAGTGTCTGAGGCTGGATTTGAACTCAGGTCTTCCTGACTCCCGGGCCACTGCCCTATTCACTGCACCACCTAGCTGCTCCTCTTTGCTGATTCTTAATCCAAATCATTCCCACTGATAGAGGCTGTCCCTTAAGGCTGTGTAAAGGGAAGTCTCCCACCACCACTTTTTTTTCTGTTCTTTTTTTTTTGTTTTTGCTCTATTCTTTTTCAGCCCTATAAGGTTCAGTTATAATCTGTATGCAAAATATTCCAAGGTCTTTACAACCAGCCCTGGTCTCTCTCCTGAGCTACAGTCACCCTGCACCAACTTCCTTTGAAGTATCTTGATTTAAATGTCCTTTAGGACTCATCCAAAATAAAGATTCTTATATTTCCACTATAAAGCTTTCCCTCTTCCCAATTTTCTGGGTACTGCCTACTATGCCACCATCCTGCTAGCTACCCAGGTTCACAACTTTGGTGTCTTCTTTATTTCTCACTCATTTATTCTGTAGAAGCAAGTCATTGCCAAATGTTTTCATTGGCTCCTTCAAAAAATCTTTTATGTATCCTTTTCTCTCCACTCATATATCTACAGTGTTAGTCCAGGTTCTCATCACATCTTACATGAACTACTGAAATAGCATTTTAATGGATGTCCCTGACACAACCCTTTCCCCACTTTGATCCATTATCCACTCAACTGTCAAGGTGACTTTTCTAAAGCATAGGCTTGGCTATGTTGTTATTTACTCAATGAACTCCAGGGGCTCCCTATTACTACCAAGATCAAATACAAACTACTCTATTTAGCCTTTAAAGATCTTTATAGCCTGACCCCTTCCTGCTTTTCCCATGTTATGCCTAATTTTCAAATTCTTTATGATTGAGCTGTCATGGTCAGCCTGATAAGTCTGTATCTTTGGTAGATTAGTTGGAGGCAGCATAGCATAATGGGTAAAATGCTGGGTTTAGAACACCTGAATTCAAATTTGACCTCTGACTGTGTGATATTAAGCAAGCCATTTAAATTTTATGTGCTTTAAACTCCTTAAGATTAATCTACTTTCAAGGTGGGGAAACTGACTTCGAGGCCTTCTAGGTCTTTGGATGCAGTCTTTTGACTGAGTCCAAGTTGTACAGAACAAATCCCCTTAGTTAAAGGATTTGTTCTATGAAGTTTGGACATGGGCTGCTCTTAAAGATCTAGGACCCCCATGTGGCCTTGAGGCTGCACATTGCCATCCCTGGTAGGTCAATGCATAACAAAGCAGGTTGTGTTCTGCTTTGATGAAGATGGTCTTGCCACCTAGAGTTCCTAATTTGGATAAAAACATAGATCATTTGCAAGTTTGCATATTTAGAGAACAAGGAGCCCAACTATTACCTCACCAGTCAATTAAGGAAACCATTAGGTTGGGAACATGATTTTTTACTGATGCCATATTGAACTTTCTTTTTAATTCTTGCCATTCATCTTTTTTTTTAAATTAGGACTATTTTGTGGTAAGAAGTTATAGCATTATCATACACTTTCAATTTATAAACACTCAAGGACATATCTGATTTGTAAATCAAACTTCTGGATGTGATAGCTTTTTGTCAGTCTAATTTATGTAACCTCAAACAAGTAACCTATTTATACTGTTTGATTCTAATTTAGGTGTTTTCACCTAAGGCATGAGATTGGATTTGAGCTTGCCTACAGAAAAGAGACATAGATGATGAAGGAATTGAAAACTTCCAATGTGAGAAACTATTGAAAAAGCTTAAGGTATTTAGCATGGAGAAGAGAAGGTTTACAAACAAATACACAGAAGTGGAATTGGTTGTCTTAGGAATAGTGAGTTTCCTTCTATTGGAAGTTTCCAGTCAGTCTGTATTATCACTTGTCTAGGATGTTGTATGAGTGAGAGTTCAGATATGAGTAGCACTATATGACTTCTGCAGTCAATTCTTAAAGTATTATTATGGAAAGGCATTGAAACAGATACTAGTAACACAAAAATTAAAAAAAAATATTATCCCTGCTCTTAAAGAGCAATTATTAGGAGTTTTAATACATCCATAGGGCAGAATGTAATAGAGGTGAAGGAGGAGATTTAGAAGCAGCTGCATAAGATACTGCAAGGACAGAAAAAGTCATTGTGATCTAGAGAACTGGAGGTATCAGAAAGGGCTATGTAGAAAAAAATTGTACTTGAGACAGGTATGGGAAGAAGAGAAAGAATTTTAACAGGCAAAGGTGTAGAGGAAATGTTCTCTAGACCAGGAGTCAAATTTAATGTGCTAAAAGGGGAATGGTAATGGAATAATGCAAAAAATGTGGGTTGGGCCTTAAAGACCAGGTTAAAAAGATTGTATTTCTTTTTTTTCCCCTAAAAGCTATATAGAGCTCATAGATTTCTGAGCAGGAAAGTATCATGGCCTCATCTACGAATTTAAGAGGAGTAATTTTACAGATTTCTAATGGATGAATTAGAAAAAAGGAAAGACAGAAAAAGAACAGATAAGTTAAGAGGATAATGCCATAATAGAGGCAATAGGTAATGAGGCCCTGACCTATGTTGGTGGTGGTGTGACAGGAATAAGAGGATGAATACAGTGAGTTTTGTGGAGGGGGAATCAGCAGGCATACAGGTAATAATTAAAGCCACAGCAGGTACTGTGATAACTCTCTCCCTTGGGGGAGACAGGGAAGAGAAGATGGCAAAAGATTGAGCCTTGGCAATCACCCACGCTTAAAAAACAGAAGATGAATCAGTGGAAGAGACCAGGAAAATTACTCATTCATAAGTGGGGAGGAATGTAATAGAAGACAAGAGAGACAAGAATATAATGAATTAATTTATGAATAAATGAATGAAAGAACGAATTGTTAAAAAGTATTTATAGAGTTGTTCATGTATGATAATCATTAAACTAAATGCTGAGTTACACATAGAAAAAGTAAGCGATCCTTGCTATTAATTAGCTGTTATTAATATTAGTGGTGATATAAACCTATATTAGACCTCAGATACAGAAACAGGTATTAGAGGCAATACAGAAGAATTCAGCTTTGATCTGGATGGGCAGGCACAGTCATCCTTGGGGTGTAGTGGATGGCATATCTGGGAATCTGGAGGGTACAGGGACAGGAGAGATGGCATTGGATGTGAGTCTGTGGGACATGGCAGAGGATAAGGAGCAAATGTCAATGCACAAAGAAAGATGATGGGAATGACAGTTTGAAGATCAAATAGACAAAAAAGCAATGCATTCAAGGGTGGAGAATGTCTTGTTTATGTAGCTGTAAGGTAAAGTCTGTGAAGAAATATATGTGAAACAAGAACTGGGAAATATGTAGGGGTTTAAGAACCAAAGGGCAAAATGAGAGCATAAAACAAGTTCAAGAGGAATAAGATATTGGAATGGGTTAAACACATGGAAGATTTTGAACAGAATGGGAAAATCACAGAGTAGGAACATCTTGGACATTGTACATTTTCTGATAATGTACAAATTCTGATAATGATAACATAGTTCTGGATTTTTTATTGACTAGTTTTGTAACAGTTTCAAGGTTGGAAAGGATTTCAGTGGCCATCAAAAATCAGCTCATACCTGAAAAAGAAACAGCTTTTAAAACACATGTGACATTATTAGGTCTGTATCCCAAAAACATCAAAGAAAAAGGCAAAGGATGTATATGGACAAAAATATTTATAGTGGTCCTTTTTGTGGTGGAAAAAAATGGAAAATGAGGTGATGCCCATCAGTTGGATTATGGCTGAAGAAGTTGGAGTATATTACTGTGATGGAATAGCATTGTGCTATAAGAAATGATGATGGAGATGGTTTTAGAAAACCCGTGAAGACTTACATGAATTGATGCAAAATGAAGCAATCAGAAGCAGAACATTATACACAGTAACAATGATATTGTAATGATGACCAGCTGTAATAGACTTAGCTACTCTAATCTAAATACAGTGACCCAAGATAATTCCAAAGGACTCATGATTCTCTTAGGCACTGAATATTTCTCCAAATATTTAGGTTGTTCTTTAATTCTTTTTAAGGAGCCCTTTGTATTTGAATCTATTCAAGTCTTCCGTGTGCTTTAGGAGGGTGATCCCTAGGTGTTTTATGCATTTTGTAGTTATTTAGAATGAGAATTCTCTTTGTTATTAATTTTTATGTTTTGTTATCATTCTATTGAAATACTATTGATTTTTTAGGATTTATTTTGTACCCTGCACCTTTGTTGAAACTATTAATTATCTCAGTATCTTTGCTGATTCTTGGGAGTTTTCCAAGTAAGCCATCATATCATTCAAATTCAGGGATAGTTTTATCTCTTCTTTACATATATTTACTCTTTAAATTCTGTTCTATTATATGATTGTTTTTGCTAGCATTTCCAGAACTATATCAATGAAGAGAGTGGACACCTTCACTTCACTCCTGTATTTACTGAAAACATTCTAGTGTATCTCCATCACATATGTTTGTTTTTGGTTTACAATAGATGCATTTTTATTATATTAAAAATTTATGTGTGCCTGTACTTTCTATAGATTTTAGTTTTTGCACTTCATCAAGGGATTTTCTGTGTCTACTGAAATGATCTTATGGTTTTATATTATTTGTTTTTTATTATGATTGATTATGTTGATTATATTCCTAATGTGGGATTATCCTTGCATCCATAGTAAAAATCCCACTTGAACAGCAGGAATGATTTCTTGGATAAATCACTGTCATCTATTTGATAGATTTTGTATAAAATCTTTAAGATGGCATTCGTTAATGATATTAGCCTATTAATATTTTTTTTCTGTGGTTTTCTCCCTCTCCTGCTTAGGTATTAGGATTATACTTGTCTCATAAAAAAGTTTCCTATAGGGAATCTTTCTCTGTTTTGAAGAGTAATTGATTAAGTATGGGTATTGACTACTGTTTAAAAGTTTGACCAAATTTTCCATTGAATCCTTTGGGTCTAGGAGTTTTTTCCCCCATAGTTTCTTTATAGCTACATCTATTTCCTTTTCTGAGACTGAGTTATTTAGGATCTCTATCTGATTTTCAGATAGTTTGGGTATTTTATATTTTTGAATGTAGTCTTCTTTTTCTTTTGTACTCTCAGTTTTGTTAGTACATAAATGCATATGTTTGATTATTCTTTTTTTTCTTTCTAATACTGCTGTGATTTTTACCTTGCTCATTTATTACTTTATTTTATTGATTTTCTGGCCTCATTTTTAACCAAACAGCTATTGTTTTATCAATTATATTAGGGTTTTCAAAGAATTAGTTTTTAGTTTCATTCTTCTAAGTTTTTTGTTTCTATTTTCCCTCTAATTTTCAACACCTCTTAAGGTGTTTGAAGTTTGTTCATTTGTAGATTTTCTAAGTTTTAAAAATGTATATTCAATGCACTCATTTTATCTTTTTATATTTCGTTAATGTATGATTGTAAGGATATGATTCTCCTCTTGAGGACTGCTTTAACTGTATCCCACAAAGTTTGGCATGTTGTTTCATCATTATCATCTACTTTAACATAGTTATTCATTGTTTCTATGATTTGTTCTTTACTTAATATTTCATTATTAATTCTCTGTTTGGGTCTGTGTCTTTTGTTTGTTATCCATATTTTTTTGGATTCACCTGATGTATAGTGATTTTTTTTTCAATCCCCTCAGCTTTATTTTGTGTGTGTCTCTGATTTTTAAATGCATTTCTTGAAAGCAACTGATCCTAGAATTTTGTTTCCTTAGCCAATCTGTCACTTTTTCATTTTATTAGAATATTTAATCCATTCACATTAAAGTTATGTTTATATTTTCCTCAGCTGTATATGAAAACATGTAAAGAATGTGTTTCTCCCTCTTTTGTTATAAACACAGTACTATGTTCCTTCAATTATTTTATTTTGATATAATTTTTAATAGGGGCACTGTTTTCATTGACTTTCTTCCCCATGCCCTGATCCCTCTTTTCTCATTTTTTGCCCTTTTCCCTTTAGAGTTTTGTTAGTTAGTTCCTCTCTCCTGCTTTTTATCCTGCATGGTTAAGCTAAGAATTGCAGGATAGGTCACACTGCATTCTGAACTCCACTGCTCTTTGGAACACATTATTCTGTTATAGTCTCCTTTTTCTATTGGGAGTGGAATAGTCTGGCATTATTTTAATGTCCTTTTCCTCATATTTGAAAGTTTTTCTCCTTGATGTCTTGCAGAAGTAGTTTCTAAATTGTCAAATTAAACTACTATGTGTCTTGGAGTATTCAGCCTTGTTTGTTTGTTTTTTCCTGGAAGCAATATGTGAATCCTTTCTATTAGAATTTCATTTTCTATGGTGAGAAGTTCTGGATAGGTCTTTCTTATTATTTCCACCATTATAGTGTAAAGGGTTTTTTTGACCAATTATTCTTTTGAAAGACCTTGGATCTAAGGCTTGATGTCTCTATGCATGTTGTCCTCAAGATCTGTGTGTTTTGCTTGGACAGTGAGCTTATTTTCTTAATGTTCTTATGTTTTGCATCTCTCTCTTTAAAATGGCTTTTACTTCTGTACATTTGCATTCCCAACCTATTATTCTCTCTTTTGTTTCTTTGGTAAGGCTTACCATTAAAGATTCCAATTTTCTCTTCTGTTCATTATTTTTGCTGTGTAGGACATAAAATTCTTCTTTCATTATCCTCATTTCTCTTTTAAACCAGCTGCACATGAACAATGTGTTGTTTCTGTCTTCTCAGATTCAAAAGGGTCCTCTGCCTTGTCAAATGTTGGATCATTTTCTTTGTTTTGCAGTATTTAGTCAGAAATACTTGAGCCTATTTACTGGATCTGGAGGTGATATTTCCTTTTTGTTGTTGAGTTTTTCCTGTTGATTTATCTATTTAAGTTCAAGTTCTTTGAGATTTCTTCTCCCTAGATTCTTTGATACTTCATTTTCCCTTAACACTCTTACTTTCCTCGTTGCTCATTTTTTACTTTATGGCTTCTTTGGGGCATGATATCAAAGTTTCACAACCTTTTCCAAAGCTGAGCAATTCATAGTTCACCAGCCTAAGTCTCTGCCCAAAATGATTTTTGGGTGGGTCAGAACTGGTTCAGGATGGATGCTGTGCTTTTTGCCTTAGGCTTTCTAGAATGCTACAGAGCTTTCCACATGTACAGTGTCCTGCCTTGGTGACCTGTTTCACTCCCTACTCCTTATTTTTCTGTCCCATTGCCAACAGTTCAGGACCTGGTTTTTCTGGCACTAGCAGTTTAGAGCTTTGCAGCATTGGTGCTTCTGAAGGACAATAGTCAAGCTAGCCGATGAGACCTGAGTGAACTTCCATAGCCTAGAGCCATAGTTCTATGGTACTGCAAAGAGAGAGAGAGGGGACTAAGGTATAGGTATGAGTTTTGATATAAGCCTGTGTGTTCTTGGTTGGCTAATATATTCTCACTGCCAAGAGTGCGGGAGGTGGGAGAGGAGTGCTAAATGAGCTCAGGAGCAGTGAATTTGGTTCCTGGGTCTGAGGGAATTTTCAAACTTTTTTTTTAATTCTGGGTATGCTAGACAATAGAAACAATTGTAATTGCTTTATCTTTGAATCATAATTTCTGTTTGGTAGAGGTTTGAAAGGTTATAGGTATTGGAAAAAATATCTACTCTGACATCCTGTTGATTATCCTACATTTTATCTTAAAGGAAGAAGGCAGAGGTTAGGAGGAAGTGTCTCCAAGGTCATGAGTGTCTCATATTTTGTAGGACAAGAACTTGTCAGTGAACTCTGTCATTTTCCCAGCATTACAAAAATTCTTTCATTCAGTTAGTTTCATTCAGTTCATATTTATTGTCCATTTCTCTCCAGTTAATATATGTCTCTAGATTTAGGGAAGAAATGGACCTTGCCTTCATAGAAATTATTGTTTAATTGGGGATATGAAATGAACATGAAACAAACACATTAGAATGACAATTGTATTTTAAGTGTAATAATGAAAAAAGAAAGAAAAAATCAGGGAGCGTTGTGATAGAGGAGGAGGAACCTGTTCTGGGCTGAAAGAGATAGATAGATAGAAAGGATTTTGATTAAGGAAGTGAAGAAAGGAGAGATTTTCATAGATGAAAGATTTAATGGCAGAAATCAGTATGTTCATTACGAAGGGACTGAAGGAGACAATTGCTCTTAAGTAGTGAGATTCAGAATAATAAAAACTCTTATTTATATAGATTCATGTTTTAGAAAAATGCTTTTTCCCAACACAGATAATCTGAGTCTCAATAATTCTCTTTTATATATGAGTTAAATTCAGAGATTAAATTATTTTTGTATATTCACAAAGCTATGTAAGTGTTCTTTCACCAAGTCTTAATTTTATAACATTATAATTTCTTGCCATTGGGGAACAGAGCCATGATGGTAGAGAGAGAGTAATACCTCACCTAAGCTCTTAGACAAACTCCTTCAGATGCCTCTAAAAAGAGAATCTGACCAAATTTTGGAGGTGAAGAATCCAATAGGAGACAGACTGTGGCAGATTCATAGCCCAGGAGAGACTGGAAGGTTAACAGGAAGAAAAACTGGCCAATGAGTTTAAAAGTATTAAAAAAGAATTGACTGATGAGAAAATCTCTTTTTTTTTTTTGAGAGGTACGCAATCTGATTTGGTTCAAGGAGGGAAAAATAAACTTAAAACATATAAATCTAACTAACTCTATAGTCAGGAGGAGGGGAAAAGGGAAGGGAAGCCAAAAGGGAGGGAAGAAACAGTAAGGTTAAAGGGGAGTAAAATGGAGAGAGGCTGAAAGAAGGGAGGGAAGTCTGTGGGAGGTGATGGTGAGAAGTAAAAATTCTATTGAGGAGGGGAGGGAGATGGGAGAACTAAAAGCACAAACAGTGGGAAAGACGAAGGAGGGAAAGACAAATATTGTAATCATAACTGTGAATGTGAATGGAATGAACTCTCCCATAAAATAGAGGTGGATAGCAGAATGGATTAAAAACCATAATCCAACAATATGTTGTTTACAAGAAACACATTTGAAATGGGAGGATGCATACAGGGTAAACGCAAAAGGCTGGAGCAGAATATATTGTGCCTCAGCTGATGTAAGAAAAACAGTGATAGCAATCCTAATCTCAGACAAAGCAAAAGCAGAAATTGATCGAATCAAAAGAGATAAGAAAACTATAATCCTGCTAAAAGGCACAATAAACAATGAAGCAATATCATTATTAAAGACATATTAAATTGGTATAGCATCCAAATTCTTAGAGAAGAGGTTGGGGGAGTTGAAGGAAGAAATAGACAGCAAAACCATACTAGTGGGGGACCTCAAACTCCCCTCTGTGAACTTGATAAATCTAATCTCAAAATAAACAAGAAAGAGGTTAAGGAGGTAAATAAAACTCTGGATGAGGTAGATGTGATAGATCTCTGGAGAAAATTGAATGGGAATAGAAAGAAATATAACTTTATCTCAGTGGTACATGGCAAATATACAAAAATTGACCATATTCTAGGGCACAAAAACCACACAGTGCAGTGCAGAAAGGCAGAGATAGTCAATGCATCCTTCTCAGATCATAATGCAATAAAAATTATATGTAATAAAAGGGCATGGAAAGATAAACCAAAAATTAATTGGAAACTAAACAATCTAATCCTAAAGAAGGAGTAAGTTAAACAAGAAATCATAGAAAGAATCAACAACTTCATTCAGGACAATGACAATGAGACAAACTACCAAATCTTATGGGATGCTGAAAAAGCAGTTCTTAGGGGGAAGTTTTATATCTTTGAATGCCTATGTGAATAAAATAGAGAAAGAGGAGATCAATGACTTGGGCATGCAGCTGAAAAAGCTAGAAAAAGAACAAATTGAAAATCTCCAAGTGAATACCAAATTAGAAATACTGAAAACCAAGGGAGAGATGAATAAAATTAAAAGTAAGAAAACTATTGAATTAATAAATAAAACCAATAGTTGGTTTTATGAATAAACTAATAAAATTGATAAACTTTTGGTCTGCTTGATAAGAAAAAGAAAGAAGAAAATGAAATTACAAATATCAAAAATGAAAGGTTGAACTCACCTCAAATTTGAAATTACTTTGCCCAACTTTTTGCCCATAAATTGGAAAATCTAAATGAGATGGATGAGTATTTTAAAAAATACAAATTGCCCAGAATAACAGAATAGGAAGTTGAATACTTAAACAACCACATCTCAGAAAAAGAATTTGAACAAGCCATCAATGGCTTTTTCCCTAGGAAAAAATCTTCAGGGCTAGATGAAGTGAATTCTATCAAACATTTAAAGAATAGTTAATTACATTACTTTATAGATTGTTTTGGAAAACTGGGGAAGAAGGAGTCCTCCCAAATTATTTTTATGATACAAATATGGTTTTGATGCCTAAATCAGGAAGAGACAAAACAGAGAAAGTTAGAAACCAAATTCTGTAATGAATATAGATGCGAAATTCTTAAATAAGATGTTAGCAAAATGAATACAGTAACTTATCACGAGAATAATACATTATGATCAGGTAGCATTCATACCAGGAATGCAGGGCTAGTTCAATATTAGGAAAACAATTAGCATTATCAACCATATCAACAACAAAACGAACAAAACCCACATGATTATCTCAATAGATGCAGAAAAAGCTTTTGACAAAATGCAACACCCATTCCTATTAAAATCATTGGAGGGCATAGGAATAAAGGGAACTGTTTACAAAATAATAAGTAGTATCTACTTAAAACCTTCTGTAAGTATTATATGCAATGGGGATAAGCTAGATGCATTTCCAGTAAATCAGGGGTGAAACAAGGATGTCCACTATCGCCACTATTATTCAGTATGATACTAGAACTGTTAGCTGTAGCAATTAAACAAGATAAAGAAATTGAATGAATTGGAACAGGCAAAGAAGAAACTAAGTTATCACTGTTTGCAGATGATATGATGACATACTTAGAAAATTCCAGAGATTCGATTTAAAAAACTACTTGAAATAATAAACAACTTTGACAAAGGTGCAGGTTACAAAATAAACCCACACAAATCTTCTGCATTTCTGTATTTCTGTATATTAGTAACAAAGCCCAACAGCAAGAGATAGAAAGAGAAATCCCATTTAAAGCTAGGTTAGACACTACAAAATATTTGGGAGTTTACCTGTGAAAACAAACCCAGGGGATATATGAACACAACTACAAGACACTTTTTGCATGAATAAAGTCAGATCTAAGTGGAAATACATCAGTTGCTCCTGGTTAGGCAGCGTCAATATAATAAAAATGACAATTCTACCTAAATTAATTAACTTATTTAGTGCCATACCAATTAAACTATCAGATAATTATTTTCTAGAGGTGGAAAAAATAGTACCAAATTCATCTGGAAGAACCAAATGTACAGAACATCAAGGGGACTAATGAAAAGAAATGCTATTGAGGAGTCAGGAGGGTGGAGTAGAAAGACTCACATATGCTAGCTCTGAACCCACAGCCGATGGATTTCCTCTAAAAAGAACTCCCAACAAATTCTGGAACATTGGAAGCCATGCAGCAACAAAATGAAGGAGATTTCCGTTCGAGAGAGCCCTGAAAAACTGATCCCAAAGTTCTGTCATGCACCGGACGGGAACAGAGCCCAGCCCAGCCCTGACCACACAGCACCAGGAGGAACGGGAAGATCCGAGCAGGCTTCAGGGATGAAATCTGCAGCAGCGGCGAAGTTCCTTCCACGCACAGACACACAGGTCAGTGAGAAAGACGTCTGGACAAGCTGAGAGGGGAGTGGGGTGTGTCCATGACTTGGGCCCCCTCAGGAGGCAGTGACAGAGGCTCCTGGAGCAGGCAGGAGCTCTATTACAGAAGGTCTCTGCATAAACCCCCTGAGGGAACTGAGCCTGGGAGGTAGCCCTGCCCCTCCTGAGAACTTGATTTAATCTTACCCTGAATAGCAGCCAGGCCCTGCCCCTGAAAGCCCTGAGGCTGGGGAGCAGCATTTGAATCTCAGATACCAAGCACTAGCTGGGCAGACCTAGGCGGGAGTGGACAGGAATCTCAGAAGTCAAGTAACTGGCTGGGAAAATGGCCAGAAAAGGGAAAAAAAATAAGACCATATAAGGTTACTTTCTTGATGACCAGATGATTCCCCCCTTCTTTTCTGATGAAGAGGAACAATACTTAACATCAGGGAAAGAAATAGGAGTCAAGGCCTCTGTATCTCAAACATCTGAAATAGATATCAAATGGGCTCAGGCCATGGAAGAGCTCAAAAAGGATTTTGAAAATCAAGTCAGACAGGTGGAGGAAAAACTGGGAAGACATATGAGAGAGATGCAAGAAAAGCATGAAAAAATGGGTCAATACCTTGATAAAAGAGACCCAAAAAATGCTGAAGAAAATAACACCTTGAAAAATAGGCTAACTCAATTGGCAAAAGAGGTTCAAAAAGCCAATGAGGAGAAGAATGCTTTCAAAAGCAAAATTAGCCAAGTGGAAAAAGAGGTTTAAAAGCTCACTGAAGAAAATAGTTCTCTCAAAATTAGAATGGAACAGATGG
>CM053769.1:601627131-601650569 GCA_028658325.1 Potorous gilbertii | reverse complement strand
AGAGAATAGAAACAATGAGGGTCAGGATAGGATGGAGGGAAAAATATAGTTAGTCTTACACAACACGACTATTATGGAAGTCATTTGCAAAACTACACAGATATGGCCTATATTGAGTTGCCTGCCTTCCCAAAGAAAATGGGTGGGGAGGGAGGGATGGGGAGAAGTTGGAACTCAAAGTTTTAAGAACAACTTTTGAGAATTGTTCTTGCTACTAGGAAATAGGAAATACAGGTAATGGGGAATAGAAAGTTATCTGGCCCTACAGGACAAAAGAGAAGATAGAGACAAGAGACGGGTGTGATGATAGAAGACAGGGCAGATTGGTGATAGAGGAAATTAGAATGCTGGGTGTATTGGGGTGGGGACAGGGACAAATGGGGAGAAAATTTGGAACCCAAAATTTTGTGAAAATGAATGTAAAAAGTTAAATAAATATATTTATTTAAAAAAAAGAAAGAAAAGAAATGCTAAGGAATGTGACCTACCTCAATCAGATCTCAAATTCTATTATAAAGCAGAAATTATCAAACTGTTTGGTACTGGCTAAGAAACAGAAAGGTAGACAAGTGGAAATGGCTAGGTACTCAAGACACAGTACACAATGAATATAGCAATCTACTGTTTGATAAATCCGAGGACCCCAGCTTCCAGGATAAGAACTCAGTGTTTGACAAAATTGCTGGGAAAACTGGATAGAAGTGTGATGGAAACTAGGCATAGTCTGATGCCTGTCACCATGCACAATAATAAAATCCAAATGGGTACACAATCTAGGTATAAAGATTGATACTATGGACAAATTGTTGGAGCAAGGAATAGTGTATTTATCACATTTATGGAGAAGGGAAGAATTTGTGACTGAAGAAGAGATAGAAAGCATTATGAAGTGTAAGAGGGATAATTTTGATTACATTAAAACAAAAAGTTTTTGCACAACCAATCCCAATTCAGCCAAGATTTAGAGGGATGCAGAAAACTGGGAAAGATTTTTTTGCAACTAGTATCTGTGATAAAGGCCTCATTTCTAAAATGTAGAGAGAAATGAGTCAAATGTACAAAAATACAACTCATTCCTCTATTGATAAATGGTCAAAACATATGAACAGGCAGTTTTCAGAGGAAGAAATTAAAGATATCTGTAATCATATGAAAAAATGCTCTAAATCACTATTGATTAGAGAGATGCAAATCAAAACAACTCTGAGGTACCATTTTACCCCTCTCAGATTGGCAAACATGAAAGAACAGGGAGATGATAAATGTCGGAGAGGATGTGGGAGAGTTGGAACACTAATATCCTGTCAGTGGAACTGTGAGCTGATCCAATCACTCTGGAGAGCATTTTGGAACTATGCCCAAAGGGCACAAAAATGTACATACCCTTTGACCCAGCAATAGTGCTTCTAGGACTGTATCCCCCAGAGATCATAAAAATGGGAAAATGCACAAAAATATTCATAGCAGCACTCTTTGTGGTGGCCAAAAAGTGGAAATCAATGGATGCCCATCAATTGAGGAATAGCTGAATAAATTATGGTATATGAATGTAATGGAATCCTCTTGTGCTATAAGAAATGATGAACAGGAAGACTTCAGAGAGGTTTGGCAAGACTTATATGATCTGATGCTGAGTGAAAGAACCAGGAGAACTTTGTGCACAGCAATGACCACAGTATGTGAGCAGTTTTTCCGGTAGACTTGGAGCTTCATTGCAATGCAAGGACTTATAAAAAATTTCCAATGGTATTCTATGGCAAAATGCCTTCCACATCCAGAGAAAGAACTAAATTCAGTCACAGAATGTAGCAGATCATTGTGTGTGTGCGTGTGTGCATTTGTGTGTGTGTGTCATGTTTTGGTTTGTTAGATGATTTCTCTCACTCATTTTAATTCTTCAACACAGCATGACTCTAGTGAAAATGTATTTAATAGGAATGTATGTGTAGAATCTATACAAAATTGTGTGCCATCTCAGGCAGGGAGGTGGGAGGGAGGGGAAAATAATCTAGTTATATGGTAGTTATTGTAGAGCACTGAAAATAAATAAAATTAATTAATTTAAAAAATAATAATAACTTCTTGCCATCCTAATAAAAGAATTATTATAGACTGAAGGCTTAATGATCTTTGAATCTAGTCCCCTAAGGAACCTGAGGTTTACAGAGGTTGTGACTTTTCTAAATTTACCCAAGGTGGTGGACCACCTTAGATGGTATCAATGTCACTCATAGAAATCCCTACCTCAAACAATATGGAAATGGCTCTACTACATAGCTATGTTCTGGAATTTTAAATGTACCTTGTAACTGAAGATGTCATTTAATCTGGGCTAAATGTCTTGGACTCATCAGGGACACTACTATTACTATTAGTGCTTTGTATGAAAAAGCAGGTAAACCCATTTGGGTTTTGGCTTGAATGGGATCTTTCTATATCACTACCTGGGTTGCAGATAATAGGGGGAAATTCTGTCTCCTGGGCTGTCATTCACATTATTTCACCACATCCAAATGAATTTTAATGTCTCATACACAAGTACTCACTCTAACTTGAAGAGAAAGACCTTAATAATAAACACACAAATAACAATCTTCTAATATACTTTGAGCATTTACTCATTGGGATGACTTTAATCTCTTTTTCTTAACAATATAACAGAGTGCATGCCCCCATCTAAGAAGAGGTCCAATTTGACACAAAACCATTACACAAGTTTTGCTACTGCACTTTGTATAAAGAGACAGATAGCAAAATGTCAACTGTTTGATTATACAAAACTTGCCCTGGCTGTGTGGACCACTTTTGTTTAATATTAGATAAAGGTACATACCATGCAGAGAGCAGCATGGTAGGCTATTTTCAAAAGCAGCGATGATACAATGCTATTTCCTGTGATCTGACAAATCTTGTTGATAACCAGGGCCTTCTGAATAAACTTTGCTTAAAAAATTGCATGGTCCACTTAAGAAATCTAATTCCAAAGCAGTTATGCAGTTATCCTACCCAGCTCCAAGGCAAACAGTGTGATTGGAAGCACATTCATAATTCAACATGGTTAAATGCCAAGGGCCGGAGAGAGAGCACCCTGTTCACCAGCACGAAGTCAGATGACTTTCATGGTTGATTCAGCTCCTCTCGGCAAGCTGGGTAATTGGAGAAGCCAAGGGAAGTGACCCCAGTCTCTGTGTCCTGCTGATGTCAACATGCATTGCCGTCAGTCTGACAAGTGACCGGTGTGGAGGGTTCTTCTGAGTCAGAACAAGAAAGAGGATTCACAAATTCTTTCTTTCATTTCTTCACTTTTTAATTCACTGGAAATTTATTGAGTACCTACTATGTTCAAGACATTGATGGCTAAGGTATTATACCCTGTGAAATACAAAGATGAAGTTTTGTGTCTTGATTTCAGGAAGATGTCTAATAAGGAAGCTAAAGTATATATGTGTATATCTATCTATATGTGTATATGTGAATATATGTGCGCATGTTTGGGAATATGGGATTCATTGGCAAAGACCCTGATGCTGGGAAAGATTGAGGGCAAAAGGAAAAGGAGGCAGCAGAGGAGGGAAACAATGAACATGAACTTAGATAAAATTTGAGAGATAGTGGGAATAGAAGGGTCTGATATGCTACATGGTTTATGGGATCACCAAGAGGCAGACAGAACTGAAAATCAACATATATGTATATACACATATGTATATGTGTATATATATATATATATATATATATATATATATATATATACTATATGCACACAAATATGAATTGATGAATTGTGAGGACAGCTAGGTGGCACATTAAATGCAGTGCCAGGCCTTGAGTCAGAAAAAATGAGAATTGAATCTGGTCTCAGGCACTATTGGTATGACCTCAAGTAAGCCACTAATAGCCATTTGCCTCAGTTTCCTCAGCTATAAAATGAATAAAGGTGTTGGGCTTAATAGTCTGTAAAGTCCTTTTTTAACTCTTTATCTACTACTATCTCTATGATATAGCATGCATTGTTAAAAAGACTGGTTCAGGATGTGAGTACAGTTATAAATACAAAACCATTTTTTTTCTTTGAACTTGGAAACTATGGGCATAAAATTCTGTACTTCATTAGCATCATGCTCCAATTTATTAATAGGTTCAGGATACTATGTTTCCTGAGTTTCCCAGAGTAGTCTTCATCTTGGTCACTCTATTACTTAGTGTATTATGTCCATGGGACTGTCTACATGGTAAAGGAACAGCTGGAGAGCTGACTCTCTCCTTGAGGCCACTGTTGGCTTCAACTCTTAAAGCCTCAGCAGACTATTGGGCTTGGATACAAGTGTAGTAGGTTGCACTAATTAATCAATTTTATTTTAGTTTCCATGCTCTGAAGTTGGGGTTTTGTCATTTAGCATGCAAATTTATGCAAATGAAAATTCAAATACATGCAAACTGATATGCAAATATGTGTCCCTGGATTTGCTAGGAGGAAAAAAATCTGGTAGCCCTACTGTAAGTTCCTAAAAGGCAGTTGGAAGAAGGGAAACAGAACTTAAACCACTCTCCTAGTTTGATCTGCCTTTCATTTGCTAATATATGCAAAGTTGAAAATGAAAATAAAAACATGTTTTACTTCGGTTGTTCCCTGTGTTGTAAAATAGAAAGCTGAAAATCTGTAACAATAAGGGAGCAAAATCTGTGAGGCTCCTCCTAGAGATAAGAATTTCAAAGTTGTGCTCGTTCCAAAATGCATCAAATCTTCCAAGAGGAAGTTTTCTAGCTTGAACTAGAACCATTTGGATCTCCAATTCAATTTAAAGTATCCTGGCAAATGAACTTAGAGCCCCAGATGCAAATATTCATTTCTTAAGCTTTAGTTAGGAGGTAGAGGGCTTAGGCAGGAGCAATGAGAAGAGAAGTTTGTAGGAGGAAAGTCAAACAAGGCAAATTACAATTGATTTAATTCAAATTCAAATGAAACAAATATTTATTGATTGCCTACTATGTGTGAGCACTGTTTACTGACTAAAATGTTCATCATTTACACGAGCTGAATTTAAAGAACTGAATGGTTCTTTTAAAAGTATAAAGCAGAGCAGATCACTAAAGTAGAATGCAAAATTGCCTTTTAAATTTAAATATACTGAGAGGAAGGGGAATCAAATGCAATACTTATAGAATATGTCTGGTGGTATTAAATTATCTGGAGTATGTACAGTCCTTTGCAAAGGTATGAAATAGTGGAAACAGGTTAAACTAAGAAAGAAGCATGGATGAGGGGTTCAGATGGCTTAAGTTCTGGTTCTTACTAGATAATTGTATGTGAAAATGGGATAGTCACCTATCCTCCCCGATACCAACTATTCATCTGAAAAATAAAAAAACATAATAATATCTTCTCTGACTCACAAGCTTTTATGAGGATCTAATGAGTCAATGTATTTGACAACTCTTATGAAATTAAAAAATAACACAAAAATAAACCGTGGACATGTGAAGTATTATTAGAGTGAGGTTTATGAAAGACAAATTCTCCCTTCTCTTCCCTCTTGAATCTTTTCCACCACTATCCTTCCTGCCCAGTACCTATGTTACCTTCAAGCTGCTTCCAATGAAGCAGATAGTCTTCATAGGAGAAACTCATGCTTTATATTTATCTCTACAGCCATTACTTGTTTAAAAATAAAAATAAAATGAAAAATAAGGACTTGTCTGATCCAAGTCTCTTTTCCATCTCTCTAACCAATGAAGATTGTAGGATCACAGTCATTTTCAGGTCTTACACACAGCTTACATGTCTATTTTACTGAGTGCCTAGTATGAAGAGTAAGACATTATGCCAAGCACTGTGGGAGATAAAAAGATGAGTTGGACATGACCCTGACCTTTGAGGATCCTACTTACTGTAGCATCATGAGGGAAACAGTGGAGCCAGATCTAAATGAAAAGAAAGGAAGTTACTGTGGGAGAGAGAAGCTTAAAGCTCCATTCTTACTGAAGCAAACAGGGTTAAGTGACTTACCCAGGGATCCTATTGTTTTTCAATTCTTCTGATCAAATCATGAGGAAAGAGAGGGGAGGCACATTCGACTTGGAGGTAAAGGCAGGGAAGAAAGAATTAAAGTCTCAGAAAAAAAGACATCAGAGGAACACACCTGAAAAAAGAATCTCTATAATATCCCTTACAGGTAGACTTCTACAGATGGAGAAATCATTGCCTTACAAATACAGTCAAGAAGTATATAAATTATATATACAAGTAAGTATATGCTTACTACATGCCAGTCACAGTGTTAGGTTTTGATGATATGAAGACAAAAAATGTCTCTGCTATCAAGAAATTCACATTCTAATGGGGAATACAACATGAATAAATAGGGCCTTTTAATAGACAAATACATTAATAGACAAATATTTAAGGTGGGATTTGGACTGAATCTTAAAGGAAGCCAAGAAAATGAAGTGGTAGAAGTGAGGCAAACATGTGGGACAACCAGTTCAAAGAAATAAAGATGAATGATGGAAAGTCATTTAAAGAACAGCAATTAGCCTCTACATCTAGGTTGTAAAATTGTGGAATGGGCAGTTAGGTGGCACAGTGGATAGAGTGCTAGATGTGGATTCAGGAAGACCTGAGTTTGAATCCATCCTCAGATACTTGCTAGCTGTGTGACTCTGGGTAAGTCACTTAACCCTGTTTGCTTCAGTTTATTTAACTGTAAAATGAATTGGAAAAGGAAATGGCAAACCACTTCAGTGTCTTTGCCAAGGAATCCCTGAAGAACTGACATGACTGAAGCAACTGAACAACAACAAATTGTGGAACAGATTTGTTAGAAGACTTAAAAGTTAGTAAATATTTTAAATTACAGAAGGCTTTATATTTGATGTGAGATGTATCAGGGAGTCACTGTAGTTTATAAAGAGAGACACAGCTAAACATGTTGTAGGAAAACCCCTTTGGCATCTAAGCTTGGGTGACTGGGAGGAAGGTAGTATTCTTGAAAGTAACAGCAAAGTTTGGGAGGAAAATGATAATGAGTTTGATTTTAGATATGTACATGTGAGGTGCCTTCATTCAGTTCAAGATTTCCTAATAGGCAGTTTATTATACTTAGTTATACTCTAGTATAACTCGGGATAGATACTAAGATCTGAGAATCATTTTTATAAAGATGCTAATTGAACCCATGGCAGCTGAAATGATCTCACCTGGGATTTTATACACTGATGCCCAAGGCTTATTTTCTTTCAAGTTAAATATCCCCCACCACCCATCTTCAAACAGTTCATCTTTGGCATGGTTTTGAACTCCCTTATGTTGTTGGTCATCATATTTTATATAGGTCTTTCCTAAAATGCGATGAACAGAAACAGACCACTCAGATGTATTCCAACCAAGTCAAGGAAGACCAGACTATTTACCTTCCTCATTTTGAACCTTAGGATTATTTTCATCCCATTCAAATGTCATTATTTGGCCCCTGCTTTTATTAATAGGCATAAAGCGAATCAGAAACTTTTTTGGATGCAGAGTTTTGTCATCCCTCATGGGGATAGTGCCCATCACTATCTCCTGCACATTTGATTAGCATGTCACTTATGCCTCTAACCAAATAATTTATAAAAAGTGTTGAAGAACTCACACAGGTCATGAAGTCCAACCATTACCCAAAGCGTGATTCTCACCTACAACTCTGACAAACTGTCATCCAGGTCCAGATAACTCACTGCTGCCTGAGGCATAGCTTTCCAGTTTGGCTAGACTATGATTGTCACCATTTCTGTTTGTTTGTTTTCTTAACATTAGGTTGAAATTTGCCTCAACAATGCATTGGTTTTACTTTTGCCCCCCCAGGCCAAGCAGAAAAAGCCTAATCCCTTTTGCACGTGACAACATGCATGCCAACTAATGTCTATAACAGGGCAGTACAATTAGCTAAACTATTAATTATCCTTTTATTTACCAATCAGATCTAAAGAGCAAGTGTTAGGTTGAGTAACCCATCCTTAATCACAGATGCTTCTATTAAAAGAAAAAAAAACCTTAAATTTGCCTCCATGGTATGTGAAATTCAAATATTACTTTATTCATTAATGGTCACTGGTGGCGCAGCCTTATTAGTTAGATAAACACTTGCTTCCTTGGACAGTAAGCAGAGAATTCACATATTGGGTCATTAGTCTTCCCTCACAGAGACAGAGCAAGGCTGCTCTGTTTCCACTACAGAAGATAGGTCAGGCATGGAGCTTGCCACTCTCCCATCGTGACCTGAACCAGATGAAAACGTAATTGTGAAATGCTTAATAAAACAAATAAAAACAATAAAATATAGATGACATTGCATTTTATAGCTGGTTTGATATGATGTCTACAGGGAACCCTAGGAAAGACTTAAGTGGCCCCGTTTGTAATTGATCTTGACACCCCTGCTCTAGACACTTGCTTCCCAGTTCCGTATCTCCACCCTTATCTACTCACCTGAACTTCAGGCTTCGGTGGTCACTTTCCTGTTAGATATTTATATTTGTATACATGAATTTCATCTCAAACACAAGATAAATAATCCAAATTTGTACCCCATTCTCAATTTAATTAATTCTCTTGACTTGTTTCCTTATTTCTTGTAATAGGGCTGTTAATTTGTTGGTTTATTATTTTCCTGACTGATGTGCTAAGAAGTAGAATGGTATATTTAATAGAAAGCTGACCTTAGAGCAGGAAGAAAATGAATTTAAGTCTTAGCTTTAATACATACTTATTTGTGAATTAAGACAAGTCATGTAACAGCTGAGTTACCTAGGAAAAACTCTAAGACTATAAGTGGCAGAGAAGATGCCAGCCTTCTACTAAGTATACTCATTCAGGAGCGTACTATCCCAGTGAAATCATAATTCTATTCCCTCCCAAAAATGTCAAATCTTTTATCTTGGATAATCTATTTCTAATTGAAGGACAGCTAGATGGAGCTATAGAAAGTGTTGAGTCTCGAAGCAGGAAGATCTGAGTTCAAATTTGACCTCAGACATGAGGTCTATGTGACCCTGGACAAATCACTTAACATTATTTTCCTCAGTTTTCTCATATGTAAGAAGAGCTGGAGAAGAAAATGACAAACTACTTCAATATCTTTGCCAAGAAAACCTGTAAAGGGGCCATAGTCAGATGTGACTGAAATAACTGAACAACAAAAATCCATTTCCTTTGTCATTGAGTCCTGCATAAGGAATAAGAAAATTTGACTTTGAATGCTACTTCATAGCTGTAGAATAACTGAGTAACATATATAATGTCTTTGAAACTTAGTTTTCTTAGCTGATAGATGAGAAGAATACTTACATAAGTAATCTCTAAGGATTTTTTGTAAGAATCAAATGAAACATGTAAAGCGGTGTGTAAATTGTAAAGCATTATAGGTGTATTAGCTATATTCAGATAGTTACCAAGTCCTTTTAAATCTTTTTCTGAAACTTCTCACACACACACACATGCACACACACATGTGCAGACACCCAAACACATGCACACACAGACACACACATGCACGCACACACACATACATATGCTTTCCCTTCCATTCTCCCTGACAATGGTTTATTATTCCTTCTGTTGTTGTTTCCTGTTCAACTCTTTGTGACCCTATTCAGGGTTTTCTTGGCAGAAATACTGGCATGGTTTGCCATTTACTTTTCCAGCTCATTTTACAGATGAGGAAACTGAAGCAAGCAGGGCTAAGTGACTTGTCCAGGGTCACATAACTAATAAGTGTCTGAGGCTGGATTTGAACTCAGGTCTCCCTGACTCTAGGCCAGGTGTTGCATCCACTGTACCACCTACCTGGGCCTCACCATCAGTTCCCTCATGCATAGTTCATAACACAGAGAGTTTTGTTGTACTACAGCACCATTCTGGATATAGCCATTTCCTACATTAAAAAAAAAATTTCAGTGACAATACAGTCAAAGAATAAAGTTCAAATTCTTCAGATTGATAGTCCAGGATCTTCATAATCTGGCTCCAATCAAGCTACTAGCTGTATCTTCTACTGACCCCCCTAAACTGAATAAGTATTTTTTTCATTTTTCCCTTTACACTCTATATTTACAGTGTCTTTCCATTTTCTACCCCTAAGAGTTAGATTATCCCTCTCTCCTCCCTGCCCTTCCCTGCCATATCCTACTCACCCAATTTATCTTAAGAGATTCCTTGACTGTCATTCAGATGCTATTCCCCTACTTCCTAATGTCTTATTGCCATTCCTCTCCACCTGCCCCTCAGAATGCTGGACCCACCCACTCAACGCTATCTAATCCTGCTACTCTCCTCTCCAGAGTGCCTACTCCACAGGCAACACATTTGTTTATATCTTAAACCTTTTCCTTTCCCACTCTTTTCATCTTCTGGTTCTCACTGAGCCCTCCTGTTGACCTGGCTTACTGGTCATGTTTTGTTTTTTGCTTTGTTTTCTTTGGTTTTATTTTGTTTTAGCCCTGCATGTACTTTCATTCATTACCGCTACTCATCTATCCAAGTGGGTGAGTTGGATAATTTCCTTTGCTTCTTCCAGTTTTTCCTCTGCCACCATCATCAGTGACTCCTCCTCCTTTGAGGTTCCCTCACTTCACCTCATGACCCAAACAGAATTCTGACCAAACTCTGTTCTTTATCCACACAGTGATTTCCAGTTCCTTGACCCTTTGGTTCTCTCTCAGGATGTTGCTACTAGGCTAGCCGATTTCTTTCTGTCTTGATCCATTTCAACTCTTCACCATTCTCTTCTCTTTAGTCCCTTTAAATCATATTACCAACTTTGCCCTGCCTGGAAACACTATCACCTTTGCTCGTATGTACCTGTTACATAATGGAAGTGAAGAAAATCACAGTATTGTGCTGATTGGGTCCAAGACAAATTTATGTTACATAATCTCAAGTGGGCTCTCACCACCACAAAACCATTATTTTATACCTCCCTAATTGACTCACTATACTTCTTATTGCCACAGCTCTTTTAATAATTTTCATGTTTCCTCAAACCTCCCATGGATCTGTACTCATTCTCTCAGATGACAAATTCACCTCATATTTTACTGAAAAAAATTAAACCACTCAGCAAGGTCTTCTCTTTTTCCTCCCTCTTCTTCATCTCACATCTCTCAGATGCCTTCTGCCACCATTTTATCCTTCAGCTCTATGTTACATGAAGAGGAAACTTTTATCCTTGTGAAGGCAAATCCATGGACCTGCACGAGTAACCCCATTCCATCCCATATTCTCTAAGAGATTGCCTTCTCTGCTATTTCCATTATCTCACTTCAGTCTTTCTCTTTCTACTGGCTGCTTCCTTACTTCTTTTACTTCCAACACACCCATATTATCTCCATCCTTCAAAAAACACCAACTTAATTTAGGTTTCCACTATCATTTTCCATGTCTCCTGTCTTTTGTGTCTTAATTTCCTAAGAAAGCTGTCTACAATTGGTGCTCCCCCTTCCCATATATATGTGTATATATGTATATATGTGTGTGTGTAAATACTGTGTATAAACACTTAATAAATGTAGTGTATGTATGCCATGTTGTATGTACATATACATGTACGCATATGTGTATGTTTGTATAGTTTGCACATAGTTGTTTGAATTTTTCTTCCTTACTAGATCTTGAGTGTTTTTTAAGTTTTTCCTTTTTGTTGTCTCCCTAGAACTTAGTAAAGTGCCTGAGACATAGCAAGCACTTAATGTTTATTGACTCATTAACTGAGTCATCCTTCAAGTCCCCAGTGAAATTTTAGCTTTTTCCTGAAGACCTTCTAGCTTATTTGAACTCGTAATGATATTCTCCTCCCACTGCATCTTTTGTTCTTGCCATTATTAATGCTTTAGGAGAGAGAGAGAGAGAGAGACAGAGAGAGAGAGAGAGAGAGAGAGAGAGAGGGAGAGACAGAGAGAGAGAGGGAGAGACAGAGAGAGAGAGAGAGAGGGAGAGACAGAGAGAGAGAGAGAGAGAGAGACAGAGAGAGAGAGACAGAGAGAGAGAGAGGGAGAGAGAGACAGAGAGAGAGAGAGAGAGAGAGAGAGGGAGAGAGAGAGAGACAGAGAGAGAGAGAGAGAGAGAGGGAGAGGGAGAGGGAGAGACAGAGAGAGAGAGAGAGAGAGAGAGAGAGAGCAAAAACTGAGAGAATTCCAAATAAAACTACTTTGATATACTGCTATCAGATGTTATACAAAAGAACAGCAGATGACACAGCTTTTGTTACCCTCCAAAAAAGTTTGACCAATATAAATCTATCATTACAACAGGGAGGGAAAACAATACCCAGAAAATAAAGATGAAAGCACATGATCTTATTCAGCAAAGAAATATGGAAGCCAAAGGCAAGTGTTTTAGAAATACATTTATTCATAAAAAAGAAAAGGAAATTGAAAGATTATGTTCATTATTAACACATAAAATAACAAAAAAGCAGCATGTGGAAATTAAAATTTTACAACAAATGCAAGAAATTTTAAAAATTAAAAAAAAATTATCATCCCTTTGCTATATGCCAAGTAATAGGATAAGCAGTGAGAATGGAAATACTAAAGTAAGACAGTCTTTGTCCTTAAAAAGCTTACATTCTTGGTAAGAACTTGGTGAGAGACTCAACTATGCATAGTCAGACTGAAAAGCATTGAAGGGTGGAGCTCAAAAGACTATAAAAATCAGATCAAAATGGAATAAAATGCAAATGTTTTATAATTAATTATTTTTTTAGCCACTAAGTGGTATAGAGTCATCATCATATTTTGATTTAAAATCTCACTCCCCAAGATGCTATATACTAGTTTGTTATGAAATGTAAACAGGTAGACAGTAATTTCTAAGCCCCTAAGGAAATAGAAATGTTGCTCATGAAGGAAACGTAGAAAAACTCTCTGGGCTAAGGTACAAGGAAAAGGTTTGAGCTTGTGGTGACACAATTTCAAAAGTATTGAGTAATCATTTCACCAGGAATCTAAAAAAATTAGAGGTTGACAAAAAATTGAAAAAAAATCAAGACTGTATTGTTACCACTCCCCCTCAAAACACACACACAGTATCAGAATATTAAAAACCACTGATCCATATGCCTATGTTTTCACTTCTGCAAACATTTATTAAAATTATCTCTACATGTATAAAAGACAGCATTGATAATGATATAAGATGGTGGCAAGCAGTTTTCTAGGTGAAATTTTACACAAGATCATGTCTTTATTGTCATACAAATGATTAATAAATATGAGGAATGTAATATTCCTCTCATTGCTTGTAGACAATGAATAGAAAAAAATCATTTCATTCATATTCACATTCATTCAGCATTCCCTAAAGATATGGCATATATATATATATATATATATATATATATATATATATATATATATGTATATAGTCAACAATATGATTAGTGATATCAAAAAAAAGCACAAAACAGGGAGGCATGTGTTCTTCAGAGGCATTGGTCACTGTCGTGGAAGAGGCTGACCCAGAAGGAGTTCAAATTTAAGGATTCTACAATATATAATGAAATCTTTTAGATGTTTCTGTTTGTAGATAAAACTATACTGATTGCATTAGCCATAGAACATTCCAGAACTTCCTAAAATTCACAACGCAATCACTTAAAAATATTTTTTTATCTGAACCTACACAAGAAACATCAAGTGGTTGAAAATTTCTGTTGTTCAGACTATGATATACAATTTGAGGAACTACCCAAAGAGTTGATCTATATATAAATCTTTCTTGGAAAGATGATACAAAAGAATCCTATGCTTGGCCAGGAGTTGACCAAAAGAAGATCATCAGACTGGATTTTAAATAATTCTTTTTCTTTAACCTTTTATTACAAGGTTTCTTCATCTTATACATTTAAAAGAATGGTGCTCCAAAATGCATAGTCAAGTAAAACCGATCTTCACATTAGCCATGTCTAAAAGTATTTGTCTTACTTTGAATCTTGAGGCTATCACTTTCAGAATAATGGATGGTTATTGCATTTATCTTTTTTTAAAGTTATTTTTACTTTATTGTTAGTGCATCAATTGTTCTCTCAGTTCTAATCATTTTACTCTGTTTATGTCTTTCCCAATTTCTCAGAAATGATTCCTTTGATCATTTCTTACTGGGCAATTCTATTCCATATATGCCTATACTACAGTTTATTCACATTCCTCAGTTGATTGCTAACTTCTAGTTCTTCACATTCACAAAAACAACTTTGTAAATTTTTTTTGCACACATAGGTCCTTATAGTCTTTATTTGATATTTATTTGTACATAGACCTACTAGTTGCCAACACTACATCAAAGGCAGACTTTTGGGGGTATAATTATTAATTGTTTTTAACAATAAATTGACAAATTCACAGTTTTACCAACAGTACGTTAGTGTGTCCAAATGTAATTTTTCTTTTGTCATCTTATGTATTCCTTTAGGTATGAGGCAAAATCACAGAATGGTTTAATTGTCATTTTTTTAATTGTTAGCGATGTGCAGCGCTTTTTTTTATTATGGATGTTGATAGATTGGATTTTTCACTTGAAACATTTCCTGTTCATATACTTTGACCATTAATTAATTTAAAAACAGTTCTTTTTATAAAGTTGAATCAGTTCCACATATGTCTTGGAAATAAGATATTTGTCAGGATGAATAAAAACACCTCAATTCAAGGATCCTCCCCTACACTTTCCCTTCTGATCAGATTTGTTTGTATTAAAAAAAAATCCTTTAAAATTACATAATTAAAAATGTCCATTTATCTCTTGTGATTGTCTCTATTCTTTATTTGGAAATAAACTCTACACCTCTCCAGAAATCAAAACTTAATCCTTCCCTGTTTCTCTAATTTAAAGTGTGACTTTGTATCAAAATTATATAGCTATTTGGAGCTTATGTTAATAAATGCAATGAGGTGTTGTTCTAAACCTAATTTCTGCCCATGGAAAATGCTAAGTTCTCTCCCTGTCTTCCTCCTAAACCAGCCTATCTTGTATAGGAAGCCTTCCCAATCAATTTGAATTCTAGTTTCCTCCCTCTGTTGATTTTTTTTCCTATTCTGTATATAGTTCATTTGTATACATATTTTTGAATGTTGTCCCCATCTCATTGGATTGTGGGTTCCTTGAGGACTGCAATTGTTTTTTGCCTTTCATTGTATCCCCAGAGTTTGACATTTAACAAATGCTTATTAGCTGACCTTTGTGAAACTCTCTTCCATATGGATTCTATGTTAGATTTCCTTTATGATGCTATAGAAAATTTTGGAAAGAGCATCTCTCTGCTGTATTCCTTGCTTGATAATAAAATCAGAGGGTCATAGAATGAGGTTATTTCTATTATAATATCCCTTACAAGGATCCCCAGTTGATTCAGACATACCTTGACAGGTACCTTGTTGAATTAGAGACCTTAGTCTGCTAAGTCTAATTCATTATTACAGTCAACAGAGAATAAGCACAGTAGAACCTTGGACATTCTCTACCTTATGATCAGTTACATAATAGTAAAGATATAATTTGCTATAGAATATCTCTAATGAAAGCCTACTTGTTCCCTTCTAATTCTTCTTCAAGGACGCCTTGGATGTGGGTGTTACTTATGACATTTTGTCCATATGAGAAAGTAAACATTTTTCAATGCTTATCAGAGTTTACTTGATTAACTTTTTTTTGAGAGGGCATAATAAGGTCTATATTCCATTACCACCTTCCCCCAGGTACTTCAGCAACAATCCCTCAATGATCTGAAAATTTTGTTACTTTTAGCATGCTCCTGCTCTAGGTACACTTGCTAACTAATCTTTGTTTACTTCAATAACTTTTCCAGTTTTTCAAGACTCAACTCCCGGACTATGATGTTAAAGATCAAATGTCCTTGGGAGTAAAAAGCATTTGTAATAAAAATTTTTACAGATCTTTTCCATCTTCATCTGTTTATTGTCTTCCTTACAAGTTTATCCTTAAATATCCTTGGGGTTGAATTCATTTAGCTGGGTCTCTCACAAAGCTTTATTTAAATTCATTTTTTCTTCTAGTGTTTCTCACTACTTTATGAGGCATAATTGCTCATAATCTCCTATCTTGCTCTGAAAGAGTTTATGAATGAGTTTATATTCTAAATCAATCTTGTCTATGGCTACTACATCTCTCCATTTAGCAAGTAGATCAAGTGTTTTGCTGACTAAATCAGTTTTTAGCCTCTTTTTGTTTTCCTTATTATGGCAGTGGGTTTATATAGGTAAAGTTATAGGAAATTGCTATAATTGGGGACAATACTTTTCTCATTTTTTCCCTTTAATATATCAGTAGCTTGCTGAAATAGCTTAGTTTAGAATTATTTAATTGTATATCATAACATATACTACATCATATCTATCTTTCCATCCATCCCTATATTCTGTTGCTTTTGTACACTCTAGTCAGAGCAGATTTTAAACAATTCTTTACTCTAATTTTTTATTAATTTTAAACTTTATTTCAACAATCAAAGTTAAAGGACAAATATAACAAATCAAATCTCTATTCTAGGTGAACACTTTTTAAATATTTGAATATAGGGGCATGTTTGCATTCATGTGGTCTTGTATTAGTCTTTAACTTATGGAATTTGGAAAAAATCTTATTCTAGAATTAGTTGTATCAACAATACTCATAGCATTGTACAATTATTAGCATCAAAAATGGTCCCTGATGTTGGTATTCTTAGATCCATGGTAACTGCTTCCAGTGGAATCAGTAGTTGATGGGAACATGGCTATGCTGGTTTTGCCTACAGAATTCCTATTCTCCTATTATGTTATTTCATCATTGTTCCTCTTTTAATTTCTCCAAAATCATTCCTCTTGCTTCTGTAATGATTAGTTCTTTTGGTGAGTGTAAATGTAGTTCTCAGATACTCATTCACAATGTCTTTCTATAAGAAATGCTATTTTTGCACCACTGATGACTGAAGGAATATATCAACTAGCAAAACATTCCTGATCCTGTATTTGCAGAAGAGACCCGAAATAGTTTAAAAGTAGAAAGCACTATTAGGAGATTAGACATGAAAGTCAGAAAACATTTGAGGATGGAATGAGGTGCATAATATTATATCTATTATATTTTCATGTTATTGGCTTCATGGAGGAATCATTGAAGGATCTGAAGACTTTTTTTGAAACAATCTTTATTTCACAGAATCAAAAAAAAAACGAGTTTAGCAGCTATATAAATTGAGTCATATCAAAAAATATGACTTTTCTCTTTTCCATTAGCACATAACCAATAACTAGTTAGCCTCTAGTTGAGTATGAAATGGGTGGGGGAGATAGTATCTCCTGAGGCAGCCTATATCACTTTATCATAGCTCTAATTACTAAGAAATTGTCCTATATATCAAGCTCAAATTCTTTTCTTTCACTTGTTTTGCTCTCTGGGGTCAAATACAATGAATCTATTATTTATTTCACCTGATAGCCCTTCAAGTTGAAAACAACTATTATGTCCACCCAAAGTCATCTTTTCTCCATTTTAAATATTCTCATTTGTTGTAACTGATCCTCATGAGGCATGAACTTCACATCTTTCTTTATCCTGGTTGTCTTCTGCAGGATACCGTCTAGCTTCAGGCTCCTTTCTAAATAATAGTATCAAGAACCCTTCAGGTAGGGAGAGGATGGTGATTTTACTTTTAAGTAAACAAAAAACAACATATACTCATAGAATATTAAAGGGGTAAAACATTTTGTAGGCTTCTTTCAATGTGAAAAACCTCCTGCAAGTTTTCAGACAGTCAAAAGGAAGAGAAAATTCCCCTTACCTCTTTTATCCTCTCTAAACCAACACTTCTATAATGTTATGATATGTTGCCTTGAACTGAGCAGTCCTCAAATTGGATAAAGCCCACTATATGGAAGAGAGTGGGCTAGTTCCATTAATAGGCAGAATAATCAGGGACATGTATACATAGTTTAATTTGATGTTCAATACAAAGCCCAGTTGCCACAAACCATCTTGCCAGTGCTATAAACTCCAAAAGTAAGACCCCTTTTTCTTCTCTATTTTTGATAGATAATTAATATCTTGGAAATCAGAGATATTAGCCATTGGGCATACTGATATTATGCTTTTATGCAGCACTGGGTGGTAGGGATGAAGAGGTACAGTAAGTTTATATTCTAGGTAGTTATTGGCTACCACACCAAGAAGGTCAAGTTCTAATGGATGTGGTCCTTTGGATAGATGGATGCATAGGCAAGAGTTCCAAAGAAAGAGAAGAGGCCAAAAGCAAAAGAAATATGGTGAGGTATACTTAGGAGAGAAAATCCTTTTCTCTGTCTTATTCAGGGACTGGAGCCACTAGACGCATAGAATTACTATATTCTGTATTTTGAGAGTTAGGCTACCTCCATAGTCCAGGTGAGAGCTCTTGTGAGGGGAAAATAGATTAGTTTTTCCCATATCCAGTTAGCCATACAACCTGAGCCTAGTTAGTGCCCTCATCAAGATATAGTTGTGGTGGGAGTTATGGTATAGCAGGATGAGGCTCAGGATGGGAATTAGATGACTGCCTTATTACACTGTAACACGATCTGATATCTAAAGTGTTAACTACGTCTACCAGGAAGCTGGGGCTGGAAGGAGAAATCTTTTTGTTTATATTTATTCTTCTCTTTCTCCTCTTCTTTGTTCCTTGCTTACTTCCAATCTAATTCCAATCATAATATAGAAATTATTTTACCTGGGACATCGTCAGTTATATTGGTGGGATCGGAGGAGGGGGATGTCAGTTGCACAGAGGACAGTCAATCTTTTTGAAGGTGAAGACTTTTTTTTTCTTTTAATGGTACAGGAAGTAGCCTGTCACATAGGCCACACAATCACTTCTGCCTGGAAAAGAATGTGGGATTGAGGAGAGGGTCATAGTGACAAAACCTTAAATATGATAGGTAGAAGAAGCTAGCCTTGTGATACCACTAATGTAGATACAACCAGGGAGTGAGACTTCAGGATAAAGTCACATTAAGGAGCTAGTCTAACCAATTGGGGAGAAAACAAACCCTCTCAGATGTTAGCAGCCTGGGATAATACTTAAGTCCCCATTTCCCTTGCTATAATGATGGTTCTAATTCTCAAAAATGAGAAACTAAACTCAGGGATCTTTGAATGCCCTTTCCAGGTCGAATGATGATTTCTATGATGACTTCTTGACTTTCTGACTGTACCACTGATTCTTAGACTGAGACTAAATCATATAATGGAGGATTGATGAAGAGATTAAAAAAAATGTGTATCACTGTTAATTTTTCTAAATAATGATATGAATGTGTAGGTATTTATTGAATATCTACTACATGCAGGTATCATACTAGACTAGGCAATGTGTGGTGTACAAAATTATATAAAGTTGGGTCCTTGAAATTTATATTTGAGTATATAAGGGAGTATAAGACATGGACATAAAAAAGCAAGGGGAAAATTATGATTTATGATAAATTCAAAATGGGTGATAGAGAAAAGGGAAAATTTTAGAGGAAGACAAAAATCAGATTATCAGGAAAGAAAGGGTAAAAGAAAGGATTTGAGCCGATCCTGGAAGGATCACTAGAAAACAGCTGGTTTGACTATTTTGCTTGCTGAACTGACTGTTTTGTTATTCAGCAGACATCATAATTCAACTTTCTACAAATCTCTCCAAATTCCCAATTCTCCCATTGCTAAGAACTCTCCAAAGACCAGCTCTTCTTTGAGATATCTTGGCTTCCATCAACACTTCCTTGTGTGACAATCTGTCCTTTCTCAAGTCATTTAGAGTGTGGAAACTCCTTGGGGCAAGAACTCTGTTGGTATTCAGTACAGCTCAGACTAGACTCTGCAGGGCTGGGTACATTTGTGGCATTTCACAGAGAACAAAAAATAAGGATCAGGTCACCTTAGCTAATTCATCTAATTGTTTCCATTAATAATTAATTTTAATTTTGTTTAATTAAAGTTATAAAGTGGATTGAGCTGAAGAAGCAATTGGATTGGCTTAAACCAGAATCAGCTCTATGACTCAGATACCTGAGGTGTTCAGATATCTCTTAACAACTTGAATCTCCAAATGTGCTGTCCCTTACTAAGTTTCTTAAGCAATATTATTAAGCAATGCATAATTTCTGACAAAATGGTAGGTACGTCAATATAAAAAGTGAAAAAATAAAATGGTAGCCATTGAGAGATGAAAAGATGAAAAGAAATCTCTCCATATATAGATTCACATGTTTACTGATATTGCCCAAATTTCTAATTCTAAGATGGGTCATATCAAGTCACAGATGATTAAAATGTTTTATATGTATTATCTATGTATATATATACATATATATATTAATATGTACTATAATAAATTATTTTCTCCATAATGATCTACTATAGTTCCTCTAAGGGATATAGTATATATTACATAGGCTAAGACATTCCATTGTGTCATAAAGATGTTTTAATAAGAAGAATATACAGTGGTAGTAGTAGGAGGAGGAGGAGGAGGAGGAGGAGAAGAAGGAGAAGAAGAAGAAGAAGAAGAAGAAGAAGAAGAAGAAGAAGAAGAAGAAGAAGAAGAAAGAGGAGGAGAAAAAAGAGGAGAAAGAGGAGAATAGCATCATAGAGTTTAACACTGAAAGGTATTTTGAAGATTATGTAATCTGGTGGGTCAAACTCAAATAGAAACGGGACATTAAACATACATGAGGATCCCCTAAGGTCAAATACAGACTTAGAAAACCACATATTAACATTATTTATGTTCTATTGCATTTTTATTTATTTTGTTAATTATTTTCTAATTATATATATTTTCATCTGGTCCAGGCTAAAATGGTGAGTGTCGATGAAGTATTACAGGCCTCAGTCTGTGGGCCCCAAATTTGATACCTACAATCTAATGCAACCCCTTCATTTTTTAGATGAAATCACTGATGTCCAGAGAAATTTCATAATTGTCCAATATCATACAGATAGCAAGGTAGCAAGTAGATTTTAAAAAAAGCAAAACACTTTCAAAAAGTGTTTTCACTTTTAATTTTTTCTCTCTTCTCTCAGGAGTCTTATTTAGTAGTTTGAAGAGTTATTATCTAAGTAGAAACTGAAAAAAAGCTGAGTAAAACTGTCTCTAGCAATAATGCAGGTAATTAGTGAATGTCTCAGGATGAGCACTATTAACTCTTTGTCCAGCGTGTTGCCCTGCTATACTAAGATGGTGTGTTGTGTGAATGCAAGTGCCCCTTGTATTAGTGGATTTACCACTGTGAGTGTTCCCATGGGTCACTACATTTCATGGAACCTCATCTCAGCTGATGTCTCCTAGGTGGGCTTCCTCAGTCATGCTTGTAGTTAACACTGGCTTCAAGCACATGGAACAAAAATATTTTTTCCCTTGGGGAGCCAAGATGGTGGAGTAGAAGGACGAACCTGTAGAAACTCTCCCCCCACAATAGCTTATAAAACACCTGTAAGAAACGACTCTAAACAAATTCTAGAGCAGCAGAAACCACAAAACGACAGAGTGAAAGAGATTTCCAGTTCAAGACAGTGTGAAAGGCCAACAGGAAAGGTCTATCACAAAAGGCTTGGAGCAGAGCACAGCCTGGCCTTGGCCATGCTATGTGGCAGGGACAGGATCAGAGCAGGCTTCACAGTGCAACCTGTAGCAGCAGTTTCCAGATTGCTCAACCCAAAAATGCAAAAGACAGCTTTAAAGATCAGTGACAAATCTCTTTCACCTGGGGGAGAAGGGAATATGGTCTGGCTCTGCCAGCAGCAGCCACTACAGCAGTAGCATCCATTTTTGGAGCTTTTGACTTAAATACCCTGGGGGAATTGAGCAGCCAGTCTGGGTCTCAGTCCTGAGTGGCAATCCCAGGGTGAGGAGAAGTGCTGACTGGTGGAGCTGGTGGAGGCTCTGGACAGGGAATCCTAATAGCAGATCCTGGGCAGAAGAGTGCTTGTGGTTGTTCTCAGACCAGAGCACAGGCAAGGAGAGGAGTAACTCCTCTCCCTTGAATGCGCCACCTTGGAGGAACTGAGTACTTACAGGTACCCAGAGTATACCCTCCTCTTGACAAAGGACTCAAAAGTCAAGTAACTGGCTCGGAAAATGGCTCAAAAAAGGGAAAAAAACCCTAAGACTATAGAAGGATACTTTCTTGGCAAACAGATATTTTCATCCATCCTTAGGATGAGGAAGAACAATGCATACTATCAGAGGAAGAACTAAAATTCAAGGCTCCAGCATCCAAAACCTCCAAAATAAATATGTAAATATGCAATGATTTCAGGTCATGGAAGAAGTCAAAAAGGATTTTGAAAATCAAGTAAGAGAGGTGGAGGGAAAATTGGGAAGAGAAATGGGAGTGATGCAAGAAAATAATGAAAAGTGGGTAAACAGCTTGCTAAAGGAGACCTCAAAAAATTCAGAAGAAAATAACACCTTTAAAAATATGCTAGCTCAATCGGGAAAAGAGATCCAAAAAGCTAATGAGAGGAAGAATGGTTTGAAAAGCAGTATTAGCCAAATGGAAAAGGAGGTTCAAAAGCTCATTGAAGGAAATAGTTCTTTAAAAATGAGAATGGAGCAGACAGAAACTAATGACTTTATGAGAAACCAAGAAATTACAAAACAAAACCAAAAGAAAGAAAAAATAGAAGACAATGTGAAATATCTCATTGGAAAAACAACTGACCTGGAAAATAGATCCAGGAGAGACAATTTAAAAATTATGGAAATGCCTGAAGAGCCCATCATCTTCCATGAAATTATTGAGGAAAACTGCCCTGATATTCTAGAACCAGAAGGTAAAATAAATATCAAAAGAATCCACCTCCTGAAAGAGATCCAAAAAGAGAATCTTCTAGGAATATTGTAGCCAAATTCCAAAGTTCCCAGGTCAAGAAGAAAATAATGCAAGGTGCTAGAAAGAAACAATTTGAGTATTGTGGAAATACAATCAGGATAATAAAAGATCTGGCAGCTTCTACATTAAGGGATCAAAGGGCTTGGAATATGATATTCCAGAAGTCAAAGAAGCTAGGATTAAAACCAAGAATTACCTACCCAGCAAAACTGATGATAACACTTTAGGGGAAAAAATGGTTATTCATTGAAATAGAGGACTTTCAAGCATTCTTGATGAAAAGACCAGAGCTCAATAGAAAATTTGACTTTCAAACACAAGAATCAAGAGAAGCATGAAAAGGTAAACAGGAAAGAGAAATCATAAGGGTCTTACTAAAGTTGAACTGTTTACATTCCTACATGGAAAGATACTATTTGTAACTCTTGAAACATTTCTCAGTATTTGGGTAGTTGGAGTGATTATACACACACACACACACACACACACACACACACACACACACACATATACACACACACACACACACACATATAGACAGACAGCATGGGTGA
>CM053769.1:601506006-601626631 GCA_028658325.1 Potorous gilbertii | reverse complement strand
TGGGGAGGCAATGGAGCTCTGAACTTCAAGCAACTGCCCCTGTCCCTCAGGAACTCAAGCCTCTCAGTGCCCCCAACCTCAACTCCATGAGTTGGAAATGGGCAGAATCTGGCCTTCTCTGGAAACCATAGACTCAAAGACCAAAGAGGGTCTAGACACCCATATGTTGTACACAGAAATGGAGAAGAGCACCCTCAGGTTTGAGATAGGTCTGTTACACACACCCACACCCACATACCCCCCCACACACACACACAAGAGATGGTGGACACAGACTGTCCACTGTGAGAAACAGAGGGTAAGGAACATCTTAGGGGATGGGGTGGTGCCCCTAACAGGGGGTCTTTGTGAAAGCAAAATAAAGATTGGTGGGCAATAAAAAAAAAAAACAAAAAAAAAAAGAAATGATCATCAGACTGATCTCAGAAGAAAAAAAAACAACAGAAAGACTTAAATAAACTAATGCAAAGTTAAGCAAGCAGAACCAGGAGAACACACTTAGTAACAGCAATATTGCACCATAATCATTTGGAAATTGTAGCTCTTCTCAACAATACAATGATCCAAGACAATTCCAAAGGACTCAAGATAGAAGATGTTATCCACTTCCAGAGAAAGACTTGATGGATGTGGTTTGAATGCAGAAGGAAGCACACTATTTTTCACTTTATTTTTTTCATGCCTTTTCCCTTTTAGGTCTATGTCTTCTTTCATAATATGATTAATATTTACCTTTATTTGTATATTTAACATAGGTTTTGCATGATTGCACATGTATAACATATCAAATTGATTACCATCTCAGGAAGGAGGGTGGTGAGGGAAGAAAGAATAAATTTGGAACTCAAAATAATAATTAAAAAAGAATGCCAAAATTATCTTGGCAAGTAATTGGGGGAAAATAAGACATTATTAAAAAACTAAACAAACACCTGGCCAACTGCAGTGGTCTCTGAGTGATTCATCTTCTGCTGCTTCCATCATCTCAGATCTTCTAGTTTCTTGTTCTGTTAAAGAAAATCCTTCTATCTGAGCCTCACCCAAGCCTGGTATCTACAAGAAATCATGGGAACTTTTCTACCATATCTGAGTCTGATTGGGACTATCCTTTCACCTCATCTGGCAATGATTATCTACTCTTCACCAAGTTCATGTTTTAGGGCATAGGCCTTTGCTTTCTGAATTCCAACTTTGAGCATGTTTATTCCTCTACATATCCCTCTTCCGCTTATGCTGGATGAGTTTCTTGCATCTATGGGGATGATTGTTATCATGTGTGTGTATAAGTTTGTGTATCTGTGTGTCCCAAGGGCCAATTTCCTGTAAATTCCCAAACCCAGGTTTTTGTTCTGATACACACTGGGTGTGTGATCTTGGTCAAATCTGCTAACTTCCTAGTGCCCTGGGAAACTCTCTAAGACTAATTTGAAGGGAAAATGCTAATCTGTTTCCATTGAGGAAGTGCTTTACTAGGAGCCCCCTAAAACAATGAAATCACAAGTCCAGAAAGTAAGCAAACAAATAAAGAATGAATTAAAATAATAAAATAAAATTAATTAATTAAAATACAATAAAAATATGTGTATATAATATATGTCTACATCCTATCTATATCACCACCCCTATCTTGTGTTATATGTGCATACAGAATACATGCAATGCACACACATAATGTGTATGTGATACTATTAAAAATTATTTTGATAAAAGGCAGAACCAGTTAAGAACAAAACCTATTTACCATTGAAGTTTATTATTTTGTGGACTGGTGACAACTCATGAAGGTAAAGTGTTTGACCAGAGACTTGTTAAGTTTGCCGCACAGTTGACAATCATCACTGAATACAGGAGTTTGTACTCAAAGACATCTCCACTGAATTACATGGGCTAAGGTAATTTATAACATGATTCTTGAGTGTTATGAGCCCTTTTGCCTACTGTGAAGGTGGGACAGTTAATCTGTGGTATAGGGGCTGGCCCATTACAATACAGGAACAAAGTTATATATTTTGGAAAAAGAAAGAGGAATTTTTGGGAGAAAAGAGCAACTTTAAGAGTATAGCCACCTGGATAACTTTACTATGTATATATTTTTGCATTTTTCTTCCATTTCATTATATACATAAGGGGTGGAAATCAAGCATATTGGTCTCTGTTGTAAGGTAAGTGAAGTCTTAGAGTGTGCAAAAGACTGTATTATTATGACTAAACCTGTGTCACAAGATCAGGTGTCTTGTAACTATGAAATTCAATATAAACATTAACTATAACTTTTATGACATCACCTTCTACTCTTCCCTAATCTCACGAACCTGCCTGGGTCATAGGATCTTACAGTCAGAAAGCACTGAACTCTGACATGAACACAGAAATATGGAAAGGATATCAAAGATGCAAGATGAAGGAACTGGAACTTAGTAACTAATTTTTATCTTTATGACATAAGCAGGAATGATCTATGGTTGAGGAGACTAGAAAAATTGTGTTGACCTTGATAAAAATAGTTAAGCCAGGATAGGAAGCTAGTCTTACCAAGAAATATCCTGAGTCTGACAATAACTTTGTCTGTGAGTGCTGGCAAAGCAAATAATCCACTTGATATTCAGTCACATAATTTGTAAAATGATTTTTAGACTCTTTATGCCTTCCAACTCTCTCTCTCTCTCTCTCTCTCTCTCTCTCTCTCTCTCCTTTCTGCTTCTCCATATATATATATATATATATATATATATATATATATATATATATATATATGTATGTATATATAATTTTTTTCTGTATTAAGCTAATAAATTTTAAGCTAAAACTTCTAATTTCATGGCCCATACAGACTGGATGTGTCAGAGGAAGGATATTAATTTAGCTTCAAAGCCCATTCTTTATTTATTGTGCCATACTGCCTGACTGTTTTGTTTTGTTCTGATTCATTTATCTATCTATCTATCTGTCTGTCTGTCTGTCTGTCTGTCTTTCTGTCTGTCTGTCTATCTTTCTGTCTGTCTATCTACCTATCTACTACATACCTATGTACATTTTTTTAACATGGAATCCAAAACCTCATGATGATTGTAATTGACTGCTGTCTGACTATAACTTGTTTAAAATAAATTGCAAGCAATGCTTAATTAGTAAATAGCAGAATTTAACTAAGTTGTCCTGACAAGTCTGAAGAACCTGTCACTTTCATAAACTGTCTCAGTAAAAGACTTTGGTAGAAATTATTTTCTTGAAGAATTTATTCTCCTTATACAGAGTAGAAAGTTTTGAAAAAATATTAACAAAATATCCTAATTAACATTGAAAAAAAGCTGAATTGAAGTTTTGAAAGCTTCTTTTATGTGAATAATGTATCGTTAAGATACATGCAGCTTGTGAAGAACATCAAAGGAACCACCATCATCTTCATTTGATATAATCTAATTATATAATCTGCTTTTATTGGCTTATCTCACAATATCATATTTAGAGGCAGTGTGGCGTAGTGGAAAGAAACTTACACTTAGAATCAGAAAGAAATGTGTTCAAGTTCCACCTTTAACACATATTGTCCATGTGACCCTTGGTAAGTCAATTAACAGCTCAGTTCCCTAATGAACTCTCTAAGACAATGAATTTCGGAGACAGTGTCAATCTGAATTGGTAGGAGTTATTTCTTCATGTACCAGGAGTTCTATAGATGAGAAGAAAAATCACATTTCAGTGGGATGTCCTTTTCTTTTCCACTGCTTATGCCATTCTTTATACCCCACATACCCATTTTCCCAAACTGTTTTTATTGAATCTGTAGCAAATCTTTAAGGCTCAAGTTAAATGAAATCCCCTCCATGAATCTTATTCTCATTCTGCCGTTCTCAGAACACGTTATTTATACATAATGCTCATTCATTCATTTAAATGTGCAAGGAAGGGATAGATGCAAGGATGCAGATTCACCCAATATTGTAATTGGAATTTTCGATTTCCATGCATTTTTATTGATTGACAGCCACACAGATTTTGCCCTCCTGGCATAAAGCCTTATGGGGTACACTATGCAGATCAAGTCATCTATCTCTTATCTATTAGCCTTGCTATAGAATGATCTCATAATACCTTCACTGGACTCATTCTCACAGAACCATGGAATTCCAGAAGTGGAAAATATCTTAGGAACCAACTGGTCCAATCGGTACCTGACAAAAGTGCCCATCTAAATTTGCCTGAAGAGTATTGATGCATTCTTTTTCTGATGAAAAATAGTGAGCTCGAGCCTGATATCTTCAGGAAGGTTTTCCTTCCATTGAAGTTAAATCTCAATCTTTTAAAAATTTTTTTTTAACTTTCTACCATTTTTTTTAGTCCTGGCATTTGATGTCAAGAAAAATAAGTAAGTTTTTCTGCCATTTCACAGGTCTTAAAATATTGAATGATAGCTATTCTGTTTCCCCGAGTCTTCTATTTTCTAGAGTAAATATTCCCAATTTCTTCAGTCAGTCCTTATTAGGCAGGGATTTGAATTTTCTTCTCATCTTGGTTATCAAAATCTGTATTTTCCCTAGCTTATCACTACCCTTTCTAAATTGTGTCCTCCATAAAAAAAGCCATTGTGTAGACCTGCTAGGTCTTGAGCAGTGTGTTAATATTATTCATTTGGACTTGGGCACTATCTTTCTTAATATAAACAAAGATTGAATTGGATTTTGGTTAGCCATATATCATTAACTTACCTTGAGTTGAAAGTGTGCTAAAAATCTCAAATCTTTTTCTTTACTTTTTAATCTAATAATTGTAACACTTGATATCTATCTAGTACTTAAAGGATAGCAAAACACTTTACCTTAATTATGTCACTTAATTCTCACAACAGTCTGGCAAAATAGACAATATAAGTGGTCACATTTTATGGAGAAGGAAATTGAGATCTAGACAGATAAATAGCTTGTCAATGGTCAGACACAGGATTCATACAAAGATTTCTGTTGATTTCAACTCCAATACTCTTGCCACTACTACATATTGTTTCTATCTAAACTTTCCTCTCCAATATTATACTTAAGAAGTTAATTCTTTTGAACTCATATAAAAGACTATACATTTATTACCATCAAATTTCTTATTAGATTTTATCCAATGCTCTAGTCCAGTGATAGCAAATTCAAATAGAAATGTGAACTTCTAAATAATACATAAAGATCCCTGTGGTAGCATATTGACTTACAAAATTATTTATTAATATTATCTATGTTACGTTGTATTTTTACTTATTTGTTAAGTATTTTCAAATTACATTTTAATCTGGTTCAGAATACACCAAGACTCTGATGGAAGTCACAAAGTCCCATAAACCTATTGAGATTGCTGTGTGTGTGTTGTTTTTGTTTTGTTTTCTATTCCCTTCACCCACTGGCTTTGCCATCTAATAGGCTGTCTATTCTTTTTTTTTTGATATCTTAAATTTGATAAACTGTCATCTATTCTTTTATTTGAGGCAATGAAAAAATGTTACATTTAACAAACATAGATCCCTAAACCTCTTCAGTAGAGAGTATTTTTCCAAGTTAGAATCAACCATTCTTTCAATGATTGTCTTTTCAGTCCAACCATTCACACATTCTAAATTCATATATCTATGTAATTGTTTAGTCTACATATCCCCATATTTCCCACATGGATAGCAGAGACATGATGCCAAGAGCTTGGTTAAAATCTGGGCAAACTATAATTGCAGCATTCCCCTGGTCTATTAGTCTGGCATAATCTGTTCTTCTCACAAGATATACCCTCTCCCGGTTCTGTGTGTTTTCAATGGCAGTCCTCCATGTTTGGATTTTTCTTCTTCTTCATCTCTAAATAGGCATATGAGAAATATTAGAAGGTAAAATCAGCAAGATGTGGCAATTGATTAGATATGGGGGATAATATAGAGTGAGGAGGTGAAGAGGACAGCTAGGTGCAAACCTAGGGAACTGGAAGGATGATGGTGCCCTTGAAAGAAATGAAGGAAGTCTGAAGAGGGCATTCAAGGTTTGTGGGAAAGATAATGAGTTAAGTTTTAACCTTGGAGATCACACCAGGGCATAAGACTCTCCCCACTGGTGGAGAGAATAATTACTCATTGTTCCATATCCTCTTGAGAGGGAAAGTTGGTAACAGTTTGGAAGAGGAGGGTGATTGCCTTCTTCAAAAGAGGATCATTCTAGGTTCTCCTAAGAGAGGTCTCTGTAGAGAGGAAAAAACTGGGAAGAAGTTGACAAGTAGAGGTGATTTTTTTCCTGCATAAGAGGATTTGTTTGCTGGGTTCACTATTTGTGATTTTTTTTGTAAGTAGGATTTTGTGAGAATGATGTGAAGTGTTTGTTTATAGTCTGGGACACTCCTTAGCCATTTTGGTATAGTGATAAATAGTTTGAACCTTTAAAAATATTTGTCCTAGAATAATATTTATGTGGGTAAGATTCCAAAATTGTCTATTCATGTATCTCTGTAAGCCACATGGGATCACAAAGTCTAACAGGACTGGAAATAGCAACAGTATGAATAGGCACATAATCAATGATTCTTCCTCTCTCTCTCTCTCTCTCTCTCTCTCTCTCTCTCTCTCTCTCTTTCACACACACACACACACACACACACACACACACACATACACACACACACACACACCCCTTGTATTGTTACCTAGTTATTTTCATATTGTCTCTCTCATTTGGCATAAGAATTTAAGCTCCTTAAAAGTTGGCACTTGTTATGTTGTTGATTTTCAACCTTTACTTGTATCTGCTATACTTAGCAGTGTCTGGCATATAGTGAATATGTACTAATTAAAAGCTTGTTGAATGACTGACTGACAGAACTCTGACTCATTCTAGTCTAGACGGTAGCCACCTGCAATATGGATGTTATGGCTAATTCCATTTTCGATTGCTTTGCTGTGCTGTGGCCCAGCTTCCAGTCTCTCATACCTCATCACAGTCTCTTGAGCTTGTCCTTGTCCAAAGGCTATACCGTGTTATCACAGTTTCATTAAGGGAAAGTGGCATTGCATGGTCAGAAGCTGGTTCTTTCATTAATGACTCCATCTGGTTGACCCTTCTTCTCCCAAAATCTTGCACTGGCACATTATAGACTCTGTAATAGAGAAATCTTGGTCAGAATACTGACCTTTGGTTATTTTATGGGTGATATTGTCCCAAGGAGCAAGGTTGATTGCTCATGAGTTGTGACATGGATGTGATAGCTCCTGTTACTATAGCATGAAGTTGCAGAAACACTTGATATTCACTACAAAAACTCCTATTTAGAAATAAGAAAGCTGTTTTGTGTTTTATGGGAATAACATTGATTCTTGGGTTATCCCTTCCTCATATGTTGTCCACTATATGTCTCAAAATAATGTAAATTAGTGCATTGGATGGCAAGACCATGGATAATCATAGATGGAAAGTTGAAAAGAAACTCAGAGGTTATTTGGTTCAACCATCTCATTTTACAAATGAGGCAGTAGAGGCCCAAGAGCAATGCTGTAATTAATAATGTTTCCTTTATCAATATCATCATCAACAATCTGGATCAATAACAAAAGTATGTGTTATACTATGTTTCAAAAAATATTCATACATACAATCCCCTCACTGCTTTGATTTGAAAGGTAAAGAGTAAAATATTGTAGCTTTTTTATTAGCTCTTGCAATACTGGACACTGACTAATGTGTTAGAAAGAGGGGAGGGAGATACTGCAAATAACATGCAGTGACAAAGGCTTTGCAGCCTTAAGCATCTGCACGATACACAGAACTGTAAATTCCAGTGATCAAGAGGCAGAAAAACTATACAAATTTAGAAGAAATTGGAATTCTTTGTTTGAAGTTTCTTGAGAAGAAGATCCATCTAATTGGACACCTTGCAATATGTGAAAGGAAGTCTATGACATGGAAAGAAACAAAATGAGGGGAAAATATCTGTCCTCCATCCCTTAAACTGCTATGTCATTGGTGTGCAGGACCATAGATTAAATTGGGACAGGCAGATAGATGACAGTGTTTGGAGGTGTGGGAAGCTACCACAGGGGCTGCATCCTGCCCTACTCTAATTCCTGGGAAGTCTGTTGGGAGTGAGAGCAGAGAGGGATGCCATGAAAACTCCCAAGCAAGTTGATGTCTGAAACTTGGAAATTAAAAATAAATAAATGGGAAGGAGGGGAGGACATAAGACTGATTACTGCTGCATAAGCATTTTATCATAGGCAAAAGAGAAGACAGACCAGATAGGCCTCTTACTGTGACAGAGATTAAGGGGCGAAAGTTTAAAAGCACAGAAGTTTAACTGCCATGCTTATTTATAGCCTTGTACATACAAAGACACGCTATTTCGAGGCAGTGGCATTATTTTTTATGGGTGTCAGTTTTGAACAGTCCACGCACAGTAAAAGTAAAATAAAGCAAACAGCATGTGTGAAGGAACAAATTTAAATAGCAGAAGCTGTAGTATACATTTAATTTCCAGAATATGTTTCCCTGATTCATATCTTGAGCTTAGAAGCAAGAGGAGGGGTCAAGAAAGTGATGTAGCCAAGCCTTTAATAGCATATCAATTCTCTGTGGACTTTAATCTCCTCCATACTAGGCAAAGAGAACTTAACTGCAACTGTGGCCACACATGCAAATTAGAATGGACAGTCTCAAGAAACAAATCTTATTTAATAATTAAATATCCTACTAAGACCAGAAGATCAGAAATCCTCTGGTTAATACAGTCAATATCGGTAAACAATCCAAAGATTGAGACACTTTGGAAAGAGACATTAAATAACAGTGAAAGTTAACTCTGCTGGCAGTCCAGTATAGCATCTGTGGCAGACAAGGGGGGCATTGCCTTGACATTTCAATCAATCAATCAATTAATAAGTACTTATGAAGTTCCTGCTCTATGTTAGCCACTGTGCTAAGCACTAGGCATACAAAGACAGAGCAAGAGAGACAGAGACAGAGACAGAGGGATGTGTAAAGAGACAGAGACATAGAGAGAAAAAGAGAAACAGAGACAGAGAGATAAATATTAAATAATCAGGGACTAACTTAACTATCTAGCTGTGCTGTCTTCCAAACGATTTTGACCTCTGAAGGAGTGTCCTTTTAGAGATAAAAGCCTACACAAAGATAAGATGCTGTGAACTGATATAAATAGCTGGTAGATCTCCTTAGAAAGAGAAAACAGCTAAGGCATTTTCTCTAGTCTGATGATTAGATATATGAAGGTCCTACTTTTGGAGCTGAAATTTGAACCTTCTGATTCTGAGTTAAGAGAGAAATGGCAGAGCTGTATCCTCTCCTTATTTGGGGAGAGGCAGCACCTTACTCAGGGCTCCACCTGAAGTTAAAAACTGGAACAAGTAGGCAAACATTTATTAAGCACTCACTGTGTACTAGATCCCATGCTACATCTTGGGGAAACAAAGAAAGGTAAAAAACAATTCCTGTCCTTAGGGAGCTCTCAGTCCAGTGGGGGAGGCAGCATGCATAACAAACAAATACAACACCTTTGTACAAAGAAGATATATACAGGATATTCTGAAAAGAATCTTTGAGGAAGGCACTAGCATGAAGGGACTCTAATAAGAAAAAACAGAACAAAACTTTGTGTAAAAGGTTGAATTTTGGCTGGGACTTGAAGGAAGCCAAGGAAAACAGAAAGAAATTCTTCTGTTCCTGGTATAGCAACATATATTAGTAACCATGAAAAGAGCAGGTAAGCGCCCAGCAGAGAGAGCATACCCAGCAGAGACCACAGAAGATCAGAGCTAAGTCATGAGGCTCATAAGAGCAGGGTGAGCCTGTCTCAAGAAGGTAATAGTGCCCCTAGGGCATCAGACATGCATGTGATCCTCCATGGCCATACATATTCATTAAGCAGGTATCTTTACATGCCCTGGCCACATATGCATGTGTTTATTAGATGGGCTCACTCTCTTTCCTAATTATATACATACTTGCGGTACAGTATGTCCCAGGTTTAAGGGAGAAATGTTCTAGAGCAACTTCCCTTATTATGCTATTTCATTAAGCATACTGTTTTATTTCTTCTGCCTGACAAGTAAAAGTAAGTCCTTTGGTGGGGGGGGTGTAAATACGTTTTTTTTTTCTTTTAGTATAAGCAGAACCACAGAATACCCTCAATCTAGGCTAACATTTTTGATATGCTTACTTGAAGAAGTCTCTCCCCACTCCAGTCCATTTTCCATCTAGCTGTCAGTGATTTCCCTAAAGTGAAGACTCTACCATGTCATCCCCATACTTATAACTTAAGTAATCTATCACCCCCAGGATACATTGATCAATCAATCAAGAAACATTTTGTTGTTGGTCAGTCATTTCAATGGTGCCTGACTCTTTTTGACCCCAATTGGGGATTTTGTTGGCAAAGATACTGGAGTGGTTTTCCATTTCCTTCTCTGGTCTATTTTATAGATGAGGAAATGGAGACAAATGGGATTAAGTGATTTTCTCAGGTTCATACAACTTATAAGTATCTGAGGCTAGATTTGAACTCAGAACTTCCTGACTGCAGGGTCAGTGCTCTGTCTATTGTGTCACTTAGCTGTCCTTTAAGAAACACTTATTAAGTCCCTATTAAGGGCTAGGCACTGTACTAAGTACAAAAAGAAGCTAAAGACAGTTCTTGATCAAATACAAAATCCTCACTTTGTAAAAGCCCTTCAGACTCTGCTCCCTTTCACTCCTTTCCAGTCTTCTTACACCTTATAATCCCCTGTACTCTATAATCCAGTGACAGTAACCTTTTTGCTATCCTGATAACAAGAAACTCTACATCACAACTCTTGGCATTTTCGTTGGGAGTCCCCAATGCCTGGAATTCCCTGTCTTCTCATGTCTACTTCCCAGTTTCCCTGGCTTACATCAAGCCCCAGGTAAAATATGACCTTCTACAAGAAGCTGTTCATGATGTCTCTTCATTCTGCTTCCTCCACTCTGTAGCTTATGCTCAATTAGCCTGTAATTTCTACTTATTTTTGTACATAGTTGTTTGCATGTTGTCTTTGCCATTGGACTATGAACTCAAGAGCAGGGACTGCCTTTCTTTATATCCCTGGCACTTAGCACAGTGCTTGGCATATATTAGTCACTGAATAAATGTTTATTGACAAAGTACTGCAGACTATACTCACGATTATATGACCTTCTCTGGGTACTGAAGATTAGGGGTAAACTCAGCTGTGCAACTTATATATGCAGAACCCCCCAAAAATCATAGGCTCTGATACAACATAAGTCATAATTATAGAAGGACATTGGTGCCAATAAACAATCCTACTTCCCTAAAACTTTGTAAAGGGATCATGGCCTAAGACTGAAGAGTATATAGATGATACTTCTATTATTCCTCCTATCCTTAACCCAGATCTCTTACACCATTTACCCTCATTGTGAAAACCAAACTATTTCCCCCCATATCAAGACCTGATGGATCCAAGACACATCTGCTTCCTTCCTAATCTATAGATTTCCCTAAGATGCTGAAGGAAGAGGCTGTCCTATTAGCTAGAATTCACTTGGCCTATTTGGGGCAACCAGCTGGCCTGGTAGGTAGAGCCAGGGGGAATCTACTGTGCACAGTACAAGATGCTAGCTCTACTTTTTTAAGATGTGGAAAGCTGATACCTTTCCACTATATTATAGTCCTATTGAGAAACCTAAGGCATATATGTCCACTACTGTGACATCCTATACCAGGGATATGAATGAGAAGAAATGTGGGAAAGCACCCCCACCAGACTCTTCTCTCTTTGATGTTGAGAGTCATTGAAAATGAGTAAAAGAAGGTCAGGGAGCAGTCTGGGGTAGTTGCATTCTCTCACTCCCCAGTATCAGTGATCAAAAGCAGGCATGTGGAAGATGGTATCATAACATCCTGAGTCTGGTGTTCTTCAGATTGATCACCTCATTCCGAAGAATCTGGTGTAATCCTACAATACCAATGAAGTATATTATATACTGAGCAATTTGGGACAGTGTCATGGGACCAGAGGAGAAGTAGTACTTATTTTTATCTTCAATTTCCATTCCTGCAGAGTCTTAATGTGGGAAGTGATGATTCCATCATGATCCATTATATGTGATTCAGAATCCCTGTGCTAAAGCTTTTGTGTACTGAGTGTGAAGATGAATCCTTGTGTCTGTGTATCTTTGGATAGTGGTAGTAAGACATAAACAGTACCCACCCCAGTCATATCATAAAGAGCCATATCCTTTGATGATACCCAAGCCCTTAGTGGGATTACTCAGTGTTTGCCTGAGTGTTAGGCTAAGGCTTTCTCTCTCTTTATAGAGAAGGAACAGGGAAAGGAACAATCATTGACATGTGTATTATTATGTCATCACCCCATGAAAGCTTTGCCAGAAAATTAAAACACTCTGGTGCTGAGAGGCAGGAAGTGAGCATGGATGCTGCCATGCCCAGTGGGGTGGAGACTTCCATTGAATGCTCTCATCCTTGCCAAGAGCAGCTCAACTGAATGATGGCACAAGATTTTCTACTGGTCTATTTAGAGATGCTAGAGTCAGGAGGCTTGTATATGAACAGTGGTAGATGTGGATATTCACTACTTTCTAAGATCCAAAGAGTATAAATTGACATGTATGGATTTTCAGAAAGAGAAGAGGAATTGCTATGAAAGAAACAAATCAGTTGGGATATTTAGCACCATTACAATGCGAACATCACTGATATTGGTCATGTATCATTCCTAGAGTTTTCGTCATGGTGTGTCTATGAAGATGATAGAAGGTGCTGACAGACCATCCCCTAAATATGAGTGCTTTCACCCAAAGCTCTCTTCTATTCTTCTCTGAATCTTCTTTTGATGGTACCATTATCTCCCATCTATGCAAATCCTGGCCCAGTGGCTGCTACATGGTTGGGTCTTATTACCTATCCCTTTATTTATTTCTATATTAATGAATCACAAATCTATTTATCTCTATATAAATAACCTTGAGCCTCTCTACTGTGCTCCAGTACCACATAACCAACTGACTGATGGACATATTCAATAGTATATTTTATAATCATTGTAAATTCAGCATGTCAAAAATGGAATGATTTATCTTTTCCCTTAAACCTACACTCCACCAAATTTCCCTTTTTGAAGACTACATTGTCCTTTCAGTCATCCAAATTCATGGTCATCTGTCACTCATCTTTCCTCCCTTGCCTCTATCAGTCTACTCAGTTGACAAAAAAACAAATGAAAACAAAACAGAAAGAAAAACCTCACATCAGTTTCCTTTTCTCCACAAACCTGATATTAACCAATTATCAACCTAATTCATATTTTTCTGAGATCTCAGAAGAAAAGTCAATTGTTGTTTGGACTACTGCAAAAAATCCCTAAATGGTCTCCCCAATCATAGCCCCCACTACCTCCCCGCCCAATATATTTCTCACACGTTTACCAAAATAAGCTAACTAAAGCATACAACTGACCACATCTCTTTCTTGCTCAAGGTACTTTGGTCACTATTACCAATAGGGGAAAAAAATCCTCACTTTTGGCTATAGATTTTGAGCTGAAAGTGACCTAAAAGGTCATCTAATCAACCCCTCTCACACACACACAAACACACACACATTTTACAAATGAGGAAACTGACACTAACTGATTTAGTGTCTTATCAAAAGTGATAAGTAAGATTTTAATTTGGAGCCTAGGAATCCAATGTAAGATCTCTTTTCATTGTATATTGCTTTCCTTTAAAATTTTGACCCATTTGACACTGTCAGCATTATTTTGTATTACTTTCAAACTTTGTACTTTAGAGAAGCTAACTTATTCCCTAATAATTCCTTATTCTTTCACTCCAACATTACTTTCCACTAACTTGCCACCACTGCCTCCCATGTACTGTCATTGTATATGAGAACTATTTATCTTTTCTTTAAACCTACACTCCCCCAAACTTCCCTGTTTCTTATGAAGATAGTACTGTCTTTTCAGTCACCAATACTCATGGTCATCCATCACTCATCTTTCATCCCTCTGAGAAACCTTATATTATTTGAAGGTTTTGCCTCATGGGGCCCCACCTATGAGAAAACTTTCCTGTTCTTCCATTTCTTATTCTTCTAATTTCTTAGTATCTCTTCTTCCTCAAGAGAACTTGTACTTCATTATCTTGTTGTATGTGGCATTTCTGAGACTATAAGCTCTGTGAGGCAGAAGCTTCTTTTCACTTTGTCTTTGTATCATTAACACCTAGTCACATCTTTGTTACGTAGTAGGTCCTTAATAAGATTTTGATGAATTGAACTGTATTAATGGGGTATTTATATTAATCTAGAAATTTCTAGTGTTACTATGGGATCTACACAAACACTATATTAATCTAGAAACTGTACTATCAGATCTAATCTAGTATTGCCTTTCTGAAAACTATTAGCTGAGTTCTCCCTTGAAGAGGGTAGCACAATGCCAGAAAAGGGATTAGCCTCAAAAGAGTTGTCATGCTCTGAAGCCCCCAAATTCTGCTAATGTTTGCAGAAATGTTTAGTCATCAGAAATAGAATGAGATACATGTGGATACACAGGCTGCTCTTTGAAAAACTCAGACTTTAGAAGACCCACAGAGAAGATTGAAACAAGAAAAGGGCATTAAAAAAAAAAAAGATTTTCATGGTCCTGTAGGGAGACTGGCAAGATCTCTAAATCTCTAACTGAACTAAGGCCAGAAATGATTGCTTAGATTGCAAAAATGGGATTTTAAAAGCATTTTGAGGGGATGCAAAGGCTTAAGGATCATATAGAATTACTACCTGGCATGGTTGAAGTGACAGTAACATAGAACAGAGAGAAAGCAGAACTGCTTGACTCACTTTTCTTTTTCTAGAAAAAAGAAGGAAACTATCTTTACAGAAAGAAGTAGAGAGAAAAAAAATTAAGATGAGTTGAAAGCCAAGGTAAAGGAGGAGAGAGGAAGAGAAAAACTAGTTGTCTAAAAATTCTGAATATTCAGGCACCTATGAGCTACCTTCATTCCTTAATCAAGCATTTACTAAGCACTTAACATGGAGGAGATACTATGATAGATGGTGGAGATAAGAGGACAAAAATGATATAGCCTTTAAGGAGCGTGTGTTTTACAAGATATACCATAGACGCCTATAAGTGTGTACAAGATAACCACATACAAGATATATACAAGATAAATGCAATGTAATTTTATAAACATACAAAATTATATACAAGACAAATATAAGACATTAATAACCATATGTGTATGGGAAGTGGGTGTCAGGAAAGCTATTATATTTTTAAGGTGCTGTCTTGGGCCGCACTTTCAAGGAAACTAGGCATTCTAAATGTCAGAGGTAAGGAAAGAGTACCTTGCAGGAAGGGGGACAACCTGTGGGAAAAGGACAGAGATGGGAGATGAAATATTACATGTGAGGAGTGGTAAGAAGGTCCATTTGGATGGACCACAGATTTTATGATGTAATATTTAATAAGGCCAGAAAGTTAGATTGGAGCTAGGGTGTGAAGGATTTAAATGCCAGAAGATTTTGTATGAAATCTCACAGGTCATAGGGAACCATTGGTGTTTATTGAGTAGTAGAGTCAGCTGTGTATCTCTGCCTTTAAAAAAAATTGCTTTGGCAGCTATGTGGTGGTTCAGTTGGAAAGGAGAGAGATTTGAGTCAAAGAGATCAATTAGGAAGCTGTTGTTGTAGTCCAGGAGAGAAGTGATGAGCACCTATACTAAGAGGGTTGCCATATGAGTGGAGAGAAGGAAACATTTCAACATAATGATATCATTGTGAAATGTGATTACTGAGCCATGGCCAGTGAAGTTTGGAAATCTCTAAGGAATGGGAGATCTATTGAAAGTCTGCGGATAGGAAAATGTGGCCACAGTTTTCAAAGAGGAAATGAAAGAATATCCATCAAAGTATAAGTTGTTAAACTCCATTCCTTAGAAAGGAAAGCATTGATCACTATGAGCCAGGATAGGTTTGTCAAACTCAGTTACTGCTAGAGTAATCTCATTTCCCTCCTTGACAGGGTTACTTGACTAGTAAATCATGGAAATGTTTAATGTTGGTATAGCCAGAAGTTAGCAAGAAATTGATCATTAGCCATGTGGACAAGATGAAAAGATGTGGAAGCTCTTCTGTTGAGTGAATTTGGATCATTTACAAAAGATTTCATAGATCCTAAGTTCTACATGATCCAATAGTATGACAAATCAGCCAAAACATGTTCATTTGATTTAGGTTGCATTCATAGAAGCACAAGTTTTAGAACAAAGGATGTAGAAATCCCATTATCCTTTGTCTTGCGTAGACCGCAGTTGAAGAATTATGTTCATTCTTCAGGCCACATTTTAAGAATAACATTTGAAAACTAGAGGCTATCGATACATATCCATAGTTAACATGTAAGAATTTTTGAAGGGTTTGGATATAGTTGTAGTTATGATGGTTGTTTGGAGTTTGGTAGACAAAAAGGTATTGATTCTGCCTTCAAATATCTGAAGGAGTTTGTTTCACTTGGCAGAGAGGACAGAATCACTTAGTTTTGGGACTTGATCGCTGAATTGACGTGTTCTGACTGATAGGTGAAAAAGTAAATAAGAAGGTACAAAATCATCTAAAAACTGAAATTAATCCACACTAGAAAAGAGTATGATTGATATCCAATCGGGAAGTCTTTTTGATTTCTACCTCTTATCTTCTTTGAATTTGTACTTCTTAGGAATAATAATCAAATCACTGATGCCATATATGTCTGCTCACTATCCCTATGGTTCCCTAAAACAAAGCTCCCTGGTCATCATATCCTTATGTATGTTATCTCCTTGCTATTGTGATATATGCTCCTTGAAAGCAACATTGTGTCATTTTTGCATCTGTGTTTTCGGACCCTAGTTTGGTACTTGTAACAGTGAAGACAATATATTTTAATTAATTCAACTAGAAGCAACATTTCAAAGTTGCAGAGAAGCCCATTTAGATTTGATGTAAAGGGAAAAAATAAAATGCACAAAAATAAACTTCCTAACAATTAGATTTCTCCTGAGGTAAAATGGAAAGCTCAATAAGGCAATGATTTCCTAGACACAGACTCTGTAATCATTTTTCCCCCTGAGATATTGTTAAAGGGCAACTCTGCTCTTAAAAAACTGGAAGTGAAAAGCCACAGGTTTGCAAATTATATTAGAAGGGACAAGTCAGAATAAATTATTTCAGAGGGAAGTAACCTTCCAAAACAGAGATTCTGTGATTTTCTGAACAGAGAATTGGAATTCTGCTGTTGGTTCTTGGGTATATGTCTTTGAGCAAATCATATCACTCAGGTCTCAGTTTTCCAGTTTGTCAAATTCAGAGACTGGATTATATGCCCTCATGTGTTTCTATCAGTTCTTAGATTTGATGATTAAATTCAGTCCATTTTATGTCTCTCAAAAAAAGCCAGCATATATGTCTGAAAGTCTAGTTGTATACTCTTCTTCTTTTATATACATTGGGCTAAATCAACCTGCCTAGTTCAATGGTAGCTCCATCTTCCTTTTAGCTGCTACCCTTGGTGTTCTTTTAAATTCCACTCTTAGCTCTGATTCTTGCGACAGGAAAGAAGATGGCAGACAGCACACTCTACTTATACAGCAACTTTGATTTAAAAAAAAAAGTGGGAGGGGGGAGTAGTTCACCTCCCCCACCACTACTAGTATGTCACCACAGCCCCTATGAGAGCTAAGGAGAGCAGACTGCTATCTCCATGACCTAAAGGCATTAGCTGAATTATCATGGATCAGACATCCGCAAAATATAAAATGAGGTTTCATTTGACATAGACATTTACATCAAACATATTCAGAATAATTATTTTCACTGGAGCATTGATAGATCAACCAATGGCAATTTAATGAGAATATTGTCTGTCCTTGTAAGTGATATTTCCCCTCAGCTGCAAAGGTGGTAGTGGAGCGCAGTGTATCACTCAGTCTTGTCAGAGTAGATGTTCTGTCACTGATTAAAGATCTGGATGTCCTCTTTAGTCACAAAAACATTTCATGGGATAACCTTGTTTCTGTCTTAATGGATTCGAGCAATGTAACGAGAGGTACCAAAGTGGACGTGAAGAAACCCTCTGAGAGGCTGAGAGTGTCACTTCTCACTTATTCTCTAATGGCTGTCCCTTCCAGGCTAGCCAGAGCCCCTCAGAGCAGAGGTAGAGGAGACATTTAAAATGCACATTCCTTCCTTCAAACATGAAGGACAGGCAATACAGGCATCAAAAAAAGTTAATTTTTTCTTGACCCCAAACAAATCAACAACAACAAAAAATATAAATACAGGTACCTTAGCTACAAACGGAAATGAGTGCCTGGTTAAGATATTAAAAATCATAGTGATATCTCCACGAAGGTCACATTTTAGAATGCTGTGTTTTCCTCAAGTTATTTTGTTATTATTATTTGTACAATTATGTAAATATATATTATTTATTATGTTATTGTGTGTGTTCGTCCTTTGTTGCCAGAGAAGACCAGTCAGAGAAATGATGGCATGACTTGTTTGACTTTGTTTTGTGTGAGGGAGGGCTGTGCAGGTCACCAGCCCCACTTCTCCTCCAGAGCCATCTGAATCCAGTGACCAGGTATTCATCTGGATGACTGGAGATGACCCAGGATGAGGCAGTTGGGGTTAAGGGACTTGCCCAAGGTCACCCAGCTAGTGAGTGTCAAGTGTCTGAGGTGAGATCTGAACTCAGGTCCTCCTCGCTGGTGCTCTATCCACTGCACCACCTGGCTGCCCTATTATTTTATTAGGTCCTTCAACACCACAGTAAGGGTCTCTGAAATCATTTAGTTTGGACTCTGCATGAGTAAGCCCTTCTACAAACTCAGGGCAAGGGGTATGCCATGGTTAGACCTGAAAACTATTTCTTCAATCCTGTCAGTGTCAACGCTAAGGCAATCATTTATCTTCTCTCATAGTTGGGGAAACCAAATCTTGGATAGGTTAAGAACTTCACACAAGTAGTTGATGGCAAATCTGAGACTAGGGTTCCCGTCTTTTCAACCTTAGCCTGGCATTCCAGAAACTATGTATCCAAGTCTCCACCAAAATGTATCTGATCTATGACTAATTGGAGATGCATGGCAGAAAGATCATTCTGATACTCAGGGGACTATGATGAAGAGGAGAAGGAGGAGGGGAAAGAGGAAATGGAGGAGTGGGTTACTGACAGTGCAGTTTCTGTCTGCATTTGCTGCCAATTTGAAGGAGCAACTAATTCACAAACTCTATGGTAAGCACATTGAACTGTTCTAGGATTTTTCTCATGCTTCATGAAAACAGAGATCATAACTGGGAAACCAACTGTAAAATTAAAAGAACTAGATGTTGCCAATAAAGACCATCATTTCAGGAAAATAAATTTGTTTCTTGGAAGCTGTACTTGCATGTATGCTTGAGGTGCTCACAAGAAAACTAATTCAACCGAGGAGGAAATTGATCTTGCTTCACTGGTTTATATGAACAGAGTAAAATATACACCAACAGGTTATAGCACTTAATAACTCTTTGTTTCCCTAATAATGAGTCAATATTAAGATGGCCTTGAATGGCTATATTTTGAAGCCAGAAGAGTAAAGTGATCTGTTCTCTTTCCATATTAATGACCTGATTATTAATAATGGTAATACTACAAATAATTGATACATATATAATAGTAACATTTTGGAACGTACTTTACCTAGTGATCTGCTTTGAGCATGTCAATAACCTTCAGAAGTAGGTGCTGTCATTATTCACATTTTACTGATGAGGAAACTGAGACCCAGGGCTTTAGAGCAGCATAACTATTGTCTGAGATAAGATTCAAACCTAGACTTTACTGACTCCAGTTCTAGTGCTGAGATTACTAGGTCAGTTTACCTCTGTGTTATTAAATGTAATTTCTAGGATCAGCAGAATCGTGATATTATTTTTCTTTTAATGTCACCCCGTTCAACCAGATTTTGCAATTTTGACTCTTCTCCTTTTTAATACAATGATAATTCAAGTGATGTGATAATGACATTCGAGGTGCATATTTCAGGATATTTTATGATTGTCCCAGTATGTTAGAATTTACAGACAAATGTCTAATAGGTAGGAGGGGCTTGTATTGTACAGCCTTATATTTTAATCAAAAAGACCATTCCAATGATAATACCTAGACAATGTGTGTACATTTTGTATACATATGCATATGTATGTATGTGCTTTTGAAAAGAAGCTAAGGGTTGCTTAAAAATAATTTCTTCTAATACTTGAATTTTAAAATGATATCATGGGTAGAAGGGCATTCTTGAAGTAATGAAGATCTGTGCACAAGCCTATTTTTGTTTACATGCTCTGTGTGTGGCCATACACAAGTTCTATTTTCTTTCAGTGTCCAAAACATTATTGATATTATAAGTGATAAATGAATCACTTATCTGTGTTCCTGGAAGGAGATCCCCTCACACAATGAAATTACAGTTTTGGAACATATATAAAAATATCACTTGATTTTACTACAATTTAATTTCTATTAATTTAATTTCTAATAATTCTATTAATTAGACTATTTTAATACTACATATATCTATATTATTTCTTTACACGACTTAGAAGGGGAAGCTAGAAGACTCAGTAGATGGAGAACTGGCACTGGAGTCAAGAAGACCTGGTTTGAAATTCAGTCTCAGACACTTACTAGCTGTGTGACTCTGGGCAAAGCACTTAACCCTGTTTGCCTCAGTTTCTTCATCTGTAAAATGAGCTGGTGAAGAAAATGACAAACTTTTCTAGTATCTTTGCCAAGAAAATCCCAAATGGAGTCATAGTCAGACATAACTCCAAACAATTAAACTAGAAAGTAAAATATTTTCATGTTACTGTCAAAACAATCCACATAAGAAGGCAGATATCTTCACTTTTTTTCAATGAGTTTTCCCCAAATCTTCTGAAAAATTATGGGGAAAGTTCCAAAATCACGCTTCATACAAATGATAAAAGTGAGACTCAACTTTTTCTTTTAATTACCTATGTGGAGATTTTATATGGAGTCATTCTGGGACAGTGGTCAGATCAAATCAAGGGGCAAATCAAGACAAATAATAAGACTGTGACCTCATTTGGGACGTTCTAACTGGGTCATCTACCTTTCCTGAGAGATAGTCTCTTTCCATGAGTACAACAAGGGATCAGGGAGGAATTTAGTTTTCTCCCTATCGATTGTTAAAGGAAGCATCAGATATTTACTTACTTGAATTTTGGTCATTCAGAGATAGAAGAATAGAAAACTTGATGCCATGTTTTTTTGTACCCACAATCTTACCATGTTGAGGGACAACAGAGTTGGGGAAAGGAAGTGAAAGAGAGACAGTGACAGAGGCAGAGAAACAGAAATGACGACGAGGGCAGTGATGATAACGATGCCCTATCTACGACAAAGGACTGTTGTGAAGGCCAAATGAAACCTGAAAATTGCAAACATATATATATTTCTTAAATGAAAGTCATTACCTTTGTTATCATTTGTTCCCACACTGAGTAGGGATTATACGAATGGAAGATGAAGGGGACAACTCAGATAATAGCTCACATTCCCTGTGTGTTCCATGCCATCTCCAAGTCAGAATGCAATGACTCATGTCTTGCTCTCTGGATTGCCAAGTCAGCCACATTTGAGATATCCCATGACAGCTTCCTACAGTTGGAAGAGCAGTAGCAAAGCAATTTTTCGGTCTTGGCTTTGCAAGTGCAGGGAGTCGCCCCAGCTCATAAGACTTGCTCTCCCGGTATATGCACTGATTCACTTTCATTTTAATGTGGAAAAGAAATCACCAGCTAAATTACAGTCAGGCAGCTTAGTGGATGATGATTTGGTCAAGCGGTTACTTTTAATCTCCTAAAGGACATTGTGTTTTCAAACAGGACGGATGAACCAGTTAACATGACTTGCTCCCATAATATTTTCACCTTCAACTTGAGACACTTTTACAATTCTGTATAAAAATCAATAAGCATATATTTATTGAACACCTACTATAAGTCTAACATTGCACTTACCTTAGATACTATGGAAAATAATAGCAGAAGACATGGTTTCTGCCATCATGGAGATGTATGTATGAAGATCAATGTGACATAGCAGAAAAGGAATGAGAAGATGGGTTCAACTATCAGCTGTGTGAGCTTGGCCAATGAGGACCCAAAAAACCATTAAGTGGTGCTTGGGCAGGAAACTATTATTGTCCATTCAATGAAAGCCAGTGACTTAGGCTTAAAGCATGGGCTTTAAGAAAGATATCTAGCCCAAGACAGCTAGGAAGTTTTCAACCATCAAAATTCACCTTCTTTTGGGCAGAAAACTTTCAAGTAAGGACATGATACCTTTGTGAGAAGTGGAAAGGAGAGGAGAAGAGAGGAGAATGAGCCAAGTTGCCCAACTGGAGTTGGTCAGTTGGGGCCCCACTAGGGCAGCTCAGACTACTCACAGGTTATCACAGGCATAACTCCTGTTCCTACCTAATTTTTAAATAAGATTGATAAAATTTGAATAAAATGCAATACAATTTGAATAAAAGCAAGCACCCTGACACATCCAGGATGGCCTGTTATCACAAGTTCTTTGATCTACTTTTCTAAAAGCAAAGCATCTTTTGAGGGGTCAACAATCATTTTAATCAAGAACATATATCATTCACTTAGTTCAGTGTAAAAAGTTAGTATTTTCATAGAAAATACAAACAGAGAAATAAAGATCAACAGGCAGGGTCTCCAACCGTCTGAGCATAAGTAATGTACACATAGTTATCAGAGGGAGAAGCACCAACATCTGGGTTTTCACAGCCCATGGGGCACCTTAGCAGTTTCTTTGAGTCTCATCTGGCATACAAAACTTCTTTCAAAACTAAGCCCCGAAGTAAAACCTCACCTCTGAGTGTTTACATGCTTTTCAGAGCCAGGGGGCAGAACTCTCTGACCCAGTGCTTCAATAAAAATTAACAAAAGGTATTGAGGCCTATTACTGGGTGGGGAAGATTTTTAACCTTCCCCCCACCCACTATTAACCATAAATTACTATTACAATGTATAACAAGCACCCATTCAACCAACAAGAATAATCTGAACACTTGCTATGAGTAGAGAATTGTAAAATAGGTTGTGAGAATGCAAAGACATATATATTAAGCATGATTCTTATCTCTAAGAGTCTTCTAAATTGTGAAAACATTTATGGACATGAAATCATAATGAATGATGTCTGATAATATATACTAAATACCAAATAAATGAAATGTGATGATAATGACGATGATGAAAATAGTAACTCATATTTACACAGTTACCTAAGATTGCCATTCTTTGGATGATAAAGAGTGTTATAGTGAATGAAAGAAATAATGGATGGATGAATGGATGAATAAGTAAGGACTATGTAGCATACATACACTGTGCCAAATGATGGAACACATATAGAAAATTAAGAAAGCCCTTTGTCTTAAGGAATTCACATTCTATAGTTGTACAAATTTGGGGACAAAAGGGAAAATGATGAAATTTATTGACCTATGCATAGACCGTACAACTTTTAGACATGTTATAAAAAATCTCTTGATATGCAATACGTTTGGCTGCAATTATTATTTGTTTCTTTATTTGATATAGAAATCACAATATTTTGATATATACTCTATTTTTTAATCATGAAATCACAGATGATGTTGAATATTTGAGGAACAGTCAAATTTACTTAATCTAGCCTAGATAGCCTATAAGTCATAAGTTTAGCCTAAATAATATTTAAATTGTTATTTACAGAATCATTTCAATTGCCATTTCTTGGATAAATTTGTTAAATTTTCATTATGTGTGGCAGAGTGCAAATTTGTGTTAACATGTACTATTTTGATTTAAGGATTTTTGTAACTGAAAGGTTTTTGTGATGTTATTTTGTCTGATGATAATGATACTTAAAGCCTACAGTCTCACCAGTACTTTGTTTGTCTAAGTTTTACTATAGCATTTAGTAAAAAGGTGAGTTTCCTAAAAAAATTTCCTTTTTTGCAATCTTCAGTACAGTAGCCACTCATTTTCTTGCCTTTGAAAAGAACCCCCACCCCTCACCTGCATAGCAAAGGTTAACAGTTGTTTAAAAAAATAAACAAAACTGGTCTTCTCACTGTTCTTCCAACTTTAACAAGCTTTCATGATTATGTAGTATAATCAACAACAACTTCTCTAGCTATCATGTATATCTTAAAATATTTCGTTTCTGAAGATGAATTAGCAATTTTTGTAGCCATAGTTGGTCAATTCTTGTTGGTGTTTTTCATTTTCACCTGCAATTTCCTTTTGGTTTCAATGTGATCTATCTTTTTTTATTGTGTGCTTGAATGAGTGTGGTAACACAACAGTAGCTATTTTAATATTTCTAACATTGATTAAAGTGTGACCTTTAAGAGTTACAACTTTTTAAACTTTTCTTTGCATGTAATGTCCATTCTTAGAAAGTGCAAAGAATCAAAAATTAAAAAAAGTACAGTGAAACATCTGTATATAACACAAAACACCAGAATATCAACTAATGAAAAGTGGGAAATTAGCTCAAGCCAGATCAGATGTTCTGAATCACCTAGTGTCATTAGTAGCACATTAGTAATGTATAATCTTTGGTGCCTCAAAATTAAACAACACTAAATTTATATCCTATTGAAAATAACTTATGTATCACTTTAAATAAGGGAATGTTTAGTTTCAAGGTGGATAGAAAAGCACAGTTGTCCTAAAAGTGCAACTGTATTGTAGATGTCCAGATGTTTTTAATGTGTATTGTGTGGTCAAATAGTGATATCTAGTAGCCTTTGAGCCACAGTTGCTGAGTAGATGATAAGGACTGAAGGTCTCCCATCTTATCACAAAAGGACCACAAGGTCTTATTTTGATGGGGTGAATACCTTAAATGAATGTGACCCATCCAATATATATTAAAATTGAGAAATTTTGTAGGATAAGATGTTGCAAGGTTATCCTCAGATAAATAAATCATCTTAAAAAATGGAGTGTTCATGTAGGGAGAAAAAGGGACAAATGATAGGCAATCTCTATGTTATATTGAAATCTCCAACAAAACTAAATTTGATTTGCCTTCTTGCTGAACCAAACATCCTGCATCTCTCTAAGTTTTACTTGTACTTTCCTTTTGATGGCATGAAATACTGCCTTCTTAGAGATGGATAAACTACCCTGTTGGTGAAACCTGTGGAGTTCTCATTTTTCATTTAGCAGCTTTTGAATTTCTCTATCATTTTCATTAAACCATCATGGTGTTTATGAGCATTCTGGCCCAGATGAAGCAAATGCAGTGCTATACATCAAATCTCTGAAAACTTCCCACTCTTTTTCTGCTCTACTGTTGAAAACTGTGTTGTCTCAACTTGCCCTCCAAGTAAGCAATAAACTATTCCTGATAAGAGAAAAGCTCTAATTTGCTGATATTAAATCTTATGATAATCATTTTGCCTTGAGTCCACCACTTTTGTTGAATATGAATATTTAGTTTGGAGAGGATAAGTCTATGATCAGTCCAGCACTCTGCATCACACATTGTCTTCATCACTCTTACTTTCCATCCTGTCTCTTCTCCTTGCAATCACATAGTCTATTAAATGTCAATGTTTGCTATGAGGGTACATCCATGAAGTTCTATTTCATTTAGGTAAATGGAAGACAGTGTTGGTTACAAGAAAGTCATGAGATACACAAGTCTTCAGTAGTAAGTAACATTGCTGTTGCCGTTTCCAACTCCATTCCTCCCTAGGATTCCCTGCCAAGTCTGGTAATCTGAACCTACTCTAGCACTGAAGTCATCCAGAATTATAAGCTTATCCTCTTTTGGCACATTGATCATAAAAGTCTTCAAGTCTTCATAAAATTTCATCAGTATTCTTCATGGTGGGATTACAGGCACTGATGATGGTCACTGATGATAGCCTCTGAAGCTGAGATGAAAAAAAGTATGGATCAGTTCTCTGCTGCTTGTACTAATTTTGACCTTACACACAAGAAAACACCATACCATCCATACATGGAACCATCAGTTACAGCAAGTGGAGAAGTTTTGAATACTGTGGATATGTTCAGTTACATTGGTAGTATACTTTCCAAGGATGTATACACTGCTAATGAGGTTGACACATACATTGCCAGAGCTAGCTCAGTGTTTGGAAAGATCCAAAGGAAAGTATGGGATAAAAGAGGTATTAGACTGAGTACCAAACTGAAGATCTACAGAGCCATGATGCTGACCTCATTGTTGTATACTTATGAAACCTGGACAGTCTACCAGCACCATACCAAGAAACTGAATCAATTCTATTTGAGTTGTCTTTGGAGGATTCTGAAGATGATCTGGCAAGATAAGATACCAGACACTGAGGTCCTTACTTGAACTAAAATGCCAAACATTCAAACTCTGTTTCAGAGAGTGCAATTTCAATGGGCTGACCACATTGTTCAAATGCAAAATGTATGCTTTCCAAAAAGACTATTTTATGGAGAACTCACACAGAGCAAGCATTCACATGGTGGTCAGAAGAAGTGATACAGGGACACTTTCAAGGTCTCTCAAGAACATTGGAATTGATTGTATGACATGGGAGACACTGGCACAAGATCTCTCACTATGGTGTGCCCACATGAGAGAAGGTGCTGTGCTCTATGAGCAAAACAGAATTGAGACAGCTCAAAGGAAATACAGGAAGTGCAAATTTGGAGTATCCACCCCCAAACGTTCATGTGAATTATTTGTGCCATACCTGTAGGTAGAATATTCCAGGCTCATATTCTTCAGATCAGCCACAGTAGGACACACTGAAACTTCACTCTAGCACACTGATGTCATTTTGGTCCTTTCCCAGAATGAAGGACAACAAACAACCAACCAATCTCCAATAAGAATATTTAGTATAATAGGAGTTTTATATTACTCAAATAAAGAATCATTAATCCAAAAAACCAAGGACAGTTGTTAGTGGCCATATTCTGAGTTAGCTGAGGGGCCTGAGTCTTTTATGAATCTCTATTTCCCCATCACTGAAATGAGGTGATTCACTCAAAAGGGAACAACCTAACTGAACTCTCATGAAATACCTCTCCAAAGAACTTTAAAATAACTCTTCAGGCAAAATTTTGCAGCAGCAAAGACAACAAAAGATCAGAGTAAGTTTTTTTTTTGTTAGTGTTATTTTGTTTTGTTTTTCCTAGCCCAAGATAACTTAAGAGGTGAACAAGAGAGATCTGTGATGCTGGGCTGGGTCCCAAACCAGAGCACAGTGCACACAGTGGCAATACCAATGATGGACCTTATAGGTGACTACAATAGCTGCAGCAGGAGCTTCAGGAGCTCTAAACCCAGAGACAGTAAGCAAGTCAGAAAGAAATTACAAAGGACCCTTTGCTTTCTCTGCACATGGCTGGTACTCATTAGCAACCCTGTTGTCTATATTCAGTTCTGAGTCACAGTTCCAGAATGGAGAGAAGCTATTGTGGTCAGTCTCAAGGAACAGGGATCCTGGTCATAGTTCCAGGGCCAAGAGAAGTCCTATTACTTACATATTCTGGGGAGCTGGAACCTATTCTGGGTAAAGACAAGATTTCAAACCAGGAGAGGACTGACTATACCTCTCACATTGGAAGCATTGAAAATTTGGAGACCTCTAGAATTAGCCATGAAAATAGCAGGATAAAACAAAATTCTGAACCTTGGGGCAGTGCTTTCTCTTCCCCAAGTAACCAGAGTTCACCTTTAATATAAAGTTCAAATTCAAGATATAGGCTGAAAAAATAAGCATACAGAACAACAACAAAAAGGAATTTGAGCATTAAAAGCTATTATGGTGGCAAGAAAGACCAAGACATAAACTCAGAAGAAGAAAACAATGTGAAAATAGTTACAAGTAAAGCCTCAAAGAAAAATACCTATTGGACTTAAGCCCAACAAAAATTCCTAGAAAAGTTAGAGAAAGAATTGAGTGATAGAAAAATTATGAAAAGAAATGAGTGTAATGGAAGGAAATTGTGAAAGCAGAATTCATTGTTTGGTAAAAGAGGTTCACAAAAGAATACTGAAGAAAATAACACCTTAAAAAACAGAATTGGTTCAGTAATAAAAGGGGCATAAAATTTCACTAAAGAAAATAATTTTTTAAACATTATAAATGTGTGAATGGAAACTTACGAATCCAGGAAATATCAAGGAACAACAAGGCAAAATCAAAAGAAAGAAAAAAATAATGAAGAAAAGATGAAATATCTGGGGAAAACAAAAAGAACTGACCTAGAAAATAGACTGAGGATAGTTAAAGAATTTTTGAGCTACTAGAAAACTATGATCAATAACAAAAACAACAACAAAAAGGCCTAGTAATCCAATTTCAAGGAATTATAGAGGAAAACTGTTCTAATATAGTAAATACAAAGGATAAAAGAGAAATTGAAAGAATATATGGATCAAATTCTGAAAGAAATTCCAAACTGAAAACTCCCACAAATATTATAGCCAAATTCTACAACTTCCAAGTGGAGAAGAAAAAAGTATTGCAAGCATCCAGAAAGAAACAAATGTCCGGAAGGCAAAATCAGAATCACACAAGATTTAGCAAATTCTACTTTAAGAAGAAGAAGGCTTGGAATATGATATTCTGGAAGGCAAGGAAGCTAGGGCTGCAACCAATAATTACCTACTTGGAAAAACTGAGTACAATTCTTAAAGGAAAAAAATATATAAATATATATTTAATGAAATAGAAGACTGTCAAATACTTGATGAAAAGACTAGAGTTGAGTAGAAAAGTTTATATTCAAACATGAGATTGAGGAGAATGATGGAAAGGTAAACATGAAAGAATGATTGTAAGGGACTGAATAAATTTTCACTATTTAACTGTCAATATGGAAAGATGATATACATAACTCCTTAGAACTTTATCATTGTTAAGGCTTTTAGAAGGATTCTACAAAAGGTGTGGGCCTTCCTACAAATCTTTCAAGGGTCATTAATGGGTGGAGAAATTCTTCTTTAATTGTATTAACTAACCAACCAATGAGAGGCAGTGAGAAAAATCTTCCCCATTCTATTTCTCACTTTTCCCTTCTCCCAGTGTATCCCTTTTTCTTACACCTTCATTTTATTTTGGAGATCATACCAATATAATAAGTTCACATTCATGCCTTCTATCTATGTAGAATTCTTCTAACAGCCTTAACAATGATAAAGTTCTTAGGAGTTATGTATATCATCTTTCCATATTGAAATGTAAATACTGAAAATTTATTGAGACCCTTATGATTATTCTTTCTTGTTTACCTTTGCATCATTCTCCTCAATCTCGTGTTTGAATGCCAACTTTTCTACTAAGCTCTAGTCTTTTTATCAAGAATTCTTGACAGTCCTATATTTCATTTTATATATATATATATATATATATATATATATATATATATATATATATATAATATTCTATACATATATATTCTATATATATTCTATATATATATATATATATATATATATATTCCTATAAGAATGTCAGGGTGCATTCTGTTACAGTAGGAAGAGAATAAGGGATATGGAAGGTATGATAAAAAGGAGGGCAAATTAAAGGAAGTAGTGGATTTTTGAGGAGAGACAGAGATACACAGAAGAAAATAGGATGGAGGGAAATATACAGGAATCGCAACTGTGAAAGTACATGAGATAAGCTCACTCATAAAATGGAAGCAGATCACAAAAACCTGAATTCAACAATATGTTGTTTACAAGAGACACATCTGAAGCAGGAATGTATACAGAGTTAAAATATAGGACTGAAATAGAATCTATTATACTTCAGGTGAAGGAAAATAAAAGGCAGGGCAGCAATTATGATTTCTGACAAACCAAAAGCAATCACTATTTAATTAAAAGAGAAAATCAGGGAAACTACATTTAGCTAAAAGGTACCAATGATATTGAAGCAATGTAAAAAAAATTACAGCTAGTTTCTCTGATAAATATCTCATTTTCCAAATATATAGGAAACTAAGTCAAATTTATCCAATTGTTAAATGGTCAAAAGATATGAATAGGAAGTTTTCAGAAGAAGAAATCAAAGCTATTTCTGGTTATATGAAAGAAATATTCAACATCACTATTGATTAGAGAAATGCAAATTAAAACAACTTAGGTACCATATCATATCTATCAGAAATGATGAATGCTGGAGGGGTTAAGGGAAAATAGGAATACTGACAAACTGTTAGTATATTTATGAATTGGTACAAAAATTCTGGACAATAATTTGGATCTATGCCAAAAGACCTTTCAAACTATGCATAATATTTGATCTTTCAATAACATTACGAGGTCTCTATCCCAAAGAGAGCAAAGAAAAAGGAAAATAATCCATATGTACAAAAATATTTATAGCAGTTCTTTTTGTGTCAGAGAATTGGAAATTGAGGAGATATTCATCAATGGGAGAAAGGCTGAACAAGTTGTGGGACATGATTGTGATGGAGTAATGTACTGTAAGAAATGATAAGGGATCGGTTTTACAAAAAAATACATTACAAGATCTACAGGAACTGATGCAAGGGAAGTGAGAAGAACTTAGAGATCATGGTGCATATTAACATCAATATTGTAATGAGAATCCACTGTGAAAGACTTTACAAGGATCCATGAGACAAAGGTCTCATGATGAAAAAAAATCATATTCACATCCAGATAGAGAAGTGATGAACTCTAAGAGCAAATTGAAGTGTGTTTTTTTTCTTGCTTCATTTTTTTATTTATCTTGCAATATGGCTAATATTAAAATATATTTTGCATGACTTCACATATATAATTGACATCATTTGCTAGGCTTCTCAGAGTGAGGGAGGGGTGAGAAGAAAGAAAAATTTGAACTCAAAATTTAAAAAGAAATGAGCATCAAAAATGAATAAATAATACATTCATTCTTTTTTTCTAAAAAAAAGTCACTTCCAATTCTAAAGTTCTGTTTCTTTGATGACATAACAAGCCAGTCTGGTTTGGCAAGCAATCATATAAGGACACTTAATACAAAATGAACCCTAACTCTCTCATTATAATATTAATAGTAGCTAACATTTCCGTATGGCAGCCACTATGTTGAGCACTTTTCAATTATTATCGTTTGGTCTTCACAAAATCCCTGGGAGGTATTGATCTTATCCTTCATTGTATAGATGTGAATACTGAGGCAAATAGAGGTTAAGTAACTTGCCCACAATCACACAACTAAAAGGTGTTTGATTAAGATTGGATTCAAACTCAGGTCTTCCTGACTTCAAACTTCTGTTCTATCCACTGTGCCATCTAGAAGTTACAGATAGTTAAGAAAGAATAGTCAAAAGTCTGACTAGAATATTCTGGGAAAAGGAATTATGGGATCATAATGAGAGTGGAAAAGAAGCTGATGTACATAAGAACATTTTGAATGATCTGACAGTTTAGGAAAGGCTGGTTTCTGCTCAAGATTATAGGCAAAAAATGACAAAGCTGACTCTGAGGCCTGATTAAAATTTCTATTACTCCAGGGCTAAGTATTCCTCAAGTGCCAATTGTAGGGAGATCTGGAATCTCAAATCTATCCTGTGTAATAGCATTTCTATGGAATCGTCTAAAGAGAAAGTGACACTGGTAGGATAATTTAGAAGAATATTTTATTTAGCTACAATTCTGCTGTCATTTTCTATATGTTTGGTATTTTTCCCCTCTGTTGATTAACAGAGACATTCTCATAAATAAAGGATTGTGGTTTCTTGAAATTGTCTGTCTTTCTCTCTTATTTCCCTTGTGAAGTCATAATCCCCCATTTATGACATCATAGTCTTTCTATAGCAATCAGAAATGATGGTTCATACTGTGAACTAGTGCCTCAGAGATGGGAAAAGTTGGAGGAGTAGAGAGTATCTCAATGAGTGCAGTTCCATTTAGCAAATAAATACTCTTTTATTTTATTATTTTAATTGTTTTTAAAGAGATGACACCAAAGAAATTGGGAAGTAGTACTGATGAGTGGAGGGAATTTAATGATGCTGGAACTAATTAATCATGGCCTTCTCATATTAACCTTCTTTACCCCACCTGTTATGTCAACACCCTTATGATGAATGAATAAAGCATTAGTTGAATGATTACTAACTTTAAAACACTTTGCTGAGCCCTGGAAATGCAAATAGAAAACTAAAGCAGTCCTTGCTCCCATGGATCTCTCACTCTAATGAGGTTAAATAACATATATGGAAAATTTCAGCTACAAATCAAATGGATGATATTGTGGTCTTTAGGATACAGAAGCAAAGCAGAAGTTGGTGCTTCTATAATGACATATTCATTGATAACATCACACCAGTTCCTGAAATTAAGCCATTTGATAATGCCAAGTACTTTACTGGAAAGAACTTTCTTGAACTGTGGCTTTAGTATCTGCTGGATCATTGGCCAGGCTGCATTTCCACCGAATTTCTTTCTAGGATGATATCTGATGACCCTGAATTGGAAGCATAACAATCCCCATGTTTCTTGGTTTCTTGCTCTGGGTCATGTTCATCAGGGTGTGGGGGAAGATGATGGTCCAGGTACTGATGATGATTTGACTTTCCAGGCACATGCTGAAGAAACAATTGGATTGGGAAGGGATTGGTCTGTCCTATAGATGCTGACAACATTCCTTGAGGAGATCTCCAACAGCTGATGACATGGAAGAAAGGAGGCTGGCATGTATACCTGTTTGGGTTACATTATAGGAGCTCTTGTAGACTAAAGGTCTCTCTACAGAAACTGTATGTTTCCTGTAGCTTTTCTCCAAAATAGGCCCATGACTGAAAAATCTGCTTTTTATGTGGAGGTTAGTTGAACTCTTAGGGATGTTGTGGATGATCTGTCTCAGAGATGTGTTGGACCAGCTGATCCCTGAGATCACTTCCAAGACATGGTGTGAAGGAGTAGGGAAATTACTGGAAGTCAGTCATTCAGCAGGCATTTATCACTCAATTACAATATGTCTGACTGTCAGAGGATAGGGTATAAAATCTTTGCTGCTATTTACTTAGCTCCTCTGTTATTTAATAGATTATCTGACTCCAAATGTATACACTTTCCCCTGAACCATAATGCCTGCATGATTAAGAAAAAGAGTTACACCCCATAACCATTTAATTCTGTTATTCTTTTCATCTCTAAGATCAATTGTCCTGATAAGATTCTGCCTCTCACACTTTGTGGAGCTTGGCCATGAAATAGTTTAATGTAGTGGATATTGCGTTAAATTAATTGTGTGACTATGTACAAGTCATTTCCTCTCTCTGATCCTTCCTCATTTGCATGTTTGTGAAATGGGGATAATACTATCAAAATACCTAATTCATCAGGTTGCTTTGAGGCTCAAATAGGATAATTTGTGTAAATACTTTGCAACATTTAAAGTACCATATAAATACTAATTATTAATAACCTCAGGCACAATATCTCTACAGTAACTTTGGAGAATATATGGGAGAAAAGCCTCTCATTCTCTGTGCTCGAGGACAATTAACTCTTCTCATATTATACATAAAAGGAATAAAAAAATGGACTTTTCCTTATGTAGGGAAAAACTGAAGATACTATGAGCTTGGCTAACTGAAGAGAAAACTATCGAAACTCCAGGAGACTCCTTTGGCTTGTACAGTGAGTCCATTTGAGCTAGAAAAAAAAATCTCATTTTTTTCTATCTTGTATTTGTAGAACCTTGACATGGACAGAGTTATGACTGAGCATGTATGAACACATATGGAGTGATCACAGTTCTCACTCATCAGCCCAAGACTTCCAAATTAATATCTTGGAAAATGCATTCGAAGGAATAAAAGCATGAAATCAACACAGTGGTCATCTACTATAACACTTCCTGTTTCTTAGCTTTGCCTTCTTGCTTCCCTAGCCCAACCTTTTCTCTCTTCCTCTCGAGTTTGACAGCTCTTGAAATATCTGCTTAAAAGTCTGTGGCAGTCAGGGAGAAAAAACTGGGATAAAATGTTTTAAGGGAGTTGCTACCTTGGGGTGAAGAAAGTCACACCCTAGGTGGCCTTGAGAAAAAAAACATGCTGCAGTCAAAAGACCTGAACAGCTGACCTAGATTAAGCAAGACAGAGGGAGAAGAGAGCTAGGTAGAGAAATGAAAGATCAGCTAGTCAGCTAGTTGATATATAAAGGTATATAAATAAGTGATAGATAGAGGGATGGGTGATGGTGTAGTAGATATAGAACTGGGCCTGGAGTCAAGAAGACCTGAGTTCAAATCCAGCCTTTTACTTACTTACTAGTTAGTAACTTAAGGGGCAAGTAACTTAGCTCTGTTTGCCTCATTTTCCTCATCTATCAAACGAACTGGAGAAGGAAATGGCAAACCACTATAGTATACTAGTCAAGAAAACCCTAAACAGATCACAAAGAGTCAAACATAACTGAAAAATGACTGACCAATAGATAGAAAGATAGATAAGCAGAGACTGGATCAAATCTAAACTACTCAGTCTAACATATAAGGTACTTCTTTAAGATGTGCTCTCCTCACGTATTCAGCATTATGTCCAATGAAGCCCCTCTGCTCTCTCCTGCCAGCTCAGTGTCCATGAAATTAATATGTTGAGCACTGGACTGGGAGTAAAGAAAGACCTGAATAGGAAAATGCCATTCTTGGACTTATTACTTATGTGACAATTGGTAAGTTACTTAACCTTTCTGAGCTTCAGTTTTATCAACTGTGAAATAGGAATAAGGAAATGTGTCATATTCTTCTTTGAGGTTGTGTCATGAAGAAAGAAAGGAAGGGTTAGGGAGTGAATAAAGAAGGGAGGGAGGAGAGAAGGAAGAAAGGAAAAAATGAAAGGAAAGAGGAAGGAAGGCATAAAAGAAAGAAGGAAGGAAAGGAAGGATAGAGGAAGAAAGGGAATAAGGGAAAGAGAATGGGAGGGAGAGAGAATAGGAGGGAGAGAAGCATGCAGGGAGGGAGGCAGTTAGGAAAGAGCAGGAAAGATGAAGGAAGGAAGAAAGGGAAGAAGGAAGGAAGGGAGGAAAGAAAGAAAGAAAGAAGGGGAAAGTATTTGTTAAGCTCTTGGGATCTACCAATAACTATGCTAAGTGTTAGCGATGTAAGTACAAATGCAAAGTTCTATCCTCAAGGAACTTATATTCTAATAAGGGGCAACCCATAGAGAGAAGTGGTGAGCAGGGAGGGTTATTTTTATTTATAAAGTTATAGGGATAGTGAGTAGAACCAAGGGGAATGGTCTATTTCTTTGTGGATCTACTCAGCATCCCTAAATAATGGCACTATTGATTTTTATTTTAGCATCAGAATTAGAAAGTGCTGAGTATCTGAAGGTAAGAATATGTTTGTTAGGGAGTTGGTGAGTCAAGCGAAGCATGATTGGAGCTTGCTTAGATACAGTAGTTCTTCTTAAGTATTCACCAATGTGGGGGGCTAGTAAAACTGAAATATTTATAATAATGTATGTGTTGGCTATTGATAGAGATATAAGGGACCTTTAAAGATGATTTGGTTTAATTCTTTAATTTTCTACATAAAAGAAAAGTAATCCAGAGAGTCTATGATTTTCCCTAGGTCACAGAACTAGTGTGGGAGAATCAAGGTTAGACTCCTTTTCCCTGATTCCTGGACTCCCAGTATATACTGTGACTCTCTCCAACTTAGCTAGCTTGATCCCACTTCTGTGCCTTCCTGTATGCTCTTCTCCCTTCCTAGAATGACCCTCCTCATCCAACTCCACCACTTCCTTCAAGGGCTAGCTACTCAAGACATACTTCCTTTAAGAAGTCTTTGTTGATAATCTTCAACCAGTGCTGATAACTACCTCTTCTGCTTTACACTCTGTGGTACTTGTTTGTGAGTCAATAATACATTGTGTACCTTGCTTATAATTGCCAGCTGTTTCTTATATGTGAATTTCACCAACTATATCATAAGACCTTCAGGTACTTGACTGCATCTTTTCTTTCATATTTCCAAATAGCGGACTTCAAAAATATATCAGATAAATGAACAAATGGATAACATTTCTTTCTTACTCAGACATCTAACTAAATTCCTCCTTTTTCATTCATTCTAAAATGACCGTTTTGAGTGCCTACTGTGTACAATTCACTTTTCCAGGCACTGACTGCATTGAATAACTAAATAAATTACCATGATTTCTTCCTCTAAGGGACTTACAATAGATTGGAGCTAGCTGAACACGAACAAATCATCACAACCCAAATGGGATTCCCTTAGAGAAAGGTAATCAACATATCCACAGAGATTCAAGGAAAGCAGAGATAAAATGATACTCCCTAGTGTTTCATAACTATCAAATGGCATTTGACTACAATTACATTGGTTTCTGTCAAATTCACTTGCAGCTTTTTTTTAGTCTTTTTACATGCACGAACTCTGTAAAACCCTAAACTTGTTGACCATTTCAAAGAAAGAAAATTAGGGCAGCTAGCATATTTGGGTTTGGTGAGTGCCTCTCTGACTTGGGGATGAATTCTCCATCTGTTGGGGGCTCCTCTTTAAACATGTCTAGAACAGAACACACTCCCATTTATAAGTGAGTCTTACATTAAATGGAGACAGTTCTGGAATTCCACAAAGTTGTTATGTAGAGCAGGTGGAACTGTCTTCAGTTTAATCCCTATTCCTTTAAGCTGCTTTGCAGGGATTTATGGGATGTTCAAGGAAGACTAGTGTCTCTAATGTGAGCGGTTACTGAGTCCTTCATGACTTCTCTTCTACGGTTGGTGTACTTATCACCCAACTCTCATCTGTGGCTCCAAAAAGCTGTAGCATGTGCTGTGGCCACACTCCAGTAGGCAGATGGGTTAAACCAGATTGAGGGTAACCAACAGACTACAAACAGGTCACTGAGTCAGGGTAATGTGAAGACTTTCTGGAAGAATGGGAGGATGACAATCATCTGTTATGATGGCCATGAAGGTGACTGCAGCAGTGCTGTGGAGTACTGAGAGCTTGGTCAATCCTGGAATCCTGGAAGACACCAAGGTCATCCACTGTATCCCAGGTCATCACCAATTGTCTGGACATTTATCCTGCCACTGGACTTCAGTGACTCTGGAAGAAAGAATGAGGATGATGATTTTGTACAACTCTGCCTCACTCAGCTCCAATTCATGTCAAGATATCATCCATCATGTATGATTTTATCCCAGCATCATGATGTCTATGGTCTCCAGAAAGAAAGGACCAACAACAACAAGCTTACTTTCTTCTCTTCCAGGTATGACTTCATTACCCCAGGTACCTAACTCTCTTTCTAATTCTTATATGTTTTCGTCTTTTGGAGAACTTTAATCATTCTTCCTTATCCAATCAATTACTTAGCAATAATGTTGTTATCTTTTGGCATTTTCCCATGCTGATTCTTTTCATACTGTGTCCCATTTCTGGAAGATTTGACTTTCAATTGTCACAAGTAGGAAGCGTTATGAAAACTAATTTCTGCTGAAGTGTTAGTAACAGATAACAGTTTACAATCACTATTTTAAGGGTCCATTTTGCTAGGAGATTTTAGAAGACACATGAAAACACTTCTGAAGATTTAGAGGAATAAATCTCAAGTTATGAAATTTCAGATCTGTTGAAAAGTAATGGGCAAGATATTATTTCTCTTCCCCAAATCACACCCCAGAAGTGGCCACTCCCCCAGCCTATAAGTAAGATCAGTCATCCTTGACATTATTGAATTTACTTCTGATATTTTTCCGGTAGAAAAAAAAGAATATTGCAAGTTATGTAACTTTGATCTTGTCATTGGTGTTTCTTCATAGATAGAGAGATTCAACACATTTGCTTGTATGCACAAGCACAAATTTCTTCTTCAAGAGAATTTTCCAGTATTTTAATGTAGCACAAAGATTTAAAATATAAACTGTTTTATTTGGGAGAAATTTTTAAATTAAAAATGGCAATCAGTGAATGTCTTTTCAAAGGGGATTTGGCTTAAATGTAGCACTAAGAATTTAGGGAAAAAATACAGAAAAGATATAAAAGAGGTGACATCTTTCTAGAATTCCTATCATTTGGGATATTTTGAGAAAATTAATTCCATATAGAAACCACAAAAAAGAGTACATTAGATTTGAAAAGATCTTATTCATCTCCATCTCTATTGTTTACTGTCAAGAGAGACGAATCAACTAGCCTCTCCAAACCTCAATGTTTTCATATTTAATATGAAGGGTTTGAACAGATGTTTTCTTATTTTTTCACTCTAAATCCCAAGATTTATGTAAATACATAAAAATTTCTGAAAGAGCAGGATCCATCATATCCTTGAGCTAAAATAACTAGTGTTTGGGCAACTGGAATAAAGGTTGAGGATTAGAGAAGTTTCTTAGAGATTTTAGGGCTTGAAAATCATCAGAGAATGAAAAAGAGGGGGCTGTTTTGGGGTTCGTTTTGAAAACAGTGTGCTCAATCCCCAGATTCTTTGCTCTTTGCTGAATAATAATAACTTAGTATATTATTTCAAAAATTAATAATGACAGCTCCTATCTCCTAAGGGTTGTTGTAAAAGTAAAAGGAGATGATAATGCCTGGGAAATCCTTCACAAACTTTAGAGCACTATAGAAATACTAGCAAAGATTGATGATGACGATGATGATGTCCGACAAGTAGAGAGAAATAGGAATAGTTTTCATAAATAACTGGCATGTCTTCATCAATAAAAGTATTGCAAACCACCTGGTAATTAAAGAGGAATGCTCTGTACATAGTTTTCTTAGATTTTAGTAACATATATAATGATGTCTCCCCTAATACACGTATAAAAAATGTGCAGATATAGTTAGGTCCAATTGTGACTTGTTAATTTTAATTTATGTGAATGATTTATATGAAAAGAGAGGAGGGACCTATGTGAGGGATGTTGCAGAAGTAAGACCTGAGTACTGACTGGGTAGGCAAGATGAGTAAGAGAGTAGTTGAGAATTACACAGACGTTGCAAACCTGAATGATTAAGAGTGGGAAGAGTAATGTCTCTGAAAGTACTAGGTAATTTGAAAAGAGTTGATGTGGAGAAAACAAGAATTTTGTTTTGAATGTATTGAGTGTGAGATGCCTGTGTGATATTCAATTTAAAACATCCAATAGGCCACATTGGCGTGGAACTGAAGCTTCAAGAAGAAACATGAATACCTAAATCTAGTAGTCACCTGGCATAGAGGCAATAGTTAGACCTCTAAAAATTGATGAGATCAAGAAATTATATTGAGAAAAGAATGCAGGGACAGAGCCTTGAAAGACACCCATAGTTAGTGAGTGTGACATGAATGAAGATCCAGCAAAGGCGACTAGGACAGAGTGGTCAGAAGGAAGAGGCCTGAGAGAGATCGGTATTTCTAAGATACGTAGAGGACAGAGTAGCCAGAAGAACAATGTGGTAAATATTGCCTGATTCTGTGGGTTGCCTTCTAGGAGACAAGATTCCACAAATGATACCAGGACAAAATCTTTAAGGAATTTCTTTGAATAAATCTCCATACATAGTTTTAGTTGCATACTTATGCACTCACAGATGTACCCAGGAACAAAAAAAAAAGGAAAATTTAGTTCTATCTAGTCTATTAACTACTATAAAGTGCAATAAGCTTAAAACTTAAAAAGTCAATCATTTTCAATTCAGTCTAATTTGAGTCTCATTGCTAGTTTGTTGGTAATAGAGCAACTTTAACATACTGTTCAGTGATTGTAAAAGTTTTTTTTAATTAGAATATAAAAGCTGTTATCAAACTCCTTCTGCTGTCCCTTCCTATTAATGATCTGTTTTAGGGTCATTCAAAACCTGGATTTATTTGTCAATTAAGCTGAGCTAAGGAAGGTAAGAACTTGCACTCTGTAGATGATTGAATGCATCTAACTCATAGACTTGTGAAAATTGACCATGACTTAGTTATCTGTAAGAGGCAAATAACATCACCAGAAAGCAGTGATTATATTATCAGGCAGTCTTTGCAAGCTTTGGGAGGCAGCTTTCTCTTCAGTCCATTAGTAATTCTTGGTGCAAGAAGCTTAATCTACCAATATCATTCCTCTTTCTCTGGTGGGAAATTTATTAGTGTGTATGGCCAGAGGCATTACCTTTTTAATGACTGCTTTGTGCTATCTGGGTAAAATTTTGAACAAAATAAAAGTTTTGGACTGCTGATGTCATTGTATCTTTCCCTTCTCTGGACTCTTCCTACTAATTTCCATGTCTACTTCCAAATAAACACACCCTGAAATTTCCTCTTATTCTCTATTGTAACAATTTTTCATCTCTTTTAACACTCAATTCAAACGCAACCTTCTCCATGGAAACTTCTAGAATCCCCCTCAGTTAGTAATAGCCTCACTCCTCAGATCTTTCACTGCATTATAGCAAACACTGAATGCATCTCATGTGACATTATGTATGATAGCTGCCTGTATTTGTGGCATGGTGTCCTCCTAGATTTGAAGATCCTTGAGGGCAAGATGAATGTCAATTTTCAATATTTATCTCTTTAGCACCTAGTATAGTCCCTTGGACATTGCAGAGGCACTTGAGAGGTGTATTGTATTGTATAGTATTGCAGCGCATTCATATTTCTCTTATTTTTCCCTCCCACCTTGGAAAGGCTTCCTTTCTATTGATTTAAATCTTACCCTTCATTTAAAGCTCTCAACTTAAAACTCATTACCTCTCTTTGACTTTCCTTGCCTACTCTATTGCTCTCCATTGTGACTTTTATTTGCATTTAGAATCTGGATGATATAATGTCCTATCTTGTTTTCAATTGTTCCCTGAGTGAAATATATTTCTTCAACCTGATTACAAGCTCCCTGATGGTAGGAAAATAAAAGTCTTTGTCTTATATCCCTCATAATTCCTAAATTGTAGTCATGTGTATGTAATAGAGCATTTATTAAAATTGTTTTCTGTCACACTTCAGATCTATGATTTCATCTAGGCATATCTTCTCTTTCTTTAAGTTTTCTAAAAATTAGAACCAGAAATAATCAGAATGGGGAGGGGGGGCTTTGCGAGGTAACCTAGTCTCTCTCCTTGAACATCTTCAAGGAGCCTCTTCAAGGAGAGGCTAGATTACCATTTGTTAAATATATTATGGTGGAGAATTTTTTGAGGCATACAATTTAGGGTAGACAGCTATTCTTAGCAACTCTAAAATTCATTGATTTTCTTTAATTCTATGAAATGAATTGCAATCTTCCCCCACCCAAACACTCATACTTTCTCTCACATACCTTAGTAAATGATCTGAATGCATTGCTCTTATCACATAGCATGATCATCCAGTGGTCAGCCTTCTGATGGTAAACTTCTAAAAATTTGCTAGTGTGCAGACAGACTGGAGATAGAAATGTTATTGCTGGGACTATGCTAAAGGACTTTCCCCTCTAAGTCCATGATTATTTCACCTTCAGGTGAGTGAGAAAAGATGCTCCTGTGGTCTGATTCTTTGCTTAAGAATCTACAAGGGTCCAGGAACTGTGTTTTGCTGTTTATAGTGTTTTCCTGAATATGATCTAGGTCAAAGTCCCTGGGATTTGGACCTATTGATCCTGAATTCAGATCCTGAACTAACTCCTGCCTAGCACAGCTCCTAGAACAGAATAGATGCTTAATAAATACTTATTGATTGACTAACTGATCAATTGCGCCTGTGGATCTCTGACTTTAACATTGGAATTGTTTAAAAGTTATTCTCAATATTTGGAGCAGAGCATTGTGCTGAGAGAAACCCTTTTCCCTGCTCTATAATTCTCCCTACACAGGACACTGAATTCACTCCAAACTGTTAATTTCTTAGTAATCCTTGGCATAGGCATGTTACATCTACTCTCCCACAGCACGTCATAAAACACTTCACATAAAGCTCTTCTATTCCTTTCTATCTTACTACACAGTATTCCTCTCTATGTGCTCTATAAACCAGTCTGCCTGTAAGTTCAAAGAAGGTATTTCATTTCCTGTCTCTCTGTCTTTGTGCAGGCCTAGTCTCATGCCTTGAATTCTCTCTTTTTTTGCTTTTACCTCTTAGATTCTCTAGGTTTCTTCAAAACTCAGCTCACCACTTCCCTATAGCTCCTTGCCATACCTCTTTCTGAGAGGTATCATAGTATAATGGATAGAGAATTAGCCTTAGACCTATGAAACCTGGGTTCAAGTCAAAACTCTGACACATGGCTTATGTGAAACTTGGTAAGTCCCAGAGACTCTCAATGAGCTAGGTAGCATTAATAATACTATCAGGCACAGAAATGGAGCTGATCTTCATTAACTGAGGTGATTTTCTCAAACTATTTTATCTTTCTGCTTGTATTGTTAACACTTACCACAGTGCCTGGAACATAGTAGGAATTTAATAAAGGATTGCTTATTTCTTATTTAGTCAGATTATATTTCAGTCTGGTGATGTAGAAAAAATGCAATTAAATAATCTATGTAAATTCAAAATCATTTACTTCCCCCTTTTTTTTTCTTCCATGTGAGTGTGGTATGAATGTTTTAGTGTGTGTGTATGTGTGTATGTGTGTGTGCATGTGTTTGATTGAATATAAACATTATCCATCTCTTTAAAAGAGGAAACTTATGAAGATATTCACTGTGGAGGTACCATATAACATAATATCAGAATGGTTTTATTCATCTAAAGTAATGAAAGATGTAAGTTAAGACAAACATCCATCTGCTGAGTGTATCCATGGGGAAAAAATGTAAAATGTAGACATGTCCCATCTATTGTCTTCTCTGCTTCTCTGGCCTCAAGCTGCTCACTGCAAATTAGATTTTGCCTTAACATGCCATCATTGGATGGGTGACTTGGGATCTAAGGAATTGAGCTGTTAAAAGTTCTTTTTTTTTCCCCAAAGGAATATTAACATGGTATAAAAATGTTGATTATATTTGTGTAGTGAATTAACCTACTCTAAATGGTGAATTAAAATTGAAAAGCAAATTGATATTGGAGGGGAACAACAACTCATGATACCCCCAAAGTCTTTCTTTCACATCTGGCAGATAATGGATCACTTTGAACCCAGCCATCTGCCCTTCTCTTGCAACCTTATTAACACAATGTAGTCCAATGGAGTAACTGTCATGCTCAGGTTTAACATACTGTCTAGTTTCCCTTCTGTCTTTTGTGTGACAGGGGACAACCCCTTCTTATCTGACTCAAGAATGCTGAGTTTGGTTATGCTAGACAATGTTTATATAAAGTAGTATGTTCTTCCCATAGTTGGTTGGGAATTGGCAAAATGATTAGGGCACAGGCAGTGGGGGAGGCAATAAGGAAGAAAAGGAATCACAAGAGGTATTCGTTTTTAGGGCTGATAGCAGTTTTATCAAGAGGAAATTTCTCGCACTTTTGAGATTCTGTGATCTTATCTTGATCTACACACACACACACACACACACACACACACACACACACACACACACATACACAGAGTATGTTCCAAGATATTCTTATGTTCCCTCTCATTCTTTCCACAAACATCATACATATGCTCAAATTCAAATGCTTGCCCATGTGGTTTCCTTTGCTTATAATATTACCACCTTCTTCTCTACCTTTCCAGATCATAATCAGCTTTGAAAGCCCAGTTCAAATGAAGCTTCTCTGTGAAACTTTCTGAAACTATCCAGATAGACAAGGCTTGATCTCTTCTTTTTTCCAAAATAATAATATGTAGTATCTCTATTACTCATTTGGCCTGTAACATATAATACCTTTTATGATCAGCTCATCTGTATTGGGTCTGCTTAGTCTCTACAACTAAACAGCCAGTTTCATAAAGGTAAGATATTTTCTGCTTCCCAGTATCATCACAATGCTCAGCAGAGGACTGAAGACATAGAGAGATGTCAATAAGTAGAGGTTGAAATGAATGAACTTCCTGGAGAAGGAATTCTGGGCATATAGCCCGTAGGTCTCAGACTTTTTAAAGAATCTTTACTATATCCAAATAGAAAATAAAAGTAAGGCCAGAATAAAAAAAAAAAATCAGTCCTATTTGATGAACTGTCTGAAAAGAATCCCTGCGGCATCCTTATCTTTACTCAGGTTGCAAGGCAGGTTCATGCCATTGGCAATAGGCAGCATTGAAGATTAGTCTAACTGGCCAGAGGGAAAGTTTCAAGCTTGACCATCCAGTACAGGTAAAAGTCAGAATAGGTAAACAGCTCAGGATTTTAGAACTCTGATAGTAGGTCTACCTGCTGTCAAATATCACCCCTAGTAATAATCCGAAGGCTTCCACAAATTTGAGCCACATATCTTGAAGAGGTTCTATGTACTTGAAAGTGCTCTAGCAAAGCTGGGATTGATGGTACCTTTGGCCATTAACATCTGGATGAACAGCTAGTTGAGAGCAGAATCTTGGAATAACAGAGGAAATTACTGAGATTAAGATGGATGCTAAAAGAGAAAACTGAGGATAATACCTTTAGAACTAGAAGAGACCTTTGAGTTCACCAAGCATATATTCACCCTCCCCCCAACATAATATTCCACATGCAGAAACTGATGTTCAGAGTTGTGAAGTTGATCTGATAAAGTTCATACAGCTAGTAAGTAGGGAGGAGTCAAAGGTGCTTTTCTTCCACTGTACTTTTTGTATACAAGGTCAACATACCTGACCGTGGGTAAGTAAAGTTAATGTTTCCACAGGGAAGCTTCTGGACATACATATTCATCACTGTGAGCTGAGGTGTTGAGGAGAAGGAGATAGTCAAATGAAAAACAACCAAATAAATAAGAGTCAACCAAATAAAAAGTCATAAATATTTTCTGATTTTCTCATCTACTCTGCACTATCCCTTCTGTTGCCTTGAAAAATTGAATTATGATTCTTCAAAATCACAGCCTTATTGTATTCCTCTATGGCCTTGCCCTAATGGATGATGGATTGTTAAACGGGGCCTGCCACAGACAATAACCCTTTCTGGCCAGAGTTTATGTTTATCCTGCTAAACGCAATTAGGAGCAAGCTTTGGTCTCGCAATCTAGCTTCCTGGCATTGATCTGTTCAAATTTATAGCAGAAAGTGTTACTAAAGACTTCTAAATTCTTTTCTCCCTTTCATCTACTTATACTAGAAGCTGGAAAGCAAAGACAATGTATTTCATTTTGGTTGAAAATATGAATTCATGTTTTTCTCCAACTCTTAAAATTCAGTCTTTCTTGAGTCTGGAGCTGGGAGATGTGTGCCCAGCTCTCTCACACCACATTAGGTTCAATCCATTCCTTTCTCAATTGCCTGTTCAGTTGATTACTTGGTCCAAACAATTTCATATCAGTCTGGACCACCTAAAAGGCTGCTTGCAAAGAGACCTCCTTTCATCTGCTTCCAGCTTCTACCCATCGAGTTTCCATATACTACTCCTAGGTTAATCTGCCTAACACACTATTTTCATCTCACAACTATCCTGAATAAATATGTACAGTGGTTCCCTATCACAGCAAACAGTTTAAACTCCCTAGCATGGCATTTGGCCCTATCTAGAAGCAGTTAGCAACCTATCTTTCCAATTTATTTTAAATTTTTATTATTTTTATTAATGTCTTCTGTTTTTGGGTTTCATTGTGAATGTATCCATTTCCCCTAGCAAGTCTTCTCTTTGAACAGAAATAAAAAATAGAAATAAAAATATCCCTATCGCCAATATGTACAATATCGAGCACCCACCATAGTCAACATCGACAATGATACATGTGCTCTGCTCTTTTGGAGTCTAGTGTTGGTGATCATATATTTTTTAAAAGTTTAATTTTTAGATTGTTCTTTCCACATGAATTGTTATAGATATTGTGTGCTACATTATTATTTGCTTTATTTCTGTATGTTATGATCATGGCCCTTTCCATCTGACTCAGCTAAAACTTCCATTATGTTTGACGTCCCTCTATTAGAATGTAAGCTCCTGGAGAGAAGAGATTGTCTCCCCCTTTCGATTTCTATCACCTATTGTTAGCACAGTGTTCTATGCAAGAAGTATTTAATAAATTCTGATTCATTAATTCGTTCGTACTCTATGTTGTTTTTTTTTTAAATCTGCTTACTTTGCCCTGCATCAGTTTATGTCTCCATAAGTTTCTCTGCAAATTTTCTATTTACCATTTCTTGTGGTACAATAATGTTCTATTATATTAATTGATCATAAGTGATGGGCATCTACTTAGTTTCTAACACATCACTCCCACAAAAAGTGTTCAAATTAATATTTTGGTGTATGTAAGACCTTTGTTTCACTTTTGAATTGTTTGAGGTCAAAGCCTAGTAGGTACATGCACACACAGGTATGTATGCAAAGGATATTGGACAGTTAGTTGTTTTCATAGCTTAATTCAAAATTGCTTTTCAGAATGATTGAAGTGATCCACAATATTGCCAAGGGTGTATTAGTTTGCCTATCTTTAACAGAGCCTCTCCAACTTTTACATTATGTTTTGTCAGCTTTGCCAGTTGGTTCAATGTGAGTTCATACCTCATAGTTGTTTTGATTTATAGGCATCATTTGTATTGTTTCTAATAGTTGGCAAATCATCTTTTGAGAACTCTTTGTTTATATAGTTTGATTACAATACTTTGATTATATACTGCGATCAAACTTATATATTTGTGTTAATTCCTTGTATGGCTTGGATTCAACCTCTCTTCCATTCTTTTTCTCTACACAACAAAAATTCAGCTCTAGATAATGTAATCACATCACTGTCACAAGAAAAAAAATTGTCTTTATTTCCCTGAAATTGCAGATTTTCTTCCTCTACTAGAATTGTCCTGCCTACATGACTATGAAATATTATCCATCCTTTAAGGCCTAACTCATGGCCTAAATTCTCCATGAAGCCTTACCACTTGAAAAGAAAATACTCTTTCCTTCTGAACTCCTAAGGTAATTATCATCTTCTCTACTCATATTACAATAGCTGCATTTAAATAGAATTTTAAAGTTTACTGAGCCCTTTTATAAATATTAATTAATTTTATTTTTGTAATAACCTTGGAGATAGGAACTACTATTATCCTTATTTCACAGATGGGGAAACTGAGACTGAGAGACATAATATGACTTAGTTCACACAACTAGCATCTGAACCAAGATTTGAACTCATGTCTTTCTGACTCCAGGTCTATGACTTTATAAACCATCTAACTTTTCATATCTCGAACATATATTGGTCTGTCCCACTTTAAAATCATTCATATCTATGTATGTTTGTATACACACCCACCCACATATGTAACACATGTATGGGTATGTGGATATGTATGTGTGTGTGTTCTGACATTCCTGAAATTCCTAGAAGGTGGGATTTGGATAATTTACTTCTTTTGTATATACCTATAATAAAGTAAAATATAGCTATAATAAAAAAATAACTTGAACATAAAATACCATACATTGGGAAGGGGAAGGGGGAGAATTATAAACAATCAATCATAGAACTACATCCAGTATTCAATAATGGACAGCACTCAAGAGTTAGCAGGAAAAGTAAAAAGTCCATCACACCAATAGGGTAGTTCTCTGAATCAACAGTCTTGTTCCCCACTTCTCTCTTAAACACAGACTTTCTGAACAGGGAATAAAAACTAGCAAAAGAGAGCTTCTTTTCCTGTTTGATCAATTAAAGACATTCCATATGACTTGTCCGATGCAACTCTTTGCTCTGTAATCACCATGAATTTAGAAGGTTTTATGATCATTCATAGATGCAGCCCCAGGAAATTCTTGTTAACTATAGCAATGTTGGAGTACCCTTGTAGTCCAACTGATTGTGTGAGTTCCATGTGTCTCTGCAAAGGAACATATCCTTTGGATGTGGAAAATTTTCACTTGCCATCAGTCCATCTATATGTTCATTTATGGGGACGAGAGACAAACCAGAAACTAGCCGCACCTTCCACTTCCTCCTGACTTTCCTACCCTACCTACTAGTAGCACAGGCTTGAGAGTACTTCCAAAGTTTTTGTTGTTACATTCTCCATTCTTGAAAGTTGCTTTCAAGGAAATGAGGATTCCTTCACATAGGTACTTAAATATTTGTTGATGACTGCAATAATATTGATGCCAATAAACTCACAAAGGCCAAGAACATATCTAACCTACCCGACACTTTTTTGGCAGATGTTTTCAAATAATGCTGCTAAAAGTGTCAAAGTATTAATGGATTCCTCTACATTTCAAAAAAGAGTGTATTAAAATCCTTGCTTCCCTTAATAAAGGTTCTTTACATTTCTTTAAATAGCTCTGTATATTAATAAAACTTACAGGTTTCATCATTTTGAAGGAAATTCTATGCCATTTCAGTTTATGAACATTTTTCCTTTCCTTTTTTTTCTTAATTTGGATATCATCATTTCCATCTTATGTTCTTTCTTTTTATAAAGACCCTGGGAATGATGTCTTTCACATACAGGATAAAATTAAGGTAATACATACCCATTGGTAGCTTCCAGCTCATATCCACTTGTGTTTAAAATGTTTCTAACCAGGCATCAGCAGAACGGTCTGAATATGCAATATGAAGAGGCCAAATTGACTAAGAATATAATTGGACTCAACATCACATTGTAATTAAACCTGTGGAAGACTTGAGTATGCCACCTCTCTGCCTCCCAAATCCTAGGAGAAACACAGGCTTTACCGACCATGGGAAAATGGACTGATTAATTACACGGTGATGTGATATTATTCCAGCCAGGATAGTCCCTCTGAAATGTCAGAAGGATTAGAAGTGCCACATCTTCCTCCTAGACTCTAATCTTAAAGGGCCCTAGGATGAAAACACAGCAATTACGTTCATAGACTGTGTCAATTTGACAATAGAAAAAAGAGCATTCCCAACAGCAAATAATTATAGAACTGCTTAATGATTGATTTAACATAGAAAACCCATCTAATTCCTTTTGTCATTACAATCTACAGTACTAACAATCTAACAATGCTGCCTTCGTGGTTAGACATTACATTAGCATTGAGAATAATGCTAATACAACATGCAGTTTAACTTGTTATATTGTGAGCCTGTATTGCTTCCCTATACACACAGTGCGTTATAAGCACTATTAGCATAGCATTATTCCTAGTGATACCTAAGAGCCAAGAATTAGGTTTTTAGCAACCGCAAGAATGCAAAAGTGTGGAGATGCCCAGAGAAGTGTCTTGCATGTGTGAATAAGCATGATTTCTGAGTTACTACCCACAATTCAAAGATAGGCAATTACCATGTGATGGAAAAACACTGAAATGTGAATCAAGAAATTTTGTTATAAAAATAGCTGGGCCACTAGTGACCTTTGGAAAGTCTAGATAGGTGATGTTGGGAAAGACTCATTATTTTCTCAATCTTAATTTCCTGCTCTGTAAAATGAAGAAATAGGAGTAGATGGTCACTAAGGTCCTTTTTACTTCCACAAGCCTATGGTGTTTTATGACCAGGTAAAATCAATTAGGTAGAATTGGGATGATTTGCAGCAGATAAAGAGGTAAACGCAAATTTTTTGAAATGTTTCACGTGAGTAGATAGCTATATCACTGGAAACATAAAATCCTGAAAAATCATCAGTGCTATGACAGAAAACATAGTTATTTGCTGTCTGCTCCTTGGCAGTGACACTACCTTCCCTACATCTCTCCACTGCACCAAAAATGATGGTACTACCATGGACTTGTGCAATGAAGTGAAATCTTGAGACCAGAGGATGACTGATCCACAAATTGCCCTACAAGGACCCAAGCTTAGGGTTACATCCTAAATGGACTCTGTAGATATAGAATCTTTTACTTTCTGATAACTGAAACCTGTGAGAAATTGGCTGCACAAGTCATAATTTGAGCAGAAATGTAGAGCACTATTGATTAAAATATCTAGTATTTTTAAAGTGTATACTATTGGAGATCATTGTAAAATGTATCTCTAGAGATACAAAAAAAAAAAAGGCAAGGCTTACTTCCTGTCCTTAATCTGTCTGTCTCTCTCCCCTCTCCCCACCCTCTCTCTCTCTCCTTGTCTCTCTCTGTCTCTCTCTTTCTCTCTCTGTGTGTCTCTGTCTCTGTCTCTCTCCTTTCTTTTATTTGTAGTGAGAATTGGGGTTGGGTTACACATATATATCTATCATAGAAAGTAGAACAGCATATGAATACTGAAGAGGCAGAAACAAAAGGAATGAAGGGATTTCAAAGAAGGATATAAGTGGAACATTCTGCAGACCTCTACTTTATTTAATGCAAATTTGTGGGGGGTCAAATGGGAGACAAGGGGAAAGGAGGAAGGGAGAGAGGGAAGCAGGAAGGGGTCTGCACTTCCTTGAAAGGAGGGGGCCAGTCTTCCAGTGGTTCAAGGATATGTTGGGAGCAGGGATACAGAAGCTAGAGGAGGACGAAAAACTAGGGGGTCAGGTGTGGGGAAGGCAGACACATAGGAGGTGGGACAAAGATGGACAGGAGCTAGTTGCTAGTGCAACAGAGAAAAGACAGGTGAGCTTTGACAGGGAAGGCAGAAACTTGGCTCTCCCTCCACCTCTGCCTCTATTCTACTTTACCTTGGAAGGTTTGCTTGGTTTAGTATGATTTTGGAGGGGGGGACAGTCTGGATTTGGAATGGGAGGCAGCAGTGAGGGGCAGCAACAGAGAGAGAACGAAGTGTTGCATGGCAAAATTAATATTGGTGGGCTTTTTGGGGGGGAACCTGGTTTTCTTTCAGAATTCTTTACATAAGTTAAGTTTTCATAATGTGGATTTATGTAAAGTGAGAACCATGTTATATTTTCTTATTGATGGATATAATATTTAAGGATTTAATGTTGTTGATAGGGTTTCCATAGGGAAGAATGGAGGGACAGAAGCAAAGACTAAAAAATGATACAAGCAGAAAGGAAATGAAATTTCCAGTGGATGCAAAGGATGAGAAGCAGTCTAACTTGGGTGTATCATTCAACAAGGAGGGAGGGCTTGATTTAGGATTTTATTCTGTTACCAAATAATAGCATCAAGAAACTTTTATTAAACACCTGTTGTGTTCAGCATCATGCTGTGTTAGAAATTGAGGGAGATATAAAATTTAAACCGGAGAGGTGTCCTGTCTTCGAGATACTCGTAGTCTAGTTAGTAACTGATGTAAGGCCCTATGTATGCTAGTTCATGATAATGACTGAAAATTACATTATTGACTCAAAATATATGGTTGTATGTCGAGTGTGAGAGATATGAATAATACTGAGTGAATGAGAGAAGGTTTCTGGGAAGTTGTTATTGGGAAACGGGGAAGGGTGGGTATATACCAAGCATGGTATCATTGTGATCAAAAAAGTGGAAGTGTGTTCATTGAATGTATGAGGCACAGAGAATTTTGGCAGAAGAATGAAGTATGTGAAGATGACTCTGAAATATTGGGATCATAAATTTTAGAGAGTTTTGAAATGCAGCTCAGATGAATATGAAAATTTCTTGATAGACTACAGGCCTGCTCTACTAGACTTGACCATTATCTCCAGTATGCCTGTTTCCTCATATTGCCTCCAGCATTTGCCATTTTGTGGTTTTAGACATCATTCTAATTTGACAAATAGAACTTTAAAGTCACACTAAATTTCATTTCTTTCATTATTTGTGACGTAGAGTGGTTGTTTATATATGGTTGTTTATAGCTTGGATTTTTCCCCCTTGATTTTCAGTAGTTCCCAATTATCTCCAGGATAAAAGAGAGACACTCTTGTTTGACGTTTGAGCACCTCACGTTCTGACACCTTTTTGCCTTTGTAAGCATTATTCACAATAGTTCTTTCCACATAGTCTATGATGTAGCCCTGTTTGCTACTCTTCTCTTGTTGTGCCTTTCTATTGGCCATCCCCCTTGCTTGGAATATGCTCCCTTACTTTCCCTTTGCCTCTTGGAACCCCTTATTTTCTTCAAGACTCAGCTTAAGTTCTTCCTTCTGCAGAAACATATCCTGGCCCCAGGAAAACATTAGTGTTTTCCTATTGAAAGGTAACTTGGGCACTATTTTATATGTCTCTTGTATATACTTACATAGGTGAATGTTATCCCTACCATTAAAATGCAAGTTCTTTGAGGGAAAGGATTGCTTCCTCCCTGTCGTCCTTTTTATCTCTGCGGTTTTTGATTAAAAGATTGGAATTGATAGAAATGATATTTCCTATGGATTTCTTTTATTTATCCTCATTTCAATTTGTAGTCCAAATAAAAGTAAACATTAACAGTATTTTTAAAGAGAATATATCTCTGTTACTAAGACATAACTAGGGGGTTTGATCTCAGGATAATCAATTTGGAAAGTTCTGAAAACTCTTGATGTCCTTCCAAAACACAGAAATAGAGTTCACCATCCAAGTAGTAAGAATAATTTGTTAAAAGAGGTAGTTACCAAATGTCAGTTTGGACTAATATCCTTTCCTTTCCCTCAGAAAATAATGGCATGTACCATGTTTCTGGGGACCCCAACTGTAGAGTTTACTGCTGGGAGAAAAATGCTAACTAGAGTCTCCCTCTGTGAGAATTCGCTCCCGTGTTGTCTTGAGGACCTCGTCAGAGCACATCCTTGTTCTTCTTGCTTGGACCTCCAGACCCTTCATTAGAAAGGAGATCAATAAGGATGATACACATGGGTTGTGGTTGTTTCTTTCCCTGTCCGACCCCCCAGGTTCTTGATGATTCTTCTAGAGTGCATGAAAGGTGTGCCCAACTTTCAGGACAATAGAACTAGCCATTGGTGTATGTAAATTCTCTCTCAAAGCCTTAAAGTTCCACATGTTGCGTTACTTAGACACAGGGTTCAGTATGGACTAGCTGAGTGTAAAGGTGGGGAATCATTACAGCTTATTTCCCAGCATGCCTAAAAGGCTCAGACTTTTTTTCTTGGACGTGCCACTACTTCCTGTCAAAAGTCTATTTGGCTTTTGACAGCACTATTGAATTTTTGCTGAATTGTATACTTCAGGAAGGACATAAAGTACCAGGTTTTCCCCCTGGGTTTCCCAGCTTCCGCTTACCCCATGATTCAGATTTAAAATAAACTTTCATAACGGTTTGTAGATTCCATGAAAATGCTTCTCCATCTTCTGTCTGTGTCTTTCTTTGTCTTTGTGTCTGTCTTTCTGTCTATCTTTTTGTCTCTCTATGTCTTTATCTCTTTGTCTCCTTCTGTCTCTCAGCCCCACTTCTCCTTCTTCCCTCCTTTTATTTTCTTCCTTCCCTCCTCCCTTCTGTAAGTCTGTGGTCAAACATTTTGGAACTTTTTTTTAAAAAAAGTATTACTACAGCAAGCATCAAACTAGAGTTAGCAGTATGAGAGTACAACAAAATTGAATCTCAGCTTTTAGCTCAATTTGTGCTTGAACAAAAATCATCTCTGTCTCTACTAGAAGACTTCTAGCTGTAGGGAAGTCACTGTCACATGGAAGCCCATTCCGACTTTCGTCAAGCTCTAGTTATTAGGAGAGTATTTTTTTCTTCTAATTAATAGGAAAGTTTTCCTCCTTTCACTAATTAACAGTAAGTTCTATTTATTTTCTCTCCTGACTTGGAGTTAAAAAGACCTGAGCTCAAACCTGGTTTCAGGCATTTGCTAGCTATGGGACCCGGGACATAATTCTCAGAATCTCTGTTTGCCTCAGTGTCCTTATCTATAAAACAGTTATAAAGGTAACACCTACCACTTAAGGTTGATGTGAAGATAAACTGAGAATATATTTGTAAAACATTTTCAAACCCAAGAGCACTATACAAATGTTGCCTGTGTTATTGATGGTGGTGATGAAGATGATGGTAATGACGAAGGATTTTTTCAGTTATACATATATGTTTCCATGGTTTTCAAAAACTGGTCCTGATTCTGACATGAGATATCATTCATAACAAGCCTAACCTCTCTCCAACATGATAACCCTTCAGACTCTTGCATGGAGTTCTCATGTCGCCCACTAAGTCTTCTCTAGGATAAAAATCCTCATTTGGTCAAAATTCTTCTTTGACACAATATTCAATTCCTTCTTTAATAAGATTGTCCTACTCTAAATACTCACCAGCTTGTTTATGTGCTTTCTAAACCATGAGTCTAGAGGTAAACACTACTGCAGATTTTATCTGCCCAATGCAAAATATAGTGGAACTGTCATTTCCAAACCTCTATTTCTTGATCACGTAGATTGCAACAGTTATAATGAAGGAGCAAAAATGAGTTTCTTATGGAATGAGTGCATGGAATAGAGTCTTTTAATTTCCATTTAGGGATATACTCAATGACTTCTAGGGATAATGCTGTAGCCTTTCAGCATAAGACTCTAACTTTGAATAGAAGATGCTTGGAGTAATTGTACAACTGCATTACCAAGAAGCTGCGTTTTCATGGGAAAAGTGGTCATTTGAACAAATATCTAATAATTAAAAGGACATATGACAGAAAAAAGAACCGCTGTCGAAGGACCATGAGACTTGGATCTTAGACATAATTCTACTACCATCTATATGGCCTTATATGATTCACTTACCATCTATGGGCCTTTGTTTCCTAACTTTGAAAATGACAAGGTCAGACCAGAAGATCCGTAAGTTTCCTTCCAGTTCTACTTGATTTATGTAGATAGTACATTTGGATCACTGAGCCTTCTATGGCCTGTAGTATGTGGGTAATCAGTCAGGACTGTTGTGTTTCATCAGTTTAGTCTTTAGATAAGTATTGACAAATTTGACCAAAGAGAAAAAAATTTTTAAAATATTGTTATCAAAAGGACAGAGTAGTAGGCCTCCCTGAGGTTATGCCTCTAAAGAAAACTGTTTGTTTTCCTATGATAATTTTATTCTGCTGTTCTGTTAGTGTGGCTAAGGATAACACAAAATTCATATGGTAGGGAAGATCAAATGAGAGAATGTATATCTTAAAATACTTTATTAATATCATTATCATCTTCATCATCAAAAGCATCATCTTTTTCTTCTTTGTCAGTTTGGCTAAAGGTGGGTTTTTTTTTGTTATGTTTTGTTTTGTTACTTTGAGTAGCAGAATGCTATCTAAGATTATATATGACTATGACCTTATTAAAAAACTCAGGGGAAAGCATAGGTTATTTCATTCACTTGTCTTAAAAATAGTATTAATGTATTTTAGCAATAAGAGTAAATATATGGAGGGTCAAGTAGTTAACATGTATGCTTCAATTGATATTTATTGTTCTCCTGCAGAAAGGTTCTATAATTAATACATTGGGTCGATTCATTGCCATATCTTTGTATTTCCAAGGTGCTTATCTCTGTTGTTATTATAACCATGGTAGGACATGACAGCAAGCTGCTGATTAGAGATAAGAGCCCAAATGTCCAACAAAACAAACAAAAGAAAGCACTGCTTCAGGACCCCATGAGATTGTTCTCCATTCTCATCCTTCTAGGCAGTAGTATGTGGAACAGAAACAAGAGCATCTCCTATTTGAGTCCCTTTATCTCTCCCCTGTCCAATCCATTTCAAGGACTCCAGTATCTTTCCACATCCATATATGTAGATTCCTAGGGTCCTCTTGGTGTCTCGATCTCTCCCTGTGAAACAGAAAAGTGACTGATAAACATATCCAAGGTGAGAAAGTGGTGGATCGAATTGGGCATGTGGGGGGACAGGTTGTTGAATTGTAAAAGGTCAACCTAGAGAGGAGTTGAAAAAATTAAAATCCTTATTGTGAAATTTCAAATACTGTGGGAACTGGCTAAAGAGGTTACTTTTGAATAGAAAGACCTTTATAAATACCTCTTCATCACTAAAAAGAGGTGAACACAGAGTATGACTATGGGTAGATACAGCCTTCTCTCCTTACCATATTTTTTTTAATCAAGCTTTTCTAAATCAGCCAACTGGATGGCAACACACATTTATTAAGTGTTCACTTCATGTCAGCCACTATTCTCAGCTAACATAAGATATTTTTTTTTTAATTTTACCACAGAGGCAACATGGAAGAGGGGTGCGAGGTAGACCCAGGAAGACCTGGGTTTAGGTTCCATCTCATATACATACTTGATAGTTGACCCTGCCAATGGCACTTATCCTCTTGAGGATCCAGGCCACTCTCTAAGACCATAAGTTTCAGAGTAAGTACTGATCTGCATTAGTTGGGGAGTAGGGAGTGGATCTTTCCTTTCTGATAGTTTCCTATACCCAGGAAATCATAGGTCCTGTAAAAAAACAAACAAACCCCCCCAAAAAAACCCAGTCATTTTGACTAATTGCCTTGTTTTTTAATGTGTTCTCTTTAGTCTTTTCTCCCCACTTTGACTCTGTTTGGACTTTCACTCATGATGTACCCAAATATTTACATTTTCACCTTTAAGCCACTCCCATCATCAACCCTATCACTATCTCCAGGCTGACTGCTTATGCATTCTGTAAGCATAATGGATCTTTGCCACATTTTATTCCTATCCCCACTATCAAATCTCCTTGGGGGTTGGAGAAAAGGAAAGTGAAGTCTGCATTTTGATAAATTCATTCTCAAAGTATGGAAGGAACATGCCTGGAAAATGGTTCTGAAAATAATCGGAGGCCATGTCTCTCTGTAAGTCTTGTGTATTTTTTATCAGCAGGCAACAAGGTTTATAACAACATTTTTCTAAGGCCTTTGTTCAGCCCTTGGTTAGCCACATTAAATAGTTCATAAATAAATCAGCTCAGAGGAGATTGGAAAATGACGACTACCCAAATACAAGGATAATTTTTATGTTTTTCTAAAACTAAGTCAACACCAACAGTTATTCTCTTCTTAGTCATGTCTCAGTTGTGCTTACAAAGGTCCTAGTGCAGGGTGATAGAGTTTTCATGAATTAAAGCTCTTCTAGCATAGGATTTTCTAAAAGGCACAGCTGGAATGGTACCTTTAGTAAAATTGCTGCTAACTGAAGCTGATCATTGACACTTTCCACCTCCCTTTCTTTAGATTCCTTTGACATTAATCATCCATAAACTTCAGGGGCTCAATGTCTTCATGCTCTCCTAGCTGCCTCTTTCTCTTTATCATGGCTCTTTATTCAGGCCTGCCTTCCTCCCCAGGATCTCTTGTCCCTGAAGAATCTTTCTCACTAAGACTACCCACAAAGAAACCTCCCTTTCCTTCAGTGAAACTTTGGAACAGCTCTAATTTTTAGGATATTTTTTCCTCACATCAAGCTTAAACCCATCTCTCCAACTTCAACCCATTGTTCTTAGTTCTGCCTTTTGGGACCAAGTAGAACAAGGCTAATCCATTACTCTTCTACCTAACAGCCCTTCAGATACTTGAACACAGTGATCATGTCCCCTCCTCCCCCTAAGTCTTCTCTTCTCTGAGCTAAGAAATCTCTAGACTCTTATAAATATACAGACACTGCCTCCTGTCATTCACACTAGGTTAACTGCATGTTAGGAGACAAGGAATCTAATTAAGCTTGTTCACATTAAGGAGTGAATGACTCATAGCCCAGCTTAACCTTCCCAGGGACATTTATATTTTAGAAGATGAGCTTTTTAACACAAAATGGATCTCTCATGGAATTTTAGGTTGAATTAAGTGAAGAATGTCAGACAGAATGAAGCGGGGGTGTTATTTCTGGAACTCTTTAAATCATCCTATGTAGATGTGAATCTAGCCTGCTTATTCATATGACTGACCCTGCTGCTGGGTGGGAATAGGGTTTTTTGATACTACAGGCATTTCTGAAGTTCATATATAAAGATTCCAGGGTCATCTCATAGAGAAAGGCATATGTCTTGTTGTTTCCTGCCCTTGGTGAACTGGCTTCTTGTCAACAGATTTATTCATGAGGATCATGGTATGTACTCTTCTATTCAACATTCAGAACACTCAGGATGTTACAGACAACTAGTCAAAAACTGAAAATTTTGACATTGTTCCCAGCATCTGGATGGTTACTAAAGAGTAGCCCAAACATGTAGTTGACTATGCTACAATTGTAGTTAGTGCTGTGTCTATGGCAGCCAAACCATTGCTTTGTCCAGGGAGGCCCAATATTTAGATGATACTCCAAGAACGTTTCAACATACGTTGTCTTTCCAGTCCTTCTCTTGTCCCATGCCAAATGGGATGGCCACTCCTTGTTTAGTTGCTTGGCCCTGGGTCACAACTCCCAAGAACATTGTTACTATCTCCAAGAGAATACCTTGCCTAACTTCTCTGCTGGCTTGAGTGTGTCACGCCAAGATGAAATATATGTCATTCCATCAAACCTGAAGAATTGTATTGTCGGGGATCAGTCAAAATAATAGTGCTCCTGAATTTTAGCTGCCTGACTCAGAGAGCAGGCTATTAGTTCATTAAACAGAAATAGATGAAAACAAAGATCTTTCAATCATTCTTTAGTGTTTTTTATAACCTTCACAGCTCCTACAGAAATATTCAAATGTATCTGTGATTCCATAGATTTGGAAGTTTTCATCATTGATGAAGCTCACAACCCTGCCATCCTGTGTGACCTGACTTCTCTTAAGTTTATCAAAGGGAGTGGAAACATACTGGAGACTTTCTCTTGACATCTCATGAATACAAATGGTGCACACAGAATTTCTTTTGAGACATCCCTTATTCTTGCTACATAAAATGCCTATTTTTTTTCCTGATAAATTTCCTTGATGAAATATTTTACACCTGCTTTTTTGAAGTTTCTCTTTGGTCATATGATGTAGCCTGCTCACATCTACCATCAACTGCTCCATTGCCTCTTGGTGATATTTATTTTTAACTTATCAGAGGCTTTGTTTCCATATCTTGGCACCATAAAACAATATTGGAAAATACTATTAAAAAAGATTAACCTTTGTTTCCATGGTAAGCCTGGGTCATTTGCAGAGCTTTGAAATTTTTTCAAGATAATCCAATTTGCCCTTCTGTTGTTTATCTCAGGATTTTTTTTCCAGAGATCTGTGTTAACATCAATGTGGTACTCAGACAAAAACACATGCATACATATACGATGACATACATGCTCCATAGGTTATCCATCCAAATTCATTTTGTAATCTGAGTAATAATAATATTTCATCCACTTAGTCTTTCTTGGGTAAATAGTCAGACCAAAAACTTTTCAGTGACAACATTTCTATCAAGAAGTTCTGTATCATTCAAGGACTTGATAGAGCTCTCACAATGACATCCACAAACAGAGAAAATCAGTCTCTCTTCAACTTGAACTCTGAACTCAATGTCTTCGTTACAATGATAGACATCATTGACATGTTTACTTCTCCTTGATTAATACCTTATCTCATATTTATGATTGGAGGTGGCCATTGAACAGGGTTATTTCTTCTGTAATACTCTTCAAGGCATCTTAAATATTTGTGATATCTAAGTGAGAGTCAGTGACTTCTTACTTTATTGCATAAAATGCTCCTTCAAAATCAACAAAAATAAGCATAGACAGATCTTAAATTTTTTATATGTTTTAGTCAGCTGCAAGACGGTAAAGTTATTATTCCTTTTTGAACTAGAATTAGAAAGCCTTCTTGTTTCTTAATAATGCTCTCATCAAGAATGCATTTCATTCATGTACTTATGATTTTCATAAAGTTTTGTAGAATATTGATCAGTAGTTGATGTTTTCTTAGTTACTGTTTTGGGGGTTTTTGTGGATGTTGATAAGATGCTAGTTTTCATTTTTCTCCATCCCCTTGATATTTTCCTCTCCTTCAGGAACCTTGCATTGAAGTACTTGAAGAGTCTCCATATAAGCGCATCAATCATTGTAACACTGTAGCATAATTGTTGTAGAGCCATAGTCCTTGATGGTGAATATTATTTGCTCTAGTAAATTACAGATCTTTTCCTCTTTTTTTTGCTTGTTGCTACCCTTCTGTTTTCATTCTTAAATGCATTGGAAATTACTTTGCTTAATTTAAAATCTTGCCAGCCTTTATTTAAATCAGTTTTTCACTCTCTCCCACTTCTCATAATAATGGATTCTACTAACAATTATAAACCATCTTTCTTTGAAATCTTTTAAAAGTTTTAAATAGTTTTTAAAAGTTCATATTTTAAACATCATCTATCTCAACTTAACAAGTAAATCAAATATTTGTTGACTAAGGTACTTTATAAGTTATTTTGGTTTCCTTGTTGTGGTACTAAATTTGTTGTTTAAAATTCTATAAAATCATAAAAATTAATATTGATTTCTTTTTGTTATGAGTTTCCACCTTTTCCCTATTAATAATTTCTTGATTAAATTGTATTTCAATTGTATGCCATATGTTTTTCACATTATTCTTTTCTTTCTTGTTTAAAACTAATTCTAATCAGTTATCTGTATAAAGACAGACCCATGATTTGACAAAGAAAAGATCAGAACTCATAGTAGATTAAAATTGCCATCCTGTCTAATACCTTAATTGGATGCTGCTACTATGACATATAACATCTAATTAATTGAGAAAAGGTAAATATGCTCAATGGAATCATAGATTTAAAGATGAAAGTGAAATACATATAATTCCCATAGATTTTTAGATGGAAAAAGTGATGTAAAGAACATTTAAGTGATCTAGCCAAGATCAAACAGGTAGAAAATGCTAGGGGTAGCATCATACCAGCATCCTCCAAGTATCAGTTCCACCCTTTCCTCACTACTATATGCTTCGCTGAAGTCACTCCTGTTTTTTTTTGTTTGTTTGTTTTTTTGTCCATCCTGGGAAATGGTGACATGACATTGTACCAAGTAGGTTCTTGTGTACTTTTTGGAATGAGGGTTTTCACAGAGAGAAATTGTCATGCTTAGAACAACCTGAGGGTATGAAGCTTGAATTTACTTAATAGCCCCTAGCTGATATTTTTATGGGAAAAATAATACTACTGGGGATATTTAATGATTATCGAATCCACTGAAAGTGCTATTATTAAGACAAACTCTCTCTGGGCCTCAGTTTCCTTTTCTATAAAATGATGACTCAGACACAGTGTTTATAACTCTATGGTTCAAATCATTTAACCCTCTTTCTACTTTATTCTGCTGCTTTGTCTGTGTGTCTGTGTGTGTTTGTATATATGTAAATATACCTATATATCACATATATAACACATATATGTATGTGTTTTTTGATGGTCAGTATTTGGTCTTATTTAACTTTTTGTACCCCCTCAATGCCTAGTACCTCATCTTTCAGATAAGAGGAGAACAACAGATATGCTGCTCCCATGAAAATAGGCAACATTAGCTATTACAAATATTTTATTTCCCCATGGTGGGGGGATGAAGTTTGACAATTTGACAGTTGACTCAATTCAGAAACTACATCTTTTTTCATTCTAGGAAGGATTTCAGAAGCAAGGATGCACCTCACTCAGAACTATTTTTCTAAAATTTTGAAACAAAATGTGTGTAGTGATGTGTTACTAAGGCTGAGTGATATTTCTCAGATTTTAAAAATACTGATTAGTAATCAGTTTCCTGCTCCTTCTAACCCTTTATATTCTTAATAGGATAAATCCTTCTTCACATTAGAATACATTGTGGTTGGTCTGGGGAGTATTTGAGAGTACCTTTCCTAGAACGCCTTGGCAAATCACTTTATAGTTTGGCACTGTTCAGAGCGAAGCTAAGACTTCCTTTCAAGTAGATCCCTTCCTCCAAATATTTCAATCACTTTGGAAATAAGTGGATGATTTTGTTTTTGTGATAAGCCTTCCTAAATTCAGCAACACAGAGTATACCTTAAATTCAAGAATAATGGGTAATGCCTTACATGTCATGTTTTGAGAGGCACTGGGAAGGTGTTTCTCTCACACATCATCCTAATATTGCCTGCTTAATCTTGCCATCTATTTAAAATGTTGCCATGTTTATAGCAGGTCCCTTGGTGAACACATTCTATGTCCCAATAATAATTCACAGTCTCTTGGACTTGGGGTAGCCAAAAGGGAAACATGAATATAGGCAATAGATAGTTTGGATGGCATTGAATAGATAGGCAATAGGTAGTTGGAATTGCATTGAAAACCAAAATTATAATCTTCAGTATTGTAGAAGGGTCAGATGAGTTATGTTCTTCAGAGATGTGCTACAGGAAATTCAAATTAGATAGCCATACATATGGCCAGGAATGAGAATTCATGGGATGATTCAAGTTTTGGTCTCAGAGCTCCTTTAAATCTGTGGTGCTCACTGTGCTTTATTTCTGTACACTATTGAAGCAAAGGTGGTATTTTGATGAGGATATAGGATCCCCACCAATGGAAAGAAGAAGACAAAGCATTGCCTGAAATCTACTTAAGAGTAGCAAGAGGGAGAATGGAAGGAAGAGGAATGCAAACGGCAGAAGTGCCCTGATTAAAAGAATAATATCAGCTCCTATTCCTATGAAAATTTAAGATTTTGGAAAAAGCTTCAAACACATTATTACCTCGTTTGATTATTGTAACAATCCTATAAGTAAAATGTTACTATTACCCCTATTTTACAGATGAAGAACCTACGTTTAAGGGACTAAATGATTTGCTCCTACTTACACAGTTAGCAGTTACCTGAGGTAGAATATACATATTTCCACATAATGCATTGTTATATATTATCTACTTTTATATAATATTAGAAATATATATTATATAATTTATATATTTAATAACCTGTAGACTAAACCATAGACTGATGAATTGTAGTTGTGGATTCCCTACCAAGCTGGGTAAAGTCTAAAATCACCAATTTACATGTCAGTAAAGTACATTCATTTGAACTCCACAAACCATCATCAAGCTCTTACAATATCTTAGGCCTTTCGCTTAGCAAAGATGAGAAAGGCCCTGCCCTGGAGGAACTTACATTTTTGTAGGGATACAAAATGGGAGATAAAGAACACTAAAGGCCCAGATTAACAGGACAAAGCTAAGGGTGAGGACAAGAGAGCTATACTTGTCAGTCAACAAAGGCAAATTAGAGACAGATTAAATGAAGCAAAATGAAAAGAAGCATTAGTGGGGAATCATGGTCATGGAAGGCTCCTGGAAGAAATGATGTTTGAGATGGATTTTAAATGACAGGGAGGATGATTTTGGTTCAAGTACGGATAGGATAAGATGAACTTTGGGTTTTTTCTAGGACTCAGGTTCTGTGACTCCATGTCTCAAAAATGCCAAAATGGGGTGAAAGGGCAATCCATGTTTAAGAACAGATTGAGTGTCCTTACACACAGTGATGTCTTATATTCATGAGTTTTAGGTGGTTTGCAATGAGATTGGAGCCAGGGATTCAGGGGTAGAAGACTATACTCTTGGGAGACTCCCATAATAATACTGGGTTGGATGCAGAAGTATTTGGGAATAGAGTTCCCCAACCTTGCCCCTCCCCATTTAAGCTCACATTTGGTATGCTCCTGTTTATGAGAGGACAGAATGAAATAACATCAAATAATACCAAACATTCTGGTTTTTGAAATTTAGATAAAAATAGTCATCTTCTAAGATGACCTTTGTGGATTCTAAGTTTAAAATCTAACCACAAAATATCCAGCAGCTAACAAAGGTCAAACAAAGGTTTGTCAAATATGTTTTCTTGCTTCCACAGAGAACCAAAGACTTAAAAAGTCTCATTAAAATTGCTCAAGTCTTTGGGGTCTCAAACAACTTTCACCAAATACCATTTTGAGGAGTTAAGTGTAAGTGAATTGGAACTGTATAGACTACATCACCCTTAACAGAGATGACAGTTTACAAAAGAGCTCTGGGCAAAGTGTATTCAGGGCTTTTCTGGAGCCTAGGACACTTGAAAGATTGTTCAGGATTCTCCAAGAGCCAGAAACCCATCGGGGCATCTGCAGCAGAGCTAAACACTCATTTGTTTGGAGAGTCTACAATGAAAATGCTAGTGCCTCTTGATTATACTCTGCTATTTTCCACATCCATCCAATGACTCAAATGCTCCATTTCATGAAGGCTTAATCTCAGATCAAATGACTTCTTAGGTTTTCAGTTTCCAGTTGAAGCTATCATCATTACTTAATTCACATCAATGTCCAGGTAGTAAAAGAAATCATCTCACTTGTCTATAGGATGGATGGCTGAAAGAATGGTCAAAATTTAGACTATTTCTGAGGCAACAATGAAAGCAGATAATAAAAACAGATCATCAATTAGAAATAATATGAAATTCATCCTTCTAAAAAAGTCATTGCAAGTCAGCAAGTCACTTTACTCACCATCCTTTCATCAAATATATGCACACTTTAGTTGTGAAGTAGGGGGAATCAGCTTGTTTTTGGATTGCTCACTTATAACGTTAAGCATCGTGTAAAAGTTGTATAATTCAAGATCACTTCATACCACTTTTGTTGTTGGCACAGTCTATAGATTAAATTTTCCAAGAAAGTAACCACCTTTCAGCCACTACGTCTGTGCTGAAAGAAATATAGGAATTCCCTTCTTGAATTTCTATACTTTTAAAAATCTACATTCTGTACATATGAATGTCAGGTCTTCTTTTCCTACTCAGATCTCTCTGCAGAAGAGTATCATCAATTGTTTGCTAGACCTCTTCACTGGGATATCTTATAATTATTTCAAATGTAATATATCCAAAAGCTTCTGCAATACTTCAGAGATGCTTTTTGCTATGTAGACAATCAGTTGCCAAACATTGACTTTCATTTCCATAACACCTCTTGCATACATCCCTTCTTTTCCTGCACAAAACTTCCATCCTAGTTCAGGCTCATATTGCTTTTGAGTCAGACAGTGGCTAGTACCTTCTAATTGACCTACCTGCCTCAACATTCTTCCCAATCTAATCTATCGAGCACATAGCTGTCAAAGTGATTTTCCTTAAGTGTAATTCTGACCTTATTGCTCTGCTACTAAATTAACTGCAGTGGCCCCCTATTACTTCTAGGATCAAATAGAGTGTCCTTTGTTTACGGTTTTTTAACTGTACAATCTCCATCTTCCCTCTACTATCCTCTCCTTACATATTATTCCCTTTTATGCACAGTTATGTTCAGCCTTACTGACTTGCTTTTTGTATACACAGAGGAGTCAATATTTTATCCTAGTGCTAAAAGAAGCCACTGGAGTTATTTTGATGAGGAGTCACATGGTCAGAATCAAGTTTAAGGAAAATCACTTTGGCAGGATTGTGAAGGATAGACTGAAGTGGGAAGAGACTTGAGTCAGGGTGACTAATTAGAATGCCATTCCAAGAATTTAGGCTAGAAGAAATGAGTAAGGCTCCTTTTATTCCTCAGGGCTCAGAGATGCCACCATTTGTGCAGAATATTTCCTAGCAAATGGATTTTCTTTGAATGTATTTCAGGTCTTTTAATGCCACTAGTAACTAGGAACAAATATTCATAGATGTGAAATTGTTTTATAATTCTTTAAAATATAAATTATTATTAAGTAAAGTAATTTTCTTCCTTTATTACCTTACCTCCACTTTGAACTGGTAGTCTTGAGCTTCTGAGAAATTTTGGCCTACCACTTTTGGCACTGATTGTGCTGGTGGTTCAGATTTTAAAGGCATGTTCTTGGTCAGAAGGAAAATGGAGAGGAATTGTGTCTGGATTACAAGAAATCCTTCTTTGCTTTTGTAAAAAAAAAATCTCATAGTATAATAGGAATTTTGGGTAGAAATTAACTAAGCAATTATAGGGTCTAACTCTCTGATTTTACATGTGAAGAAACTAAAGAGTAGAGACCTAAAGGGATTTATTCAAGTCACTTAAGTAATAAATGACAGAACTGGAATTTGAACCCAGACCATTTGGCTTCAAATTCATAATTTGTCCAATTCTTTCTTCCATGTTTATTTATGTTGGCTAAAAAATGCTAATCATGTACAGAGAACTTTTGGAAGTCAGAAAGAAAGCATCTCACATGACGTTAGCAGTTCTTCAGTCAAGCAGAAGAAACCTGAGAAATTCTTATGCTGCATAAATGTGAACTGAGCTTATCCACAACTAAATAAATCCCAACCTAAGGACTATAAATATATAGCCACAGATATGCAGGTGATCCTGTTTGTTCAACTTTCAAAAGCTGTATATATGTATGTGCATGTATGTGTGTATGCATGTATGTATGTGGGAAGAAAAAGAGAGAGGGGGAGAGAGGAAAAAAGGAGTATTAATTCAGTTTGAAACTCTTAGGAATAGGAAGATTTCTGGATATTATTTTCTGAAGTGCTGCTCCATCAGGGGAATTATACAGTTTGGGAATGGAAGATTACCTAAAGTCGATGATTCCTGAGGCTCTTTCAAAATCCAAGCTATGAACCTAATAAGTTAGGAGAAAGTGAGATCTAATCTGTATTCGTTCTGGCCATTGTCTGGCCTCTTCTGCATTTGGGAAATGTTACGCTTTCAGTAACTTTGAATCTATCTTGTGGATTTGATCGCATCTTTGGCAATAACAGCTAAAATCATGTATTTAATGGATAATTATTATGTTCTGTTTGTAAAAATGGAGCTTGTACCCTTAGAAAGATGAAAAAAACTTTTAATTGCATCCTGCTCCAGTGAAAACTGCAGACTTTTTTTAAAACCCTAGTTAGAGCTTTATTTTTATTTGTGTGACTGGTGAAAGATGACGTTTTTGCGGGTTGCAGAGCAATAAGTTAGATCAATCCCTGACGAATTGTGTAGTGGCTCCAGGCCACCGCTGGCGGGTACTAAGAACCTAATTTTTATCATAACTTTGTTTAAATAAAATACAGGGGATGTTTTTGTTTGTTTGTTTTTCATGGAAATGACTCCAATAAGTCTAGAGAAAACATGAGGCAGATCCTTGGTATTAGTTCAACTAATCTGTATCTCTTCAGATTGTAGGTCAGGATGAAAGGCAATGTGATTTAAGAGAAAGATCACTGAACTTGTAGAAAGAATTCCTTTCAAGCAACACAGAATCCACCGGTTGGACCTGTGACCTTAACTGGTCATTTAACTCCTCTCAATCTCAATTTCCTGAGCTGTAACTGGGGATGATAACACATGTGGTATTTGTATGACAGAGTTGTTGTTTTGACAAGATAGTTAAAGAACAGAAGGTAAATGGTAACAAGGTGCAATGCAGAAAAATACTGACTTGGAACCTGCGGACCAGTGTTCAAATCATGACTGACACTAACCCTAGGACCTTGAGCAACACATGCAAATGAGATAGGCCTCAGTTTACTTGTTTGCAAAATGAGGAGGCCAGACTAGATGACTTTCCACAGTCTCTTCAAGGTCAAGATCCATGATCCTCTGATGAGCAATTTGTGAAAAATAAAATATTACATAAATATTAGGTTTAATAGTCCCTTTCTCAAGAGTTTACATTTAGCATGTAAAACTACTCTGTATTAAAACAGAAAACAAAACCCCCCCTAAAAGGAACAATATAAACAGAAATCATTTTTAGTATTCGGGGGGGGTGGGTCTTATTTTCATAGAATGATAGATTGAAAGCTGAGAGTAGCTTTAAATGTCATTTAAAAAGTTCCTTGAGAATGGAAATTGTTTCACTTTTTGTTTTTCTATCCCCAGTTTGATCTACCACTTTGCTCTAGTCCCAATCTTCCATTTTACAGCTGAGGATATTAAGGTCCAGGGAGATTAAGTGACATGACTGAGATCACACAGGTAGTAGTATCACAGATGGGATTTGAACTCATTTCCTATGACTAGAGAGTCACTGCTTTTTTCACTGAGTCTGAACCATATGTTAATTGGTCTCTTTCTCAGTCTATACATATGCAAAGATAGTTTTCCTTGCCTTTTGTAAAGGCTGACCTGAGCTTGAGTTCAACATTGCTTCCAAATGTGGTGAACATCTCTTAAATAGAGTTGTTGAGTTGGATGTGAATTTGGAAAATACAATATTAGCATATAGAATATTAGAACATAAAGTACTTAGAATAAGAACAGATCAACTGTAAGTTAACAACCTCCATTTCTCAGTTGTGTCCCAGAGAGGGGGAGCAATTTTTTCCAAAGACATGGGTGAGAACCAAGACTAGAAATCTAAGCTTCTGAATCTGTCTGTTTCTTTTCTCGCTGAATCACATTGTTATATCTCAGGACAGCCTTCAAGTGTAAATACTTCCTCCAATCTTTTACTCTTCTGGGACCCTATTCTTTATTTTTTCCAACTCCATTTCTCTTTAGTGGCACCAATGATTACATTTGGGGGACTTTTCTGGGCAGAACAAATCTGAGCATAATGCAGCCCTGGGGCCTTGGTCATAGATCACAGCTTATGGTTTCTCCCCTGGGAAGACTGGAATGCTTGGATTGGTTCAAAGTGTATGTCACCATGATATACACTGTCGTCGGTATCAGTATATCATGGATAGAAAGGGTGTCACCTATGGACTGAGAACATCCATTCTCCCTTCCTGACACTTCTCCTTTTCTGAAACAAGACATAGTTGTACAAATTACATTTTACCTAACTTGCCTACTAATGTTTGTCTGCAAAACAGGTATTACCAGGTCCTGGAAGGAAGGTTTCCTTTTGATACTTTATGGAAATGGACTAGAGGAAAATCGAATGGGAAAGTCAAAGGATTTTGTGGTGATTTGTATGTACATTCTGCAGTTCATTTCTTCAGTGTCTGTTCTCTTAAGAGATCAACAGATGTTTCCTTCCTACATACTTCCTCAGCCCAGCCATCATCTAAGTTATCCTTCATAGAATCTTTGGTTTGGAAGAAAGCTTAGAGGTCCTCTGAAACCACTTGTTTACTAAAGCAGAAATCCCCTCTACAATACTTCTAAAGGATGTACATTCATTCTCTGATGAGAAGCTTATTAGTTCACCACCACATAGCTGACCTGTTTTAATAGTCAGACCTGCTCAGCTACAGTTTGCTTTGCTACGGTGCTCAGTGAGTGGGAAGCATGTGACAAATGCATTTATATCAAGAACTCCATTTACATTGAAAAAACAACATATAGATTTATACACATGAGTGAAGAGCCTAGTCAATAAGCATTTATTAAGCATCTACTATATTCCAGGTAGGCAGCAAGGTGGTACAGTGGAATCAGGAAGATTCGTCTTCATGATCTCAAATCCAGCCTTAGACACTATTAGCTATATTACTGTGGGCAAATAACAATCCTGTTTACCTCAGTTTCCTCATCTATAAAATGATCTCGAGAATAAAATGACAAACTTATGTAGTATAACTGCCAAGAAAACCCCAAATGAGGTCATAGTCAGAGGTGTCTGAAAATGATGGAACACACACACACAGACACACACACACAGACACACACACATATATATATGGGAGAGAGAGAGGGAGAGAGAGAGAGACAGACAGACAGAGAGAGAGAGAGAGAAGGTGTACAACATAGGGCCTCCTTGTCACATGATAGCTTGTCTCTGCTGGAAATGGCTAGCTAAGCTTTATACCCTTCTACTTACATCTCAGTCCTAAGTCTCTTTCTATATTTCCCCCATTTTCTGTTTACTTTGCTTGTTCATCTGAACATCTTTCCCATTTCCTTTGACATGTGTTTGGTTTCTAGTCTTTTGTGATTCTGCTTTCTTGGATTCCTCCTCTATCACTAATAACATAATCCAGAATTACTGACATCAGACACTTTACTTGGACAAGGACTCTTACCAGGTCCCAAGGTCAAGTTTGTTAATTCCCTCAACCACATTTGGGGCTTTGATATTCTCTGTCAATCAAGCACAGAATAGAATCTGTAATGGATATTCATTCATTAAAGAACTGTCTATTGATTCATTGTGTGATTACATTTTTCAGAGCCAGAATTTATTTGCCACTATTCTTAATCCTGGGTCAAAAACATTGGATTCCTTGTTCATCCCAATTCCTGGGACAGCACATGCAAGCAGCTACGTTTCAATGGACTTTTTGGCTCTGCATCTCTTTAGGATTGTGCCTTCATTTCCTGCTGACTTCATCCACCTGCAGACAATCCAAATAACAAACATCCCACATAAAGCTAAGCTACTACATATAGTAAAAAGCCAACTGTTTCTTCCAGGATAGGCTCAGGGGAGCGAACTAACAATTACTAATGTTGTAAACTCACCCAAACAATCCTTCAACTACTTTATTTCTTTTGCAACAGGAAAAAAAAAGATGGCTCCTCTCAATACGCTGATGCTGAAAAGAACACTGACGTTTGTTTTCCAAGTGATGTTTGACTGTGAGAGCTCAATAATTAGAAATATTTAATGCGGGCAAACATCAGCAAGTTAAAATTGTTTTCTGCTTAAATCTTGGCATTTGCAAGAATGGAAATGATATGTTAGACATGTTGCACTCTTTCTCAGTATGATAGCAACTAAAGTGGCTTAAAATTGGATTCATTTATAAAGCTGGACACTATTAATATCATTCCCTGCATGATGGTAATTCATTTTACTCTGCTTTGTCTCGGCAGCAGTAGGGGCTCCATTCCTTATATTCAGATTGCAGTCCTAATTAAGTATTCATTATAGAATACATATTTTTCATTTAAGACAGAATATCAAACATTTATGTGCTGTATCACACTTGTTTACTATTGGGTCAGTATTAAGATACTGCACACCTAGTAGTTATATGGCCTTAACTGGCCAAAAGGAAGTACCCAAGGTGGTTTAGCTAGAGCACAAGCCTGTCTTATCTTCTTGGTTGGTTATGTCTTCCGCAACCATCCACAGCCTCTTCATTCCCTTCTTATGTGAAAAGAATGTGCCCTGTGCCCTGTAAAACAGAAACGACATCAATAACATTGGGTGCATTATGATGCTGTGGTTTTGCAAACTTTTACTATTGGCAGTTGAAGGGGGGTAAACACTAAGGAAAGAGAGAGCAACGGAGAGACGTATAATGGGATAAAATTAAGCCAAAGAAAATGGAGTTAGAACATCAGGAGGAATTGCCATCTGGTGAGATCCGTTAAACCGTGGAAGCATGTTGAAAGGGAAGTGTTTTGCAAGCAACACATCTGAAAGACTATTAGGGTGAATCCTTTCAAACTTGACTTAATTGGCAATGGAATATGGATGTAATAATAACAAGGCAGTTCTCTGCATTTATGTGGCACCTCACTCAAAGAGATTAAAGGTCCCTGAAGAATTATTTTACTTAAAACTTCAATATCCTGACTAGTGCTGGAGCATGGGGTGCCCACCTCTCCTCCATGCACCCCCTTCCGCCGCATTGAGGAAAGGCAAGCAAAACTGGATGATTTCCACATTATGGAGGGTAGGAAGAGATTGCAATGAGCAAAGGCATGGTAATGAGGAAGTAAAAAGCTCTTGAGGGAGTGGGGAGGGTGGGTGGATAGTAAGTGCCCCTGGAAGATAGCTGTGCATTGAAAGCTCCTTGAAGGCAGAGACTTGTGTTTTGTATCCCTAGCACTTAGCACTATGCTAAGAAGCTTAGACTTTGTATTTTTTTTTCTAGGCTATACATGTGCAACCATATTAAACCTATTTCCCCATTAGTCATATTGTGAAAGAAGAACAAAACAAAAGGGAAAACCATGAGAAGGAAAAAATAAAAGAGAAAAAATAGTACGCTTCAATCTACCATATCAAAAATACCATATTTGCCCACATTATGGTATGGTATTATATTATTCAATCTACCATAGTTCTTTCTCTGGATAAATTGCATTCTCCATCATGCATCTTTTGGAATTCTCTTATATTATTGTATTGCTCAGAAGAATTACGTCTACTGAGTTCGTCATCTCACGATGCTATCGTTACTGTGTAAAATATTCGTCTGGTTCTGCTCACTCCACTCAGCCTCAGTCCATGTAAATCTTTCCAGGTTTTTCGGAGATCTGACTGTACATTATTTCTTATACACAATAGTATTCCACTACATTCATATACTACAACTTGTTCAGCCATTTCCCAACTGATGGGTATCCCCTCAATTTCCAATTCTTGGCCACCACAAAAAGCTGCTATAATTTTTTTGTACACATGGCTCCTTTTTCCTTTTTTAATATCTCTTTGGGATAATTTATCTTACATATAGGAAGTCATAGAACTACAAAATCTAGGGGTTGAAATATACCTCAGAGACCATATAATCCAAATATATATGTGAACAAGAAATCTCCTTTACAACATGCCTGAAAATTCGTGACATCCAACCTTCTTTAGGACATTTGTTGAAAGGATAATGAAGCATGTTTTCAACTTTTGGGAAGAAAGATGAAGCCTAGAGATACAGAATAGGGCAAGAATTTACAGACATGATCAATTTATGTTTTTTTTTCCCAGGGGAGGGCTTTTATGTTGCAAGTCTATGTAACTTATGGAAATAACTAAAGAGTTCTGATAGTGGTATCCACAAAAGAAGAAAAAGAAAGAAGCATCTATGATACATTTTGAATATTGTACCAAGAGGGAAGAAGGAATTTCAAAAGATACCTTCCATGAATGACTTTACAAAACTAACTACCATCTGAATTGGGATTTAAACTCAGATTTTCCTGACTTAAAATCCAGCATTCTATTTACTATATAGCCAAGTTTCCTATAATGATAGAAATTCATGGTATCATATACACATATACATATATATGCATGTGTGTGTTTCTCTGTATATGGAAATAATCTTTTTTTTTCTATTTGCCAAATTCATGAGTAAAAAAAAAACATAACTTTTCATGACTCCTGGTGAAGGGCACAAAATTTCTCCTGAGGAAACTGCTTTCTCCTCTTGGCCACTTTTAGACTGTTTTAATCTAATTTTTCTTTAGATCAAAACTCTACAACTTCCATCCATTGCATCTATTCTTGTCTTCTAAGGCCAAGTATAATATCTTTAATAATTTTTCTTTTTCTTTTCCTCTTTCTACTTATCATTGTCCCTTTTGTTTTGCCATACATAAGTGTGTGTGTGTGTATATAATATACATGTAGTATTATTTTATAAAACTTCTCAAAATTGCTTATTTTATAAAATTGATATTTTTAGTATAAGTTGTTAATGTAGTTCTGCTTACTTTGCACTTTCTCATTTCATGTCTTTCTTTGTCTTTTTTAAAATTCAAATTCATTTTATTTTTAGCTCTGACTTCTCTAATCATGTTTCAACATGCAGTCTCTTAAAGACTACAACAGTAGTGTCTCCCCTAAGTCTTTTTTTCTTCTGGAATAAATAGTTTCAGTTCTTCAACAGTTTTTCATGTGACATATTCTTGATATCTTTCAACATCATGGCCGGTGTTCCTTTACTGAGCTCCACCTTGCAAACAACCTTCCTAAAATTTTGGGTCCAGAACTAAACACACTATTCCAAATTGTTTCTGACCAGAATAAAATAGACTAAATCTGTCACCTTCCATATTTTGTCCACTTCACCTCTCTGAAAGACAGAATAACTTTTTTAATGGAAAGATTTTTAAATAACAGGGTGAAATAATAACACTGTTATAAGAATATTCATTTGGTTTTAGTATGTATTAATTGGAAGAGACATAGATCAAAGCAGCAAGATCATAAGTGTTTAATGGAGATAGTCTGGGCTCCGGGTGATAGGTATTTGAAGTAGGGCAGTGACTGTGGAAATGAAAGGGAAAGTACATATAGAAGAGATTGCCAAGAGAAATTACACAAGACTTAACAACTAGTTCTGAGTGTTTGAGAGCTGAAAAAAAATCAAAATTCACTCTAATGTTCTAAGCATGGCTGACAGGGAGAATATCACATTTAATAAAATCAAAGGGAAGAAGGGATCATTTAGAGGAGAATATTGATATGTTCTTAATATTGCAAAATAACACAAAAAATGAGATAGTGCATTTAATGGAAATCAAAGAATGTACACATTTTAAATACTCTGTTTGTTTTTCTAACTCTTTTGTTTTTCATTTTTCTTTTGGTTCTCATGGGAAAATAAACTCTGTGGTTAGGTCTACAAGAAACCAAACTAGATGTTTCCAAAAGATACCTGAATTATCCAGTCTCCCTTTCAACATAGGTAAAAATATCCAGACAACTGAAAGAACCACACCCAATATCAAGGTGTAAATCTCAGTAGGCAAAAATTAATTTCTTGTCCATTCCATGAGTGATTTCAAGTTTCTTAGCAAGATGCAGGTACCAGGAATAAAATTAGAAAATGAGTTTTGTTCCTGGGTAGGAAATTGACTAATTCAATTGAACTAGCCAATTTCCTTCCAAAGCTCAGACTCCACAATCTGCATGTTCTGATTTTGTATAGTAAACAACATCTTAGGTGGTTGGCAATGAGATGTAGAATGTATATGACAAATATGGTAGCCTGCAGCAGCCCAGTGATATCTTAATTCTCATATCTCCTGCCTAAAGCACTATTTTATGAATCATTATCAAAGACAGATAGTTTTCTCCATTGGCTTCATTCTTTGTTACAGATCTCATCTCATTTTCCTGCTTTGTGACTTTGTGAAATGCCAGAATAACAACAGTCGACTGAAAATGAATCCAGAGGTCAAATAAGAAAAGTCCCATTCAGAGAAACTGTAGAATCAAAGTCATCTCTTCCTTATAATTCAAGAGCAAGGGGTTGGTACTTTCTGAACCCCTTGTGAGTGACTGACCCATGCAAAAATTTCTGTGTAAGACTTCACATCAACAGCAAAGCCCCTCTTATATCCTTAAACTATTGTGTCTCATTTTTCACCTTCAGAGGTCTTTACATGGATCAGCTAAATTCATACTGCCAGGGCTGCTGGGAAGATGGCGGCTTTAAAAATTCTGCCTTTGACAAATTCCTCCCTGGGGAGACATTAAGAATGTTGATGGTAGACATGCATCTTGCCAAGATCAAAACCCACTCAGCGCATGGAGTCTGACAGAAGTGGAAGGTGCCCTTTTGGACTAAGGATATATGTATATCCCAACTGGAGTTAGCAAATATTTATCAAGTGTCTCTTCTGCTTAGAATATTTGCTACCACCCTTGTTCATTTGTAAGTTCATTGTCAGTAGGGATTATTATATTTCTAACGTTTGTATTCCCAGTGCCTAATCAATATTTGCTGATTGGTTGACTGCAACTGACTGGGAGAAATAAAAAGTCTAGATAAAACACAATGTCTGCCTTCACAAAGTTTATAATCTAGTAGGGAGATTTGATACAATCATAAATAACTTTTGTATATACATATGTGTAAATGCCTATACATATATATGTGTGTGTGTGTATGTATATAAATATATAAAGATATCTGTCTTTCAATATGCATATGTATGTATCAATGTACCACTGCTGTGGTAAACACAGGAAGGTTTTAACAAAAGTAACACAGGATGGGCTGAGATATACATTAAGATAGGCCCAAATTCTATTACAGACTCTTTTGAGTTATTTGAGTTTTACAACTACACTTGAATTTCACAAGTCTCCTTTTATGTTAGGGATTTAGACTCAGAAAATACTTTGATGTGCTGCTCAAGCTCTGATCCAGGCAGAAGGCTTTACTTAAACAAACATATGATCAACCTAGAAAGTAGAGGCATGAACAGAAATACAATTCATGGATTTTTTTTTCTAATTGCTTTTTGCCTGCTGTGGATATTAGTCTGTGGTAGGTCGTGGGTTGTAACATGTATATGGCATCCCTTTTAAAGGGGAAAGAAATCTGGTGAATGCATCTGCTTTGTTTTTTTCTTGGCAACAAGTCATGTCAGATGAAACTTAAGTAAGCCTCTGATCTCATTTAAAGTAACAAATAAAGACAAAACCTTTTTGATTTTCGATATGTTTTTGATGACTACCACTGCCTTAATTTTGAAGGTGCATATAAACCTGGAATTTGGGAGAATTCAGCACTAAAGAAAGAACCTATGGGACTTTTTAAAGGTCAAAGACACTGCAGCAGGATTCTGGTTGGGAAATTAGGTCCTCTGGAGTTCACAGCTTATTCTCAGACCCTTGGAGCATGTCTTTCTACAGCATAAAGAAGAAATTGGCTACCAGAACCAGCAAGGCATATTTTGCTCTTGATCAGTTCCTTTAAATAGAGGAAGGAGATGAATTTTCCAGGGTTAGAATCCAGAATGAGCTAGAAAATGTCCTACTTATGCAAACCTGTGAAAGAAAGGGTATGCTTTGAATATAACTGAATAAGAATGAGGGCACACAAACTCAGTAAAGGGAAGACATGTTACAGTGCTTAGCAGTAATGGTCACAGTCTCAATTTCTGACAAACGGGTACAGAATATAATCACAATGTGAGCTCCATAATTAAGGCAAAGGAAGCCGTGACACTTTTATTGTATATTTCAACTGCTGAATAAGTTTTTTTCTTTAAAATTCTCCTAGAAATTATTCATTCCACAGGCAGGAATAAACCAGAGACTGAAACTCCTAATTGCACCTAGTCCTTTTCCAAGAACAACTCCAGGAAAGGGTGACACATGTTAAATGGGGGAATCAAAATTCAAAATAGAATAAAAAGTCAAGTTCTGAGTTCTCTTCTGCCCTTTGCTCAACCAATCCAATCTTCATGAAAATAGGATCCAACAGGATTGGATTTTATAACACGGGATTCTATAGATTCTCCAGGTACATTCTGAAGAGTGAAGATTTAGACCTTAGCTATGGGACAGTTTAAATGGACACTTCCATTGGGTGAAAAACAAATAAAAAACATCTACGAACTCAGAGGATCAAAAATAAAGAAAACACAAATCACAGCCTAGATTGTTGATGACTTTCCCATAGCATTTGACTTCTCTTAGGCATTATCATAAACACTTGGATGCTTTCTATGCCTTCCCTCATCCTTTCTCTAGCCCACTTCCCACATTCAGATTCATAGAATGAAGGAAGGAACTCTGGAGGTCATCTAGTTAGAAATGCACATGGCTAAGAATTCCCTCGATGACAGGGTGGTCCTTTAGGCCCTGCTTACAATCTTATAAGGAAGGGGAAAAAAAGAAAAGAAAAACATAATAGTATAGAATCAAGGAAAAAGTAATGTATTTCTACATTAAAAATTTACCTCTAAGTTGACATTTGCCCATTTTCCCCTGCTTTCTGTGCTGGTCAGTGAACTGGTGCTAAATCTCTCTCACTATACCAATGTGGCCTTGGGTTAACAAGGATAACAGGAAATCTTTGCCAAATATCTTATGAAGATCTAAGTTTGCTTTTTCCGCTCATTTTAAATGTCTATGAACTCTAAATACTTCTGTTTTCTAGAATTTTGCCAAGAATAAAATTCAAACTTAATAGTGGTTCAAAGACTTTCACTTATTTTTTTTGAAAATTGGAACAATATATTTTCTTCTCTAGTCCAGTAATCTCTTTTGTTCTCCACAATCTGACAAATACCACCATTAAAGAGCACAGCAATCACATATGCCCATTAGTGTTCATAACTTAGTATAAAGTTTTTTTCTGGGCCTGGTGACAAATTGAATACCCCTCATTTATCCTTGGTTTCAATTGTTAGTCATTTTTGTTTTATTCTTCTTCATCTAAAATTAGTGCTTATTGGAAGAAAAATAAGTAAAACAAGAATGAAGTAGTTACACATTCTCTGTCCTATCCCTTATCATCATCCCATCCACACTAAGAAGTATCATAGTCTCTTTTCATAACGCTACCCTTATGTCAAATGCACCTCTCTTCCCAATAAAACTGGCCCTAATATTTTCCTTGAATTCCAGTGCTACATGTCTGCCTGTCTAATGAAACTGGATATCCCATAGCTGCCTCATTCTCATTATGTTGAAGATGTAATTCAACTTTCTCCAATTCCTATCCTTCCTTCCAAGGTGTTTCTATCTAGAGGTTTCCTATTCTCTTGTTATTCAGATTCATACTTTCATTATCATCTTTAGTTTTTTTCCCCTCTTCTCCGTCCTCTCCCATATCCATTCAACTCACAAGTTTTATTCATTCTTTCGGCACATTTTTTGGTTGATCCCCACTCTTTACTAATATTACCACCACCCTAATTCAAGACTTTCCCTTTAACATAGACTACTATAATAGACTCCTGATGTCAATAACCCCCTTCTCTAGTAAGTCCTCTATGGAGCTACTCAAATGACCCTTGGAAGACACATGGATGGGCCCTCAACTGACACTTAAACTGTTCTCATTATGGTTTCAATTTAGCTTTCTAGATGTCCCACATAGTATTCTTCTTCATGTACTCTGTTCTAACCAAATTGGGTACCTAATTACGCCCAACTTGAACTTCTCTCTGGTGCCTTTGTGCACCATGGAGCCTCTTCCAATGTCTGGAGTAACGATTCATTGCCCAGACCATGTGGTATATTCTGTAATTTTCCCAATACTCACCTTTCCCCCTTCTAGCCATTAAATGTATACTTCTCTCTCAAACAACCTCATATCTACTTATCTGTATATGTAGTGGATCCCCCTCCCCCGTCACTAATAGAGTATTAGTTTCTTGAGGGTCAGGGGATCTTCGTTTTGTCTTTGTAGCTCTAGCACAAAGCATAGAGTAAATGCTTAAAAATAGCTTGTTGAAGTGAATCTGTTATTATTGAACTATTTCCTTCTGAATTCCAGTCAGATATCATTGACAAGGGGATGACAAAATAACATTGTGGGGGTTTGAGGAGTGGTAAACAAATACTTCTTCATCATGATTGGCCCTTTACAAGCTACCATGTTCTGCATGGTATGGCATTTGATACATCCTTTATCTTCTGCATCTTCCTTTGGTCACTCAAGAGTGTTTCTGGACTTGGTAATTTGGTTAAATGCATCAGAAAAGGAAGTGAATAAATAATGTTAGTAAGCCTTATGAGTACAATCTCGACAACATGTTGCTGATCAATATTTTTCCAGATGTAGGTTTAGCCCATCTGAGCTATAACACCAGAATAGAGGTCTAGGCTAATGTTGTCTGCCCCCAATAGAAAAGTTGCTCCTTTCTATGTCTTTGCCTTCATTGATATCCCCACTTAGAATATCACACCCTGTACTATCAACTCATATCTATCCCTTCTTCTAATGACTTTTTCAAGATCTACTTCATTTCATCTGCCCTAGTTAAATCAAACCCTAGAAAGTCTTTCTTTTTCGTTGAATCCCTTTACACTTTAGGTGCATATATTCTGTATCATGCCATTGCATACCTTATCATACAATATGTTAAAATTATTCTTTATTTCATGTGTGTAGTGTTTTTTTTCTTCCCCAAATGAAATGTAAATGACTCCAGCTTCCATTCATATAGAACACAAGGCCAGTTAAACTCTAGAATAACAGGCACTGTGATGTAGCTGAAACATTAGGAGAAGCCAGAAAATTGGCCCTGAGCCATATCACCCAGGGTTTTGGACCAAGCCTGCTAATACTTTAGTTTAGTGGTCTCTTAAGAACTCATACTAGCTTTGCCAGTTGCTCTCTGTATGTTTTTCCCACTCTTTCTCAGTTCCTTTATTTGCCATAGGAAAGAGTAGAAAGAGATGATTTCAATGTGCCCACCTAGTTCTCAGTTCAGAAGTCTCTTATTCTACATTTCTTACCTGGCCTTAGCTAAAAATTATACTAATAGATCTGGAATCCAGACAGGCTCCCACCCCTAAAAGGGGAAGAGAGATTTTGCTGAATAGAACCTCTAAACAATACCATACCTATGTTAAATGTCATGATACAAAGCTAAGGCATGACCAAGATGAAAATACTTCTGCAAATGAAATGTTCATGGACAGTTTTGTCATATGCGTGAGCCCCATTTCTTTAAGTCTGGAACTTTCTGGAGTTCTTTCCACGTGGTTCTCCAAGCTCTGGGGTAGGGTGTTCTCTGATTTTTGGTTCATCCATATCAGCTCTATTCTGTCCTTGTCCCCTTAAGAAAATTCCAGATCAAAGATAAATCTGCCACATGAACTGATTTGCTGCACAGCAAGATAATTCTTTTAAGTAGTTTCTATTATAGGAAAATTAATTTCAAGGCACTTCATACAGTTCTAGTAAAATCCTTCCGCTCGGCGGGGGGCCATGAGCAACATTAACTGCACAGCACTCACTGTGCACGCCTCGTTTTAACTTGGTGCAGTGAAGAATTTTTCAAAGTTAGTCTGTTTTTTTTTTTATATGTCTTTTTTTTCTCCTGCTTGCATGAAAACTGAACAGAAAAGACAGCTTTTTGCAATATTTTCTATAAAACCCTGAATTTCCTTATGACTTCCTATAAGAGAATCAAAATGATTTTCTAAGGGTAATCTTTGAGATTCCTGAGGAGTCAATCCCCTAACCTCCGAAGTGGTAGAGAAACCCTTTGTGCTATTCCAGGGTTACCAGATAATGACGCACATGCCTATCCACGACCATACATGCTGAAGTGGTTTAAAGGAAAAAGGATGCCATGAGGCTTCACTTGACTGGAAAAGACCTCAGAGTTCATTGACAAATGAAGAAACTAAGTCCCAGAAAAGCGAAATGGTTAATCTGAATTCACAAAGGAAATAGGAGTGTCAGAGGCCAGATTTAGAATCAGGTTCTGTAATTCAGATCTGTGCTGTTTCCATTCTCTTACAACGCCTATTTTATTGAACAAAAGTAGCTACCCAGAACACAATGTATCAGGAAAGTAGCAAAAAAATGACCCCTTAGTGGGGGACTGGGGAATATTCAAAAGCCCTGTACTAAATTCATGCACTTGACTCTTAGGAAAAAATTTTAAGCCTTCACTCAGAACTCATTTACTCTTGTTTTGCATAGAATTCTAAAAAGGTCAGTCATCTGGTTTCTCAGTTGTATAGTTAATCTGAAACTGTCAATTAGAAAAATAGGGCAGAGGGTACTACTAGAGGCAAGCATTTTGACAAGAAGAGAAGTGAGAATAAATAGGATGAAAGAAATCAATAAAAAGCAGATAGAAGTCCTCAAAAACTATAGCAGCTTGTGGTCATTTACAGTAACGGCAAATGGTGTATGTCATGAATATTAGTCCCTAACAGCAGCACTTTTTTACATCCCCAAACAATGATATTCATCCATAATCAGATACATGAGACACAAATGGAAAGGTTCCATAATACTTCAGGAACACGAGGTTGTGCTTACCTCCATGGAGGCAGAGCAATAATTGCTCCAGGGGGAGGTATCTCCACTGATGAGTGAGCCCTGGAGAGCCAAGAAAGGTTTAAAATACAGTCAGCATCTGGTGCTCTATGTTAATCCTTACAAAATTAATAAAGTACGCTTCTACTGTCGCTAGATTAGCAGGACTATTTGCTTAATAAAATATGTTTTGCTGTCTGGATTTAATGGGCCAAAGTCATAAATGGCAGTCTTCACCCTGGTGTTAGATGCTATTAGACAACCTTTCTATGTTCCCACTCCAAGGGTGATCATGACATGTGGAAGCTCTCAAGGCTCAGAGGAAATGCAGTCTAACAGTTTAAAGTTGTATACGTCTACAGGAGTGGTCAGGTGTCCTATATTTAAGCTGATTGACCCCAGGCAGAGATGTTGCTTTCCCCTAATTAGAGGGTGAATTTTGCCAAATCACTTAAACCCTCTCAGATCCAGTTTTTCCTCTTTTGCAAAACCAAGGGATTTGACTGAAATGGAATTTTCACAAAACTATAGAATAAAAAAGAAAGAGCTCCAGATTGGATAGCAGGGAACATGGGTTAGAATTTCTTTTGTTTTACCTATGTGACTTTGGTCAAAACCTCCCGGTCTCTAGGAATCATCTGTTAAATGAAGGAACTGGACTTGATGGACTTTAGGTTGCTTTTAGCCTAAATGTGTGGTCCTATACTTTCCCAGCTCTAGAATACTCTATATGTATGATCCTGAAGGGAGGCCAAAGAGAAATATTTTGTTGTGACTGTTGTTCAGTCATGTCTGACGCTCTGTGACCCCATTTTGGGATTTTCTTGGCAAAGATACTATAGTGGTTTGTTTCCTTCTTCAGATCATTTTGCAGTTGAAAAAACTCAGGCAAATAGGGTTAAATGATGTGCCCAGGGTTACAGAGCTAATAAGTGTTTGAACTCATGGAGATGAGTCTTCCTGATTCCAAGCAAAGAGCTCTATCCATTGCAACATCTAGTTGCCCCTTAAGAGGGATATTATATGAACAAAATGGGGGCTAGGAAACTCTGATATGAAACTGCAAAAATTTCCTTGATAAGCTGTTCCATCCCGAGTAATTGAGTCAGACAAGAAGAAATGTCTCCTCCTGTTTGTAGATTTGATTTCTGATTATGTTTTTCACTTGGTCCTACCACCTGCAAATGTAGATGCTCTGGAGTCAGTGTTTTTTGTTGAATGAAGATGATGTGGTATTTTTCCCAAGTCTTCAAGGAATAGGATGTATTTTAGGTGTTTTCCCTTAGAAAATAAGACACCACCCCAAAAAAAGAGGCTTTTAAAGGCTTAACTGGCATAAATTGTAAGTTTTGGGCTGAAGTCAGGTAGATGCTTCTCAACTCCCCAAGTCAGAACATCTAAGACCGAAGGAAGGAAGAGGGGAGGTGAGAGGGAATTGCTTCAGATTAAAACACCAAATAGAGACAACTTTTAAAAGGGAGACAGAAATCCATCCATCATCTCCAAATTAAAAATGTCATTTAGTCGTAATATCTCATGGAACCTCCCAATGTTATTAATTGGTGTCCTTCTCCCTTTTATGAATAAGGAAAAAGAAGGGGTGAATTAATATCTTCCTTAGTAGCCTAATGTTTAGAAATTACCCTATTCAATCAATGCAATCAGCAGCCCAGTTTTGATGCCCTGTGGGAAAACTTACTTTAAAAGAGTTTTTTTTGTGTAATAAAAAGAGTTGTGAATGAGGAGAATGGTGATCTGAGTTTGAGACAAGGCTCTGCCACATGCTAGCTGTATAATATTGGGGAAAACTCATTTGATTTCTCTGGACCTTTTCTTTAAATGAGTCAGTTGGACTCAGTGGAGTCCAACAGCTTTAAACCTGTGCTAGCTCTAAATCTGTGATCCTATGACTTCACTGGATCTCATTGGCTTCATCCATAAAATAAAGGATAACACCACTGGAAATACTTTCTTCACAGGTGCAATGGTGATAATCCCATCAATCTGTACATGTTCTTTGACTCCATAGAGACCTCTATGTTCGTTGACACACCCTCCTCCTTCCCACACCTGGAAATCCAAAGAAGAGCTGACATTGGATATGTGCCCAAAAGAGAAAGACTACTTAAAAGTAGGATGGAATATTTCCATATTTCCTATAACCTGTGTAGGCTCCACTTGACTATGTTATCATATCCATTTAATCTACCATCGGGAGTTGCTATGAATGTCTTTATCCAGGAGGTCAGAAGACATATCCTACCGAAAGTAGCCAATGCATACAACCATTCCCATTAATCCAGAATGTTTTTCCAGACTCACAGAATTGTAACTTATAAAAGATTGTGGTTAAGAAAGCATTTAGAAACATAAAGTATAGTAGAAATAACATCATCCTTATACCACTTAAGCAGATACACAAAGAAAAAACTGTATAATAGTGTTAAGCCCTCACCAGAATAAAAGAATGGTTTAATTCTTTCTTAATTTCTCTCCTTTCTGTGACCTTTCGCAATACAATGAGATATTCCTTTCTCATCACCACAGGTATTCAGGGTATTAATATTTTCTTACTCCCTACAAGTCTTTGGTAGGAAAGAGCGGGGAAAAGAGGGGGAGGAAACATCATTTCTAACTCACTGTAAAATTTGGTTTTGAAAGTAAAATTTGTTTTACAGGAATTCTAATATCATTGTGCAGGAAAAGAGTATCATTGGAGTAGAAAGGGAGACCGGAGCACATCTAAAATCAAGCCAAGACCAATGGGAATGAATTGACCCTGTTTGGGACTCATCAAGAAATAGTGATTCCTCCCCCTCCAACTCTACCCCACCCTCATCCCAAGGATACACCAGTCAGGAGAGAGGAGGCCCAAGGGCTATACAAGGCCAAGAGGTGAAATAATCCTGAAAGAGTGTTCTGTGGGAAATAAAGTTAATACTCTCCCTGTCTCTGAATATTTGCATTTTTAAAAGAGTCATCAGTAGGCTAGTCCACAGGAATGAGACTCTAATAATGTGTTTTCACATATCTGTCACAGCATAATCTAAGTGATCTTTGGCAAGGGAATTTTTCTCATCATGTCTCTTGAATTGTTCCACACAAATGATGATTAATCAGTAGAAAGGGTCAGCTATTCTACACTTCATCTTTGGGTGTCCCTGAGTATCACAGAATCATAGGCTATCTCTGTATTGGGAAACCCAAAGCTCTATTATACCTCTTTTTGGTTAGCCTAAGAGATTTGAGGTAGACCAAAAAAACTACAATTTATTTTTTCAAGAGAAAAGGCCTAAGGCCAGGGGGATACTGAAAGTATAATCCCAGAGTGGGAATAGAGAACTTCCAAACAAATGGAGGGATCAGTTGTCATTCTGTCCTAGCCCTTGAGGCTAGCTTATTCCTTAGTGTGACATTGAATCAACATCAGTTACAAAGTCCTTGAATGCTAGTCTAAATGATTGTCGCCAAATGACTTCCTTGGCAGAAAGGCATATTCATTCACTATGTATGAGTCTTTGTACAGTCAGATTAAAAAACAGCACATTGCTATGACTTTTTTTCCCAAAAATTTTTTATTACTCTGGGTCAAACCATATTCTGCATCGACTGAATACATACTCACATGTATGTGTACCCTAGACACAGTTATTATAATAACAAATATTACCTCTTTCTTTGACAAGATACATGAAAAGGCTAAAAAAGTCATTGTTTTACAGTATGAAGTTGATCACGGGAAGAAAAATGGGTGAGGAGAAGATTTTCCTCAGTGAAAGACTGACATTCTTCTGCTTCAAAAACCAAAACTAAAGGACAAAAACCTTGCCATTTTCCCTCTCATCCCATAACCATCCTCATTGGTCCATCAAACTAAGTAACCCAACGTGGTTCTGATCAGGAAGGGGTCTAGTCCATCACAAATCATTTCCTTTATGTCATACAAAGTGAAAGATGTTTATTGGTTTGTGGTTATTATTTGAACTTCACTTTGTTTATTGATCTACAATTTCATTACTTTTGAGTACTCACTCCCTTGAAGCAAACTGCAGCTCTTCTGTCTTTTCATCCTGGGCAAAGTCTGTCTTTATTATTCTGTAAGTCCATCATTAATAATCTACCCAATGTAATCTTTTAATATATCAGGAACACCACTGCCTTACACTAATTATTTATCAGTTAACTTATACTTGCTATATAACTATCCCACTTTCTCATCTGATCTGGACATCATATGACTTCAATAATACATTTTTATACCATTTATTTTGGTATGTTCATCATTGTTTTCAAGCTATAGCATACTTATATCCACCACCATTGCTTTTGGATATATCTACCACCATTTTCATTCTTTGTAGATGTTGGTGTACCATGATTTATAGTTATGTAATTTCTCTGGGGAAACGCTACTTTTAAAGAGATGCAATTTTGTGACAGTAAACACTATAGGATAACTGAAAATGCTATGCAATTTCCTTTTTCCCTTACTGCTTGGTCTATGAACTATAATTGTAAGGTATAGGCCATTCAGCTACACATCATATCATAGCCTAGGCAATATCAAATTTTCATCCACCTTTTTTCTCAGTGTGGATGGTTGAGTGACCTCTTTTATATCACGAGTTGAGAAGGGTTTGGTTTTGTTCTAGAGCTTGTTCAATTAATGTAATATTATCTATAAATAGCAGCATTTAATGAACATTTCCATTAAGTAGGAATCCTTTTCTTTGGACTTTTTATAGAATTTATTCCATTAATCACAGGCAAAGTTTGTAGGATAGCATTTATTTCCCTACTCAATCACTTGCTGACTATTTCTATAAAGCAGGGTACAAAATATATTGTCTAGAGTGCCTGGAAATTCCAGAATCAAAAGACTCTTTCATTCTTTGCTACTAGTTATCTCACAGGTTTTGTTATTATATCAGTGTTGATTCGCAGATGTTTGGTGCGTGTGGAAAGAATGATAGAAGTTGAAATATAGTTTTCATAAGGACACTCTTCGATGACACTTCTGATCTCATTTGTAAGGAGCAGATGATTTTACTTTGATTTCATATAGACAAGAGGAGCTCCTAAAATAATGCTCCATATCCCCAATTTTCATATATGCATTGTTTTCATAATAAGAGAAACCATTTAAATGATATTATAGATTTAACTGACATATGAATACACCTTGGGGAATGTCAGTGACAGCTATAAAGTCAGTGAGATGACCCACAAACCTGTATCTTAAGTTCAGATTTTGCTGATAAATTTGTCTTTCATTCATAAGTGCTTGATGGGAATCTGGCCTTGAATGTCTTTTTACCACCTCAGGCTCAACATGTGTAAAACAGAACCAATGAATATGCAAGTTTAGACACTCTCCCCTTCTCTTATCATTCTTTTCTTTGCAGCTTTGCCTAAGGGAGAACTTATTTGAACTGCTTCTCTAGAATCAGATATGGAAAGGAAGCTACCCTGTAGTACCCACCTGGTATCCTTTGTCTTTATTTAATCTTTCTTGACCTTCAGCTTTGATGAAGGGTTACAGCTTTACATTACCTATGGAAGGTGGGACATTTATTTTACTTCTCTGGGCTTCAGTTTTCATTTTGTGTGAAATATGAGGGTCAGGCTTGGTGACTTCTGATGTCACTTTCAGCTCTGAATCCATGGTCTTGTCAATTTACCTCTCTAAGTCCCAGCTTCCTCATCTCTAAGATGGGGGTAATATAGGGTTGTCGGGAACAAAGTGCTTTGTAAAGCTTAAAATGGTTGGGATGAATTATTGAATTCAGGAAATCACTGTTTTTATAGAAAGGGAAAGGAAGGATCTCTGGGTTTTACTGTTGATAGGGTTTGAAAGTGGAAAGATAGAGGACAGGAGTGGTACAGGAGAGCAGGCACCAAGATCAGTCTTCATTGCCAGCAGGTTTTTGTTTGTTTTTTACAAATCGTGAATCCTTTCTTGATCTTGGTTGACTGCTGTTCTAATCTGTCCTTATTGACTGTTGTCTCTGAGCATAAGATTTGGAACAACATCATTGAAAAATCTCCCATTCCCTTGACAGTCATCAGAAAACTTCCTAAGTCAATCCACTGCTATTGCTGTTTTAAATTACTGTGGCATCCTTCCTCTGGGGAGATGGGGGTTCTCTGGCTGAGAATGAGCCAACACAACAAGCCTCAGAATTCCTTGACATCCAAAGACATGGGAGAATAAATTATACAGAAGGAAATTGCTTACTTTGACTTCTTTTACCCATCTTATCTCACCTTCTTCCCAACATCCCCCAGAACCTCATATATGTCACTGAATACACATTCCAATAGAGTTAATTACCGTTAATGAAGGTAAGGTTGAAGTATTATAAAATAATGATAGTAGTATAATATTTAGGCGTGATCATCTTGAAAATCCTGTAGTTCAAAAAGGTCATCTTTAGCATGGTGGGAAGAGTTCTGTATTAGGAGTCATAAAACCTGGTTTCACATTCTGGATCTAATTCGACTTTGAGCAAACAATTTAACCTCTTTAGGTCTCAGTTTCCTTATCTGTAAGTTAGGTGGATAGTTGGACTTGCTAACTTCTAAGATTCTCCTCACCCCAAGGTCTATGATGATATGATTTATCTTCCTTTGATTTTATGATTAATGATCTTAAGATAAAAATATTAAGCATGTTATGATATAGAAAATGCTAAAGAGTTTGTCAATTATCTAGGCAGTCTTTTAAAAGTATATCCTGAGAAAGGGAGTACTTAACTGAAAGAATGATAGAATCTAGACTCAGAAGAATCCCTGCCAATATTTTGGTCTAGTCTCCAGCAAATCCAAGGATCTCCCTTCAATGTCACCTTGGAAAATGATAAGTTAGTCTTGGGTTCACTAGGGAGGACAACTATTTCTTTTGGGACAGCTGCAATTGTTCGGATATTCATTCTGTTTAGAGAAGATTTTTTTTTCTCCCTGTAATTTCTACCCACCAGGAATCATTCTGTCCTTGGAATCACACAATAAGCCTGTTTCCTCTTCTGAAGAACATTGCTTTGAATACTTGAGCCATCTATATTCTAGTACTAGCTGAATTAATTTGTACAACAGAGATTATAAGATATTTCTTCATCTGTGCCTTTGCATTGGCCATCCCTGTGAACTGAAATGAACTCCCTTTTCACCTCATCTTCATAGAGTACTTCTGTTTCTTTAAGATGCAGGTCAAATACCACCTTCTACATAAAGCCTTTCCTGATCTTCCTGCTAAGAGGAAATCTATGACCCTCTTTCTTTACCTATTTTATTTTTAATATATATATGTATATGCATATGTATATATACATATATATATATATTATATTGTAATTGTAGATATTTTTGTATATAATTGTTTCAAACCTCCTCTTCACTCCCCTCATACAAGCTCTTTGACAGTAGGGAATGTTTTATTCTTTTTATTCGTATCCCTGTCATTTGGCACAATGCCTGGCACATAGTAGGCATTTAATGAATATTTATTGATTGAATATTTAATCATTGATTCAAAGGCTGGGCAAAGGGACCATGAAATGTGATTATTGATTGAAGGAACTGTGTAACTTAGAAGGGGATGGGATTCCAGATACATAGTTTCACATATTTGTAAGTTTATTATGGAATAGGGTGTAAAATTGTTTTGCTTGGTTCTTCTTGGTAAAGTTACGAATAATGGGGAAAAGTGGTAAAAAGTAAAATTTGCCTGGACGGAGAGAAAGGAAATATTTACTAATGATAGGCAGTGTAATATAGTGTAGAGAGAATGAGGTTTGCAGTCTGCTAGACCTGTCTTCAAGTCTTACCTCTGACATGGACTGGCTACGTGACCCTGAGCAAATCAAGTAATCCCTCAGTTCCCAGGCAACTCTCTAAGACCATACATGCAGAGATGTTCACATGCACTGGTAGTTTCCTCTTAAGGAGTTCTCTATAGCCATGAACTCTTGGATCCCATTCAAAATACTACTAAAAACAAAAATAGAGGCAACAACATGGAGTAGTAGATAGAGAAGTAGCCTGAAGGTTGAGCCAGAAAGATCTGGGTTTCTGTTCTACCTCTGACACATAGTAGATGTGTGACCCTAGATAATTCAATTAACCCTTCAGCATTCCAGAGCACTTTCTGGTTATATGCTGCCAAAGAATTGTTGATTTCCATTGATGGGGTAATTTATTCAGCAAATGTGTCTTACATTGATAAAATGAAAAATCTGGATTAAAAAAGAAAAGTTTCCTATAAATTAATGATATTTGAATTAGAAAGAACTTACTTGTCAAGAATGATATAGAGAAAGAATTCCTGTGAAAGATTTTCATTGAATTAGATGCCACTGAGCTTCCTTCCAACTCTGAGATTTTGTTATTCTGTGACTTCCAAAGCCCCTTTCAAGACTATGATTCCTTCTTCCCTCATCTTCTCTAACCCTATGAATTAATTTCTCATGATTACATTTCTAAGATAGTTGCTGCTTAAATGGAAAGACCTTAGGAACATGGAATCAAAGGACATTGGAACTTGAAGGACTCTTAAAGATCTTCTAGTCCAACTTCTTCCTTATAGAAACAAGAAAAATGAACCCACAGAGGTGAGCAGTCGTGTCCAAGGTAACCCACCTGGGTGGGTACACAGTTGAGATTCGAAAGTAGGGCAAGAGTGCTATTTCTACAACCCGTGATATGAGCAATTTTCTACCTAATCTTTGTCCTAAATAAAAATAATAATAAATTCTTCACAGAATCTTAGGTTAGGATAGGATGAGAAAACTGTAAATAAGTGAAGTGAAATAGCTTGTCCAAGAACATACAGTTAAAAAATATTAGAAATGGGAATTGAATATAAAGACCTTTGGCAGGGTTTTTCTTCTAACACCTGTCAAACAACATCATTTGGGTGATCACCTGCTTAGTCAACATGTCATATCGTCCTTGGTGAAAAACACAATACGAAACAACAAAGACAAGACCAAAAAAATACATAATCTCAGAATAAGCCATGAATTGATTTAGAATGGTAGGAAAAGAAGTACTCAGGAGACAGCAAAGTAAAGGGAACATGCAGAAAAGAAGAAGGAACAACAGAGTTGGCAATTCTTTCCTCTCCTCACTGTCTGGTGGAGGAAGTCTCCTTCATTAACTAGGTTCCTAAGCAGTATATTGCCTCTAGAGGGATAACATATCTGATGTCTGAGAAGTGGGAAGCTCAGTTCCCAGGCCTCAGCTTGTGAGACATGACTGAGCCAGCCCTTCTGACGGCCTTTGTTTTCTAGAATCTAGTCTTGCTCTGTGCACTGGGAACAGGAGACATTTCCTTTAATCATACCTTATAAAAGCATGACCTGGTTTATCGGCACATGGATCAGGGATGATTTGGGAGACTATCTTGTCTCTGGGAACAAAAATGCTCCTCTGTCAGCCCCCATGGCATACCTTTTGGTGTCAGATATGTCAATGATTCTAGAGCTTAGGGGAATTTTCTTCCATTTGTGTCAGAGAAATGTACTCAATGATGAAGGAAGAAACTAAGAAAGAATTTTTCACTAGGTCCCAGGTTCTGTTAAATGAATGGAGAGGTTTTGGAACAGTTTTATTCTAGAACCAAATTATCCATTTCTGGTTCATAGTGGAAAGCCCTCATTAGCTCCAATGCAGGTGAGACTAAGGGGGAAAAAATGTGGATAGCTTAGCATAAGCACATTTTTGTTCAAAATCATGAACAATTAGTAATTCAATAGGTGAAATTCCTGGTGTGGGAACTCTTTGTCACAAGTCTATGATGAAACAATCAAGTATCATAATACTGGTGATGGAAAGGATCTCAGAGGTCATCTAGTGCAACTACATTGTTTTACAGATGAGGAAACTGAGGCCAAGAGAGGTTAATTGGTTTATTCTGTGTGATACAGATAGGAGCAGAGACAAAGTGAACTAAGGTGCTCTGACCCTTGAGTAAGGACAGTTTCTACTGTACCATACCACTTCCACTGAAGAGATAAGTCTTAGGGAGTTGTCTAAGGCAATTAGAGGTTAGTTATCTTTCCAACAAAACCTTCCTCTCTTCAGAAATTCACTGTGACTGTGGAGGGCCTTAAGGCCTTGCAGTCGCTCATATCTGAAACCTGGATATCCTCTCTTTCTCATTCTCCCTCACTTCACATATCCAATCCATTATTATATCATGTCATGTCTACATTTTCCTATCTCTCATATGCTCCCTTCTTTCCATTCATGATGCCATAACATTAGCTTAAGCTCTATTTACCTTTACTCTGGGTTACAGAAATAGACTTCTAACTGGTCAGAAATAGACTTCTAACTGGTCTTCCTGCCTCAAGTCTGTCCCTCCTCCAATTTATTCTCCATTGAGCTACTAATGGAATTTTTTGAACCTAGAAAATGTTACTCCTTTGCTTGAAGAGTTCCAGTGACTCCTTGTTATATCAAGGATCAAATATAGATTCTTCTCTTAGGCATTTAAAGCTATTGATATTCTGGCCCCTTCTTGTCTCTGTAGTCTTCATATGCTTCTATGCAATCTACTGTCTATAGCAGCCTATTTGTTGAACAACATATGCCATCTCCTACCTTTATACCTTTCCACTGTCTGACCCCAGGCCTGACCCCACTCATTTCTGCCTCTTAGTTACTCAGACTTTCTTCAAGACTTAGATTTAATTCAGTATCTACCACAGGCCTGTTCTGTTCACCTTACCTGCAATTCCACTATGCCTTCCCATTTTAGATTACTTCCATGTACTCTGTATAGCTCTCATATATGCTTGGATACTTAAATATTGTCTTAGTTAATTAAATGTATACTTCTTGACAGTGGGGTTTTTTTGTGTGTGTGTGTATGTGTGTGTGCGTGTGCATGTGTGTCTTTCTTTGTATTCCTAATATTTAGCACAATGTCTGGAGCAATGAGTAAAATATTTGTTGACTAAATGACTTACCCAGGGTCACATGGATAATAAGTATCAAAGATGTGATATGAAATAAAATATTTCAGACATGGAACCCTGAACTCTTATCAACTACAACTACAAGAATCTGTCTCTCTAAATTCACCTTTGTTATTGGAAAAACAAGTTTGAGTGTATCCTAATGATGATATCACATCTCCCCAGTTATAAAGGGTAATGGTTATTACCCTTTATACCCTTTATTACTAAATTATTATAACCACATATATTAAAATATATCTATATCAAACATATGTAAGTTGCTACAATATATGCACTCATTCAAGTCCATTTTTGTATTTGTTGTGTATGTATATTTATGTCTGTTGTAGAAACTAAAATGCTTATAGTCCATAGCTTTGCCCTAGGGTTTAACATAAGGATATTCACTTCCTCTCCTTTGGAAAATTAATTTCCTTTCCTCACACATCCAGTCAATGAAGAGAACTGTCCACCAAAAATCCTTTCCCTGTACCCTGGGGAGTCACCCCTTTCTTCTTTATGGTCCTATGACCATCCTACACCTCTTCTAATTACTCGCTCTCTATGTAGGTGATTGTCTTTGATTTCTTCCTTGGACTGGGGACAACTGATAGTGGCAGTGGGTGGGAAGAGATGCACATAGAAGGAATCATGCACCAACCTTCTGCTTAATCGCAAGTTCAGCTATTTCATGTCTTTATCCTTTGACTTCCCTTCATATTGTACTTTCTTCCTCATTCAGGTCTCATTCATCTTCTGGGGTGGTGATGTCCCTGGATGCAGTGATTTTGTATAACCCTGCCTCACTTGAATCCAATTCACTTGTAAGTTATGATATCACCTTTCTGAAGTCATTGGTCTTCTTTGAGAACAAAGGACAAACAACAATCTGTGAGTATTAGTAGATGCCTCACTGGGGACCCAATTGGCCAGTTCCAGTTAAGCAATCTTACTATCTTCCTTCCTTCCTTCCTTCCTTCCTTCCTTCCTTCCTTCCTTCCTATAAAACCAAGGACTTTAGAATACACAGGAGGGCCTATCACAGCTTCTTTCGTCTGCTCTTCTAAAAGGAAAGGCAGCTTTTGAGGGGTCAACAATCACTTTAATCAAGTACATATGTATCATTCACTTAGTTCAGGGAAAAACGTCTGCACCCTGAATTTCAGAGAAAATACAGAGAAATCAAAATCAACAGACATGGTTTCCAACTGTCTGAAGTAAGCAATATATACATCATAGATTAAAAGAAAGATCCAATTGTCTGACTATTACATACATACATAGTTACCAGAAAGAGAAGGACCAATACCTGGGTTTTCAAAGCCCAGGGGGACTCATAAGTAGCTGCCCAGAGTCTCATCTGACCAAACAAGCACTTTCAGAATAAAGCCCAAAGTAAAACCTCACTTTAGAGTATTTACACACTTTTTAGAGCCAGATTCCATTGCAACCCTTGAGAACCAGTGCCTCATTAGAAAATTAACAAAAGGTGTGGGTCTTCCTACAAATCGTCCCTAATCAAACTCCCTTTAATGGGCAGGCTCATTAATGGATGGGAAAGATCTTCCCATTAAGTTGCAAAATTATATTAACAATAAGCAAAAATGCATTATCAATACACTTCCTTCCTTCCCTCCTTCCCTTCTGTCCCTCTGTCCACATAGGGTATCACACCTTTGCCTGTAGGTGTTCTGCCCAAAGGAATATAAATTTTGATCACTGAAACCTCACAAAACACCTTGGGATTTACAGGCTAGATTTCTTTCTGAAGAACCATGCCTTAAACCCAAATCACTCTAACTCTCATTGATTGGCCATAAATAGCTCCCATCCTCAGCTCCACCTGGCCATTGTTTGGATCCTGATGACTCAGAGTGAGTATAAATAGCAATTTTTTCTGTTTTGATCAGAGACTCTGAAAGTCTTCCCTTCCTGGATTTATTTTTTTTTTTAATCAACTAAAAGAGGTCATTGTTTGCTTCGTTTCTTACCTAGCCTTAATGGTTATTGCCTCAGACAAACTGAGACCTGGGAAAGACCTTAGCTTTAAAAGACCAAGGTCTCCCACTACATCAGAGGCCATCTCTAGTCTTCTTGATCTATATCTTGACCCTGAACCCAGATGGCTCTGGAGGAGAGAGTGAGGCTGGTGATGTTGTATAACCCTGCCTCCCTTAAATTCAATTCACTTGCAAGTCATGGCATCAACTTCCTGAAGTCTTTGGTCCTCCTCGAGAACAAAGGACAAATAACATCTTATAGAGTTCACTGAACTCTAGCTTTCTCCTGAAGATACCACATCTCTTGGCACCTCCTTCAAGTATAGTTGTTCCTTCTTTCAGACACCATGATCTGCAGAGCTAGGAAAAAGAGTTGGCATAATCTCACTTTAGTTATTGTCATGTATGGAGCTTCATGATATTATCTCTCCTTCTAAATAAGTTCAGTACCTGATCCATGGTCGCTTTTTCCACTCCAGTCCTTGCCTTTTCCAATACTCTGGCATGTCAATTTCTCAACCTCACTCTATTCAATCTGTTGTAGGTGCCAGAATTCTTATCTATGACTCTGATTGGAACTTTCCAAAAGTCAATAGCAGAGTAGAGTCCCAAGGTGAATTCCAGGATTGGAATAAATGAATGAATGAATAAAAATATTTAAGTGCTTACTATTTGACAAGTTCTTTGCTCAGGACTGAACAAATATAGTTCTCAGAGAAAAAGGTGTCAGGGTAAAGATGAGAAAACAAGGTCTCGGGGAGTTCAGAACCAAGTACATTGAATGAGAACATTGAACCAGAAATGTTTAAATCAAAGCTGTTAAACCATCTGTCAGGGGTGCTTCAGAAAGGACTTAGACACCTCATTGGAGCTTAGATGAGATGATTTCTAAAGTCTTTTTCAACTTTAATAGGGTATAGGAAGGCCTGATTCCACAGGTGAGGAAAGGTGACTGAACCTAGACAGAATAAAAAAAAAAAGTAAAGGCTTCACAACTGAAGGTAGATCCTTATATTAACCAATTGTAATATTTACCATTTAATAAGAAATTATGAAGAATAATTGTTTTCTTTAGGCTACCCTTCAAATAGAGTTTGTAAGTGATAAGCATCTAAGTGAAGCAGGGGGACCTCATAGAGTGTGAATGTATTGCCCGCTATATTACTCATATCTTTGAAGTTATTTGAAAGGAAACTGAATGAGGCCTGTAGCTGCCAGATTAGATTTAGGGAATACTAGGAAATATTTGAGATCTGAAGGTTTTCAGCTAAGAGCAGTTCCAAAGAAACAGAGTTTTTGCTAGTCTGAGACTGTAATTGAGTTTTTTTTGAGTAATTTTCCTTTTTGGTTAAGGAAAATGTTAGTCTATAGATGTCTCAGGAAAGGCCTTGTAACAAGAACTTGGATAGAAGGGAGGTGGTCAATGAAGCACAGGTCAGCAGACAGTGAAAGCCTAAGCTACATAAGAGAGAGAGATTCTCAGTCTTCAGGAGAATCACAGGATCTGAGGACTTGGAGCTGGAGGGTACAAAAAGATTATGTATGTAGGTATCTGCTTTTCCAAAGAGAAAGTCAAAGCCCAGAGCATGATTTACCCAAGATCTTACAGAGGGTGAGTGAGAGAGATAGGATTTTAACCCCAGATTTTCTGGTTCTATATTTAGTTTTCTCTGTGACTCTGTCTACAGAAACTGTTGAATGCAGTAGAATGAGTGCTAAATGGAATGAATTCCCTCCCTTCCTCTCCCCTCCACCCTCTCAGCTTCCCCTCAATCTCCCTTCCCTCTTTCTCCTCACCTCTATCTCCTCCCCTGCCCCCTTCCTCCTTCTCCCCTTCCCTTCCTCTCCTTTATTTTCTTTAGTTTTATTGACATATTATGGGGAAGTATTTTGGAAAGATACAAGTGCCAGGTAAATTTAAGTTGTTGAATACTATCATTCAGATGATAGCAAAGCCCTACCACTCATCCTAGATCATTGTTCCTAAGACAAAGGAACTTTTGGAGCTAAATAACTCTGTGACTAGATAGTAAACACACTTGTACTTTTTACTCAGATAATTCTCCCTCTTATCAGAGGTTGGTACCACAAAACACAAATTTTTAGAAAGAGAGGCTACTTTAAGATATCAAGATTATACTCACAACTGTGTATACCAAGTGGTATGAACTGAAGGAATCTTAGCAAATTCTTAGCAACTTCCTTACCCTGTCTCTAAATATTTCCCCTTATAGACTGCCTGAAATTACATTGGATATTCATTCCTTTGAGCTGACTCCTGTAAAAATATAAATTATCCAATCAATTGAATATATTTAGCTATTTTAGTCATTTTTAGTCATCTCTGCCTCATCCATAATTAGAATATTAGAAATAACCATAATATTCTTTCCAGGTACCACAGCACAAGTCCTTCAAGGTCAGCATGTGGCAAAATTTTACCAGGCAACATGATTCTTTCCTGTTAAAAGAAGTATCTAACATCAATATCCCACTTTGTTTACACTTGTTTTCAAATCTTAACTTTGACATTTAACAGCTATGCAACTTTGGTTAAGCCATCAAAGTGTCTCAGTTTCCTCATTTATAAAATAGGTATGCTAAGAAAACCAAACCAAACAAATAAATCAACTCTGCACTGCCTAGTCCCTGGGTTGTGTGGAAAACTCTTTGTTAATGTTAATGTACTTTACAAACGTCATCTTTAATTAAGCCCCCAGAGCTTCTCTCCAGAGAGTATAGGCCACACCTATAATCACAGGTATGTTGTCCATAATAAAGAATTTAAATACTTTGCTGGTCTAAAATATTGTTGGTTGAAAAAGATTGAGAGCTGGATGACATGCCGTGGAGGTAGGACACAAGATGGCTAAGATTTTATAATAAGTTTGGGAATATAAAGAGATCTAAAACCTGGAGGGTCTACCCAGGGAAAATAGTACTTGTTGATTTTAATTTAATGGGGATCTCTTGAGTAAGAAAATTGCTGCTGCCTCTTCCCTTTCTTGGGGACCCACCAATACTGTCTTTATCCAATTGCAATTCTATTGACTAGTAACAGTGATTAGTCTATTAACACACACACACATACACACACGTGAGCATATGTATACTCAGAAACAAACAGGACATTGACTGGATAGTGTTGATTGCAAAGCTACTATAGCACCAGAAACACAGTAGATATTCTTTAAATCTTTCATGAATCAATGCATGAATGAATGCAGCCTATTCTGAGTCTCTAGGATTATACACAACATAAGATCAAAAAAACAGAGGGAAACTAAAACAGGGATGAGGCATTTAAAGACACCGATTTGAGGGAAAGCATTGTCTCTCATTTTTCATATGTACTTTTTCCTCTTTAGTTGACTATTTAGAGCAAAACAAGTTAGCTTGTTTCTTACTCCAACTAAAATGATGAGTTATTTATTTGCAAATATGTGGAATTTACCAACAAAAACAAATGTTCATTTCAGAAACCATAGAGATGTTTGCAATTTCTTTTGTGATCTGATCCTTCTTGGTGGGGAAGATTCAAATATTTAAGGTCTCATAAAAGAGGGAAAAGGAGAAAAGACCTGTTCTCTCACAACATTTCCAGTTCAACATCCTTCCTGTTTCTAATGGGACCTTCTGAAACTTTTGAAGTAGGGTGGTTTTGAGGTGTACATGAACGTCATCATCACCATCATTGTAAGCAGCAGCAACAATTGCATCTTTTTTGTTTGTTTGTTTGTTTGTGGAAGGAGTTAGTCAGGGGTGAAGAACCTGTTGCCTTGATGCCACATGGGGCTTCTTAGGTCCTCAAGTGTGGCCCTTTGACTGAACCCAAACTTCACAAAACAAATCCTCTTAATAAAATGATTTGTTCTCTAAAATTTGGATTTGATCTAAAGACTGCACCCAAGGACCTGGAAGGCCACATGTGGCCTCAAGGCTGCAGTTCCTCCCCCACCCCCAAGGATTTGTGGTTTCATCTATGCAACGAACTTTCAGAATGGATACTGTCTCCCTTGAGGTACATCAGCAACACATCTGTAATTTATAGTTTTAGAGAGTCTCTTAGGGACACTGAAAGTTTAAGTGATTTGTCTATTAGGTGATTTAAATGACTTGGCTTTTATGTCCCCAGTTATTATGTTGTAGAATCAGGATTTGAATCTGTCTTCCTAAATCTAAGCTTGACTATTCACATGCTATAGTACATATGTCATTTAAGTCCATTTTATGAATGAAGAAACTGAGATTTAGAGAGGTGAATTTGTTTGCTTAGGGTTACCTTGCTAGGAAGTAATTTGAAACTAGGACTATTTAAGTCCGGACATCATTGCCAAAACTGAACATTCATCATTTATCATCAATCTGTACCCGAGTTAACCTTAATTTGATTTTTAAAATTGCAGAAACATTTACTCAAGGTCTAACTTCTATTGTATGTACATTCACTATGCGTTTCAGTGCAACCAATTTCGTCATGGAGAATTATACATGTTTTGGTATCAGTATCATTACATTGGTTAATTGGGATCCAATTGAAAGCAGCACATGATAGTAAACACTTACAAACTAGAGTCAAGTTTAGACAAGTTCAGTCAATTGTTTAATCACACGTGAACTTCTCACCCAAGTTACTCAGGCTATAAACCCAGAGCATAGTTATACACCCAGGCTCAAAGGAGTGTTGGGGAGGAGGGGTAAATGAAAGCTACTTACGAACTTTTCCATCTTTGCTGATTAGCCTCCAATCCATGAAGTTGGTGTTATTAACGATGATGATTTCAGTTTATACCACAATGTTGAACTGTAATTATATCCCCTGGTATGAATTTTTTACTCACTATTTCCCCCAATTAGTTGGACCTTTGTTTCCTACATATTTTTGTTGTCCCTTCAAAACTTTGGATAAATAGCTTGCTAGTGTAGAGAACTGTTCTTCAGCATTTCTTATAGAATTTTTTTCCTCTTCTCTTATAAATTGATCAATAAAATTTGGAAACATAAAAAGGGCACCAGAGGTGATTAAATATTTGTGATGTTGGACTGGTTTTTTTCAAGCTATATCTGATTGCTTCCTGGTTACATTGAGAAAATGCTTTTGTGTTAACAACAACTAATGTATTTGCTTGCGTCCTGGGATGGTCAGGTGAGCTCTTACCCATAGAGTTTTATATGGGAAGGATAAAAATATTTAAGTGGCAACCTGGGATCATGGAAAGGAAACTGCACTAGAAGTTTAGAAGGCCTGGCTACCTATTTTGTCTCTGACCTTGTTTACTTATATACAAAATTCTAATGCTTAGTATTATTTAGCATTTATTTTTATTTGAGCTGTGTGTTGGACAAGTTATCTCATTTCTTTGAGTCTCAACTTCATTTACAAAATGGCGAGAAGAATAATTGTATGATCTACTTCACAGAGTTCTTTTGAGGAAAGATTTTGCAAAGAATTAAAGATTTTATAGATATGAATGATTATTTAATGATATTAGAGTGGAAGGGGAATTTGAATATCTTCATTGGATATGCCTATCTTTCCCTTAGAACTAAATTTACACCTCTATCCCCAAAACCTACCCCAAACTGTGGAAAATCTGCTCTTTTTACTCCCCATCATTCTGGCTCATGAAGAATTTGAGTTCCCAGAAGAAAGGTTATATTAAGCCAGCAGCCTTTGAAACAATCAAAGATCCATATTCATGACCACATCCTGTCCATCAGTTAGCAAGTCTTTCCTGTTTAGCTCTGCAAAAACACATCAGATAAGGTATAGAAGTATAAGACGACCTAGTCTCTACTATCATAGTCTGGTCAGGGAGAGAAAACCAATTTAGCTCAAATGCCATTTTCTCTATGAACTCTCTCCTGATATATTTAGTAACTGTCCCCCTCTCCCAATGGAATATGTTTTGCCTTTCTTTAAATATACACTTAGCATACATTGTTTTACAAAAGATATCTCAGTTTTGCACTACATTCACCTAGTCTGATCATAAATTCCAAGAAAGCAGGGATTGTGGGTTTTATTTAGTCTTGTTTAGTGTTGTTTGTTTAGTCTTATTTAGGGTTTAGTACAATGGTCTGTATGCAGTAGGTGCCAGATGGTTGTTGAAGTTGAAACTTAAAATTCAAGTCCTAAGTAGTAATTTTCCAACAGTAGTAATTATTGGAGCTTCGAGGAAAAGGATATCATCGTTATGGCTAGAATGGTCACAGAGGGTTTCTGGAAGAGGGAGGCCTGTGCTGGACTTTGAGGCATGGTTGGTACTTGGTGAGGAAAGGAGGAGAAGGCAGGAAGAGAGTACTTTCTGGAATGGGGAGGAGAAAGTGCTGGTATAATGACTTAAATCTTTGCTTACTGCTTTTCTGCTGGGTAGCAAATAGGGCAGCTAGGTGGTCCAAGTGCAGTCAGAAAGACCTGAGTTCAAATTCAACCTCAAACATTAGCAATGTGACCCTGGGGTAAGTCACTTAACTCTGTTTGCCTCAGTTTCCTCATATGTGAAATGAGCCGTAGAAGGAAATGACAAATCACTCCTGTATGTTTGCCAAGAACCCTCCCCACCTCAAGTGGGGTCATGAAGTGTCCAAATAACTAAATAATAACAAAAATAGTTAAACAGCTAGTCAAATAAAATAAATCACCATTCCTTTACTTCCCTTTTAATTCCAAAGCATCTCTCATGCAGTCTCTTTACTTACACCACGACCACCTGAGTTCAGGTCGTCTTCCCCTTTGCCTCAATTATTACAGTGACCTTTCCCCTCTTCTTCCCCCACCTGCCAAAATGATCTTCCTAAAATCTTGGGGTGACTATGCCATTTCTGCTTCAGGAAGCTTCACTGGATCACTTACCTCAAAGAAAAAAATAGAAATGTGTACGTTTGTCTTATTTAAAGCATTTCACTACTGGCCTCAAAGCTTCCTTTCTAAATTTATTATAAATTACTCCCCTCTCCAGGTTCTACGATCTCAATAATCTTTTCCTCTTACTATTTCTCAAATTGGACATTCTCTCCCATCTCCATTCCTACACACAACCTGACCACCATGCCTGGAGTGCACTCTCTCCTCACCATCAGTTCTGAGAATTTTGAGCTTCCTTCTAAACTCACCCAAAGTGCTATCTCTTAGAGTCAACCTTTTCTGGTCCCCCTTGATGCAGTTCCTACTTTCTCAAAAGTGTTGTATAGCTGTTGCTGTTGTTTAACTGTTTGCAGTCATGCCCCACTCTTCATGACTCCAGTTGAGGTTTTCTTGGCAAAGATAATAGAGTGGTTTGCCATGTCCTTCTCCAGCTCATTTTACAGATGAAGAAACTGAGGCAAACAGCATTAAGCGACTTGCCCAGGGTCATACAACTAGTAAGTATCTGAAGTCCAATTTGAATATAGGTCTTCCTGCCTCCAGACCCAGCGTTCTTTTTACTGTGCCATCCAGCTGCCCTGCTTTAAACTTACATTGTGTGTATTTTGTATTAGCTCATATGCAGGTATATTTTCCACCGATAGCATTTAAGGGTAATAGGAGTAATAGAGAAAACTAGAAAATCTCTTCAGGAGTTTCTGCAACACATAGAACATCCAACTTTATTTTTCTTTTGTAGTGCATAGGGTAATTCAAATGAAGCTATAAAGGTAGCATATGATTGAATGACCAGAATAGCTGACAAAGAAAACAAACCCAGAGGAGCCCCAAATATTGATCTGTGATTATCTAAAAGAGGATACAGCAATAGGAGTTGATGAGAATCATTAGTTTTTAGATGTCAGATGAGGTCCCCTAGATGAAACAAATACACACATCAGAAGACTGAGATGCCCTGTCCTTGCAAGGGGCTTTATGGACTTATGAGGGCTAGGGTTAGTCCTAGGTTTGTAGGCACTTCCCCTACCTGATCAACTTCCTGCCAAAGTGGGAACAGGCCCCTTTTGTACTCTATGACTCATTATATATCTGCCCCAGAGTATACTTTTTGGGATAATTTCTAAAACAACGTTTAGAAATGGTTTGTGTCTAGAATCTCCTCCAAAATGACTAAAAAGTTTTTTTTTCTTTTTCCAGAAAGGTATGTGTTGTCTATTTACTTCCTCTAATGCAAAAAAAAAACAAACTTTAAACACATAAGCATCATAAACTTACAATGACAAATATTGAAAACAGAGTACAATAAACCTATAATTCCTATTATACATTTCTGGAAGATTGACACTTAAAATATTAAAACATGAAACACATAGTAATATTGTTCAACTCTAGTGGGTATCATATGGGTAATTTGAGATTCTTCTGTTAAAAAATCAAACCAAACCTATATTTGTTACCTCCAGGATCAAATATGAACTCATTCTTTTGACATTCAAAGCTCTATTACTGGAGCCTTTCCTACCATCTAATCTTCTTACATACTACACCCTTCCATGTGTTCTATAGCCCAGGGACACTCTCCTCCTTGCTGTTTCTCACACATACACCACTCTATCTGCCCATCTTTCATGGCTGGAACACCTTGCCTTCTCATCTTAACCTCCTAGATTTCCTGACTTGGCTCAAGTCTCAATCAAAGTCCCACCTTTTGTATGGAGCCTTTCTCAATTCTCCTAAATCCTACTGTTTTTGCCCCTGAAACTAATATGAATTTGTTCTGTATATGACTTGTCTATACCTCCTTTTATGAATGTAATCTCCCCCACTAGATTATGAGTTCTTTGAAAGAAAGAAGTATTTTTTCTCTCTTTCCTTGTATTTTCAGTGTTCTGTATCTGGAACATAGTAGATGCACTGGAAAAAATGCTACTTGATTGATTTTTACTATCACAGTAAATCTTTGATCTTATTGATATGAAGAAAGCAGCGGAAATTTTGCCATCTCCATATCTTCTCATTTGGGTTAATTCTTGTCTGTGTCTTCATATAAATTCTCCAAAGAAAATATATCTAATACATTGGAGGTCTTCCTCTAATCATTTAAGTTTTATGACTACTAGGACAATGTTGATCTGTTCACATCTTTTCCCTTGCTCTTTCTCTGTGAACATACTTTGTCCTCTTTTCCCAACCGTACATTCCCTGGATGATAACTTTGATACTATTTTTTATGTGTAAGTCATTGGAAATATGCTATAGCCGACTCATTACCAACACATTCATCGCTGTTGCTCTTTGCTGGACATACTAATTCAATTTGGAAGTCATTATTTGAATCCATACAGACTCATTAGGAGAACAATGGTTTTAGGATAGACTGATTGAATGTGTGCACATTTGTGTGTGTATGTGTGTGTGTGTGTGTGTGTGTGTGTGTGTTCTCATTGGGCTCATATTAGGATTATTAAAAGTGATATACAATTCCTAACTACAGTCCAGGTCATTCTCCTATTCAAATTCAGGTCATAACTCATTGACTATCTGCAGGACCTGATCAAAATGAATGTGTAGTTGCACCAATACAATAGGCTTTTGTCATAACTTAGGCAATGAGTATTTTTCTTCCAGCTAGATTTCCCAGCATAGGTTGTGAGACTAATCTCCTTTGTTGTGGTATGGATTTCATTATGAAGTCCCAATGTTATTTTGGGGATTTTGTATAATCACTACAATGCCATCTGCAAATAGGAACATTGGGAAGACCTCACTATGAAGTAAAATCCTTCCACTATTTAGATCTTAAAGAGGGCATTCTTAATTGTGTGGGAAACACCTTTCTCAAGCACAAATATCCTTAGTTTATATCTCACTTGATGTTAGAAATCAAAGAATCACAGAACAATACATATAATAAAGTTGATGGCAGAATAAGCTGACCTATTATGCTATCTAGGTGACTACCTGCCCTATCTACCTGTAAGATCAGCCCTATTAAAGGGCAAATGATTATCAGAGTGAAGATACTTGATGAATGTCAATTTTTGTTTGTTTTTTTTCATAAAGCTAATTTGGAAGCTTCTCTTTCATCTATAGAGTCATTGTATTTGAAATCTTCAAACCAAGTCACATGTGCCCAGTGACTGAACAAGTCACTACCATCATCATATCCAGAATTCAATGATGTTCCATGGTACACTTCCTACTGTCTTGTCAACTGAGTTTTATGTGATTCAGCGGATCACTTTTTATGGACTCTGTCACATTCTTAACAATTGATTTTCCCATCTGTTTTCTTTTCAAGCCCATGACTGGGATTACCCAACTTTTTCAACTTATCATCACTACTCATTTTAGCACCCATTCTTTATTGATGTCCTCCAGTTACAGAACACAACATGACCCTCCTCCTGTCCCATTCCTATATTATTTCATCTATCATTCTCTCGATGTTTTATGCATCTTCAATTTGTACCTCTCCTTAGGTACATTTCCTCTTGCAACCTATGGATATGTGCAGATTTCAGTCCTTTCCAATTTGTCCCTCACCATGTCACTAAAGAGCTCCTTACTAAGAAATCCAATGAATGATCCACTGATGACTCAAACTCAACATATTTCAAATTAATCTTGTCATCTTACCTTTCTATTAATTAAGCCACTGCCTCCTTAATCATATTGAGATAATTTGAATGACTTCCCCTCCTTTACCTCATAATCCAAATTGAATTTTAAATTCTTTAAATCTTGCTTCCAAAATATTTTTCCATCTTTCCCCTTTTCTCAGTATCCTTTTTATCTCCCTGGTTCTGCCTCTTTTTCCTGCTTAAGTAATTATAAGAACCTCCTAACTGGTCTTTCTGCTTTTATCTTGTTCTGGTTCCAGTCTGTCCTTTAAACTACTCCTGATGCTATTGGTCAACTTTTATCATATCACTTGTGTAGTCAAAAAAATTAATGACCCCCTATTTTCTGACAAATAAAGTATAAACTCCTATTATTGCCATTCAAATCTCGCCACATTTTGGCTCTAGCTTGCTTACCCAGCTCACCTTCATGAGTTTTATCCTACATATCTTTGTAGCCCTAATACCTGGCAGCATCTCATTTTCAGAATGTACTTTTTTCAATGTTTATGAAAGAAATGAATGAGCTTTTATGGTAGAGATAAAATGAATCTGAAAAACCATGCAAGGACAAGGTATGAGACCAGGTTAAAAATACAGATCTCAGGTCCTTGGGGGATGTTTGAAGGGAAAAAAAATATGATGAAAAATATATTTAAGCTAGAGAACCAAATTTTCTAAGTCAAGATGTGAAACACTAAAAAGCAGGAAACATTGGAGAGCAGGGTCAGGGGAAGCACCAGAGTCTAGAATTGCAGACTCAAATAGAGCAGGGATATGAAGATGGCTACTAAACAGGCTAAAATGCTCAAAAACATTTCAAATAACTAACTGTACAAGGAATGTTTCCCTTCTTCTCTTAACTCTCAGTTCATGATAGGTCTTACGTATACAATCCATTCACTTTCTGGTCACTATTTCTCTGGCTTTAAGTTCCTTTGAGAAAGAAGCCACAAAACAAAATTCACAGATTTATTATTTATGAATTATTTATCATCATCATTATTATAGCTCTCATAATTCCAGTCATGTTGTTCATATGCTTTTACTTTCTGCTTGAGTCATATAAAGCTCAGCTGACAAAACAGTAGCAGGCATACCATGGGGAATTATTCCATGCTGGATATGGTGATTGTAGTTGGGTTATACCTCTTACTTCTGTGATTCTGAGCATGTGACTTGGCTTGGAGATTGAAAATGCAAAACTCTATGAGAAAAAAGTCTCCAAAGGAGCTGTATGAAAGTAGAAACCATCACCACTCAGAAACCATCTCTACTCTGGTAATTGTTGCTACCTTGTCAGGATTGATCTTACCTATGGTTTGGGTGGATAGACCTCTAGGTTTTATGATATGAGAAGGCCAGGAAAGGGCTTCCTCCAAATATATCCCCTTATAGAGGATTTAAATATGATTTCATTTATATTAGTGATTCATTCTCATGAGTGAAACACTGACTTATCTAAACATTTTTAAAAATGAAAATTTACCTAAGAATGACTTATTCCTTAACAACTGAGAGCAAATGATTTCATAATCTTTATTTCCTCTGTCCCACAGTGAATGATGGCTCCCTTTGAGGGAAAGAGCACCCAAAGGGAAGAGATAAGGGTAGAAAAATTAGAGGTTAAGGGATGTTGATGACCAGCCTCCCCTATTTCTCCATTTGGTTGATGGTTAAACTTGGCTTCTATTGCAGCCTCTTGGGGAACTGTCTTTATAGACCAATGAACTTCTGTTCCATTCTCTGTGTCTGAGAGCATATTCATTAGTTTAAAGAGAAATATACATATCCCTGCCTAATATTTGAAACTTTATTTTATCTGTATTTCTATCCAAGAAGGGTCTCTAATCAAAGATACCCTTGTGGAACAACAATAATCCCCAAAGCTGGGTCTTTTATGGTCTAAATGGTATTTTAAAAAAATCCAAATTTAGAGTTGAACTTTTATGAACTGAGAAAATGCCTATAAGTACATCAAAGTTACCTATGCAAAGAAGGCAGGAGTTTTTCCCTTTCCCTCTTTTGTGATTTCTTTTTTTTTCTACTAATTCTAATTTTAGCCTCATTTTTCACAGATATATTGATAGTCTGGTAGAGGATAATAGCATCTCTTAATTTGTAACCCTCTACTAACAGGTCAATCCCCCTTCTCCCACTTACCTGGTCCTGTGCTCATTGAATAGGAAGTTTGTACTTATATTCTCTATATTCTGCCTCCAGGGGAATGTGGAACTCAGGGCCTCAAACCCTTCTAGAGGTGACTAAGTCTCCTGAAATTGGGTTTTTCTATATTGCTCCTGGTCATTCTGGCTGTAGGCTTTAAATTTGCCTTATTCTCCACTTTACGTACAAGGGCCCATATAGAGGGCCTGTAGGCAAAGGATCAGAGTACAGAATGATGGGCTTGGAGTCAGAAACATCTATGTTTCAATCCTCCCTCAGATGCTTGTTATATGATGCTGGCTAAGTTATCTTACATCTGTCAGCCTCAGTTTCCTCATCTGTAAAAGAGCACCTACCTCTCAGAGTTGTTTTGGGTCAAATGAAATAGATAATATTTGCAAAACACTTAGCCAATGGTAAAGCACTATGTGAATGATAGCTGTCATTATTCATTGCTGTCAAGTGAGATTCTGGTGAGGGTCTTCAGAAAGTCAACTGGGCTCAGAGTCTGGGATCTTGGATCTGAGAGTTGGGTCTTAGAGGACAATAAATAAGGGTGCTATTAGAGTCTCAAGGGTTAATGTGGGAAACGCTGCTCACACACACACACACACACACACACACACACACACATACACACACACACACACAATCCGTGTAGAGTGGGAAATTAGTCAGCAGAGGCCTGACAAAGTGCTTCCTACACATGCTATTCTGTCAGGCTGCCTAGCTTCTTCAGCTTCAGAGGTAATTACATGGATTTTCTGTCTTGTACTTGCAAAAACACAGCCCAGCACTCCGTTGCTGCCTGCTCGTAGCTGACGCCTTCGGGGCTCCAGCAGGCAGTAGGCTGCTGGAGAATGTTTACACATTTTCTTTTAAGAATTTAAACCCTGAGAAGCTGCCGCCTTGGGGAAGAGGAGAGGGTCTTGGGGAGACTGAGGGAGGTAAAGGAAGCAGAGTGAAGTCTTGGAAAACTATGCAAAGCTTTCTTTAGCAAGAAAGACAGAGAGGAGCAGTGCAACGTCTGCCTTCTGAAATCCACTAACTTTCTCTAACAGTGGGATACCACCAGCTTTCACTATTTAATGAGTTTGGGCTTTTCCCCTCCTTCTTCATTAATCAAGATGATTAATAGGATGATAGTCTCCATCTTGCTCTCAAACAGTCAATCAATACGTGAACACTTATTGAGTGTCTATTATGTGCCAGGTGTTATAGGAGATACAAAGTGGTAAAAGACACTCCTCAGCCTGGAGAAGCTTGATTTGGAAATAGGGAGAAGGCTTTCAGGAATTGAAAAACTAAAAATACAAGAGAATATTTGATAAGCACCAACAAAGAACTAATGCATGTTAAACTGCCTACCATTAGATTGATGCATTTAGTCAAGCCAGAGTTCATAGAAAATCAAATCCCAAGGCATTAAATTTAATTCAACACACATTTATTAAGCATTAAGTATATATGCAAGGCCCTGTCATAGGTACTGAAAGAATAAATTGAAAAATATTCACTACCCTCAATGTTCTTACAATTCTACTCAGATAATTTGAAGAGTAACAATAAGGAAATTCTTCCCAGTAGGGGTGATATATGGAATGATCTTTGAAGGAAGCTGAGAATTCTAAGTAGTTTTGAGGTGAGGAGGAAACGCATTCTAGGCTTAGGAGATAGCCTGGGGAAAATCATAGAGGCAGAAGATGAAATTTCAGGTTAGGAGAACAGTGAGTAGGTCAGTTTGATGGAGACACAGAGATCATAAAAGAGAATATCGCTTAATACATCTGAAAAAAAAGGTAGGCTAGAGTGAGGACTTTGAATGCCAAGCTGGGGAGTTTTTATTTCATCCTTGAGACAATAAAGGGTCATTCAAGATTGCTAAGTATGAGAGTGATATTTTCAGACTGGTGCTGTAGGAAGATTATCTAGATAGACCCTAAAAAGAATTTAAAAGTCCTGGCCTAAAACTGAGCAAGTCCACACGGACCTGTTATAAAGTGGAATGAATGTTATTCACAAAATCAAAAACCAGTATCGTTATGTGATAGCAGTATGTAAGCAAATCCTTGCTCAGTTCTGTTGGCATTGGCATTGTGTTGGCTCAGACAGGATACAAAGTATTTTAAAAGTTCATAGGATGAAGAGTTATTTCAGAAGAGAGGTGAAAACCTCTCTCATGATACACATGCTTAACTTTAACCTTCATTTTATAGGATTTTCTTTATCTAGAACTTCCTCTATGTTGAAGATGATCTTAAGGCCAGTCTCCCCAAAAAAGTGTGAAATAATTAGTTTGTTATTCTCACATTACCATCTTCCTTCTTTCTCTTCTGTATTCTTCTCCCAAACCCCTTTGCCCTTCTTTCTCTGTTCATCTTTGTTAAATTTTGAAAATGCCCCATGCCTCTCTGCTGCGGCAGTGACCTAGAAAAGTATTACCTAATTCCCACCTAAACCCCAATATTTTTTTTAAAAATGGGATAGAGAGTTGACCTCAGAGTCAAAAACATTTTATTTCAAGTCCCTCTTTGACAAATACCAGCTACCTGACCACTGGAAAGTCACTTAAACTCTCTTTGCCTACTAGGCAACTTTCTTAAATCTTCAGCTTACAGAAGAATTGATCATTTGCATTGGAAAGGTTTACTTCACCTAGAATTCTTCATGCTAATGAAGTCATAGTTCTGCAGCAAGAGAGAAAATTGGTGGGAATTCAAGTAGACGTGCGGAGGCAGAGTATACTTCAATTGATACCATGTAGACAACTAATTTTGGTTATACAAGTCTGACTCAGTGTATGGGAGGTTTTGGAGATACTTTGGAGATACACTTGAACTTAAATCAATAAGCTAATTAGCATTTATTAAACTTTTTCTGTCTAATAGGGATTGACGGAGGTGCTAGAGGGGGTAGGGGGAAGAGAAAGAGAGAGATAGAGACACTGAGAAAGTTTCAGAGATAGAAAATCCCTACTCTTTAATCAGAAGACTTGGAGATCACTCTCAACTTTTCCACATATTTAACTATGCCATGAGAGGTACAGTTAATAACCTCTGAACCAGTTTCGACATCTCAAAAATAGGAATTGTAAGGCTTACGCACTCTGCATTACAGTGTGACTGTGAAGAAAGCCCTTTGAAGACTGCAAAGTGTCATAGAAATGAGAATTGTTATTACTATAGATGAGGGATATTTCAAAGACAACTTGGAGTGAAGGGAAAATAAGAATTCTTTCTACATCCAGGCTTCTAGGATCTTATTTTTTCAGGAGTTAGACCTAAAAGAGAACTCTTAAAAGATTCTCACTAAGTGAATTTCTGGCTTGACACAATGATTGGAAAGTCTTACAAACATTCCTTGGCTGGCCGGCTCCTTTAATTTGACAAAAGGTGGTTTGCTGTTGTCCACAGAGAGAAGAAACAAGCTGTACATCTTGCTGTAGCTGCTTCTGAGTCAGAAATAGGATGAACAAACACAAAAGCAAATGGTCGTCTTACTGGACAGCTCCTTCAATAGGTCAATGACTGAAACAAGCTAATGGTACAAGAGCTTGGGATCACACTCTTAGAAAAAGTCATTTGATTCCCAGGAAAAGACCCTGCTTGAAGGATCATTGGAATTGTGCATATACTTTAGGGCTGGAAGGAACCCTCAAGTGAAAATCTCTCATTTCAAATGTGAAAAAACTAATGCTGCAAACTAGGAAGTAATTCAACATTTTCACAAGTAGCAGAGACAGAATCTGACCATGGTCTTCCTACTGCAAATCCAGTGCTCTCTCCATTAAACAATAATTACTTCATCCAGATAGACAATACTAGAAGAAATCAAAAAGGAACAAAGGGGAGAAACTGGATTAATGTGATCCCAAATAAAATGCAATGTCTTACTACCTAGATATAGGAAATAGATTGAAGCTCTCCCTCACTACTACCAGTTTTAGGATCCAAGGGTTCCACCAGTATATAGGGAGAACAAACAAACAAACCTTTTAAAAACTCCTTTAAACAAATTAATCATGATTTTTTTTTGAGACATGGGGAGGGATGGCTAAGAAAGTGGCAAAGATTTTAGAATATGAAGAAATATGTTGGAGATAGCTCTGTCTTCATGCTAATGAACTGACTTGAAAAGAGAGATGGGTGTGGAAGGGAATAGGCTTAAAGCATAGCATAAGATAGCTTCCTTATTTATCTATTATTGTAAGCTATATATGTGCTAAGTTGCTTGGACACTGCAGGAGACGCGCAAGTGCTTTTAGTAACTAATTCCTACATTCCAGTGTCCAGGCATCCAGTTCAGTGTATGCCTCTCATGTACAGAATTCCATTTTATGTTAGACTCCATAGCCACATTAGAATATTTACCTTTTGAGGAATAATTAAAGTAAGGTTCAATCTTTGAAATGAGTTGAAGAAACAAAGATAATATGCATGGGTAAAAATGGTGGTGATCTATGTGGCATAATTTGAGGGGTTCTGGGAAGATGCATTTTCTTCTAATTATGTCTCATACTGTCTGAAATACTGTCTGAAATACTACCATTACATTCATTCCTTTGCTCTGAAGGCTTTTGGGGCCTCCCAGAGTTTCTCATTAAAAAATAAATACCCCTGGGAGGGATAACAGAATAAGCCTTTATCAGTTAATAGCTTAGTGGGGATTAGGGCTGGCAACAATTAGGGAGTAACAATTAGAATGTGTGTACTGGGAAGTTCTAGTCCTAGCTCTGAAACCAACAAAATGACTTTAGACAAGTCTTATAACCTTTCTGCAGTTCATTATCCTTATCAGTTGAGTAAGGGATTCTAGCTCAAATATTTTAGGATGTCATGTTTATTTAAAAGACAAATAAGACATGAAGGAAAGAAAATGGAACAGAAAAAGTCTATTTTTCTGAGCTCTCTCAACTTACTCCTTCCACAACAACCTAAAAAGGATACCAAACCAAATTATGAGCAAAAAAGTCAAAACAATGTCATAGTGAATCATTTTTGTAGCTCAGGGAAGCTTAGGAAGACAGAAAAAATAGATTGTTAAACAATGGAGTAGAGAATGGTCAAAAGTGAGGCATGACAGAAGAGCAGGAATTGGTGCCATCTGACATTTCTGTCATTCCTTGCCCAGTACAGGGTAGGGTAATAGTTCTAGGATAGAGTAGAATGGTCACTGCCTGAGAAATGGCCAGAGCAAAAACTGGGAGGGCAGTCTATGAATCATACCACACTGGAAGCACAAAAATCTTAGAGACCCTCAGACTAAAGTGTGAAAGGCACAGAAAGATAGAAAAAACAGAAACTAAGGCTAGAAATCCACTTCATCCAGAGAGTTGACTAGAGTACAGCACTAACATACAATTCATAATTAAGAAATAGGCTCAAAAAATGAGGAAACAGCAAAAAGAAGGAACTTGACAAAATAAATTTACCATTGTGACAGAGAAGAAAATCTCAGAACAAGATATTGACTTGAACACATCTATAAGCAAAGTGTTAAAGAAAAACAAAACACTGTAGATTGAACACAAACCCAACAAGGTTTCCTGGAAGAGCTAAAGAAAGCCATTAAAAAGGAACAAAGAAAAAAATTAAAATCATATGACAGCAGTAAAGGGGCACAACAAGAGAACTATGACAAAAAAATATGAAAAGAAAATTAACAGCTTAGTAAAAGAGACAGAAAAATACTAAGTTAAAAAAACTTCTTAAAAATTAGAATTGGCAAAATTGCAAAATATTTCATTGAAGAAAATAACTCTTTAAAAATTAGAATTGGTCAAGTGGAAACTGGTGACTTCATGAGACATCAAGAAAAAAAGCCAATAGACTAAAAGAGTAGAAGTACATAAGAACTGTCTAAAAGGATAAATAGCTTACCTGGAAAACAGCTCCAGGAGAGATAATTAAAGAAGTATTACAATATTGGAAAGTCATGATTTAAAAAACAAAGGCCTATACAGTATATTTCAAGAAATTATTAAGGAAAACTATCCTGATATTTTTTTTAACAATGTGGTAAAATAAAATTCAAAAGGATCCACCAGTCAATCTCCTGAAAGAGATTCCAAAATGAAAACTCCCAGGAATATTGTAGCCAAAGTCCTCAGATCCCAGGTCAAGGACGAAATATTGTGGTCTGTCAGAAACAAATAATTCAAATATTATATGGCATGATCACTCAAGTTTTGGCAGCTTCCACCATAAAGAAGCAGAGGGTTAGGAATACTGTATTCCAGAAGAAAATCAAATTAAATTAAGAATAACCTACCTAGCAAAACTGAGTGCAATTTTTCAGGAGAAAAAATGGATATTTAATGAAATAGAGAATTTTCCTTACTGAAGAAAGAAAAAAAACAGTTGAATAGAAAATTTTGTATTTAAACACCTGACCCAAGAAAGGCACAAAAAAGTAAATTTGAGTGAGAAACCATGAGCAGTTTAACAAGATTAAACTGATTAAACAAAATTAAAATACTAAAGATAACACATATAACCCCTAAGAACTTAAAAAAGACAGTTTAGAAGGAATCTATTTAGGCATCGGTCATAGGTGTGAGTCTACTATGTTGGGATAATCTCCAAAGAGAAATGGAAGGGTGAGAAATAGGAATTCACCAGAAGAAGGGGGAAAGGAGAGGAAGAGTGGGGAAAATCATCTTACATAGATGAAGCCCTCAAGGAAGGTTCTATACAGTAAAAAGGGAAATAGAGGAGGGGAATGGACAATGATTGAAACTCATTCTAATCTGAACTGGTTCAAGAAGAAAAGAATATACATACATATAGATACATATAGAATTGATGGTACCCAATAGAAAAGTAGGAGGGAAAAGTACTGGGAGAAAAAGGGAGGAGGAACTATAGGGAGAATAAATTTAGGGTGGGATAGTAAGAAACAAAAGAAATTCTGAGAGAAGGATCAGAGCAAAGGAAATATACACTCAGCAATTACAAATATATTTACAAATTATATAAACTCACCCTTAAAAAGGAAGAGGAAAACAGAATGGATCAGAAATTGATAAATACATTATTTACAATAAACATATGCAAAGCAATAACCACAAAAGACTTGTAAAGTTAAAATAAGGGGCTGGAGTAGAATCTACTATGGATGAACTGAAGTTTAAAAAGAGGCAAGGTAGAAATTAGGATCTCTGACAAAATCAAAGCAAAACTAAACCTAATTAAAAGAGATAATTAGAGGTCAATTCCTTCTCCAGAAAAGGCTGTATAGACAGTGGATTAGTATCAATACTGAACATATAAGCATAAAATAGTATAGCATCTAGATTATTAAAAGGAATGTTAAATGGAAGAAATAGACAATAAAATATGCTAGTGGAGGAGCATAATTTACACCCTGGACCTAGGCAAATCTAATCATAAAATAAAAGAAGTTCAGGAAATTAATATTTTTTAAAAGTTAAATATGATAGGCTTCTGGAGACTATTGAATAAGAATCAAAAGGAATATACCTATTTCTCAGCTGTTCATAGCACGTTGTCCAAAATATGGCAGTGCTTCAGGGAATAGACCTTAAAAATAGATGAAGGAAAGCAGAAATATTAAATGCATAGTTTTCTGATCATAAATTAATTTAAAAAATAAAGAACCTTGAAACATACATTAAGATTAGTTGGAAACAAAATGACCTAATTCTAAATAATGAGTGTGTCAAAGAAGAAATCATGGAAACAATAATTCATGAAGGAAAATGACAATAATGAACAACATGATAAAATATGTGGAATGCAGCCAAATCAGTGCCAAGGGAAGAATTTGTATCTCTAAATGTTTGCATTAATAAAAGAGAGAAAGAGTAGATCAACATATTGGACATAAATTGAAAAAAAAAAACACTAGATAAATAACAAATATCAAAATAGAAATCCAGAAAATTGAAGATGTTAATAAAATTCAAAGTAAAAAAAATATATAAACTAAGAGGTGGTTTTATTTTTTTTATTTTTAATATAATTTATTCATTTTCAGTTTTCAACATTCATTTCCACAAGATTTGAATTCCAAATTTTCTCCCCATCTCTCCTTTCCTTGCACCCAAGAACAGTGGGTACCCCAAATACCCCTTTCCCCAGTTTGCCTGCCCTTCTATCACCCTCTCCTACCATCTTCTTCCCCTCTATTTTTGTGTATGGCAAGATAGATTTCTATACCCCATTGCCTGTACAACTTTTTCTCAATTGCACATAAAAATAATTTTTAACATTCATTTTTAAAGTTTTGAGTTCCACATTCTTTCCCTTCCTTCCTCCCCATCCATTCTCATTGAGAAAGCAAGTGATTTGATATACATCATGGCATGTGTAGCCTTGCAAAACACTTCCATAATAGTCATGTCCCAAAAGACTAACTACATTTCCCTCTATCTTGTCCTGTCCTCCATTAATTCCACCCTTTACCTGTCCCCCTACAATAGTGTTTGCTTCTGATTACCTCTTCCTCCAATCTTCCATCCCTTCTATTATTGTCCCTTTCCTATAACTTTCCCCTTGCCTTCTGCAGAGTAAGATAGGTTTCCAAACCCAAATTCAATTGGGTTTCAATTTCAACATTCAGGTGTGTTATTCCCTCCTTAAGCTAAATCCACTGAGAATAAGACTCACTTATTATCTCTTACCTCCCCCCCTCTTCCCCTCCATTGTAAAAGCTCTTTCTTGTCTCTTTTACATGAGATGCTTTACTACACTCTACCTCCCTCTTTCTCTTTCTCCCATTGAATTCCTCTCAATACTTATTTTTACTTTTTAGGTATTCTCCCTTCATATTCAGCTCATCATATACCCTCTGTCTATATCTTTATCTATATATACACATACACACATATAATTATGCACACATATATATACACATACACACATATACACACATATATACATACACAAATACATAGATATACATATACATATACCTACACATGTATAATGTACACATACATACATACACACACTGCACACACACACACATATAAATATATATTTATATATACATATATATATATATATATATATATATATATATATATATATATACGAAACCTCTAGCTACTATAATACTGAGAAAAGTGTCATGAGTTACAAATATCATCTTTCCATGTAGGAATGTAAACAGTTCAACTTTAATGAGTCCCATATGATTTCCCTTTCCTATTTACATTTTCATGTTTCTCTTGATTCTTGTATTTTACAATTAAATTTTCTATTCAGCTCTGGTCTTTTCAACAGGAATGCTTAGAAGTCTTCTATTTCATTGAAATTCCATTTTCTTCCCTGAAGTATTATACTTAGTTTTTCTGAATAGTTGATTCTTGGTCTTAATCCTATCTCCTTTGACCCCTGGAATATCATATTTCCAGGCCTTTGATCTCTTAGCATAGAAACTGCTAAATTTTCTGTTATCCTGATTTTCTTTCCACAATACTTGAATTTTTCTTTTCTGATTACTTATACTATTTTCTTCTTGGCCAGGGAACTCTGGAATTTGGCTACAATGTTCCTAGGAGTATTCCTTTTAGAATCTCTTTCAGGAGGTGATTGGTGGATTCCTTCCATTTCTATTTTACCTTCTGGTTCTAGAATATCAGGACAGTTTTCCTTGATAATTTCTTTAAAAATGATGTCTAGGCTATTTCTTTTATCATGATTTTCAGGCAATGCAATGATTTTTACTTCTCCTGGATCTATTTTCTGGGTCAGTTGTTTTTTGAATAAGATTCACATTGTCTTTCTATTTTTTTCATTCTTTTTATTTTGTTTTATAATTTCTTAATTTCTCATACAATCCTTAGCTTCCATTTACTCCATTCTAATTTTAAGGAATTATTTTCTTCAGTGAGCTTTTGTACCTCATTTTCCATTTGGCCAATTCTTTTTAAGGCATTCTTCTCCTCATAGGCTCTTTGGACTTCGTTTGCCAATTGGGTTAGTCTATTTTTAAGGATGTTATTTTCTTCAGAATTTTTTGGGATCTCCTTTAGTAAGCTGTTGATTCTTTTTAATGATTTTCTTGCATTGCTCTTACTACTCTACCCAATTTTTCCTCTACTTACCTGCTTTTCAAAATCCTTTTTGAGCTCTTCCTTGGTCTGAGTTCATTTAATATTTTTCCTGGAGGCTTTGGATGGAGAAGTCTTAACCTTGTTGTCTTCCTTGTTGTTGTTGAAAGAAAATACCTTTTCACTAAGAAAGTAACCTTCTATAGTCTTGTTTTTCCCTGCTTTTGGTCATTTCCCCAGCCAATTACTTGACTTCTGAGCTCCTTGTTAAGTGGAAGGTGCACTGCCCCAAGTTTCAGTGGCTTTGTGCACCTGCTTTCAGAGATGTCTGCAGGGACCTGTAAATTCTTAGCTCTTCCAAAGTAGTATGATCAAAGGAGAGGTGTTTAGTCCTCTCCAGGCCTGCACTTTGGTCTGTAAGCAATCACAAACACTCTTTTCTACCCTGGTTCTATGAGTAGGATTCCTTCTCCACCAGGCATCACCACTTCCTCCACACCAGTACTCCTCCTTGGCCTAGGGCTGCCACTCAGGATTGAAGTCCAGATCAGGCACTCAATTTTCTCATTGTCTGTAAGCTGAGAGCTCCAGAAGCAGTTGGCCACTGCAGCAGTAGCTGCTGCTGCCCTGGGGCTGGAGCTGGGACTGGACCAAATTTCAGGTGAGAGAGCTTTCCCACTGACCTTTGAAGCTATCTTTGACATTTGTGGGTTAAGAAGTCTATATACCACTGTGTAGTGATTCAGCATGCTGAGGCCTGCTCTAGTCCCTTCTGTGCTGTGCACCATGCTTAACTCCAAGGCAGTGGCAATAGACCCCTCCTATCGGCCTTCCAGATTATTTTGGTTGGAATTATGTTCAACCCTGTTATTTGTGGCTTCTGCTGCTCTAGAATTTGCTCGGTCATTTGTTACAGGTATTTTCAGGGGTTTGGATGAAGAGCTCATGCAAGTCCCTGCTTCTACCCTGCCATCTTGGCTCTGTCTCCCCAGGGAGTGATTTTATGAAAAAAAATAATAAATTAACCATTGATAATTTGATTTAAGGAAAAAAAGAATAAAATCAAATTGCTAGTATCAAAAATGAAAAGTGTGAATGTGCAACTGATGAAGATGAAACAGAAGTAATTATTATTTCTTTGACTGCACCAATCTTTGTTAATCACTGAACTACATCACATAGTACATGAACCATGATTTTGGCAATATGATAATTTTCATATTTTCAATTTTTTGAATTAATCCTTAAATGTAAGGAACACCAGTCATTTATTTCATCCATAAATATTTTTAATGTCTTAATATATGCCAGTCACTGTGGTAAGCACTGGGGATACAAATTTAAAAACATAGACTTTTCCTGCTCTAAAGGAGCTAATATGCTATATCTGTCTTATGGCTTACATCACCTATAACCATAGATTAGCACAAGATTACACAAGATGATGTGGAAAGTGTTTTCCAATGAACAATGTAGAAAGTTGAAGATTATGACATAGAGGCCAAACTCTCCTAACTCTCCCTTCCAAACAAGTTTCAAATAAAACATCAAACAGAGTTCTGGGGCTGCATAGCCAATAAAAGGCCAGGGTGAGACATTTTTCCAATTCAAGACAATTTAGGAGGTCAGCAGGAGAGGTCTACTACACCAGAATGGGGCCAGCCAGAAGCACATGCAGGCATAATGCCAGTGGTGGACCTTGGAAGCAGTAAGAGTGGCATCAACAGCTTCAGGAACTCAGCCCAGAAACAGTAGAAGGGTCACACAACTAGTCAGAATGAGATTACCAAGGGATGGGAGCTGACCATGGGTGCTGGAATGGGTGATAATCAGCAACTCCATTATGCATATGCAGTTAGGGGTCAAAGTTCTAAGGTAGAGAGGAGTGCTTATGGTCAGTTACAAGGAAACAAGGGCCCTGGTTATAGTAAAGAGGAACACTAGTACTTGTGGCTATGAGGGAGCAGAGGATCTGATCAGTCTCAGGGCTAGGAGGAATGGTTGTGGCTGCAGGTCACCAGGAGCCCTGGTCACAGTTTCAATGTTCTTCTTGAATAAATACCAGAGTACAGACCAGGAAAGCAGTGACTACACCTCTTCCAGGACTATACCACCTTGGAAGCACTGAAAATGTGCAGAATCCCAGAACCAGCACTGAAAACAGCAGTGCAAAAAAAAAGAAAAATCTGGAGCTTAGGATAATTCTCTCCACCCCAAAATAAGCAGAGCTCAACCTTAATATAAACTTGAAAATCAAGAAATAACATGAAAAAAATGAGCAAGAAACAAAACCAAAAGAATTTAACGATTGCAAAGCTTCTATGGTAACTGGGAAGATCAAGACACAAACTCAGAAGAAGAAAACAATGCAAAAACAGCTATAAAAAAAGCTTCTAAGAATAAAAACTTAAAAATGCAAATTGCACATAAGCCCAAAAAGACTTCCAGGAAGAACTGAAGGAAGAGATGAATGGTAAAGGAAAGCTTGATAAAAGAAATGAGAGTGATGCATGAAAATTATGAAAAAAATGTTAACAGCTTGGTAGAAGTGGCATAAAAAAAGGTTCAAAGAATTAATACCTTAAAGAGCAAAATTGCCTAATAGTAAAAGAGGCAGATAAATTCACTGAAGAAAATAATTCCTTAAAAATTAGAATTGGTCACAATGGGTAGCAAGGAAGTATCTGAACACTGAAACAAATGTGTCCTAACTCCAATCAATGTCTGCAAAGTCCCAGTCACTCCAAAGTCCTAGTTGTATCTCTGAGCAGGGAGGAGAGGATGATCAAAAGAGGGCTAGACTGATTCTTTTCTTCAGATTACCTGGAGTGAAGATAGAGAGCAGAGAATGGGAAAGAGACATAGTTTCTCAATTTTTCTTTTACTGGCAGAGCCATGATGGCGGAGTAGAAAGATTCACATATGCTAGCTCCGAACCCACAGCCCATGGATATCCTCTAAAAAGAACTCCCAACAAATTCTGGAACAGTGGAAGCCACGCAGCAATACAGTGAAGGAGATTTCTGATACAGAGAGCCCTGAAAAACCGATCCCAAAGGTCCATCGTGCACCAGACAGGAGCGGAGCCCTGCCCTGCCCTGGCCATGTGGCACTGAGAGGAGCAAGGAGATCCAAGCAGGCTTCAGGGAGGGAATCTCCAGCAGCCTCAGAGGTCCCTCCACTCATAGAAGCACAGGTCAGTGAGAAAAGATGTCTGGATGGGCTGAGAGGGGAGCGGGGTGTGTCCATGACTTGGGCCTGTTCGGGAGGCAGCAGCAGAGGCAGCAGGCAGCAAGAGGCTCCCAGAGCAGGCAGGAGCTTGGCAGCAGCTCCGTTACAGAAGGTCTCTGCATAAACCCCCTGAGGGAACTGAGCCTGGGAGGCGGCCCTGCCCCCACCTGAGAACCTGATTTAATCTTACCCTGAATAGCAGCCAGCCAGCTGCCGAAATGCCCTGACGCAGGGGAGCAACATTTGAATCTCAGACCCCAAGCACTAGCTGGGCAGACCTAGGCCAGGGGTGGAGAGGACTCTCAGAAGTCAAGTAACTGGCTGGGAAAATACCCAGAAAAGGGAAAAAAAATAAGACCATAGAAGGTTATTTAATTGGTGACCAAATGATTCCAACCTTCCTCTCTGACGAGGAAGAATACTGCTTACCATCAGGTAAAGACATAAGAGTCAAGGCCTCTGTATCTCAAACATCTGAAATAGATATCCAATGGGCTCAGGCCATGGAACAGCTCAAAAAGGATTTTGAAAATCAAGTTAGACAAGTGGAGGAAAAACTGGGAAAAGAAATGAGAGAGATGCAAGAAAAACATGAAAAACGGGTCAATACCTTA
>CM053769.1:601474336-601505506 GCA_028658325.1 Potorous gilbertii | reverse complement strand
GGAATAGGTGGGGAGGGAGGGATGGGGAGAAGTTGGAACTCAAAGTTTTAGGAGCAACTGTCAAGTATTGTTCTTGCTACTAGGAAATAAGAAATACATGTAATGGGGAATAGAAAGTTATCTGGCCCTATAGGACAAAAGAGAAGATGGGGTAAGGGAAGGGAGGGATGATAGAAGAGAGGGAAGATTGGTGATAGGGGCAATTAGAATGCTGCGTGTATTGGGGTGGGGGAGGGGACAAATGGGGAGAAAATTTTGGAACCCAAAATCTTGTGAAAATGAATGTAAAAAGTTAAATAAATAAATTTATATTAAAATAAATAAATACATACATACACACATAGATTTTTTCCTTTAAAAAAAATTTAAAAATATTAGAATTGGTAGGAGCTAATAATTCCATGAGAAATCAAGAACCAATAAAGTAAAATGAATGAAAAAAAGAAAATTTGGAATATCTCACTGGAAAAAAACTGACCTAGAAAATAGGTCAAGCAGATATAATTTAAAAACTGTTGGACTATGGAAAGTCAGGATCAATATTCACATTTGAAGGATCCCATTCAAAGAAATTGTAAAGAAAAACTGTTCCCAATATCTTAGATTCAGAAGATAAATGAGAAATTGAAATAATCTCCTGAAAAAGACCCCAGAATTGAAATTCCCAGGAATTTTATAACCAAATTCCACAATTCCTAGATCAAAAAGAAGATATCACAAGCAGACAAAAAGTAACACACACATACACATACATTCACAAATATCTCATTTTTTGTGACTTCATTAACTTTCATATCCTAGAATCCTTTCTTGACTTTGAAAAATAAATAGAAGTGGACCCAAGAGTGCAAAGTTTCCAACAACCAATACATATGTCATTTTTAGGTACATATTAGATACATCTTACATTTTAGGCACATAAGGCAATATTCATTATCTCAATAGATTTTGATCACCAAGGCACCTTATGAGTAGTCAAGTAGATTTTCTAATTTTGTAAATGAGGAAACAGGGGCACAGAGAGGTAAACTGAGGTCTTCCTGACTTCAGGTCCAGTACCAAATCCATAGCACTGTGGAACAAAAAATTTGCCAAGAATCCATTGATAGATACTACTGCCAAGCATTACCATCAATGATTCGGTGATTTAAAATCCAGTTTATTATAATCAGAGCACAGATATACTGTATTAAAAAAATCAGTGAGAATGGAGCAAAAGTTTTAACAATATTATATAGATTTGAGTTACATAAGTATGATGGGCACAAGAGAAGTTCACAGAAAGTAGAAAAGGAAGAAAATGATTTCCGTGTCAAAGAGTATGTGGCAAAAGGGGAAGATTTGTATCATATAAAACCAGAAACTAGTCAGTAAACACTGGGGATATAGCTGGAATTTGGAAACTAGACATTTAACACCAGAGCTACAGTTGGTTATCTCACCTTGATTCTGTAGATTCAAACCACTTATGTGACCTGCTTCTCTTAAGTGAATGAACGGAAGGAAGACAGTTAAGCCAGAAACTCTCATATTACAACACCATGCTATAATTTCATTCCCAAATCACAAAATACCTTCTATGTGATATTTAGGGTTAGGGTTAGAAGAGTTCACATAGAAGTTTAAAGTTTAAACTCTAAAGTTTAACATCATTTTGCAATATGAATAATGGTCAGGAGGCAAAGGTAAAGAACTAGGAATTAGGAGACATAAATTCTAGTTCCTTTCACTAACTAGTTATGTGCCCTTTGGCATTTTTGAGTCTTCGTTTCTTTTCTGAATAGGAATAATATTTGCCCTGTTGGAAACAAATGAACAAAGCAATTTGAAAGTACCTTGAAAATCATCTGAAAATCAAGCACTCATCAAACAACAAACATTTCTACCGTCTTTTAGGAAATTTGCTTAGATTTGGGAACGCAAAGGCAAAAGTGAAACAATTCCTGGCCTTATGAAGCTCACAGTCTAAGATATTCATATAGGCATATAATATATATATATATAGAGAGATAGATATAATATATATACATACCAATATTATACATAAAATATATAGATAGGCATATTATATATTATTTATATGTATATATAGGCATATAATAAACACAGCAAATATAATGTACTATTAGAGGGAGGGCATTGGCAACTCTGGGGTCAGGAGGGAAAGAAAGGCATTTAAGCTTGGTATTGAAAGAAACTAGAAAACTCTGAGTAATGAAGATCGAGAAGGGGATATATATTAGTCACATGGTGCATTCTGTGCCAATGCACAGAGATGAGAGAAGTGTAATGTAACAGCAAATAGGCCAGTGTGGCTATAAAATGAGTGGTTTGGACTGTATGTTGTAATTAGAATTATAGATTCACAGTATCTAGAGTTGGAACGAATTTGGAAATCATATAGCCAGACCCTTTCATTTTACAGATGAAGAAACAGGCCTAAAGTGTGGAACGCCTTGTATGCAGGGAAGTTTGTTTCAGCGTTGGGATTCAGACAAAACGTTCTGACTTCAAAACCAGTCAGGATTTCACCTAGGCACATCACTTCCTTATTCATTTTAGAAATTTTATTTCCACCATTGTGTATTCTTAACGAGGGAGAATGGGCTCCCCTAGACTTCCATTTCCATTTCCCTAGGTAGAAGAATCATAGAAAGCTCCTTTGCTCCTACTATCAATGTTTCATTTGGACAGTGAGGTGTTTTGGGAAGATCTGCATTATGATAATGTTAATTGACACTTCAAAGGCATAGTCTCCTCTTTCTTCTTTCCCATCCTCCTCAAATAAAACTGTTTAAATTTCCTTTCAGTTCTGAAATTGCAAAAACCTGGTGAGCCAAATTGGTTGTGCAAAATGTTTTATTTGCAAACTTGAAACAAGGCATATTAACTAAAAGGGAATAGTTTTTTTAAAAATTTATGTGTATATACATACCTATATTTAAATTAAAGCTTCTCTGGGACATCTTTCATTTCATAGGGGGAGTTGGTTGCACATAGCTGCAAGTCATGTTTTAAGACAAAGGAAATTTTTCATAACACTGTTTTAAAAGATTTATCTTCTCTGAAAAAAATAGAATTCTCTTTCTATTCTAGTTTCATGTACTATTACTTCCATTTGTTACTGAAAAATGGAAAAAGATATCTTATATCTAAAGAAACATTGATTTCAATGCATTTTCAATTCAAATAAACAGTCTTCACTCAACAATAAAATTTATATAAGGAATAGGAGTGACATTTTTTTCCTTTTCCCTCTTTTTATTTATATACCCACAATCAGACCCACCATAACACTATCTAAACAACTGTGCGCATTAACAAACAAACATAGATCAATAGCTATAATTTGACACACATGCACCGTTTTCTATGAAAACATCAATAGTCTAAAAGCTGAGTGGGCATAGCTGGGGAAAAATATGCTCTGCAGACACAATGTTGGCAGAAGATTAAATAACCAGATGTCAGAGAGGAAAAAAAAATTCAATGAAACTGAATGCATATTGGAAATGTACAGGTATTCTGTTGAGCTAAACTGTTCAGGATTAATAATAAGAAAATTATCTTCTACTTGCAGTCATTCAATTACTTTGTGTGCAAATATTTTGGATTGAATGTCTCCTATTCAAATATATTACTATCTGCCTAAGGAGAGCTGTTGGGAGTCAAGGAAAATTCAGGATATGAGTTGCACAATGCAGTCAAATCTGAAAACAATATCTTAAGTTGCTATATAGGCTTTCATAAGTGAAACCACAGATGACTCATGTCATTCAAAGTTATAGCCCTGTGATGGAGCAATGAAAAGGGAATATATAACTTAGTAATGGGCCCAGGCAGCTGAGAGCAGCAAAGTTTATGTAGAGCATTTGATTGAAAATAGATGAAATTCAAGAGTGTGTCAGCTTACCCAGTGCCACTACACACCAAAAAAGCAAATCAGCCATTTGTTTTACTAGAAGGTGATTCCGATGCCAACAGGGCAACGCAGCAGGGACTAGGATGGTGCACATCTATCGTTATTATTTTCTAATATTATAGTATTGAATAATGCTTTGTAATTGCTCTCAGTGGAACACAACTGATTTTCTCCTTAGCAAAGAAATACATATAATGCTTATTTTCATGTATCCCCTATGGAACTCCCTTTCAAAGAATAACTTTTGGTTACTCAGACAGGTCAAATAGTAAATAGTAGCAACCATAGGAGGAAGTGTGTCCATCTACTTTGAGATCTTTCCTTATTAGGCATTGTTTCGGATATACAGAATGTTTGGAAGCCTGGAAGGCGCTATGTTTATACTAAAGGTGGACTTGAACAAAATGAAAAATGGCATGGGAGTCCTTCCTTTACTTTCACAGGGATAGCTCTTACCCTCCTGGTTACCTGAAAGCTCTCCAGGTGTTCATCGCTCTCCAGGTGTTCATCTCATGTTGTCATTCTGCAGTTTCCTTTGAACTGAGAGACTTGAGGAAGTTATTTCACCTTTCTGTCTCTCAGTTTCCTCATCTGCAAAAAGAGGGTTTGTGTCAGATCATGTGTAAGTTTCATTCTAGCTTTAATGTTACATAATTCATGGATCTATCAACTAGGGGTAGCTAATAAATCAGCTCTATAATAACTCTTCCAGGCATATTTACATTTGAGTAAGACCTGTCTGACATCTGGAAAAACTTTAAAATCCAAAGAAATAAGGTTCTAGAAGGAAAAATGTGAAGGGAGTACATTTGGATAGGGCGAGATAATGAGATTTAAAGGTGAAAGGAGCTTTAGAGGTCATCTATTTAGTTTAACTCCATAATACCCATGGGAAAACTGAAGCTAGGTGAAATAAGAGAGACTGCTTGACTTGGCAAAAACAGCTGACATAGAACTTTGATTCCGACTTTTTTTAGTTGTATGATTCTTGACAAGTCATTTAACCTGAGTCAATCTCAGTTTCTCCATCTGTAAAATGAAGATTAAAATAGCAACTGTTTAGTGGGTTATTGAGATCAGATATTAATAAGTGGAAAGCACACTGAAAATCTTCAAGCACAAATATTTTTGTTTTTATTGACAAAGTAACTTCTTCAACGTCATACAAAACTCTGGATTAAAGAATCAACATTCAAGCTCTCACTCCAAATCTAATGCTTATTCCACCATCACTCTTTTGCTACTTCCAGTACTAACAGCTGAACTAGCTACCCTGTGAAGCCCCTTCCATTCAGTACGATGATTCCGTGTCTCAGTTTGAGAAAGCAAACTTTCTGCCTACTGCCTTCCTAAAAGTGAAAGATAAGAGGTACCCAGAAATAAGACCTACAGAGGACTGTGAATCTAAGTACTGGTAACAGTATATAAAGTATATCTTAGCCTAAATCGGGAAGGAAAAGAATAGTGGTGACCATTGGAAAGATTGCTTTAAGGGCTAAAAGAATGCTCTAAATACACTTCCCCCTTCCCCCACTGTCTTCCATATTTGTCGCCTGTTACTTAGCAGTCACAAGCTCTATCTACATAACTACATAATTGTTCAGTTTGCTGTAATTTCACAAAAACTATAAGATTTAGGGCAAGAAGAGACCAGTCATTTTTATTGATAATGCATTTTTTGTTTAGTATAATCAAGTGCCTCTGATTGAATCAGGCGACTAAAGAAGATCTTTCCCACCCATTAATGGTTCTGGGAATTTTTGTAGGAAGACTCACACCTTTTGTTAATGAGGTACTGTTTCTCAAGGGTTGTGACATTCTCTGACTCTAAAAAGTGTATAAATACTCTAAGCTTTGGGACTTGCTCATTGCCATAAAGCTATTTGGCCAGATGAGACATTGAGGTCCCCAACTTTGAAAACCCAGGTGTTGCTACTTCCCTCTCTGGTAACTATGGTAAGACAATTATATCTGTCTGTTGATCTGCTGTGATATATGTACTGCGTATGATCAGCTAGTTGGAAGCCTGTCTGTTAGTTTTTACCTCTCTTGTATTTTTCTCTATTGGTGAATGATATATATGTATTTGATTAAAAGAGATTGTTAACCCTTCACAAGGTGCCTTTCCTTTTATAGTCATCTAGATTAATACCTTCATTTTTGGGAAATTGAGGCCCAAGTTGGTATAACAATTTGCCCAGTCCCTGCTCTGTCTTTCTCAGTCACTCTGTGTGTCTCTGACTCTTTCTGTCTCTCTGACTCTCTCTGTCTCTATCTCTCTCTGCCTCTCTCTGTTTCTCTGTCTCTCCTTCACTTTCTCTCCCATGCTTATATTTACACAATAGCAGCATGGATTAGGTTTATTTAGTCTTACCCAAGTATTTCTGCAGTGGGATTGACTGAATAGAAGATATAATTTAGTCCTCATTTAAAATGACTAAAAATACTGAATGATCCATTTGCACATCCTGTGATTTAATACCTCACCAGTATGTAATGTTGGCATGTAGGCCATATTAGAAGACAGTTGTTAAGAGGGCAAGATAATGGATGGATTAGTACAAACTCTGTTCTGAGACAGACATAATTCTTTGTCTGTATTGCTCTTATGCCCTTATTAGGTTCTATCTTCTAATATGCAATTTTTTGTATATGGCTCACTCCTTTATTAAACTGTAAACTCTAAGGATAGGGAGTATGTAATTTTCCATCTCTTTATTCTTAATTAACTATCACAGTCCCTTGGAAATAGAAGGAACTCCTAATTGTTTGGTGAACGTAAAGTTTATTTGTTATTGATGGTAGGGCAGCAGTTTCATCTTTGAATTTGGAGGTCTTTATAAAATCAGACAAATCAGATGAAGCTAAAATAATCACAAGTATAGTTTATCTGGATTCAATGTCCATATTTACCAGATATTTCCCACACTTTTTCTCTATTTTCCCTGTATGGAAAGTATAGCAGCATACCCTGAAACACTGATCTTTTCATAAAGCAGAAAATGAGTAACTTCATTTGACAACCTTCATTCACCTGGATGGAAAGGCCTGACTTTCAAGTGGACAAACTGTATCATTCCAGTAAAAATAAATCCTACCCCAACTTCTTATGACAAATTCTTATTCACACAGGACAAAGGTTTTCCTTATAAAATAAATATAGTTAGAGTTAATAAAGCTTTAAAAACAAATAATCCTGGATGAGGGAACAGAGTTATTAACTAACGCACACTAAGAAGAAAGGGCCTGGTGAGTTCTCATAGTAGAGACTCTAGAGAGACAACAGAGGACCTGAAGTGGGGGCAAAATAGGAGGAGGATGGAGAAAAGCAAGGCTGTGGGTAACTAAAGCCAAACTTTCTTTTAAATTTTTTTTTAAATGAAGCTTATAGGGCAAATCCTGAGGGCAGAATCTGGTAAGGGAGATTCAGAGTCTAGGAACTAGGACAAGAACCAGACACTGGAACACTTCAACCAAGTTCAGTTGTAGTCCAAAGGCAGAGCTGGAGATTGTCGGGAGTAAGAGACTTAGCTCCACTAAAGTCTAAGACCTAAGAAGAAGGCAGAAAGCAGAAACTGATGCTGGAAAAAAATTCTAGCAAAAATGATTACAGCATCAGTACAAACAGAGGGTTTGTAGACAGAGGTCTAAACAAAGATCTCCCACTAGCTCCTATGCTCCTTAAAGGATGGTAATAGTAAATGAATAGACCATTTGGTAAATACCAATTTAGAACCCTTTTCATGGTGTTCATAATGTGTATATGATTTATGAGATCAGGAGCCAAAGGAGAGAAAATTCTAAATAGAAGATACCCAATATGTATTTCACCCCAAAGTTCTGAGTTCCCAGGTGTGACTAAGCCATTGAATCTCTCCATGCAGGGGCAGGTAGGTGGTGCAGTGGATAGAGCACCAGCCATGGAGTTAGGACCTGAGTTCAAATGTAGCCTTAGACACTTATTAACTATGTAACCCTGGGGAAGTCACTTAACCCCATTGCCTCCCTCCCCATTCCAAAAAATGAATCTGTCCATGTCCCGTTAGACACTCCACTCAAAAAGAATCAAGTATTACAAGAAGTCTGTGGTAGATAGTAGAAAGAAGATTGATATGTATGTATCAAGTGTCTATTAACTGCAAAACTTTGCTAGGGGATTAAGAAGATGCAAAGAACTTTGAGCCTCAGGATGTGTTTTCAAGGTCACAACAGTCTGGTTGGGGAAAATATTTTTTAAAAGTTTAATACTAAACAGAGAGTTAAGTAACCATCCAAGAGAATACAAGGGATTTTAAAAATATCTTATTCTGTACTAGCTGCATTGATAATTACCGGGAAAAGACAAGAGACCCCCTCCTTAAAAAGCATATATTCTCATGTAAGATGTCAATATGTGCCAAATGTCAAATAATCTGCATGCACAGCAAGTGCTATAGTGATTCAGAGTTTGGGGCAGGATGTGTTGAGGGATGAATTAAACAAACAGATTTTCATGGAATAAATGTGCCTTGTTCAGAGAGTATATTTGCAAAGTGCTTTCACAGTGGCACGTAGTAGATGTATTTTAAATGCTCATTCCATTCTACTCCATTTTACATCCAGTGGAAGAACATTTGTGAGCCAAAGTGAGCGGGAAGAAATGAATGTAGAGTTCTAAGTACAGCAAGGAAACTCACTACAATCTGAAGAGCAAGGCCATGGAGTCAAAGGGCCTGAGTTCAACATTTACCTTCGGATAGTTCATACCTATTTGACCTGGGGAAGGTCCCTTAATGTCTCAGAGACTCAATTTCTTCATATGTAAAATGTGAGGACTGGACTGGATGATCTCTGAGATCCCATCTAGTTTTACATCTATGGTTTCATGACATGATTTGCTCTGTTCATGTAGGGATCGTACATCACAAGTGGGAAGGATTTAGGAATACCTACTGTATGATACTGAGTTAACATAATTCTTATTTCTGACTCCACTGTAACTTAAGATGTCTCCTTTTATATTGTACTCACACATATGCACATAGAGAGCACCCATTTGTGTGACCCATATGATAGGGGATGTTTATGAAATGATTGGAGAAACATGTCTTCACTCTTTACCATCCAAAGTGGAAGCTAATTGGGCCCAGGATGATTTCTTGATCCAGGTTTCTGGGTAAGACCAGCTACTTCTTTTTAACAAGACACTGAACAAAAATCGGAGCCTGCCCCAGCTAATAGCAGTTTCCTAGTCTTGGCAGGCCAATGTCCTAATCCTTTCAGGGTATAAACATTATTGGTGTTGAAACCTCTTCAGTCTTAAGAACCTAAAGTCTCTCTAGTCATAAGCCATAAGCACCTAGACAATGCAAAGGATAAAGTGCTGAACTCAGAGGCAGGATGATCTGATTTCAAATCCTGTGTCAAACACTGGGTTATCTGTGTGGCTCTGGGCAAATCACCCAATACCTTTCAGTTTCAATTTCTTCATTTATAAAATTGGCATAATAACGCCATCTACGACAGAGGGTTTTTATTTGCATCAGTTTCCATCTTTAAACCTCAGATTTTCTAATGTTAAGATTGTCTGGCTAGTGTTACCCCAGGCAAGTGTGAAAAATTTTATGGAATATATATATAATTCCCATTGGAAATCTGTGTTACCAGGAACCTATTTTTAACTAATTTCAGCAAAATTCCACAGTAGTTTGGCAAAAGGATGTATAAAGCATTTGACAGAGTGATACATAAATTGCGTTAATGTTATTATTATTAGGCCCGATGGACCGACCCCCACAACGAGAATCCTGAGTCATTACTCATACAATGGAAATTTGGGAGACTCAATGCTGTTAGTGTAAGAGGTAGAGCCAGAATTCACCCTCAGACTATCTGGGTTAGGTAATGGGGCCCAGGTGAATAGATGGGTACTGGGACTGTCACCTAATTCCTCAGAGGGTTGGCCGGCCTCAGAATGCAGAAGCATGTTAAGGATTTGCTGTGAAATGCAACTGTCTGGATCTGAGTGATCTGCTCCAACCAGATATCTCATATTCTTTCATGCAATACACATTTATGAGCAATATTCTAAGAAAGGCACTGAGGGAGGACAACATGAACAGAACAAGGTTTTATTTCTCTGGTGATTAACCAACATAAGCCTCATGATGGTGATGATGATAACTATCTTTCATAAAATTCTTTAAAGTTTGCAAAGTACCTTATGTAAGTTATCTTTTTTGATCCTCATAACAGTCCCGGGAAATGGGTGTAATTATTTTCCTCTTTTTACATATAAAGAAACTGGAGCTTAGTAAGGTTAAATAGATTGGTTTAGGATCACACAGCGATTCGCTCCAAGTCCACCACTCTAGTCACTGAGCCACTTGGTTGTCTACCTTTCCATTGCCCTCATCTAACCTACTGGGGAGTTGTCTAGGAGGGACCCTTTGTATTACAGTGTGTAACCTTTGGTCACACCAACTGAATCCATCACAATCAGCATATAAGCCTCTGTTACAGTGAAAGTCAACTTTATTACTCATTATTTCTTTTTTTTTTCTTTCAGTATTTCTACTGGGTTTTGATGCCTTTTTACTTGCTTCTTAGCTAATCCATTTTTTTCATTTTGCTAGTGAGATATCTGTTGGTTATTTACTACAGGATCATGTGTATGTCTAAGAGGCAAATGAGAGTCAACTGCAAATAGAATGACATCAACTCTATAAGGTCAAATAATGGCACAGTAATCTTCAAATATAGTTTCTGCACATAAATCAATACCTAATTAAGCACTCATTCTTGCAATTGTTATTCAGTTGTATAGCATTTATATAGTCAAAAATGTTACAGTTTTATTATTACTTATTTCCTGTGCAAAAAAAAAAAATGAAGCATGACTAACCTTAACCACAACAGAGGTCAAAGGGCTGGTCCTTACTCACACAGATCAGAAAGGCAGGATAGTTGTTATTTACTTTTATTCTTGGTATTTTCAATTCCTTAAGGACTCTTTCTATTCTCAAGTGAGATTTCCTTTGTGTAGAAATCCCTTTTCTTTCTCCTACCCTACATCATATAGATAGCTACTCGTGTGTTTGTCCTTCATTTTCTTTCTTTTTTATTTTATTTTTTATTATTATTAATTTTATTTATTTTCAGTGCTCTACAATCACTACTATATAACTTAGATTTTTTTTCCTTCCCTCCTCCCTCCCTCCCTGAGACGGCATACAATTTTATATAGGTTTTACACATATATTACTATTACATACATTTTCACTAGTCGTACTGTATAGAAGAATTAAAATGAATAGGAAATCAAATAACAAAGCAAAACATCATACAAAGAAAGTTCTGCGATTGAATTCCATAGTTCTTTCTCTGGATGTGGAAGGCATTTTGCCTTAAAAGACCATTGGGGATTTTTCTAAGTGTTTGCATTGCAATGAAGTTCCAAGTCTACCAGAAAAAACTCTCACACACTGTGGTCATTGCTGTGCATAAAGTTCTCTTGGTTCTGCTTCTTTTGCTCAGCATCAGATCATATAAGTCTTGCCAAACCTCTCTGAAGTCTTCCTGTTCATCATTTCTTGTAGCACAATAATATTCCATTACATTCATATACCATAATTTATTCAGCCATTCCCCAATTGATGGACATCCCCTTGATTTCCAGGTTTTGGCCACCACAAAGAGTGCTGCTACAAATATTTTTGTACATATGGGACCCTTTCCTATTTTTATGATCCCTTGGGGATACAGTCCTAGAGGCGATATTGCTAGGTCAAAGGGTATGCATACTTTTGTAACCCTTTGGGCATAGTTTCAAATTGCTCTCCAGAATGGTTGGATCAACTTACAGCTCCACCAACAATGAATTAGTGTTCCAATTCTCCCACGTCCTCTCCAACATTCATCATCTTCTTGTTCTGTCATGTTTGCCATTCTTATAGATGTGATGTACCTCAGAGCTTTTGATTTGCTTCTCTCTAATCAATAGTGATTTAGAGCATTTTATCATATGACTATAGATATCTTTAATTTCTTCCTCTGAAAACTGCCTGTTCATATCCTTTGACCATTTATCAATTGGGGGATGACTTGTATTTTTGTACATTTGACTCACTTCTCTCTACATTTTAGAAATGAGGCCTTTATCAGAGACACAAGTTGTAAAAATTCTTTCCCAGTTTTCTGCATCCCTCCAAATCTTGGCTGCATAGGGTTTAGTTATGCAAAAATTTTTCAGTTTAATGTAATCAAAATTATCCATCTTATACTTCATAATACTTTCTATCTCTTCTTTAGTCAAAAATTCTTCCCTTCTCCATAAATCTGATAAATGTACTATTCTTTGCTCCACCAATTTGTCCATAGTATCAATCTTTATACCTGGATAGTGTACCCATTTGGACTTTATTCTTGTGTATGGTATTAGGCATTGGTCTATACCCAGTTACCACCACACTGTTATCCAGTTTTCCCAGCAATTTTTGTCAAACAGTAAGTTCTTATCCCAGAAGTTGGGGTCCTTGGGTTTCTCAAACAGGAGGTTGGTATATTCATTGCCTACTATGTCTTGAGTACCTATCCTATTCCACTTGTCTACCTTTCTGTTTCTTAGCCAGTGTCAAGTGGTTTTTGATAGTTGCTGCTTTATAATACAATTTGAGATCTGGTAGCACTAGGCCACCTTCCCTAGCAATTCTTTCCATTAGTTTCCTTGATATTCTGGACCTTTTATTCTTCCAGATAAATTTTGATATTATTTTTTTCTAGTAGTAGAAAATAATTATCTGGTAGTTTGTTTGGTATAACATTGAATAAGTAAATTAATTTAAGTATAATTGTCATTTTTATTATATTGACTCAGCCTGCCCACCGGTAACTGATTTTTTTTCCACTTACTTAGATCTGGCTTTATTTGTGTGAAAAAGTGTCTTGTAGTTGTATTCATACAGTTCCTGGGTTTGTTTTGGCAGGTAAACTCCCAAATATTTTATAGTGTCTACCATAACTTTAAATGAGATTTCTCTTTCTATTTCTTGCTGTTGGGCTTTGTTACTTATAGGAATGCAGAAGATTTGTATGGGTTTGTTTTCTAACCTGAAACTTTGCCAAAATTGTTTATTATTTCAGGTAGTTTTTTACTTGAATCTTTGGGATTTTCTAAATATATCATATCATCTGCAAAGGATGACAACTTAACTTCTTCTTTGCCTATTCTAATTCCTTTAATTTCTTTACCTTCTATAATTGCTACAGCTAACCACATTGAATAATAGTGGGGATAATGGACATCCTTGTTCCCCCCCCCCCCGATCTTATTGGAAATGCATCTAGCTTATCTCCATTGCATATAATGCTTGCTGAAGGTTTTATGTAGATATTGCTTATTATTTTATGGAAAGTTCCCTTTATTCTTATGCTCTCCAGTGTTTTTAATATGAATGGGTGTTGTGTTTTGTCAAAAGCCTTTTTTGGCCTCTATTGAGATAATCATTTGGTTTCTGTTAGTTTTGTTGTTGATATGATCGATAATGCTAATTGCTTTCCTAATATGGAACCAGCCTTTCATACTTACTATGAATCCTACCTGATCATAATATATTGTTCTTTGTTCTTCACTTTCAAAGAAGACCATGATATCAAGGAAATGACGACATGACTTGCATTGAATTTGATTTGAGTTAGGGAGAGCTGTGCAAGGTCATCAACCTTAATACCTCCTCCAAAGCTATCTGGATCCACTGACCAGATATTAATCAGGATGAATGGAGATGGCCCAGGATATAATGGGAGATCCTGGACCTTTTAGGCTAAGACTTTTTCAGGTACTCATGCAGAGTGAGGTAACACCCATTTAGAGAATAAGTGTCTTTAAGAAATGTCAAGGAATGGCCCCTTTAATTAGAAAAAAGAAAAAAAAAACTCAAAGTGGGAGGGCAAGACCCTCAAAGAGAAACAGTTACCATTGACATTCACTCTAAGCCAGGATGGTTCAAAAAACAGCCATGAAGTGGAGTTTGAGCAGGGATCTATTGTGGTCCAATCTATGGACTTCAGAGTGAACTGGCTTTAAGGTTTTATAAAAGAAAGATGGAAAGAAAGAAGGAAAGAAGGAAGGAAGGAAGAAAAATCTAACCAGTAAACCCCAAGTTAACTGGGCAGTTTCTGGCCACCAAAATTTACCTTTATTTGGAGAGGAGAAGGAAAGAGAGAGGGAGAAGCAAAGGAAGAGAGAGAAAATGAGCTGAGTTACCCAGCTAGGTGGGTCCGCATTCAGACAGCTTGGTCTACTCACAAGTTGTGTTTGTCCTTCATTTTCAAAGAGTACCATGACATCAAGGATGTCTATTGAAATCCTATCCATTCCTCAAGATCCAACTCAAATGTTACTTCCTTCTATTATCCCCAAACGGTGACTTCTCACTTTTTGCCTTGTCTTGGGGAAGACATTATGCCTTATATCACTTTGAATTCCTTAAAGTACTTTATATGTGAGTAAATTTCCCAACTTTCTGAAATTATATGTGAAATATGAGTAAATAGAAACTGAAAGAAGATGAGCTGTCTTGTGAGTAAAATGATTATAATATTTTGATATTTATTTTGGATGTTTATTCATACATATTACATATCTGTGCATATATAGACATATACTCACATACGTACACACATAGATCCAAACTTACAAGAAATTGTATACATGTGTATATATGTGTCTTATTTTCCTTCCTTTAGAGCTACAGACTATGTTCTGAATACCTGAGGCTACTAAATGTATGCTGTTGATAGTATAAATGGAAATACATGTGTATTTTATTTGTCCATGTACAGATTTCTGGCAATCCTGAGCTATTTATTATAGTAATTACTGTTCATTAATGCTGCTAATATTCTGATAGTAATGTTGAATATTCTAGTTTGTCTCTTCTAGTTTTAAAATTAATAAAAAATTTCACCTAATAGTAAGATTGTCTAGCTAGTGTTATCCTTTATTGTGAATGTGAAAACCTTGCTGGAATAGATATACAATGCTTCCATTGGAAATCTGTGTTACCAGAAACCCATTTTTAAAAAATTTCAATCAAATTCCAAAGTAGATTGGAAAATGAATCACCCAGTAGACTGGAGATTTCTGGAATCATATTCATGAAGTATCATAGAACAGGGATAGTAGCTGGCAAGTAATTGGTAATTAGATGAAGTAAGTGACCCTTTATTTCCTTCCAAGCACCTTTCCTCCATGAGTTACCTCTTCTCTAAACCTAGATCCTTAGTGACTTCGTGCTTTGTTGCCTGATCCCTTCTCCTTTGCCCATCTGTGATTGTCTTCCTTGGGTAATACCCCCTACTTTAAATAATTTCTACTCCACTTCTCTCCCACAAATTAACTGGTCACATTAACAATAGCTACTCATACACAGACCATTTGCAATTTATAAAAAGGTTTTCTTTTTAACTCTGTAAAGGGAAGTTGTATAAGTATCCCTCTTCTTTTATGAATTTTATGAATTAAGAAATTTTATTGATTCTTAATTATGAATTAAGAAATTCTGGGTCAGTGACATTAAGTGACTTGCCAATGGCCACACAAGAAGCAAATGTAAGAGCTGAGACTCAAAGCTGAATATTCTAGTAGCCTACTGAATATTTTTTCTTCTACAAGCCAAGTGGTCTTTCCACTATATCTATGTTTTCTGAGATGGCAAGGTAAGAGGATATACATAGCTGTTTATAGTGGAAGCTAGGTGGTACGGTGGATAGCTATGGAGTCAGGAAGACCTGAGTTTAAATCCTGTTTTAGGATCATTAGCTATGTGACCCTGGGCAAATCACTTACCTTCTATTTGCCTCAGTTTCCTCATCTATAAAATGAAAGTAATTATAGTTCCTATCTCTTAGGGTTGCAGTGAATTAAAATGAGATGATAATTATAACATTCCTGGAAGATAATAGATTCTATTTAAACATTAGCTGCTAATGTCGTGGTTACATTAAAAATCTTCCCTGATTAAAAAGGTCATTCAGGGCTTTTCCTTAAGGGGAACATCTGGAAAGATGACTGAGCTGCATCTGAATGGAGGGGTAAAATCAATTGAAGTTTCCAAAAAAAGTCAGGAGATCTAGGTCAAATTTCAGCCCTTTTCCAAATTAAACGTGTGTCCTTCATCATCACATGTCTCTGGACTTTTTTACTAGGCAACTAGAAAATGAATTTGGGTAGCTAGGTGGTGCAGGGGATAGAGTGCCAGGCATGGAGTTAGGAAAACTCATCATCCTGAATTCAAATCTGTCCTCGGACAGACTAACTCTCGGACTCTGGACAAGTCACTTATCCCTGTTTGCCTCAGTTTCCTCATCTGTAAAATGAGTTAGAGAAGGAAATGGCAAATCAGTCTAATATCTTTGCCAAGTAAACCCCAAATGGGATCACAAAGAGTCGGGCAGGACTGAAAAACAATAGAACACCAGCAGAAAAGTAGGTCGAGTATAATGGGCAGGACACCAGGCCTGAAGTCAAGAAGACCTGATTTCCAATCTGGCCTATCTGTGTGACCCCACACAAGTCACTAATCTCTGTCTGTTTCCTTAAGTATAAAATGTAGATAATCACAATACCTATCTCCCAGGGTTATGGTAAGGATCCAAAGAGATAATATTGTAAAATGTGTAGCACAATATCTGGCACATAGCAGATACTTAATAATGTTTATTCTTTTTCCCTTTTTTGCCTGAAAAATGAATCAACCAGAACAGTTAATTTCTAGGACATTTCCAGCTATGACAGTATAGGAACCTCTTCTAAACTGATTTGATTAATTGCTTTAAATCTCAATTAGCTGAGTTTAAGTTGTCTGTCTATTTGATTTGAATCCAGATCTTCTGATTTTAGGGTTAGTGCTCTTTCCATCATACCAGTCACCATGGGCAAACTGGATCACCCACATGGCTCTTGTACATTTCATTGCCAGGTTCAATCACCTCACATTTTCTAGTTATCCTATTGAGAAGCAAATTAACTCCTTTGATAGTGAGATTTACATATTATTTCAAAACTTATCCCTGAAAACTGTGTGCTGTGTGACTCCTAAGTGGCACAGAGCAGCCAAACCCTGAGCCTAGGCTCATCAGATCCTTTTAAGCCACATCAGAACTCCAAAGCCCCAATAACCAGAAATAAAGCAAACCATTGAGGTATGGTAGAAATAAGAGAAGTACAAGGACTTTCTAGCTATAGGGAAATCAATTTTCAAATTCATAGAGGCTAGTGATTTCATGTGTACATAAAGCCTTAGGAAACCCTAAAAGGGAGGGCAAGATATTACAATTGAATTTCCTTCATAGAAAGGGAGACCCAACTCTCATTATTCTCCTTCAAGGTGATAAATTCTGTACCTGAAAACAATGTTTTATTTTGTCATTCTAAACAAATTGTTCTATGTAGCAACAATAGAAACTATTTGCCCTTCCTCATTGTTACTGTCAAAAACTCAGAAGTATCACCCCATTCCTGTGAAATCACCTCTTAGCACTTTTGTTTGTTGTCTTTTATGTGTTTCCTTTCCATCACATTCACAAAATCATAGAACATCAGAGCTGGAAATGACTAAAAAATCTAATCTAAGTCCTTTTCTATCAGTGAAGAAACATAGGTCCACTTTCTAAACCTGAATGCTCACCCCAATGTTCTATAGCTAATTAGTGACCAGGGTGAAGGTTGAACCCAAGTCTTCTGATGCCTGGTCAAGTGTTTTTGTTCATTGGAAATATTTAATGTTTCTTCATCTCAATCCCCCAACCAACAAATGTCTTAAGAAGATATCTTTATGTCATACTGTCATCAAATTCTTGAATCATTTTCCATTTCTTATTTCTCAAAATTTACAAGTTATTGCCCATATTAATGGAAACATCCAAACTTTCCCTGGCCCCAGCTTTTTGAAAGTCAAAATAATCTCCATATTCATGCCCATTTTGATGGTCTGGAATTTCTCCAGCACACAGTAAACATACTGTTATGGAATGCCTAGATTCTCCATTCTGTGATGCTATTTTAAGCCCTTTGGCTTCTAATACATTAGATAGTTTCCTGATGTACTCTTGTTAAAAGAAAGCATAACAATATCAAGGTCAGTGTAAGATGAAGAAATTTTTTTTTTTCTGAAGATACCAGGTATGTGAGGTAAACCTCTCAGGATACTATTACAAGTTGTCAACAAAAGCATCAGCAAAGGATGTAAATTTTCATTCCCTCTGTAAATCTCTGGTATACGTCTATCATGACAACTCCCGCCGGTTACCATCCAGCATTTCCTGGCTCAGTTACCTGCACTGATTTCATCACAGATGGGATGAGATTGTAATTCATAGTATAGTTCAACTTGCATAGATCTATTCAATTTGTATCTCCAGTGACAAAATCAAAGGACAATCTTATTATCCTGGAGGTTTGTGAAAGTCAAGGGTTATATGGAGGAGAAATTTTAGGTGCTTTAGGACTTGTGGAGGGGGAAGGTCTCCATTTATAGTGTCAGATGCTCCAAGACCTGAGACAGACAACCAGAAGAACAGAAAACAGTGAGGGGTTTAGGTTATAATTATGATTGACCTTGTAACACAGTTTCATTCCTGCTTTATCCTTTGGGACTTTATTTCCTCAGGACCTTTATTAATAGCCTGATGTAGGACATAAGTCTTCCCTAAAGGCACACATAACACCAGAGAACATTAGTTTAGACACAGCCTATTCCCCAGCAGCACCACATATCCCCAACTGCACTGTTCCAATACAAAGGTCTCCACTGGTTCTCTCCCCTTCTATCAAAGACATTGAGTTCTACATAAGGAGTAGATTGAAATAGCTTTTAAAAAGCAACATAGAAGACCTCATTTTCCCAGAGTCTATATGCGACTCTTGGATACACTAGTTTCAGGGGTAGTGCAATCCACAGAGCCACTGGCCACAGATGCTGTTTTCCTGCCTCTATAGCTCAATTGTCTTGGTTTCTTAATTGTGGTAAATGTTAAAACTTTATAACACAACATCCCGTGGGGAAAGAATTGTAGTCCTTTTTAACCTAAAGAGATGTCTTTTATTTAGTTCCCATGATTCTTGACTCCATGCCACAGGGACTTTTCTTGTACATATAGACTTAAAAAAGAAAAAACTTCAAAGTGGTACTTAGGTCCCAAGCACAGAATTACCCACTTGATCACATAGTGTCCAATAGTGCTGTAATTATTTTATATGTGCAAATGTCTTAACTAAATTGAAAGATCCTTTGGGTTAAGGATTATGTCATGTACCTATGCCCCAGAAATCTAAATATAGAGTATGTTTAACTGATCGATAGTTCAAAATTCCCATTCATCATTGATATCTTAAATCATAAAATTGAAGACCTACGTTAGACTTAGGCCATTATTTGTCCAATCTTTTCCATTTTATAACTGAGAAAAATAAGATTCAGAAAAGTTTAATGACTTGATCAATGTTACATACTTAATTAGTGCCCAAATCTGGACTGGAATGCAGATCTTTTAGCTTCCACACCACTGTGTCATATTGCCTTCCAAAGTACCTTGAATATTTCATTGTGAATGATTTTAAGGAATTCATGGTAATAGTAAGTCAAGGTGAAAGTGAATAGTAACATACTCTTAAAATGAAGTTAAGTGTTGGCATTTGAGAACTTCTAATGACATAAGCCCTAATATGTGTGCTGAAAACACTAATTTCATCAAAAGACTTGACAAGTTCCCTAGAATCCTTAACTTACCTGCCTTGGAAGAAATCTCATTATATATAAACTCCTAAATGGCCCCAATGAGATTTATATTGGACACAGCATTCACCTACAAAACAAGCCTCAAAAGGAGACAGACTGACCTATTGGCTTTGTGTCGGGCAGAAAATGCCAGGCAGACTTTCTGTTTATTCAAGGACCAGCACATGCCCAAATCAAGGCATGCTTCTACAATGACTGAGACAAATGATTAATGTTAGTATAATACATACCCCCTCCTATCACATTATCATCCTTTATTCCCCTACTCTAAATTCCAAAGATTGGCAAACATATTTTTTTTTTTACTCTCCAACAACCTAAAATGCTTCTCACTTTTCTGCCTTTGTATTTTACTCAAACTTGGTCCCAACCCTCCACATTGTTAAAACACTTTAAGACTATGAAAATGTAGACTTGATTAACCATTTCATCCACTAGCATATATGAAGTGCTTATTATGCGTCAGGGAATGTGCTATGTGCTCCACATATGAAGGTCAAAAGTGAAAGATTCTCTGCTCCCAAGAAGTTTACCCTCTGTTGGAGGAGTTAACAAATATGAGTAAGTTTGTAAAAATAATTATCAACTAACCATAACACTTTCACTTACCAAGGAATTCTGTGGCGTACAAGTAGAAAAAAAGATATAAGCCAAGATACAACTGTCACATGAGCAGTTAAGATTGTACTTCTCATAAAAACTAAGAGGGCGTGACTGTCGTTGGAGTCTGGAGTAGTCAAGGAAGGCTTTTTAAGGGTACTTGTGATCGTCAGTGGGGACAAAAAGGAAGGCAATGTAAGAATGGGAAGTGGTGTGAGTCAGGGACAAAGGGGTGACAACGCAAAATCTAAGCTTGGGAGTGTTAGGTAAATCAATATGGCAAGAGCAAGAGCTAAAGGAGAGGAGGGATAAGGAATAAAGCTAGGAGAGGGTTGAGTCCAGGCTCTTTTTCCCAATGTCAATAGCCACAGGTTTGTTGCCCTAAATGCCAACACCTGTGTGATTCTGAAAGGGTACATTTCTGCTCTGGCAACCTCTCTGATTTGTTACATTCCTCCAATACCATCCTCAGACCCAGACATCTGCAGATGACTGCCCTCAGGTACTGCTGTGATTTAGGAACTTAGGATAAACAGAGGGCTTCAGTTTCCTGTCTGGCACTTTTCATGAGTATGACATTCATTTTGAAATCTAAAAAAGAAAAAAGAAAATAATAGGAGCTATAAATTAAACTCTCCCAGAAAACTGGCTCGGAGAGCCTGAAACTGATCAACATGTCAGGATGCAAACATCATTTCTTTGCCTTGCAATGAAATGAAGATTACAGGAATTTCTTCAGTCATTGCTAAAATTAGAGTAAATCTAATTTTTCTTTGTCATGGGTTTCAGTCATCTAAAGCTGCTTACGTGGAAGGAAAATGAAAAGGTGATAGGGAATCTTTGGAATAGCCAAGTAATATTTCCATAATAAATCATTGAAAGTAAGGTGATTACTAGTGTTTATTTCCTCTATGCTGACCTGATTTGGCATCAGAAAAGCCAACTTTAGCTACTTGAATATTTTTATAACTGATAGCATCGTATTCATTCTTTAAATTTAAAATGTCCATGCTTGTTCAAAAATCCTAAAATCTGGCTCCATTTTAAGGTCAATTTTACATGGAGAAAAGAATGGCTTAAGAAACCTCTCAATGTCCTTTTTGGTGCTATGATTTCCCAGAAAACTATGAGGTTATTGAAACAGTGCCTACAGTCCAGGAATGGTGGCTGTAGTATAGTGACCCCTTTTTTCTGAAGTACTTTAGCAACTGAATCACTTCTCCTTCCCAACTATTATCCTAAGGGGATTTCATATTCTTGTAATGATAACACCTGGCCTTTTATGATTATTCATATATCATCTCATTTGAGTTTCCCAATAACCCTGTGAGGTAGGTACTATTGTTTTGTTTTGTTTTCCATTTTATGGATAAGGAAATTGAAATTGAGTGAGGATAGGTAAGTTATTCAGAGCAACTCAACTAGTAAGTGTTTGAGGAAGGATTTGACCTTAGGTCTTCCTGGTCTGAATCTAGCACTCTACTCATCTTACCTAGCTACCTCTCAACTCCCTATTTTCTCAATTCCTTAGCTTTCTTAAATTCCATATACTGCTCTTTCACTTCACTTCATTCACATAAAACTCGTCTCATACTTACTTTCCTTAGTAATTTGAAATTATAATCACTAATCCAAACAATGTCACTACTATGGAATGCCTCTCCATTATCAGTGTTTATTGGTGTTCACTTGTATTCTGTCCCAACTACAGATTACCGGAAACAAATGCTTAATCCCAAACTAATTTTTAATCAATGATCTGACTTCCTCTATCTTCATCCCTGTAATTTCATTTGGTATCTCTTTTTTAGAGTAGAAAAAGCATTTCAATCTTAGTTTAAAGAAAAAGTATTAGGATGTGAATCTGATTTGGTTTAAAAAAGGAAAAAAAATGTGTGCTGTAATTTAATTTAAACACATGATAAAGATCTTTACCATGTCTTGCTGAGAGTTGACTAATTTGTTGTTAGTCTTGTGATTGTGTATACACTCAATAACGTGGATTTATTTAGATTGAAGTAAAAGGCTGGAAATATAACTAATAAAGAATCAGTGTCTACGTTGAGAAAGATATTCAAGGCCAAATTCTACCTGCATAGAATCAGTCCTACAAAATTCCTAATAAGCATTCTTCTGGTTGTTATTTGAAGACTATTCAAGTGAACTCATTACCTTGACAAGTGCTATCAATTCCACAATTGGAGAGAGTATTCATTCATATGAGAAACTCTTTCCAGCCAATAAGAGAAAGTGCTTTGTCATCCTGTTAGTGTCAGAAGATCCTGTTAAGTGTCAAAAATATATTTAAATTTCTTAAGCTATAGAGTTTTGTCTCCAGACATATTATTCATTCTTAATATAATGGAGAAGAGACACAACAATCCAATCAGCTTTATTGTTTCTCTGTTAGTTTGTGTCTGTAAATTTATGTTCTTTCATATTTCTGAAAGTATAAAACTTAAGTAAGGTAAATAAATAGAAAGCTTCAGGAATCATAATAGAACTGGTCTGAGAGAAGACCCCCAAAAAGCCAAATACAAAAAGGGAGGGGAAGTAGAGATAATACTGAACTTTTCTGAATAGTCTAAAGGGGTTGAATTCTTTGCATAATGTTCATCCTTTTGAGATTGAGAAGTGCCTGGAGTAGTAATACAAGACTGTAAACCATGTTCCTAGGAAAGGCTGAGGTTGATGGATGATTTGAGTTTAGAAAATCAGAGTAGTCGTAGGGCTAATGCCAATTGGGTTGCTACATGTGGTCCAATATAAATAGGACAAGCTTCCTATAACAGGGCCACTAGGCTACCTGAGGTTTGAGGATTCAATATATATGTCAATAATATGAAACAGGTTAAAGTTTTTATGCCAGCTGGGCCCATGAGTGACCATGACACTTGCATCTCACACATGATAAGGACACCCCATCACAAAAGAAAGACAAAAACAGAGACAAAGAGAGACTCAGAGACAGTAACAGAGAGAAGGAAAGACAGAGATACAGAGACTGAGATAGAAAAAGAGGTAGATACTGTTGGTACACATTTATTCACTTTTTTATTGTTCCCATTAGATTCCAAGCTCCTTTATTTGTTTGATTCATATTGTTTCTAAATTTAAAAAAAATAAACTTATGTACAAAATGAGAAAAGAAAAAAAATTACTATGTATACAGCAGACCATAAGAAAGGATTAAATAAAAACAATTAATTTCCAACTAAACTTGCATAATAAATACTACAAATTGTTTTCAAAACTGCCCAGCTTTTGTTTGCTTTCTTGGTTTTCTTTTGTTCTCTGCTGTGCATTTTTTAGTTTATTTTACTTTTTTATTTATTTGATTTATTTATTAATATAATCATTTAATGAATTTCAATTCTTTATTTATTTGATTGATCTGTTGTTGTTCTTTATTTTTCCCCCCTTCTTTTCTCCTTCCTTCCTCCACTATCCTAAAGGTATATTGATTATGTATTTTTGCTTATTGTTGATGTAATTTTGCTTCTTAATGGGAAAATCTTTCCCATCCATTAATAAATAGAGCCATGTGACCTGCCTGGGTCACATGGAAGGCAGAGTCACATGAAGTCTGTGGTGGGAGGATGGTAGAACAGGAAGAGGCGGCGCTGGAGCAGAGCTGAAAGGAAATTGGTCAGAGCAGTAAGAACCAAGGGAGAGAGAAAGCAGGTCATTGGCCATGAGTGAGAGAGCTTGCTTGTAATTTGTTTGAATGAGTTGGTTTTCAGGAAGCCTAGAAGGGGAAAGACTTGGCATTGGCATTGTTCTCTGCATTGCTGTTGTGCATAGATTTTTGTCACTATGATGGATTTGGGTGTCTGGTATCTAAATAAATGTTTTAGTTCTGTCTTCCAGGTGGAAAGTCTCTTGTATATCATGATTCAGAATTGCACTGGCACATTCATGGCTGGTGTAGGCACAATGAATATAGCATTGGTGCTATAGAAGGCTACAATTAAGTGTGAGTGAATGAATGCATATATGTATGTGCATGCATGTATGTGTTTATGTAAATAAGTATATATGTATATATATACAAAATGTCTATAAACATACATTTGTGTACATATACATATATATGCACATATGCATTCATACACAAAGGTGTAAGGCCATACTTTGCTTATTTCCTCCTATCAGCCTGTTTCTCTGAAAGTGTATTGCATCTATCTTCAGGTCCAAGTCATTTCATGTTTTTTTCTAAATCAACCAGTTCATCATATTCTACACCACAGCAATATTCCAACCTAATCACATCTGATTGGCTATGAAAGTCCCCCTAAAAAACTTTCTGCATTCTTTGTAGTCTTGGCTGTATAGGTTTTATTTACACAAGAAAATTTTAATTTCAAATAGTCAAATTTTTCCTTTGTACACTTCAGCAATGCTCACAGCTTATAATATAACTTAAGCATGATACTACTGAATCGACTTTCTTTACATTTTTTCTCCCTAGTGTCCTTGAAGTTCCTGATGTTTTGTTCTTCCAAATGAACTTTGTTAATATTTTTGGTAACTCAGTAAATTTTTTTAGTAATTTAATTGGGATTTCATCAAATAAATAGATGTTAGGTAAAATTGTTATTTAAAATATTATATATGGCTTTGCCTACCCACAAACAATAAATTTTACTTCAGCTTTTTAGATCTGAGTTTATGTAAAAGGTGTTTTATGTTTATGTTTGTATAGTTCCTGTGTCTGTTTTTGTCCTTCTATAAGGACAAAAGAGTAATGAGAGTAAAGTTCTAGCTCTATTCACCCTACCCCCTACCTTCTTATATATCAATTTCTCCTTTTATGCCTCATTTGTATGAGATAACTTCTTCTTTTTATCTCTCTCCACACAGTTTTATTTATGTTTTTTCAATATTTTAGAATCACCCCATCATACTGAGCTTGGCCCATGCTTTTCTTTAAAACTACCATAATTATCATAAGGGTACTGCTAATGTGTTCACATGTTATAAAATAAATAATGTGACGTTATCGACTCCCTTATAATTGGTCTTTAATGTTGACCTTATATTTCTCCTGGAGGTTATATGTCAAAATTTCCTTTACGATCTGGGGTTTTTGTCACAAAACCCTGAAAGTCTTTGAATTTCTTAGAGGTCTTTTTTTTTTTCATTCAGGATTATACTTTGCTGGGTAAGGTACCCTTGGATGTAACCCCAGTTCTTTTGCTCTATAAAACAATAGTGTTTCAACACCTACAGTCATTCAATATACTAGTTGTTATATCTTGTGCAATTCTTATTGTAAGCTCCATGATACTTTTTCTTTTGATTGCTCTGAATATTTACTCCTTAATCTGGAAACTTTGAAACGTGACTATGATATTTCTGTAAGTTTTCATTCTGGGATCTCTTTCAAGTGGTGATTGGTGGATTTTTTTTCTATTTCTACTTAGCCTTCTTGTTCTATAACTTCAGGGCAATTTTCCTTGATAATTTCTTGTAACATTGTATCAGCAGTCTTTCTTTTTATCATAACTTTCACGTAGTCTGACTATTCTTATATTATTTCTCCTGCATCTGTTCTCCAATTTGTTGTTTTTTTGATGAGATATTTCCCTTTTTCTTCCACTTTTTCATTCTTGTGATTTCATTTTGTGATTTCTTTGTGTTTTAGAAGGTCAATAGCTTCCCCTTGGCCAATTCTAGTTTTCAAAGAATTATTTTCATACTTAAGTATTTAATTCTCTTTGTCCAGTTGGTTGATTTTCTTTTCAAAATTTTCTTGATTTTCTTAGATTACTTTTATTTTTTTTCAAATTTTTCCATTATCTCTCTTATTTGATTTTAAAGTCCTTCTAAAGTTATTCCAAGAACTCTTTTTGTACTTGGGACCATTTGATGTTTCTCACTGAAAAAGGAGTGTTTTTTTTGAATATGAACCCATACCTTCTCTATCCCCATAGTAACTAACTATGGTTGGTTTTTTCCTTTGCTTCTTCTCCATTTTTATTTATTTTTTGTTTTGTTTTGTTTTTAGCAGGTATTTGTGTAAAGTTATTAGTGTAACCAAGTTGTAGTCCTGTGTTATGGGGAATGATACCCCAAACCTCAGGACCTACTTACTCATTATCTGAGGTCTGTCTCAGGGTCCAGTATTGTGCTTTCTGTAGTCCTAAGCCACAGCTATGGCCCCCAGCCATGTCTGGGGACCTCAGTCACATTGTTCTGAAAAAGATCTTGCTCCCTGGGGTCCCTCCAGTGGCTACAAACTATAGCTGTTCTCTCCACCCCAAAACTGAAACCAGAGACTCTGCTGTCCTACAAGTGTCCTTCACCAACATAGTCCCTGCTCCTTGCTACTGCACTCTGTCACCCACTATGCAATAACTCCTCCCTGCAGCCACAGCCCAGGATGGGTTTGGTCAGCATAGCTGTTCTTGGTCTCCCTTGACTATGGAAGGTCCTTCATTCTTCTCCTACTCAGGTATCAGACTTTCAAACTGTCTGGGAGATCAGCTTCTAATGCTAAGGCTTTCCGTCAACTCAGCTGTCACTAGGGTTAGTTGTTTGTTGATTCTACAGATTCAACCTGGAAGTGTTGGCACTTAAGTCAAACAACCACCTCTGGAGGTCAGGTCTTTCCTAGGGTCTTCTCAAATTGTCTTAGAAGGACAACTGCTTTATCCTGTGTGTATTTTGGCTTCTTGAAGTGATGTTTTGTCTTTTTTGTGGAGGAAATTTAGAGAATTGAAAGTTTTCTGACCTACTCTGCCATCTTCCCCAAATCCTCTCCAGATTATAAATTCCTTAAAGGCAGGGACTATCTTTTACTTCTTTTTGAATGCCAGATTTTAGCACAGTGTCTGGTCCATAGAAGCACTAAATAAATTTGTTTTGACTGACTGATTATTGAATCCAGAATTCTGACATATCTTGTCAAGCATGAGCCCAGAGTTAGAATAACTTGTAAAAATGAACCTAAAAAGTGTTATCAAGTGGAAGAAGTCTAGACTCTGTAATCAAATTCCATTTCTAATACTTATAAGCTATGTGACTCTAGGTAAGTCCTTTAAATATCCTCATTTATAAAATCAGAGATTTATAGTTGTTAATGCCACAGAGATCAATTGCCTTATTTTGCAGTTACAGATAGCGAGGCACAGAGAAACTTGACTGGAATCTCAATTGTATTATCTTTAAAATAAGAAGGATTAACCAGATGCCATATGAGGTCCCTTCTACCTTTATATGTGATTCTGTGGTGGAAGAGGCTTTATTATGTTTATTTCGTGATTACTTTTTCAATTATAATGCTTATACATCTGCTAAGTTGTGGAAAGGGTTGTAACCTTGGTATGTAGAATTACCATTATGCTAGAATAAATTAGTAAACACATTATATAGGCTAAGTAAACAATTTGATATCATAATAAGATAGAAAAGGAAATGGGATCTAACGTCCTTTTTATTTTAAGACTTAAAAAGGACGTTAGATCCCATTTAAGACTTAAAGATAAGGTCAAAGAATATATATCAAGGGATGGCAAAGATTATTGAAGCTTACAAGAAATCAATCACCATTGATAAGATTGGTTTTCTATTAAAATGCCATCTTACAGTGAGACCTGGAGACATTTGAACAGTGAAATTGAGATGATTCTCTTCATGTCACCAGGAAGCATCTATGGTCTAAGGTAATAAGAGTGGGGAGGTGGGGGAGTGAATAAAATAAGTTAATTGGTACACTAACCATTATTAAATCTGTTGAAATGAAAATGGTGACATTTTGACAAACACTGACAATAAGGATGCTATCAGGGCTTTAAGGTCACTTAAATTTCATAATTTCTGATGTTTGACACCTATCTGTTTGGACATGTTTTCTCACTAACCTCACTGACAGCAAATCCCACTAGTGTGGTAAGACTACTGCCTGGTTTACTTTCCTCCAGAGCACAATGAAGTTCTTCAAATGGTCATGTCTATTCCATTTCCACCTATTTGGCAATGAGATATCCTTGTTCACAATGACGACTCCAAATCAATTTATATTACAAAATATTCTTTAAACTCTGTTACTAAAGCAGAAAAACAAGAGTTTGTTATAGCTAACATTGACATCATTCTTTATCAAGGTTTGTAAAGTAGTTTCAACGTATGCTCTCATTTGATCTTTACAACCACCCTTTGAAGTAGATGACATTAATATCCCATTATAAGGAAGAGAAAACAAATCCTGAGAGAGTTTAAATGAGTGGACCATAGCCACAAAACTAGATTCTGATTCAGGATATAAAATTATGTTCTAATCTCTGAATTGCATGATTTAAGAATTTTGCCAATCTGCCTATAAGGTGAAAAAGTAAACTTGGATATTTTAGAAAGATTTTTAAGAATATTAATTTTTCATAACAGGTACACATGAGAAGTGAAATTTATATATCCTGAAAATTCAATTGACTGCAAGTACCATATCTTGGTAATGCTTAAATTAATTTATAAATAAATTTTAATTTAAATTAATTAAATTTAATTTTTTTACTTATATTTTTAAAAACTTATTTTTATATGTTTTGTCAAAGATTTCCCAATTACATATAAAAGTAGAGACAATGTAAAAAAAATAGAGTTCCGGACTGTCTCCCTCCTTCCCAGCCTTTCCCCTGCCTTGAAAAGACAAGGGATTTGATTCTGATTATGCATGTGAATCAATATTACCATATTGACGTGGGGAGAAGTCAAGATGGCTGAGTAGAAAGATTCACATATGCTAGCTATGAACCCACCGCCCATGGATTTCCTGTAAAAAGAACTCCCAACAAATTCTGGAGCAGTGGAAGCTGCGCAGCAATGGAAGGAGATTTTCGTTCCAGAGAGCCCTGAAAAACCGATCCCAAAGGTCCGTCACGCATTGGACGGGAGCAGAGCCTAGCCCTTCCCTGGCCACATGGCCCGAGAGAAGCACATCAGAGCAGGCCTCAGGGACAGAATCTCCAGTGGTTGTGAAGGTCCCTCCACCCACAGATGAACAGGTCAGTGAGAGAGACTTCTGGGCTGGCTGAGAGGGGAGCAGGGTGTCTCCATAACTGAGGCCCCCTCAGAAGGCAGGGGTGGCCAGAGGCTCCCAGAGCAGGCAGGACCTCATATCCATTACTAAAAGTCTCCACATAAACCCCCTGAGGGAACTGAGCCTGGGAGGCAGCCCAGCCCCCACCTGAGGACCACAATTTAAGCTCACATTGAATAGCAGCCCCTTCTCACGCAGAAAGCCCTGAGGCTGGGGAGCAGCATTTGAATATCAGACCCCAAGCACTAGCTGGGCAGATCTGGAGGCAAGGTGGGGTGGAGAGGAATATCAGAAGTCAAATGGCTGGGAAAATGCCCAGAAAAGAGAAAAAAAGTAAGACTATAGAAGGTTACTTTCTTGGGGAACAGATGATTCTGCCTTTCCTTTCTGACAAGGAAGAAAACTGCTTACCATCAGGTAAAAACATAAGAGTCAAGGCCTCTGTATCCCAAACATCTGAAATAAATATCCAATGGGCTAAGGCCATGAAGAGCTCAAAAAGAATTTTGAAAATCAAGTTAGAGGGAGGAGCCAAGATGGTGGAGTAGAAAGACTCACATATGCTAGCTCCAAACCCACAGCCCATCATTTCCTATAAAAAGAACTCCCAAAAAATTCTGGAACAGTAGAAGCCACACAGCAATGGGGTGAAGGAGATTTCCATTCCAGAGAGCCCTGAAAAACTGATCCCAAAGGTCCGTCACGCACACTGCCCTGGCCACGTGGCACTGAGCGGAGCGAGCATATCCGAGCAGGCTTCAGGGACAGAGTCTCCAGCAGCCACAAAGGTCCCTCCACCCACAGAAGCACAGGTGGTGAGAAAGATGTCTGGATGGGCTGAGAGGGGAGAGGGGTGTGTCCATGACTCAGGCCCCCTCAGGAGGCAGCAGTAGAGGCAGCAGGCAGTCAGAGGCTCCCAGAGCAGGCAGGAGCTCCGTAGGAGCTCTATTACAAAAGGTCTCTGCATAAACCCCCTGAGGGAACTGAGCCTGGGAGGCAGCCCTGCCCTCACCTGAGAACCTGATTTACTTTTACCCTGAATAGCAGCCAGGCCCCATTGAAAGCCCTGAGGCTGGGGAGCAGCATTTGAATCTCAGAACCCCAAGTACTAGCTGGGCAGATCTGGACAGGGGTGGAAAGGAATCTCAGAAGTCAAGTTACTGGCTGGGAAAATGCCTAGAAAAGGGGAAAAAAAATAAGACCATAGAAGGTTACTTTCTTGGTGAGCAGATGATTCCCCACTTCCTTTCTGATGAAGAAGAACAAGGCTTACCATCAGCTAAAGAAATGGGAGCCAAGGCCTCTGTATCCCAAACATCTGAAATAGATATCCAATGGGCTCAGGCCATGGAAGAACTCAAAAAGGATTTTGAAAATCAAATTTGACAGGTGGAGGAAAAACTGGGAAGAGAAATGAGAGAGATGCAAGAAAAGCATGAAAAAATGGGTCAATACCTTGATAAAGGAGAACACAAAAAATGCTGAAGAAAACAACACATTGAAAAATAGGCTAACTCAATTGGCAAAAGAGATTCAAAAAGCCAAAGAGGAGAAGAATGCTTCCAAAAGCAGAATTAGCCAAGTGACAAAAGAGGTTCAAAAGCTCACTGAAGAAAATAGTTCTCTCAAAATTAGAATGGAACAGATGGAGGCTAATGACTTTCTGAGAAACCAAGAAATCACAAAACAAAACCAAAAGAATGAAAAAATGAAAGATAATGTGAAATATCTCATTGGAAAAACAACTGACCTGGAAAATAGGTCCAGGAGAGACAATTTAAAAATTATGGGACTACCTGAAAGCCATGATCAAATAAAGAGCCTATACATCA
>CM053769.1:601457559-601473836 GCA_028658325.1 Potorous gilbertii | reverse complement strand
CACAACATGACTCTTATGGAAGTCATTTGCAAAACTACACAGATATGGCCTATATTGAATTGCCTGCCTTCCCAAAGGGAATGGGTGGGGAGGGAGGGATAGGGAGAAGTCGTTACTCAAAGTTTTAGGAACAACTGTTGAGTAATGTTCTTGCTACTAGGAAATAAGAAATACAGGTAATGGGGAATAGAAAGTTATCTGGCCCTACAGGACAAAAGAGAAGATGGGGTAAGGGAAGAAAGGGATGAAAGAAGAGAAGGCTGATTGGTGATATGGGTAATTAAAATGCTTGGTGTATTGGGGTGGGGGGAGCGGACAGCTGGGCAGAAAATTTGGAACCCAAAATTTTGTGAAAATGAATGTAAAAAGTTAAATAAATTTATATTAAAAAAATAAAAAAAACATATTATCATATTGACAATATTCAAAAGAATCCACAAACAAAATGAAACAATGAAAAAATTTAAAAAAATATGTTTCAATCTCCATTCTGAGTTCATCAGTTCTCTCTCTGGAGGTGGATAACATTTTTCTTCATGGGTCCTTTGGAATTGTCTTGAATCATGGTAGTTAATGGCATGAAATACATGTCTTTCACTATTGATCATTTTTACAATATTGCTATTATTGTGTTCTATGTTCTCCTGGTTTTCTCATTTCACTTTATATGAGATCATATAAGTCTTTTCTAGGTTTTTGTAAAACCATCCTATTTACTACTTATAGCACCAAAGAATTTCCATCCTAAACTTATACTATTATTTGTTCAGTCATTCCCAAATTGATGGATAGCCCCTTGATTTCCAATTCTTTGTCACCACAAAGAAAGATTTTTGTATGCATATTTCTGTGTAAATAGATTCTTTTCCCTTTTCTTTGACCTCTTAGTGAGAGAGGTCTTAAGGTGGCATTGCTGGTTCGAAGTGTATGCAGTTTTATAGTCCTTTTGAGAATAGTCCCAAATTGTTCTCTAGAATAGTTGGTCTAATTCACAACTCCACCAACAGTACGTGTCCCAATTTTTCCACATCTTTACCACCATTTGTCATTTTCCTTTTTGTCATGCTAATCAATTTGATAGGTTTGAGGTAGTATCTCAGAATTGTTTTAATTTGTATCTCTCTAATCGGTTAATTAGAGCATTTTTATATGATTATTGATAACTTTGATTTCTTCAGAAAACTACCTATTTATAATACTTGACTATTTATCAACGAGAATGGCTCTTTTTTTTAAAATTTGTCTCAGTTGCCTATGTGTTTGAGAAATGAGGTTTTTATCAGAGAAAGTTGTTGCGAATTTCCCCTTTTCCAGTTTTCTTGCTAATTTTGGCTGCATTAGTTTTTAGGAAAACTTTTTAATTTCATATTGCCAAAATTGCCTATTTTATGTCTCATGATCCTCTTGTTTGCTCATAAAGTCTTCTGCTATCCATAGTTCCGCTAGTTTCTTTTTTCCATACTTTTTTAATTATATCATCCTTTATGTCTAAATAATTTATCCATTTTGACCTTATCTTGGCACACAGCGTGAAGTGTTTGTGTATACGTACTTTTAGCTCAGATGCTTCCCAGGTTTTCCAGCAATTTTTGTCAGATGGTGAGTTCTTACCCTAAAAGTTTGGATCTTTGGGTTTGTCAAGCGCCGGATGACTACGGTCATTTGGTATTTTGTATTGTGTTCCCGATCTGTTCCACGGGTCTAACACCCTGTCTTGTAGTTAGTATTAAATGGTTTTGATCCTTATTGACTTGTAATATAGTTTGAATGCTGTCATTGCTAGTCCATTTTCCTTAACATTTTTTTCATTGATTCCTTTGATGTTTTTGACCTTTTGTTCTTCCAGGTGAATTTTGTTACTATTTTTCCTAGATTTGTAAAATGATTATTTGGTACTTTGATATCCCACTAAATGAGTAAATTAACTTAGGCAGAATTGCAATTATTATTTTATTGGCTCAGTTTCACCATAATGCTGAAATTTTAATGGATACTTTTCCAAAGAAGATTTTTGAAGAACTTAGTTTTTGGTATAAGAAAGCATAGTAAGTGGTACATGGATAATTAGTCTATGTTCATTATTCAAATGCTTAACTCTACTCCTGAATAATGGCTGTTCACTTCTATTTTCTAACATTGACTTGTGTCCTTAGTATGAGCAACTCTATTTTAGGGGGGGTTAACATTCACTATTATTTTCAATTCTAAACACCCTTTCTCTCCTTCCCCACTGATTGGGAAGATAAGCGTTTTGTTATTCATTATACATGTAAAGTAATGAAGTACTATATACATATATATGTATGCACAAACACATACATGCACATATATGTACACACATAATTTCCATTTTGTTTTTGTTGACTAAGTAGTTATTATTCAAACTTTCTTTTGTTTTTGTTTTAAGAGAAGTGTTTTAGTGGTATTGTTTGGAAAAGACATGTATATCTCCCAAATTTGGTAGACTTACCAACCTGAGTGTCCCCAAAATGTAATAAGCAACTAAAATCCTTTGTACCCTCAGGTCTAGTACACCACTGGTAATGATGTGTGTATGTTCTTACTAGTGGATATGTGGGCGTGTGTGTGTGTGTGTGTGTGTGTGTGTGTGTGTGTGGGTCTGTGTGTAAACCAAATCTAGTAAAAAAACAATAAACATTTACTAAAGACATTCGATTTGATTTATCACTTCCTTCCATCTAAGCATGTTATGAGGTTCAGGTGAGATAATTACATAAAGAACTTTGTAAAGCTTTCAGTGCTGTATAAATTATTACTAATTGTTATAGTCATCACGCCACCAACAATGGAGACACCAAGCATTGTCTTGGAGGAGATACCATTATTTGAATGATGAATGCGAATGACGAGTGACGATTGTCTTTCCCGAGTCTTCAACTGCACTCCTGCTATGCTCAAGCAGTATTTATGCAGCAATATAGGGATATATTGGTAGATGTTTAATAAGCAGGCTTAATTTATAGGTTAGTCTATGGGACACACTTTTATGTTTAATTTGTATTATTAACATGTTCTTGAACATTGTACACAGTAACAACCACAATGTGTGATGACTAACTTTGACAGACTTATCTCTTCTTAGCAATGCAAGGATCCAAACAGCTCCAATGGACTCATGATGGAAAATGTTGTCCACATCCAGAAAAAAGAACTATAGAATCTGAATGCAGATCAAAATATATTATATACTTTCTCTCTATTTTATTCTTTTTTTGTTTGTTTGTTTCTTCTTTCTTGTAATTTCTCCCATTGGTTCTAATTCTTCTTTACAATATGACTAATGTTAAAATAGGTTCAGTATGAATTTTATGCAGAGCCTATATCAAGTTACATGCCATCTTGAGGGGGAAGAGTAGGAAGGGGGTGAAAATTTAAAACTCAAAATCTTATGGAAGTGAATGTTGAAAACTAAAAATAAATTAATAACTTTAAAAATGACATCTTAAATCTAGTCAGAAACAACTGTTTCTGTCAAACTTTGATATGTAGCTATTGCTGATTTACCATATGTGGATGCTCATACTGAGATGTTAATATCTGGTTCCCAAAAATGTATTAGTGATGACTCCAGCATAGCCGTGCTTATATATTATATATTTAATTACCAATCAGAGCATGGAAGTAACTTGTAACCAACCTTAGCTCAAACCATGAAAACCTACTCTAGTCTATAACTATCATCTGCTCCTTTCTTGTAATTGAGATAGATTTCTGTAGCGCATTCTCAATATTTGGAAATTTGATCATTCAGTATTTACTCCAGTAGTGCTGATTGACAGAGACTTGCTGAAGTGCCAAGTCAGAGCAATACACATGGACCCTATCTGTGTGGAAAGTGAACCTTGTCAGAACAACACATGCTTGTCAGTAACTTTAGGGATCAGGTTGGTGATTTGTTCATTGAGAGTGTGATGTTTGCATTGTTTACTATCCAATCAAGTTTGCTTACAGGGTAGTGCTGCACATAGTAACTGCAATATTATGCAGATAAACAACTCTGAAAGACTTAGCTACTCTGATCAAGACAATGAATCAAGACAATTCTAAGACACAGGATGACAGTGCTATCCACCTCCAAAGAAAGAATTGATTCAGTCTGAATGCAGATTGAAATACACTTTTTTTCCACTTTATTTTTCCTCATTGTGTATGGATTTGTGTTTTTTCTTTTGCAACATGGCTAATATGGAAATGTTTTGCATGACCACACATATAATCAATATCATATTGTTTACCTTATCAATAGATGGGCAGGAAAGAGGGAGGAAGATAATTTGAAACCTAAAATCTAAAAAAAAAAAATGAATGTAATTTTTTACTATATAATAGAGAAATATTTAATGAAATAAAAATAAGTTTGAAATGGAAAAAAATTAAATTTTCTTACTTCATTGGTGAGTATAAGTTTTATTAGTGTACCAAGAGCCCTAATAAGCATACATGATGAGAAATCAATTTTACGCATAGAATGCTTTATATTATAGATGTAGAATAAGTTTTCTTTTTCTAGGGTCTCTGAAATGAAGTTACAGAGTTCTACCTTTGGGTCTTAAAACACAAGAATAATCCAAGAAGAGGTTTTTAGTTGTCAACTGGCTGAGGAAAGATTTTTGAAATACACCTTTAAAGTCTCCCTGCTGTCATCCTGGGCACTTCATTTGGGATCTCTCAGCACATCGGTTCCATTTTACTGCAAACTGAAATGCTGTAGAATTGTCTTATTTGGGCTGACTGTATGTGAGTCAAATTGCTGAGAGCTGTAATCTTTGCTACTTCTTCTAGGCAGAGGATCTACATGGCTCATCATTTCATGATCTAACATGGATGGCCCCAAATAAGTCATTTCAACATCATGGAGGCCTCTTCCCCTTTTTAGTGTAGGAAAGAAAAAGAGTTAGTCCAGCCTCCCTTTCTGTCATTTGTGCTCCCCTTCCTGCTAGCATCCAACTAAATGGAACCACAGGAAACTTAGAGGTGGTGCGTGCTCCACGGAAGGAGAGAAAGACAACAACAAAACAAAACAAAAACTCTTGTCACTGACAAAGATGTGAAGGAGAAAATAAATATTTCCTATAGTGGTAAGAGCCAAATGAAGCAAAGGTTACCCCTTAGATCTCCTTTATTTTGCTTTAAAATCTATGTTTTAATTGTTAGTCACGATGCACTGTGGGCAGAACAATTAGTTGTATCTATATTAGATCTAAGCTGTAATTATTTGTTACATTAATCATGACTAGAGTGAGAATTTAATTAGTCACGAACATTAAGTGATTTTTTTTTGAAGTGGGGGAAAATGTTTTCTGTTGTTTGGTGCATCTGATTAAAGGGAGGTCTCCACAGCTGACTAGTAAGTCGAAAGGGACTGAACAATCCTGCGTTTACCACCTTGAAAAAGATTTCTGATTTAAATAACTTAACAGATAGCCAAGTTTTTCTTTTCCAACCAAATCGCAAAACTTAGTTGTTAGATTCAAGCTGCATTATAAGAATGAATTGAAAAGGGTGCCCCCAAACTCACAATGTCAATGAGTAATAAAGAAGTGCCATCTGATAATAATTCTACCCCTTTTTCAACTTTACATTTACTGTCCTTTTTCTGCTTTCACTGGAACAGCGATACCAATGTAAGATGCCTAGGGAGTGGAGAAAGTGATACACAGAGCAGAGACCAAAATGAGTTTGATTAGCGTATCTCCCCTATGCAACGTTTTGAAAGAAAGAATATGTACATTAAGCATTTATCTAATCATCAGCCAGCTAATGTCCAATGCCTCAAAGCCTTGGAATCTGTACATCTCTCAAATTAGAAATCAACAGACTGGAGTGGAAGGCAGGTTTTTGGGGAAAAATAAAGCATGAATGTGGTAGCAGTTATAGTGGCAGGGCCAATGTTTTGATAATGTAATATATCTAATGAGTCACATATGTAGAGCTGTTTATTGCCCCAAACACTACACCCTGCTGATTCCAGTGAAAACTTTTAGACAAACTCAGCATTCTTGTGCTCATTACACTGACCTGTCAGAAATGACAACTTGGCCAAGTCTGGTTATTCCATGCTGACAAGGTACCATCTAGGCTTTGCGGCAATAATGTCAGCTTTTAAAGGTGCAATGTACTTAAGGAAGCTCATTTCTATGATTTGGCCAAAAAGAGCCATTTTCCCTGTCAGGCCTGAAGAATGCCTTAGTTTTCTTTAAATTAGGAGTCGTTTTCATGGAGATTGTTCTTGGGGAAACCAGCAGAAAGGAAAAAAGCTATTTTTTGAAAGGTTTAAAATAATTTAGCCTACTGAGCAATGCCATGATTGCCTGGTATGTCTAAGGCATCCAAGAATGCTCTACCTGGTACAAAGCATATTTCAAATCTACACTAATGCAACAAATAAAACTGCAATTTGGACATGATCAGTATGTACCATCAGCTGCAAATGTAGGACTATAATCTGGAAAACCACTTTTGAGCACTTTGGTGCAACAGAATGCATTGCATGAGTATTACAGGAAAGTATACACAGAGTAGTTGGATCTCTTGATTCTCATTTCCAGGAAAAAGGGAGGGGAGGATACATCTCTTTTTGTTGCTTTGCCCAGAATTGAGGTTATGGTCAGAATTGTGGGATCGGTTAGAGTTAGGGCTCCCTTTAGGACTAGGGATATCAAAACGTCATATTTATATGGAGTTTTAATTTTTATAAATAATTATTCTTTCCATAATCCATGGTGGAGATACTATGGTTTAGTGGAAAGAGAACTGGATTGGACCAGAGGATTTGAATTTAAATCTTGGCTTCACTCCTTATTGCCTGTGAAATGTCACACAAATCACTTGCCTCCTAGGTTCAGTTTCTTCCTCTATAAAGTGGTGAGGTTGTACTTAATGACTCCTAAGGTCTCTTCCAGCTCTAAATCCTATGAATGACAGCACTTGACAGATGAAGATATTCAGGACTGAAAGACAAAAAGACTTGCTCAAAATTACAAACTTAGGGAATGTGATAGATAGTCAGGGTTTGAACCTCGATTTTCTGATTTCACATTCCAGGGTTCTTTTCACTTCAGCCCAGTTCTGCCATGAGAACTGGATTGAGTTCACTGTGCTATGAGTCCAGGACAGAAATGGAGACCTGAAACTAAGTTGCTGACTTGGAATGGGAACCAGAATGAAAAAAACAAACAAAAAAACCAATAGGGCTGTATCAGACTTCCCTACTCTCCTCTTGTCCTTAATAGTAGGAAGCTGTGACTACAAGATGCTCAAGAAATGAGAAAGGAAAGAAAGAATATATTTAAAGTGGTGATACTTTGACTATATACTGAAGCCATTTTTACTTCAACATGTCAGAGTAATAAACCAAAATGGATAAACTTTTCTATTTTTCCCTAATGTGTATTTGCCTCCATGGCTTAGTATTTAATTTGCTAGTGAACATCATCATTCCACAGAGGCAGAAAACTTCCTGGAAGGTCTTGATATTTTTATGTGTGGCATCTTAGAAATATCCCTGAATGCAGAGTCAAAAGATCAGAGTTTGAACCTTTGTTTTTCCTGACTGGAAAGGAACCTCTGACAAAGCCTTTTGTCTCTCTGAATTTGAATTTGATTATCTGTAAAATGAAGATGAAAATAATTGTTGTGCTATCCTAACTGGGTGGTGTGAGCAAAACTTGGTCTAAATTTTTAAATATATATATGTAAGCTGTTACTAATTTTAATGCACATATTAGGTATCAGTTAGGGAGTTACTTACTGAAAAGCACCCCAAGGTACCACAACATTATCATTTCCAGTATATATGAGGTGTGACCCACATATTAAATGAATAGCTATGAAACGTGTTTTTCTTTCTGTCACTAAGACCCAACCCACCAGTAACTCTGTCCATTTATTTTTTTAAACACAAAACTTAATACAGACTTTAATACTTCAAATCAGTGACTTCATGTAGATACAGCTTCGTACAGACAAGACGTAGTTTCAAACATAGTTGACTTACCATAGGTTCTTGTGCTCGTTGACTGACTTAATTATCTAGAAAACCACAATAGAGTAAAACTAGCCAGTGAGGAAGGAAATGGGTTTTGATTTTAACTTAAAAAAAGTTAACAATCATCTATTTTCTCTCTTCCATTCTCCACCCCTCTTTGATGGAGAGAGGGAGTAATTTATAATAAACATACCAAGTCAAGGAAAACAAATGTGTTCTTTGGCACTGTCCAAAAAATAGTCTCACCTGCACCTTGAGTTCATTATTTTTCTGTCAAATGGGTGGAACTTATTTCAGTATAAATCCTTTGGAATCATGCTTGGTCATTAGGTTGATTAGAATTATCTTACTATATTGTTATCATATAGATTGTTCTCTCGGAAGTATTTTGAGGCACCATAATTGCTGAATATTATGAAAGTCTTACAAGTGCTATGGAAATATACCATATGTATACACAGATACATACAAAAAATGTGTGCATATATACTCACATTTTTTATTATATAATATAACATACTTTTCCTTTTTTATCATTTTGTCTCCTGATTCCTTAGAAATATATATACATATACATACACCAACATATATATGCTTAAACACTTCTACTCATCAACAGTATCCAATGTTTACGACTCATTGTCTTTCCTTTTTCTTTATTATTTTTATATAAGCTCTTTACATCAAAACTGTGCATGATTCACTTCTTTTTATGACTACATTTTCTTCGATACATGGTTTCCAATTTTTTTTTCTTTTTGTGGTTTTTAAGTCTAACTATGTCTCTATCTGTTCCTTCCCACAGCCATCACTTAGACAGGTCCTATCTCTCCTGCTTTGGAAGTCATATTGACTCTAGAAGTACCTTGTTATGTAAAATATTCCATCTTTGCAATATTTCTACTTTGTTCAAGTCCTACTTTCTGCAGCATTTAAAAGCTCTTTTAAAATACTCACATGCTAAAATTTATCAATGGCTGTTTTATAAGTACCAACTTCTTCCTTTGATAATTCTTTCTATAATGCTTTTCTAGTTTCTGAATTGAAGTCTTCAGTTTTTCTGCCTTACCATCTATTTTTCTTTCCATAATTTTCATAGGTTGTTTTTGTTGTCTATTAGAAATTATTTCATTCCAGTGGATTTCTGGCGCTGTTGCTTCCTGTGTGCCCATAAGTAAGTCATTTAACCTTCTTGAATTTAGCTTCTTCTTCTGTAAAATGGCGTTGGATTAGCTAAATCTTTAGGTTCTTTGCAAATCTAAATTCTATGTTCCTATTATTACTTGCTTCCCACCAGCTTCCTTCTTCTTTAAAAAAAAAATTGGCAGGTAGAATTTGAAGCTTAACCTGCCTTATCATTGAAACATGGAAACATTAATATGAGGATATGGAAACCATAAAATAAAGATCGGGGTATTAGGATGGACTGCAAGATCAATAGACTTCAGCAGTGCAAATTTGTAATAAAAATGTTAATTTACTCTTGGGATACGTTAAAAAGTCATGGTGCCTAGAAAATGGAGAAGGAGAGTACTATTTCTCTCTGTTCTTCTGAGGGAATATCTGTAGTATGAAGTTTAGGTGTGGGCATCAGGTTTCAGGGAAACTTTTTTTTATGTTGGAGCAAATTGAATGGAAGGTGAAACACATGGAAAAGGGTTTAGAGCTAATGATGTGCATATTTGTTGAAGGAAATGGAGATATTTAACTTGGGAAGAGAAAACTGTGACATAACATTATAATTATGTTTGAATTTTTGAAGAGCCATGATGTGTTAAAGGAATTCAGTTTGACCTTTTCACGTATAAAAGAGCCAGGACCACTGGCTGGATATTGCAGATTTTTGACCCAAATGGAAAGAAAATTTTCCTAAAATCATTGTTTTGTTTCCTTAAAAGTGAAACAGCATGCTTCAGGAGGGAGTGGATTTCATCCCTTTCTGTTCTTTTTCAAGAAGAAGCTAGAAGACCATTTATTTGACCTAGGCAGAGGGGATTCTTAGAGGCAGTTAGGTGGCTCACTCTTGGTCCTGAACCTGGTGTCATGAAGACCTGAATTCAAATCCATCCTTAGACATTTGCTATCAAAGGGCAAGTTACTTAACCTCTGTTTACCTTAATCCACTAGAAAAAGAAATAGCAACTGGGTTGGACTAAGCCTCTAAGATCTCTTATACCTATGGTATTCTATGAATTCTGTACTCATTATGCATGATTTTCCCCCCACCCCACGCTAGTGGAAGATACATGAACTGCCTGGTTAGGTAGGTAATGCCTATATTCACAGTTATGTTTGTCCTTCCTCCTGGAAGAGGACCATGACATCAAGATGATGACACGACTTGCAAATGACTTTGGTTTGAGTAAGGGAAGGCTGATATTAGCAATCATCATATTTAGTAGTAAGAATCTGCTTGATTAGCATTGCCATGTGTTCAAATGAAGATTTCCAAATTTGTTACTTTTACTTTTTTAAAATTTGCTTTCTTTTTTATTTCCTTAATTTTTTCTATACTATTGTGATCTTTTCTCTTTCCTAAGTAGATAGGAAATCTTGTTTCATCTTCCAGCCAGATCCCTTTTCACTTCTTTGGTATTGTCTATTCTAGCTTTATGATGACATCATTTTGTTGTGCTAAGACTTGCTTGAGATTTTCTGATATCTGTGTATGTTTTAAATATTCACAATCTTTTCTCTTCTGTTATCATCACTGTAACACTGGCTATAACTAGGTTTGGACTTCATGTAGCAATAACAATGTAATCTTCACATTCATATTCTCTCATATGTGAGGCCTATTTTTTATGAGAAAATCCGCAGACTACATATACTGGGAGGGGCTACATGAGCAACCTTATCAAATTAATTTTATTTCCTGTCTGTTCATCTGTAATATGTAAACAGGTACCATTAATATGGACATATCTGAGTAAATGGTGCAAGTTGAAGAGAGAGATTTGAGCTTGATATAGGGAGTCAGACAAACATAACTCATATAGAATTACCAAAAAAAAAGAAATTCATTTATTGAGGGGGGTTTACGGTTTCTGTTTTATATAAGCTATATTCAAGTAAAGCAAAAAAGAGCAAAATTTTATTTTGGGAGTTATTGAAAAAACTTTTATCTGTTCAGAGCTATGATATAGGACTTTTGAAATCATTTTCACCATTACTGTTTTACAGTTCTGCTATTCTAAGATTCCAAGTTTTGGCAATTCTAATATCTTTTTCATCTACCAGTAGTTTATTCATCACAATATTACTCTGCAAAGTCTTAAGTTGTTTGGTAAGGAAAATATGAGCCAATAGATCTTGATTATAAAGTTATATTGAAGAATGAACCTGGTTCCTACGATACCATAACTTAGTGGTGCTGAGTTACAGGCTGTATGAATTGGTCTGATAGCCAGCTTATTTAGGGAACCTAAGTACATGAGTGACATATATTTATCATAATGGTATAAATAAGTGTAATGTAAACCCACATAAATAAAAGTTGACCAAAACTGTCCCCAAATCACCTTAGAAAGAAACACACTTTACTTAGTTGTCAAGTTAAAAGAGATACTAGCCAAGGACAACACCATTACAGCACATAAACTGCTATGTAATATTTTCTGAAGGACAATGATTATGAATAGTATAAACTCATAAAATACAGAGAAACGATAGAGAGAAAAACATTTTTAGAGAGAGTTTTCTGAAAGACTCTATTAATCAACATAATTAATAAAATATTATAAGAATAAAAATCGGAGACGACCATATAGGAAAAGTGAAAATCTACCAAGAATGTTCTTTTAAACTGTGTTCGCTATTAAAGACGGACAAGCTTCCACACTTTAGAGTTATACTTGGATTCCTGGTTTTGCTCATAAAGGAAAGAGAAAGGAGAGCATGGAAAGTAAAGAGAGGAAAAGTAGCTAGTTTGACTAAGTGTACAGAAAGTAGACTTGGGGTACAGATGACAACTGGTAAAGCCTTGAGGGATGAATTCATACAATTTTTGAAGGAAAGTATGAAAAGTATGGAAAAATACAGATCTTAAGGAAAAAAAGGTGATGGGACAAATCTATTATCTGTTATCTATTTGCTTACTTTTCAATGTATATAACATTTTATGAGATAATTTGTGCATATATCTACAAATTCTTGATGAACATATTTCTATTAAAATACTAGAACTTCACAAACAGTATCACACTGTAAAACATATAGGATGGAATAAACTATTTTATAGCATCTACCTGTCAGATGCTGTGCTATGCACTCTTACAAATATTAGCCTATTTTTGATTCTCAGAACAACCCTGGAAGGTAGGTGCTATTAAAATCACCATTTTACAATTGATGATACAATCAGAAGATAAGTGACTTGCCCACAGTCATGTGGCTAGTAAGTTCCTAAGTTACTGAGGCTGTATTTGAACTTAGGTCTTCTGATTCTAGGCCTAGTTGTCTACGCACTGTAATGTCAGCTGCTTCTATATCTTCACACTCACACAATTAATTGAAAGATACCTGAAATAATACAAGATCCTACTGTGCTTGTTGTTTTTTGGTTTTTATAATAAAACTTTTAATTTATAGAAGCAAAGCACCATCTTAAAAACACTCTTCCAATTAAGTGTCTTCAATCCATCAAAATTATTCAAATCCCTTGCAAATATAACCGAAATGATTCATTTCCTTCAGTAGGATATCTACTCATTGAGGACCAGATGAGCATCTTGCATTTAGTGTACCAAGATCCAAATTGAAAGTGTCTATGTTTTTAAAGTGTGATTCTTAGCAAACTCTGTCTACTTTCCCCGCTTCTTTCTCCCTCTCAATCTTGTTCCTGATTTTAAGAACTTCTCCTATTGTTTTGTCCTGTTACTTCCCTCCACCTGGAACTTCCTTTCCAGATCTTACTAACCTGACAATCTGTTCACCATGGGCCATCCACCAGGCCCATATCCCTTCTCCCTCTGATGACTTCTTCCCCAGGCCTCCCTTTTGTGAAGGCTGTCCTGTCTTTATTCCCCTTCCCGCTCTGTTCCTAACTTTCTGGATTTCAAAATGATGCCCCCATGGTAGGTACCTTAATTCTCTTCCTCCTGCTTTTTAGCTCCTTTTTCTTTATTGGCCTCTTATTATAATGAGCTCTTTGAGGACAAATGATGTCTTTCTTTTTGGATTGTGTAACCAGACACCCTAAATCCATTGGTATGGGACTCTCTCCTCATTGGTGGACATTAATACCCCATGCTTGCATGAGGCAGGGATGGGGCATAGAGCTAGTGAGAGAGGGAGAGAAGGAACATATAAACTCTTCAGGCTCTTCTGTCCTCAAGGGAGGCGATCCAACATACAGTAAACTGGCATGAGAAGGGCTGGCCATCACTGTCATTCCCAATCTCCATTTTGTTTTCAGCATAGAAAGTTCTTCTTGCATGAGATCTGAGACTCTCTCTGTCTCTCTCTATCTCTCTCTCTGTCTCTCTCTGTGTCTGTGTCTCTGTCTATCTATCTTTGTCTTTCTGTCTGTCTCTCCCTCTGTTTCACTCTCTCTTGGGATGACTTGCTTTGCTCCTAATGGAAAAAACTCATTTATATTATGTATCTCCTATTGTGTATTTTCCTATGTATGCTTGCTCTGATTTCTGTTTTGCTATCAATTTGAAAAAAAATGATTTTCTTTACTATTTGCTATGTGTATTCATTGTATAATTGGCATTTAGTAGAAATGAAGTCAAGGCTTAGATATAAAGCTTGGTTCCCTTTATTTTTCAGTAATAAATAGCAATCAAGAGTTTAGCTTGAAACTTAAGATTAGTCTCTCTAGACTAATAATATTTAAAGAACACATAGATATAATTATAGCCTGTTACCCTCTCTCAGGAGAAAGCAGAGTGGCTACCTTCTGCCTCCAATCTCTGGCTTCCCCTACTGGCAGGAACTAAAGTCTCCCTTAGAGAAGGATATTGGGAAGATACCCTAAAGATGTCAATCCTTGATTCCTTTTGAGCCACAGACATCAAGAAAGCCACACACTGCAATCATATTTGCACCCCCAACAACTACCATAATCCTATCATAACAGTAAATCCATCCACCTTCTTGCCTTCCTGCTTTCTTTACTGCCTTTAAGTCTGCCACTAACCCTACTGAGTAGGAAGGGTCTTAGTTCCACTGAGAGCCATTTGACATTTTTCTTTGTTTCATAAATTGGAGTAGCCAAAGAATTTATTGCCAACTAGTCAATCTTCTAGTCCCATGTCTATTGGTACATGGATAGGATAGTGCTCAGAAAGCAGACTGACTCATTTTTTGTGATTTTTTTGCATCACTCTCATTTCTATTCCCAATTTTCCCCCTTACTTCTCTTAACTTGATTTTCAAAATCCTTTTTGAGCTTTCTATGACCTGCAACCAATTCATATTTTCTTATTGTGCCAAATATTATGCCCTCCTGGCATAGCTTCCATTATTATATGGTCTCCACCATGCCATGATGAGACCCAAAAGTACAACTTGGTGGAAATCATTCCTACAGATATTGTTTCTCCTTATTTTATAGGTACAACACCTAAGGACCAGAGTGGTCAATTCACTCAAACTTAGTTATATAGCTAGTCAATGTTAGAGGCAATATTCCAAGCCAGATCTACAACACTGAGCATAGAACTTTATTGACTTTCCAACTGTTCCTTAGCTTCCAGATGCCTCAATTTCCTAATGAGTAAAGTGAGGATAATTGACTTATTGATCTCTGTTTCTTTCAAGTTCTAAATTTCAGGATCCCTTGTAATATGACCCTTCTGGTTATATTTAGATAGCTAGATACATATAGATGACTATATATACCTTCCTAGTTTAAATGTATATACATATGTATATATAATTATTATTTCATATCATATATATATATATATATTTACCTTTTAATTTTCTTTTAGGGAGTATACATTAAATTCATCCAATTCTTATAAATATGACCTTTCTTGAAAATGCATATCTATCATCCTGCTTTTTCCTACTCAGATCATGTATATGTTTTGACCATTCACTTTATGTGTTTAACATAAATCTCACTTCAATGTTTTTTCTGTGAACCAACCTACTGTGAACCAACATTATTACATCAATGCCAATGCCTTCATTTACAATGCTGCACATAATGGATAGAATAGTAGATGGAAATCAAGAGTGTTGACTTCCAACCCTCTCTCAGATGCTCTTTAGCCGTATGTTCATGGATAAATAGTCTCCCATATCCTCAATTTACTTATTTATGATATGAAGCTAATATTTTCAAAGATAAGGGCTTTTGCAAACTTAGAGAAGTATATCATTGTGAATTATTATTTATCTTTGTTACTTGTAATACTTCCATATAGCTACTCTGTTCTCAGAGACTATACACTGTGTCTTTAGCTTTTGAAGTTATGTATCATGGCATATAATATAGAATGCTTTAATTTATTTTCTCCTTTATGTGTGCTACTAATGTGATAACAATTCTTACTTTGACATTTCTTTTTTCATTTTGTTTTATCTCTCCATCATACTTTATGTTTTGTGCTTCTGTCAGGCCTTCTTTCAAGGTTTGGTCTTCACTATTGTTCCAGGTTACTTTCTTTGTCTTTTTCTGAAGTTTATAGTAACAGTTATAAAAAAAGGAGAAAAGACTAGCAAAAATACAGTTTTTCAGCATATAAATATTAGTTTGATTCTTGTAATCTAAAGGTAAGACCCTTCTCTAAACAAAAAATGTCTACATTGCACAATGGAAGAAATTCAGTCTATAAGTGTTAATATTCTCTCTTTAGAAAGTAACCAGTGGGGGCGGAGCCAAGATGGTGGAGTAGAAAGACTCACATTTGTTAGCTCCGAATCCACAGCCCATAGATTTCCTGTAAAAAGAACTCCTGACAAATTCTGGAACAGTGGAAGCCGCACAGTAACACAGTAAATTGCAGAGAGCCCTGAAAAACTGACCGCAAAGGTACCCCGGACGGGAGAGGAGCCCTGTCCTTCAGAGTGCTCCCCTCCCCCGCCCCGGCTGCACCACACTGAGAGGAGAGAGCAGACCCAAGCAGGCCTCAGGGACCTGAATCTCCGGCGGCCGCGAAGGTCCCCCCACCCACAGATGCACAGGTCAGTGAGAGAGATGGGCTGAGAGGGGAGCGGGGTATCTCCGGGACTCGGACCCCCTCAGGAGGCTTCGGCTGCGGCAGAGGCAGAGGCCACTTGGCCAGAGGCCCACAGAGCAGGCAGGAGCTCC
>CM053769.1:601374545-601456361 GCA_028658325.1 Potorous gilbertii | reverse complement strand
GAGATATTTCACATTCTCTTCCATTTTGCCATTCTTTGGTTTTGTTTTGTGATTTCTTGGTTTCTCAGAAAGTCATTAGCCTCCATCTGTTCCATTCTAACTTTGAGAGACCTATTTTCTTCAGTGAGCTCTTGAACCTCTTTTTCGAGTTGGCTAATTCTGCTTTTGAAAGCATTCTTCTCCTCATTGGCTTTTTGAACCTCTTTTGCCAGTTGAGTTATCCTATTTTTCAATGTTATTTTCTTCAGCATTTTTTGGGTCTCCTTTATCAAGGTATTGACCCATTTTTCATGCTTTTATTGTATCTCTCTCATTTCTCTTCCCAATTTTTCCTCCACCTGTCTAACTTGATTTTCAAAATCCTTTTTGAGCTCTTCCATGGCCTGAACCCGTTGGATATCTATTTCAGATGTTTAGGATACAGAGGCCTTGACTCCTATATCTTTCCCTGATGGCAAGCATTGTTCTATCTCATCAGAAAGGAAAGGCAGAAACATTTGGTTGCCAAGAAAGTAACCTTCTATGGCCTTATTTTTTTTCCCCTTTTCTGGGCTTTTTCCCAGCCAGTTACTTGACTTCTGAGATTCCTCTCCACCCCTGCCTAAATCCACCCAGCTAGTGTTTGGTGTCTGAAATTCAAATGCTGCTCCCCAGCCTCAGGGCTTTTGGCAGCTGGCCTGGCTGCTATTCAGGGTAAGATTAAATGTGGTTCTCAGGTTGGGGCAGGGCCACCTCCCAGGCTCAGTTCCCTCAGGGTGTTTATTCAGAGACCTTCTGTAATGGAGCTCCTCCCTAGGTCCTGCCTGCTCTGGGAGCATCTGGCCACCGCTGCCTCTGCCACTGCCTCTGCTGCTTCCTCTAGAGGGGTCCTGAGCCATGGAGACACCCCGCTCCCCTCCCAGCCCGTCCAAACATCTCTCTCACTGATCTGTGCGTCTGTGGGTGGAGGGAACTTTGCTGCAGCTGGAGATTCCGTCCCTTAAGCCTGCTGGGATCTGCTCACTCCTCTCTGTGCCGTGGGCCCAGGGCAGGGCAGGGCTGGGCTCTGCTCCCATCCTCTGCGTAACAGACCTTTGGGATTGGTTTTTCAGTGCTGTCTGGAATGGAAATCTCCTTTACTCCATTTCTGTGAGACTTCCCCTTCTCCAGAATTTGTTTGTAGTTCTTTTTACAAGAGATCCATTGGCTGTGGGTTCGGAGCTAGCATATGTGAGTCTTTCTACTCCATCATCTTGGCTCCACCCCCGAATATGGCAATTTTGAAGAATTTCTTAATTCAACTTTCACTTTTTCTTAGTTTTTGAGACTTTTTTCTTATGATTGCTGACAGGCAGTTGTTGTTGATAGCTTGGATTTCCAAGTTCCTTTATCTAGCTGCACTAGAAGAAAAAGATGACTACACAGATTCACAGTTAGCCAGTTTGACATTGTGGGAATAGTAAAATGAACATAAATTTATAATTAAGGGATTGGTTTTTGATTCCCAGCCCTCTATGTACCAGACATGTGATCCAAGTTAATTGACTTAGTTTCTTACAGGATTACAGATGTTCAGTAGGAAAGTATCTCAGAGTCTACGTAGTATTATCTTTGCCTCATCAAATACATATGACTATAACATGCTTGGCTAATGCTGTCTCTTGAAGATGTTTTGTGAGAGGCAATCCAATGCCTCCTGTTGACATTCATTTCATTTTGGGATAACGATAATTGTTAAAGAAGCTTTATTTTAAGCAAGAGTCTTCCTTTATGCAACTTAACTGGGTCTATTTCTGTCTTTTGCCACTAAACAGATCAAGTCCAATCAGCATTCTATATTTCAGCCTTGAGGACAGCTAACACACCATTCTGAAACTGTCTCTTCTGGATAAACATCATCAGTTTCATCAACAGATACTTTTATGCCATGATTTTCTGGTTGCTCACCCATTCTGGTCCCCTTTCACTGAATGAGCCCCAGCTTTTCAATATCCTTCCTAAATATGGTGGCCAGAGCTGAACATATCCCATATGTGTGACCTGGATAGAATCCAATGGGACTATTGTCTCTCCATTTTAGAGTATCAATGCCCTTTTACTGCAGATGAAGGTTATTTGATTATTTTGGCTACCTTGTTAAGTTATCTAATATTAAATTTATAGTGGTCAAAACCTGTTTCCCCTCATCTCACCTTTGCCCAGCAATCTGATATCTAGTCATGCTTTGTTGATATTTTACTTTTGACATACATTTTTCAAATAAAAATAATCACTTTATTTTTTCTATTATTAGATTCAGTCCAATATTCAAATCTATCTGGATAATTTAGGATTATTACTTGGTTATTTGGCATATTATCTATGCCACCAAGCTTTTATCATATAAAAAGCTGATAAAGATACCATTCTTTCTTTTATATAAGTTATCAATAAAATTGTTAAATGATGCAAAGCTACATTTTGTATCTAGCCATTTAACTAGTTCCAAATCCATCTAATTTTGCTTGGCCTATATATCTCAATCATATACATAAAGATAGCATAATAGCCTCTTTCAAATGTTCTGTTGAAATCTAGGTATAACATGTCAATGGACACCATGATCCAAAAATGAAATGAAGTTAATATGTCGATTTATTTGTGATGATGATGGGCTGGCTCAGTGATAATTTGTTTCCTTTTCTAAATTCTCACAAATTATCCGATTAAATGGGCATTCTAATTTTTTTCTAGGACCCAATTCAAGTTCACTGGCTGGTTTACTTGCACCAGAACCATAAGGAACATTTTTTTTCCAGGGTTAATCATCTTAAAATGAGTCACAATATATTGTAAAAAATATTCACCCTCAGTTAGGGAGCATTAATGGGTAGGTTTTTAAAAATGGAAAAGAATATGGGGGGAAGAAATATGAGCAAAAACACAGTAGGAAAGTGTAAGGGTCTGAAGAAACCATGTGGTATAGTGTAAGAACAATAGGCACGAAGTCAGACAGATAGTCTTCAGTTCTTAAAATGCTACTTGCATACTACCTCTACTCCTGATGGTGATGGTGATGATGGTGATGGTGAAAATAAACCCTCTATGTTTTATTTTCTGTCTTAGCACCTTAATATCAATATTTCTGTTGTTTATTATGTTTTCATTGTTATTGATACAGTAAGACAAAGGAGACTAGAGCAGAGTATTTGTGCAAGGAAATAATGACTAAAAAATGAGAAAAGTAGCTTGCAGCCAGATTTTTCAAAGGCCCTGAGTGCCATTACATCTTGATATCTCTTCATACATTCTTGCAAGAGTTAAGCCTATATATTTCTTTCATTGAATGGACTGCTTTCTTTGTCTTAAACTTCCTAGTTCTCCAACGAATGAACATAAGGTTTAGGTTTAGGGTAACCTGAGAGGTCAGTTCTTAAGATAATTATTACCAAACATCTGTACCTCTTGCTATGCTGCCATTTCAGCCTCCTCACAATCCAGCAATTTTTCATGATAAATTGAATCTAATAACATATTTTCCCAGTCAAGATACATGGAGTATCATTGTCTTGTCACTTTGATAAAATGTTTAGGGGTTTGTCTGTGGCCTATACTTCAGGATATTACAGGTGAAAAATTTCCAGCTATGTTACACCAAACACAAATATAACAATTTCATGAAACATGAACAGGAAAAATCATTAATTCTCTGAATGAAATAATCCCAGCCTCATCCTTGTGCTTCACAATTTAAAGTTCTTTTTGTTTATACCCTTCAATTCATTCTCAGGATTCTTTAGTGTTAAGTGCCTACAGGTATAAAAACTCTCATAACCTGAGGAAACCCATATTCCTAGACTATAGATTTCACTCAATTCAAGTATGTGAGAACAAAACAATTTAAACTAAATCTTGTACTAGGGAATTTATTACTCAGAAAAAAACTATATAATTAATAATCCCCAAATGGACATGTCTAACCTATACATACTAAGACATATTCTATTTTACTTTTAGAAAATTACAAAATTATACTCAAATTTACAGACCACGTTAAGCTTTCAGAATTGCTTTTCTCATAATGACTCTGTAATGCATATCCTCAAAGTATTATTATTTTCATTTAATATTTCAAGAAATTAAGACTCAGAGAGGAAATGACCTGCCCATAGTCACCCAGCTAAAATATATCGGAGCCTGAATTCCACCACATGCATCTTAAGTTCAAGTTCATTGCTTTTCTTTTCTTTTCTTTTTAATGAGGATAATCTAAAGGCGTTGATATATTAATAGTCCCTGTCAATTATGAGTACTTGGGGATAACCATCTGCATCACTTCAACTCCTTGGTAAAGAGTCCAAAAGAATTTAGATCAGCCTAAAAGAAATCAAGTGGAAAATAATGCAAACTTTCATCAGAAGAAAAATACAACTCAATACCATGTCAAAAGACTCAATGATTTTTGGTAATTTTTGTGTATTTGGGAAAGGAGGGAAATTCTTCAACCCATATATTTAACTGTATGAAGTTACACACCTCAATCCTTTTTACTCATGACCAGATGATCTCAGAAACTCTGGTGTCTGAATATGCTGATGGAATTCTTGATACAATTTCTCAGAAGTCTAGGGACTTTGGAGAAGCACACTTAAATCTTAAGGAAACTACATTTCCCAGTTTCTGACAAAAGTCTGTCGCCAAGAGCTGGATCATTAATTCATTCACACATAGTCTATACCAATGCTAGGCATCAAGGATACTCAGACAGAAATGAAAGAATCTCTTCCTTCAAGGAGTATATGCTCTACTGGGTACAACAGGTACAAATAAGGAGTGAGAAGGCAAATTAAGGAGGAAGAAAACATTAGGGACTTGAGAGAAGGCTTCATGGAAGAGATAGTACTTGAGTTGTGTATGGAAGAAGATAAAAACTTTCAAAAGTGAATAATCAAAAGGTGGCATTCCAGGCCTTGACAGACAACCTGTGTGAATGGACAGTGGCTGAAGATGGATTGGGGGTTGAGAAAATGAATAGTGTAATGAATTGTGACATTGTTTCCAGTAGTAATTATAATATTATTTTGATTGATGTTTTCTGTGCAAGAGATGAAGGTATAGTAGTTGTTTGCCTGAAACTTGGGAAGCATGAGTGAAGTATGGCCACAAATGGTGCACTGTCCCTTTTTATCATATCCAACACAGTTGTCCTCGGGATCTGATATACATTGGAAGAACAAGTTCTTGTAGTATTCTTCCATTGCAGTGTTCAGCGTATTTGGAGAATCTTTTCATGGTGTGCCACTGTTCTCAGAACAGAATAGTGTGAGTTTAACTCAAGAAATGTTATTAAGTACCTACTCCATGCAATGTACTCTGATATATCAAGTTCCCCCAGTTTCATATGTGATTCTGACATGAAAAGAGAGTCCTTCATGAGTATGAAATGTTGAGTTCTTTTCTGTTCTTACTCTAAAATGGGTCCATGTGTTGAATTTATAATCTTCAGGATTACATGATGGTATTTTTTAAAATTAATCCATCTCTGAGCCTAGTTCAGATTTATATCCTTAATGTAATCTCATGTCTTTAATAATTAAATTTGGTTATTAATTTGACAACTCTGTTTTCTCAAATTTATTAGCTGATTCAGTGCCAATCAGAGCCTGAAAGTTAAGATAGTTCTGGCCCTCACATAATAAGCATGCTACTTGGTTGCAACTATCTTGTTTTGAGTGAATTTTATAGATAAAGGGATCACAAATTCATGAACAAGTCAAAGTCATACAGTCAAATGAACTTACACAGAGTGAAATAAGCAGAATCAAAATAGCAACACTCAATATGTACAAATATCCACATTCAAAGATCACGAAAAGATAGCTAATCTCTGTATAAATGGAAACATAATATACATATATGTATATATTCTATATATAGATTAAATTTGTATGTACATGTCAATTTACATATTAATATAAAATTATAGACACATTTATAAATATTAAATATATATCAATGAAAGAGAGAAAGAAAGAGAGAGATCTGGGAAATGAAACGTGCAAGGGGTTTCAATCTGGAGAACTGTTTCACTTTCTTTCTTAGAAATAATGAATAATATGACAAAAGACAAAATGCCCCAATAACACTTTTTAAAACAAGGAACACCAAAATCCACTGAAATTCCTTTGAATGTAAGTTTGGTCCATTTTGGCTCAAGATTGATTAAACATTCAGAAAACCAAATTGAAGACATAGTTTGTTATCAGTATTAAGCCAAAAAAAGAATCATAGAAATCTCAGAGTCTGAAGTTGCATAGAAATCTAACATTCCCAACAAGTTCTCATCCAATCTTCCCTGAGAAACTTCTGCCAGGGGGAAATTCACCACTTCCTGAGACAGACCATACAACTTTGGCACATATAAATGTTTGGAATATTTCTTTTCATGGATCCTGAAGTATAATACTTCTAAATTTATGGTGGAACAAAGATATAAAAACCCAAAGAAGAATGTTGACTCCATTGAGTAAATGAAGGTAATTAACACTATTAAGGACAGAAGAATAGATATTTAATAGATATTGAAAATCACAAGAGGAAGATTTTCCCTCAAACCAAATAAAATTACCTTTGGTCAGATCTCAAGTGGGATTCCCCACATTTCAAGAAGTCAGTTTCCTAGATCACTAGAGTCTTATATCATTTTATTAAAAAAAAATCTATTTGAGTGTACAAGTTTTTTTATCAACCATTGCACAAAAATCAATGTAAAAGCCATCATTTTTAATATTCCTTATATTTTGTGTGTGTAACAAGATTTTTTTAAAAGAGGGACCAATAAGAGGGCTGAACATTCATTGCTAATTAGAGAATTTATCACACTTTCTAGTAAATGTGTAATTGCAAAACTTATCATCATCATTTTTATCTTCATTTTTTCCTCTTTCTAATTTCTTCCTACTCTTCCTTAGTGTTGAAGGTTTATAGAAAGAGTAGGTAGCACATTACATATCTTGGTATAGTAAAGAGACAAAAAGGGCAGAACTATGACAGAAGTGAAGGGGATATCTCATTCAATTCGAGGATAGAGACCGAACATACTATAGTGGAAGGATATGTGGTTTAAGATTGCCTATATCTGGGTTCTGATTCTGGCTCTCTCATTGACTACCTCTTTGATTGTTAAAAAATTTATTCTTCCTGTCTCTTACTTTTTTTTTCTTCTTAATGGGGATATGCCATCTAATCCAATTAGGAAGCAGCACATTATAGTGAAAGAATCAGTAGGCTGAGGTTGGAAAATCAGCCCTGCTACTTATTACTTTAGTACCCCTGGAATAGTCGCTTGATCTTATGGGACATCTGTTTTGTCTTCTATTAAATTTGAAGATTGGACTGGATTATTATTTCTGAAATCTTTTCTGGCTCTAAACCTTATGATCCTGTGACCTACCTCATAGGATTAGTGTCAGAATGAAATAAGGTAATGGGTATAAAAATGCTTTGAAAAGAATAGAGCTCTATAAATCACGGAAGCTTGTATTTTTCACATTAATAATAATAAAATATGGTCCATAGTCAGATAATCCAGATAAGACTAGAAGACAGAGATATGAATTTGAGTTTCTACAGTACATTGAGTTGAATGAGATAGCATGGAAGACTCTGAACTTTTTAACTTTACTGATACATCATTTCTTGGGTATATAATGAAGGCCTGGTTGGATTTTGGTTTTTGTTTTTTTTTTCTTTTTCAGTTGTTTTTCATTAATGTCCGGCTCTTTAGGATCCCATTTGGGGTTTTCTTGGCAAAATACTGGAGTGGTTTGCCATTCCCTTCTCCAGCTCATTTTACAGATAAGAAATTTGAGGTAAACTGAATTAAGTGACTTGCTGAGGGTCACAATATAGTAAGTATCCGAGGATGGATTTGAACTCTTTCTGGCTGAAGGCCTGGAGCTTTATCCACTGCATCACCTAGCTGTTCATTGGGTATGCTTAAAAGCAGTCATCAAACAGCAGAGTTGGGAGCAATGGAGTCAATTATGGCATTCCACATTCTGCCGCTATTCCACAGTGCTTTAGCACTGCTTCCAAGAAGATATTTTTAAGACATGGTAGCTGCCATGATGTACATCTGAGCTATCCTTAAAGTCCAGGATTTGCAGTCAGTGGATGGGAGTTTGAACCCCAGTTAGAAATGAATGAATATATGCTTCAATGTACAATTGGATGAATACGCTATTATTAAGCATTTATTATGTTTTAGATAATGTACTAAAAACAGCATGGTGTTGCCATCAGTACACATTAGGAGAAGAGTTTGGCAGAGGGGAAGAAAAGTTCATTTTGTACATATTGATTTTGAGGGGTTGGTGTGATAGGTTGTATTTTCTAGCCTATGACTGAAAATATGGTATTAGAACTGATGGGAAAAAGGTAGATTTGAAGATGTTGGTATGACCATTGCCCTCACAGGTAGGATGGTTGAAGCCATGGGAATTGAAAAGATCACCAAGTGAGAAAGTAGATAGGGAAAAAGAAGAGGGAAAGACCCTGTGGCTCTTGGGAATTGGGATATTAGAGATAAAAGAAGCAAGAGTGAGACTAAAAGAAAGTAATATCACAGACAAGGAAAAAAATATGGTATCAAGGTTAAAGTAAATATATTCAGAGGGCCATTGTAAGGGAAAAAATAAAATATCTGGAAATAATTAACAAGATCCAGCACAGTGGTCTGGCATACATAGGTGCTTAATCTGTTGATTCTTTGATTGTAATTATAAACTAACATTCATACAGCCAACCAACTATTCTTTATTTAGTGACTATTATGTGCCAGACACTGTGCTAGATGATTGAAATGCAAAGAGTGAAACAATCCCTATTTACAGGAAGCTCCTATTCAGATGAAGACAAAATTACAAACATGAATGTATCCAGAATGAACATAGAACAAGCAAGAGGAAATAAGTAATAAGTAGTAAATAGGAGATTATTTGGGAAAGAGAGCACAGTCATTTGGGATGATCAAGAAAATCTTCATAAATAAGATAAGATTTGAGCTATATCTTAAAGGAAAGGGAAGGTGAGCAGAGTGTACCTTCGAGGCATGAGGAATGCCCAGTGCAAAGGCATGGAGACTGGAGAAGTTTGAGATAAATGAAAATCCTGAGAGACAGAGCTTCTGGGTAATTAATAACCAATTTATTAATTAGACTAGTTGGAAATCAAGAAATTGATGATTAGCAGTTTCTCTCAGTAAACAACACCCAAGGTAGACCTTGAAATACCTTAAATACCTTCTGAAAGGGAATTTCCTTGACCAGTGAAAATCATCATCCTTGACTGATGAACATTTAAAAGAAAGGTGGGCCAAAAGTCTTCACATCCTCCTGTTGAGAACCTGGCTTAATCATAAGATTCAGCATCCTCCAGCAGTCTGGGCATGAGGAACTCATTTGCATCCAGATCTCTCTAGCTAGTTTTCTCCTTCATGAGTCGGGTCACCCTAAACTCTAATGGAGGAGAACAAGGAGCCAGGTTCCTTCCCTCAGGATAAGGGCTCACCCAGACTGGATTTTATTTATACTCTAAACAGAAATTAGGTCTCCCAGTTGGATAAGAACTCACTCAAAATCCACAAGCAAGAGGACTGAGGCCCAGAAGCAATTTCATCAATCAGAGATGCCCATCAGAGACTGACTGATCTTAACAAGAGTTGGTCCTCTGTAGAAAATAGAAGGAAAAAAAGAGTGGCGCACAATCGATAATTAATTATCGATTAATATTAATATTATTAATATAATAGTCTATTTCTTAGTCATTGCTGGCAAGATTCTTGCTAAAGCCCTCCTTAGTAGGCTGATTCTTCACTGGAAGATGATCATCTACCTTAGAGCCAGCGTGGCTTCAGAAAAGGCTAAGGAATAGTTGATATGGTGTTTACTGTCTGACAACTCCAGAAGAAATGCCAGGAGCAGAGCAGAGGTCTATATATGTTTGTAGATCTGACCAAGGTCTTTGACAATGTTAGTTGTGAGGGCTCATGGAAAATTATGTCAAAATTTGGTTGCTCAGAGAAGTTCATCAGTATTGTATGTTAATTTCATGACACCATCCTTGCCCAAGTTCTGGATAGTGGACAATGCTCTCGTGCCTTCCCAGGCACCAGCAGAGTGTAACAGGGGCTGTGTGCCTGCTCCCATGCTTTTTAGCATATTTTCAGTCATGTTGTCAAATGCTTTCAGTGAGGATGAATATGGCATCAAAGTCAGCTACTGTACTTATGGTAAACTCTTCACTTTGAAAAGGTTACAAGCCAAGACCAAAGTAGAGGGAGTGTTGGTGCATGATTTTCTGTTTGCAGATGGTTGTGCACTCAATGCAACCTCTGAAGCTAAAATGCAGCAAAATATGGATTAATTTTATGCTGCTGGTGCTAATTTTTGCCTGATAATTAATACCAAGAAAACACAGGTGCTCCATCAGCCACCACCATGCCATCCATATGTGGAATCATCAGTTACAACAAATGGAGAAGTTTTGAATGCTGTGGACAAGTTTACCTACTTTGATAGTGTACTTTCCAGGGATGTACATATTGACAATGAGGTTGACAATGAGCATGACCAGAGCTAGCTCAGTGTTTGAGAGGCTCCAAGGATATGTTTTGGAGAGAAAACATATTAAACTGACTATGAAATTGAAGATGTATGGAGTTGTGCTGACCTCATTGTTTCATGCCTGTGAAATATAGACAGTCTACCAGTGCCATGATAGGAAACTGAATCAGTTCCATTTGAACTGTCTTAGGAAGACTCTAAAGATTACCTGGCAAGATAGGTTTATCAGACACCGAGATACTTGCTCAAACTAAACTGCCAAGCTTCACAGAGTACAACTCCGATGGGCTGGCCATGTTGTTCAAATACAAAATATATGCTTGCCAAAAAGACAATATGTAGAACTTGCATAGGGCAGGCAATCCCATGGTGGTCAGATGCAGAGATACAAGGACATTCTCAAGGCTTCTCTCAGGAACTTTAGATTTGACTGTGTGACATGGGAAACACTGGCATAGGACCATTCAGCATGGCGTGCCTACATCAGGAAGGCTCCATGAGCAAAGCAGAATATAGCACAAAGTAAACATAAGATGCACAAATTTGCAGTATCCACTCAAAATGTTCATGCAGACTATCTGTGAGCAATCTGTGGTAGAGCAGTCTGAGCTCTGATCAGCCACAGTCAGACACATTGAGTCTTGACTTTATCATTAGTGATGTTATTTTGGTCTTCCTCAAGAACAAAGGACAACAGCCACCATAACAGTATCATATTAATTTATCTTAAGTTTGATAACACATGATAAGAGGCTTAAAGAAGTTATTTTGACCCCCCTCAAGTTAGTAATATTGTTTTCTTTGTCAAATTACTTTGATTTACTTGAATGTGCACAGTTTATATCCTTCCAGCAGAATGTTCTAATGAGTTCATTTTCATCTTTGCATCACCAGCACATGACATAACCCCTTGCATGAAGGAGACATTTAATAAATATTCACTTAATTGAATTGAATTTCCCTGCAACTGCAGTCAACATTGACCATTTTCTCCCTTTCTGATTGTATGCTACAATGCCTTCAGAATATTTGGGTATTTAAGTGTTATACAATAGTGGAGTACTAGATTTGAAGTTATTTTATCTAGTTTGAATTTTAGGCTGGGCTACTCTTTCTACCGATGAAATCTAGGCCAACTCACCACTTCTCTGATCCTTCATGCCCTCATCTACAAAATAAGTCAAATGAGATATTCTCCAAGTTCTCTCCTATTTCTAATTTGGCAATCCTATCATACTAATAGCTCTAAGTTTTTGAACCTTTAATTATACTACATCAGGCCTCTGTTTTCTGTTTTCTTCTATTGGTATTTAGCTGGTTGATATGTGATGTTCATCTTTGATCAAAAGATTCTAATTCCTTTGTCAGCATCGATCATATTCCTCACAAGTCTACTAAAGGGTTAGGAATGGTAAAGGTGTTTTAAAAAATAATACTTGTTTGCAGCTAGTAATAACACTATCTTCTTTGTTTTTATGAAGAGGACTGAATAGTTGATTCATATGAGGTCTGCACCTGGCTTCCAAAGATGTGTTTAGGCTTACCCCCCTGGGTAAGGGGGTGGTTGGAATTAATGAGAAAAGTAATAAGAGTTAAAAGAAAGGTGGATGGACCTCAAGTGAAAACAGGAAGATTTAGGATACCTGCAGAAAGACAGGTCAGCAATATATAGAGACGAATTAATACTTTGGGATTAAACTGTCTGTGAAGGATAGGGGCATGGCATACTAAAAATAGACATGGAGTAATTCAGAAGCTAATCAGGCTCTGTGACAGATAAAATTAATAAGTAAAAAAAGTTTTAACAAGACATTAGCCACTCGAATAGCCTAGAAGGCTAGAAGAGGGAAGCCAGTGCATCATATAGTGAGAGTAAGATGGCTATTATTAGATGGGTGATGATTAACAGGACTTGGGCAGGAAAGGAGTAAGGTGAGGGTTCAAGGCACAGTAGTATGTCAGGAGACAATCACCTCAAATTGTACTACAAAGGTGAAAAGGCTGCAGAGAAGATAGCAATCCCAAGGGCAGGGAATGGAAGCAGCCTGAACAGGGTAAAAGATGTAAAGAATATTAGGAAAAGGAAAGGAGAAAAGGGGCTTGATATTGAGTTGTAGTTAATCTATGTTGATCTCACTCTGTCATCTACTTGTTCTGATTTGAAAAAAAAAGATTTTTGAAATGACATATAGTTTTTTGGCTACAAAGAAGATCTTCCAAATAATTTGAAGAAGGAAATTCAACACCCTAGTTTTTGCCCAAATCACTCAGAAAGCTAAAGAGAAAGGAGAATTTGTTTTTAATCATTTTCGTCACTCATTGGATGAGATACAGATTCAGTTCTGTGTGTTGATGGTCATGCCCCAAGTATGTACAGTAATACAAATGGACCTAAGGAATCCAGATAGTGCTCTGAAGGTGAATAAAATTAAAAGGAAAAGTCACTCACCTACAACACTTTTGAAACACAACAGTTAAAATAAGAAAATATCAATAACCTCACAACCTGAACAGATGATCAGAAATGAGTAAAACCATCCTAGGGAGGCTTTGACAATGCAGGGTTTGAATGCACTAGAACAGGACAGGTAACTCCTTAGACTTCCTTAAGGAAATGAGGTGTGAGCAGAGTTCTTAGAATAAAAAGGCACTATTTGGTGTAAAGAAAATGTAGGAACAAGCCCAGCCTGTAGAAAGACTTAGAAATGGAAAAATGCAAGCTGAATGCTAAAGAAGGTCAATGCATTTTACTAAAATTTTATTCCCTTAAAAATTAGATTATTTTGTAGTCTGTTTTCTTTTTTTAATTAATTTTACTGATGTCTTATTTTCGCATTATCTTCTTTCTTCAGTACATCCCTCTCAAGTCCCTTACCCAGAGATCCATCCCTTATGACAAAGAATAAAATAAGAATATAGCAAAAGCAATTCAAAACAAATAAACACGTGGAATGAATATGACAGCATATACAATTTGCCACATCCATAGTTCCCTACTTCTCTGAAAAGAGAGGAAAGTGGCACTTTTATATTTCTTCTTTCAAGTCATCTTTGTCATTTTAAATACTGTAATGGCAAGTAAAGTAGGATCTTTTGCTGTTTTTGTTTTAGTATAATCAAGTATAGTGAGTCTATCTGAATGTGACCTTTGCCACCCATTGTCTATCCTGGGAAGATTTGTAAGAAGGTCCATGCATTTTGTTAATGAGGCACTGGTTCTCAAGGAATGAGATGCTTTCTGGCTCAAAAAAGTGTATAAAGATTCTAAGGTGCAGTTTTATTTTGGGACTTAATTTTGATAGTAAGGTTGGAGTGCCAGATGAGGACTCTGGGAAGATGCTAAAGAGACCCCTGGCTTTGAGAACCCAGATGTTGTGCTTCCGTCTCTGGCAACTGATCAGAGAGTTGTATCTGTCTGTTGAATTGTGATCAGACAGAGGAAGCCATATTTCCTGATTCCTTTGGGGTTCGTGGTGTTGACTCCCCTGAACTATGTGAATGATATATGTGTTTGACCAAAGGATTGATATATGAGCTTGATTAAAGTTATTGTTAGCCCCTCAAAAGTTCCTTTTCCTTTTATGAATGCAGATCTAAGAACCTGTGATAGCAGGTTCCCCTGTGTATGTTGGGGTGGAATACAATTACATAGTATTCACTTTCGGCTTGTGGCTATTCTTTCCACTTTCCACTTACGTCGTTGCAATTATAGTGCATATTGTTTTCCTGGTTCTTCATACTTCATTTTCCATCAGTTCATATATAAGTTTTCACTTCATGACCCTTTTCTTAGAGACAGCACTCCCAGTTATATATGTCTTCCACCTTAAGTCCCATGGCATGTGAAGAATATAGAGAGTTTAGCAAATTGCTATCCAGATATGTTGTGCAATAAAGAATTTGACAGATTTGCAACATTATCCCCAAATATTGGTATTTCTGTGGGAATGAGGGGGTAGGATCTTCACTAAGACACAGAATATACCATAACCCTTATTTCTATACCTTTCATTCATTTCCATTTGCTTTTCAAATCCCATGCTATATATCTGTCCCTATAAAAACTATCAAAAATAACACATACTTAGAGTAGTAGAAAGAGTAAATAAGATACTGTTCAAGAAGACACTTTGAATACTATACTTGTCTCACACATCACTAGCCTAAATAACATAAATTATAAGACCTTGAATGGACCTAAGAGATGGTCTTTTCCAAATAGTTTTATAACCATTGAAACCAAAGGCCAAGGAATTTAGGTTACTTTTCCAAGGTCATGATACTAATAAATGGCAGGAAAATAATCTGAACTCAGCTTTGCAGACTCCAAATCCAGTGAAATGAAATTAACTGAACTATTTTTCAAGGATACTCTTGTGCTTTCAAGTATTTCTGCCTTTTGAGATTCATAGGAGATGACAAACTTCGTGGGAAATCCACTGAGACCTCACCTTAGCATTCTGGGTTCATGTTTCTTTGAAGATTGTACCTATTGAAATCTCTCTGTCCTCTCTTCACTTGGGGATTGTCCTCATACAAACCTATGTGGTATATGAAGAGCTACCTTACATAGGATATGCATGAATGCTTTTCTACTGGTGTAACATCTTGCATGTACTATCATGTACAGCTGTTATTCTGTCAAGACAATGAGGAACAATATTGCATGATGGAAAAAAATGACATGGATAGTCTTCTTTACTCACCTGCAGCCTAGAGAATCTGACACAGATTTTGTTGTCAAATTTGCAAGGGTGGCATTTTAAACATATTGACAAGTGCCTTCCAGGTAAGCATTGATTTGTTCAGTCATTGATATTTATTAACGAACTCAAAGAACATTTAGTTAACACATAACATATTCAAAACACTGTACAGCCAGTAGAGAAAATAATTAGTAATAGATTCATGGATGTAGAGATGGAAAGGCTATCAGAGTCTAAGTCAATTCTCTTAATTTTGCAGATGAAGAAACTGAGTCTCAAATAAGTTAAGTAACTTGTCCACAGTGATATAGATGATAAACAAAAGAGGTGATATCTGAACTCAGGCCCTCTAATTCTCGAGCTAGTGTTCTTTGCCCTGTATCAATGATGAATAAGATAGCATCATTGCCTTCTTGGAATTTACAGTATGGTGAACTCATAGTTTTAGTGCTGAAAGGAACCTTGGACTTGACTTGATTTAATTTCCTCATTTTATATGACACTTAAAGGACTGTAAAACAATTTAAATACATTATTATCTCATCTCAACCTCACAATGACTTGACTGACATACATGTATGTGAAACTGAGGATCTCAGTAACATATGGGTAACCCAGAAAAGAGACTGGATTTGAAGTCAGGTCTTCTCAGTTCAAATCCAGCTCTTACTTAGCATTGCACCATGATGCAAGAGATACTCAACGTGGCAAATACAAAAAAGTACAGTGCAGTAAGTGAATGGAAAGAACACAAATACAGTCATAAGGGCTCTGAATTTTAAGAATAAGAATTATAACATCAGTAAACATATCATGATGGAGGTGGAATTTGGGTCTAGGAGGAGGTACGGGATTTCAATAGACAGAAAAAGGAGGGAATCAATACAACTCGGTAATCATCTTCCATCATTTAAGGGAAAAATCGATGGAAATTCACAACTTTGTAAAATAATCAAACATGCCTTACCTATTGCTAGAATATGTTTGTAGAAACCTTGGTGAGAAGTCTAATTAAAATGGTTTATGCTGAGAGTTTTTAATGATGAAATAAGAAAGGTGATTAAAAAAAATTGGAAATATAACTATGTATCTCTGAGTATATGTCAAAAAAGGAAATAGTACAGATAATTAATTCCCCTCTTATCGGGTATTCTGATTAACTTCCCCCCCAAGTAAAATGCATATCTGCCCCTCTTAAGGCACCAAAGTAGCTATTATAGCTGAGGTTTCCTTTAATTCAACAAGAATTTAATACCCCTTGTTCTCAAAAATGTCCAAGGTTCTTAGAGAACCCACATGTTTTGATAGTTCCCACTTCACCTCAGTTTTCTAAGCTTTCAGAAGCTGGCTCAAACTCATTATTCAGATTGATTCCGAACTGCTTTGGAAAGGAGAAAAGTCAATGGAGAATGAAAATACCAAGACAGCTTTATTTATTTTTAATTTATGGAATAAAACCAGCATTTCCATAACAAAATATAATAAAAAATGCATACAAGACTGCAAATATGTACAAAAAATGTACAACTTGCTATTTTTAAATATATAATAATGTTTTCATGTAAATTGCTTTTTTTTCCCACAAGAAAATCCCAAATAAGGTCTCAAAGAGTCAGACATGACTGAAAATGACTGAATAGCAGCAAGAACATAGGAGTGAAGATGGCATTAACCAGAGGTGCTTCTTCTACATCGAACCTAGAAAAGATATCTGAAAAAGTTCTGATTTTCATCGTGAGGCAGGAATGTTATGTTTATCCCATTTTATTACTTTTTTCTGAGCCTCAGTTGCGGAGGCACAGGAAGGTTAGATGGCTTAATCAAGATTACACAACTATGTAGCACTAATTCTAGAATAGAACACACTCCTGATTCTTAGAGACTCATGATTTCCCATATTGCCTCTTATTTGTACAAGGGGTAAAAAGCAGGAGAAATGGTTTTACTTCACTAGAAGAATATTTCTTTTGTGATTAATGAAGGACAAAAGATGTCTTTTCTAGCATGTCATTTTTGATCACCAAGCATTTACACTCGCACCACTGCTCAAGCTTCTTGACCATGGTTATCCAGCTGACCATGCATGTGTGTTGTTCCAGGGCAACCTGCCTCTTCTTCAGCTGATTAGGACCATTTCTAGCTCACAAAATGGGACCTGTGCCTCCTTCATGATAACCACTCAGACATACAAAATAGCTACAGCCAGGGAATGAAAGTTCTGACATTTACAATGGATTTTTGTGCTGCAGAACCTGACCAGTAAAGGCAGCAGCCATGCAAAAAAAAAAAAAAAATACGATCTCTTCTGCTAGCAACCAAAATTTTTCTGTCTCTATCTCTGTCTCCCTGTCTCTATCTCTCTCTGTCTCTGTTGCTGTTCTTTGTCATTTATCAATTACAGTCAACAGCCTTCTAGAAACTCAGTCAATCTCTTGTTGCCCAGACTATACTCTACATATATTTATTGCTGATCTCAGAGTTGGAAAGGATCTCAATGCCCTTTTTTTCCAGTCTATACTTGAAGTATCCCTTATTCAGCTTAACTGACAAATGATCATAGAACTTTGGTTTGTATACCTCAAGTCCAGGGGGTGAAATGCCGCCTAGTTCCCATGGCATCTCTTTTAATTTCATGAGATTGGATTTAATGATCCAGCCAATAAGCTCAGCCTCTCCAATGAGGTGGTAAATCTCAGACTTTCAATCAGTCATCATATTTTATCTAGCCACAACTCTAGTCTAAGAAACAGTCAAGTTTAGTTCTGAATTTCTATCGGATACTGATTAGCTATGTGTTATTTCTCCCCTCTGGACATTAGTTTCTTAATCTATAGAAGAAAAGAAGCATGTATATATATATATATATATATATGTATATATATATACATGTATATATATACATATATATGTATATATATGTACATGTATGTGTGCATGTATATATACACACACATAGATCTATACACACATACATATATGTGTATATATGTACACACATACACATACACACACACACACATATATATATATATGCATTAATATAGGAGTAAATTCAGTGATCTGAAGGTAAAATGAATATATGAAATGAAGAAGTTCCTGAAGCTGAGAACTAAAGAAGCAGATCCACCACAATGATTGTCACCCTAGCTCTGGCCCTTCGTTCCTTTCCTTCTCTGGGAAAGGTGAGTTCATGTTATACAGCCTGCTAGTCACTGCCTATGCTTGGAGAAGGAAAGCGGCTTGACAAATTTGGGGCAGATAACAGGTGGAATAGCCAGTATTTGCTTTTAGGTAATCTTACCCTTCATTCCCATTTCTCTGCTCTAACTTGTGTCCTTTTGTTCTTTTCCGGCAAAGTCAGAAAAATAGTGTTGATTTTGTGATGATCATGAATATAGGATTGAGAAACAGCTGAATTGGAGCAGTCATCAGTCTCACTAACTAAATCAGATTGACAATATGACTGTTCCCATTAATTGTGTCCACATAAATTGTAAAGACACCTGAAACAAATGAGCTTCACAAAATCATCTCTGCTTTCAAGGCCACTAGAGAAATGACCTTTGTCACACCCTGGCAGTCTCCTCATGACATCAATATGCTCAAAAGGAGAGGGGAAAACCAGATTGTGTTCCTGGGAGATTTTTGACAATGTCCCTGGGACTGTTCTTCCAGTTAGAGAGGGCAAGGTTGTATAGCCTAGGTCACAGGTAATGGCTGATATCCAGATCCAACAAGGGTTGTAACCCACTGTTAATTTAACTGGGATTTATTCCTTATAGACAAAATGGCAATCTATCTATGCAATAGTTAATGGAAAAATGATACTGAAGGTCTCAGAGTTAAGAAGGCTCCAAAGAATCTCCTGAGATTATTGCAGTAGGCAGGTTACATGAGGTCAAATGAATGGAGGAAAAAGAGGGTCCGAGCAGAAGTAAGTTTGGGAATAGGCCAGTGGAGCCAGAGAACAGACAAAATATATTTTTTTGTTACTATGTACTACCATGGGATCATTTTTAAAATTTTAGAGAAAGTACAACTTGTCTTCTACTTGCTACCCCTTGTTCCCTGTCAACAGCTTCCTTTGACAATGACAGAGGCAATGCTTTTGAGAAGAGTCACCTGAAGATATTTTCCATTCTCCTGTTTGTCCAGGTTATGCTAAGGTGATTTTGCAAAATGTTTCTGTTTTCTATTATATTGTGGAACTGTTTTATTTAAAATCACTTGTTTCTTCACACAGGGGTAGACATACTTAACTTTTCTCTTTTTAACCTTTCTTTTTTCTATTTAAATGCATCTTAAATGTAATCCATTTGAAATATGGGCATGGTCTCTTTAAGATTAGATTATCTGTGTCAAAAACCATAAATGAACAGCATTGATAAGGAAAACAATCTTTATTAAGCGTACTTAACCACTGAGCTAGAAAATTACATGAAGATGCAGGGCAATCATACAGGGTGGTGCAGGAATGAGAAAACTTTCAGATAACTTAGAAGTTCACTCCTAGGGAGACAACTGACTGTAAATATTTAATCAGATTTTTCATAGTAGTCAGCATATTGAGTTGTTCTTTACTTGTTTTTAACCCTCTTCAGCTATGAAGGCCGGAAGAAGTATGGGAATTCAGAGGGAGATTTTCCTGAAAATGTATAAGTAGACAGGAAAAGTTATTTTCTGCCAGAGAGAGAACAAATATGGGCAAAAAATAAATTCCTGAAAGGGACTTCTAGGATCACTAGGTGGCACAGTGGATAGAATGTTGGACCTGGAGTCAGGAAGAATAATCTTCAATTCAAAAATGGCCTCAGACACTTATTATTTATGTTAATCTTCACAAGTGACAACCCTGTTTGCCTCAGTTTCCTCATCTGTAAAGTGAGCTTGAGAAGAAAATGGCAAAGCACTCCAGTATCTTCTACAGAAAACCCCCAATATGGTCATGAGAAGTCAGACATGATTAAAAAACACTGAACAACAACATTAGGGACTTTCAGTCCCATAACATTGGAATCATGTCTTGTGTAAGTTCCACTATTCCCACAGCTCTAAGAACAAGGTTAGAGTAGGCTACTATTCTGTTTTCTAGTTTAATTTCATAGACTACTCAGGTTAAAAAAATGTAATTATCAGGTATTAGTATTTCTTTAAATTATGCCCTGAACATGCATTGTCATTTTAAATAAAAATGTTATTTGCCATTTGCATACCTAAGTTTTCATTAAAACATTTTATTTTTCTGTATCACCCTTTGTCTATCTTCATTTTTTCCCCTGAGACTTGGCTCATATGGACTGTTGAATCTTGGGGGTTCTGGTTCCATAGGGGATTGATCACTCTCTCTAGCTCTAATTCTACCCCGGAAAACTCAAGGGAGATTTCTAAAACACAGTTGAGCTATGGCTCAGGTCTAGGGTTTTCTTATTGATAGGTAAAAACATCCACTAACATTTTATACAGCAACTTTTTATTTCCTTTATCACAGAAAATGCATAAGACTCAAAGTCACAGATGAACAGATAGCAGGAAATATTAAACACTCAAGTAGTCCATTAAATCACTGGGCACCTCTGAAAAATAAAAGATATTTTATGCTAAACAAATATTCCACATTCATCTCAGACTTGATCCATCGTCTGGGTAACTCATAGCAATGGCATGGAGGGTTGATTAAGAACTATAATTCCTGGCCCTTCACATGTATTTAATCCTCCAGCAGCAGTATCCTCATGTTGGTGAATCTCTTCTGTGAGAAACATGCTGATAAGAAAATATATTCCCCATAGAAGGCTAGAAAACTGACTCTTAAAGTATGAGATTTGCGGACTTATGGTTATCCCGGAGGAAAAGCTCAAAGTTTAGCTGCCCAGAAATTAGGCAATTCAAAATCCCTTCTTCACCTTATACATAGAATACCAGGATTCAGGAAAGGGTTCTTTGAAATTATTTTCTCAGGCTCAGGTATTTCATACTCCATCTTTTGCTGCTCTATGTAAGGGCACAGTTGATTGATTTATACAATCAACTCACCCAAACCAACTTAAAGTACATGAAAAGATGCCCAACGGGTCAATCTAAATCATAGACTTTCCATTAAGTGGAAAATGTAATAGGAACTAGAATGGTATTGTACTGGAAACCATATCTAAACAAGCCAAGGAAACATGGTCATGCTCTGGGGTTCTCCTGTAAATTATTACGGAAGTTGAGAAAATGATAGAACAAGCATGGCATTCCAGTAAAATCTCTGAGGAAGAATTACCTGTTGGAGAGGGAAGAAAGGACATTCTTCAACTTCAGCTTTGTGACCTATTTAGATTTCCTCAAAAACATTCCTCCATTTCTGATCTCCTCGACTTTGCACTCATTCCATGTCTGGAATGTTCTGCTCCCTCACCTCTTCCTCTGAGTTTCCCTGACTTCCACTGTGTGTGTGTGTTTTCATCCATTGTTGCTGAAGAAGAATATGCTATCAGGGAAATGATGACATGACTTGCACTTGACTGTTCTGAGTGAGGGAGGGCTGTGCAGGTCACCAGTCTCGCTTTTTCTCCAGAGCCATCTGAATCCAGTGACCAGATATTCATCAGGATGACTGGAAATGACCCAGGATGAGGCAGCTGGGATTAAGTGACTTGCCTAAGGTCACACAGCTAGTGAGTTTCAAGTGTCTGAGTGAGTCCAACTCCTTCACTGGTGCTTTATCTACTACACCATCTACCCTGACTTCCATCAAGACGCAACTGAAAGCCTCCCTTCTTCAGGGCACCTTTCCTGGTCTCCCACAACTGCCAGTGCCTTCTATTAAGTAGAAATCATGTATCTAGCTAGCTGTTCTGTCTCCTTCATGAGAATATATACCTTTCTTCATATTCCTAGAATTTATCACAATTCCTGCTACACAGTAAGCCTTTAATAAATAGTTATTGACAGATCAACACTGAGGGTTTAGGGTATAAGTCTTTCAGCAAAGGGCCAAGGAATCTTTCTAGTTTCTTCAGAAGTGTTATTTTGTTGTTTGGCCTTCATTCTCGAAGAGGATCATGATATTGGGAAGGAGATAATATGACTTGCAAGTGAATTGGATTTAAGTGGGGGAGAGCTGTGCAAAGTCACCAGCCTCACTTTGTCCTCTAGAGTGATCAAGACTGGAGAAGGCCCTGAAGGCAGTGTAAGGCCTTGGCCTTTTTGAGCTAAAGAATTTCCCATGTCTCAGTTTGGCTGATGCAATAAGCCTAGGTAAAAATGAAGCAAAGATTAGCCTTTTTTACTTAGTAAAAAATAAAATCAATCTGATTAGGGAAAGACCCTCAGGGTTATTGGCCAAAACAGAAACAATGACTATTTGTACTCTCTCTGAACCATCAGAATCCAAAGGATGATCAAAGTGAAGCTTGTGCTGAGAACATATTGTTGAACAATCAATGAGAGCCAAGTGATTTGGGTTTCAGGCATGGTCCATAAAAAAAATCTATATATTTTGCTAGGTTTCAGTGATCAAACATTATATGAGTATGATTCCCTATAAGGACAGAAGAAGAGCGAAGGAGGAAAGGGGAGCTGTGTTACTCAACTGGAACTGGGCAGTTGGGTCCCCAGTGGGGCAACTACTAATACACACAGGTAGTTGTTTGTCCTTTGTTCTTGAAGAGGACAATGACATTAGGAAGGAGATATAAAACTCACAAATGGATTGGATGTAAGTGAGGGAAATATTACCAAACGTGTTACAAAAAGTGAGAAGTGTTATCAAATTACAAAGGTCCTTGATTTAAAATCTTATCACATGGATTGAGGGGAGCTCAATAAATTGATTGTTGGTTACTTATTCACAGCACTACTTTACCTTAAAAAAAGGCTTGAGTGCTAACTAATATACACACATTTTTGCTTTTCTATTACCCATAATTATGAGAAATCTATGAAATCATTGTTATCCAGGTTTTACCACCCAGTTGATAAAACATTTTAATCTAACTATTGTCTAGAACAATGTACCAACCTTAAATAGAAAAGGGCCAATAAATCATACACAAGGATTTATGCAGTTGTATTTCGACCTAGAAAACCACATATTAACATTAGCTATGTGATTTTCTGTATTTTTATTTACTTTCTCTTATATTCCCCAATTACCTTTATATTCTGCCTCTAGCAGCACTAGCAAATGTTGTAGGCCCATTGTCTGACACTTCTATCTAAAATCATGGAAGAAACAATACCTTATTTCCATCTTCTTTACGGGTCAAAAGCTATAAATTGAGATCAAATGCCCAAAGAGGGATGTATGGCAGGAACCTCCAGTCCTTCTTTCCTCCTCCTGTTTTTGTTCCTAGACTTGCCAATGGATACTACCCTTGGGATCCATCTCTAATTTTCTTTTTCTGATCATGTATGCTCAAAGTAGGTTCAGATGTGTGGTATTTAAGGATTTCCTATGTCATAAAATTTTACTATTATGTGACTGAGACAAACCAAGATCTCTGTGGGGGAAAAAAGCCACTGTCTTGCAGTTGAGCAATGCTATTAATTAACTCCCCTGGCTCCTCCCTTACTCTCTCTTTTTCCACCTTTCCAACCATAACCCTTTTCTCCCAAGCACCTTATTACATGCTGTAATTTTGTACTCAACATTTCCTCTACTGGTGCTTGAGCCTGTGACCTTAATTATACCTAGGTAGTCACTGCAGTGTTAGTGTTGTAGAAACACGGATGGGGGAAAAAATTATAGTAATTTAGTGCATAGTACACAATTCTAATATCCCTGCTGCCTCTTACTCCTGTTGAAGGTTGGAGGTTCACTTTAGAATTGTTACTTTGGGTGAATGAGCAAATGATCCTTTGTCTTCCTAAAGATGGGACTTTATGTAATGGGAAAATCACAGATCCATCTGAAGCTTATGAGATTTGTGGGGATTTAGTAGTGGGCAATATATGACATTCTTCTTATTGACAATTATCTTTGATCTTTAGAAGGATCTTGTTTGTATACATCAGGACCATCTATCTCTAGATTTAAACAGTTTCCAAAGGAAGGTGGGGAAATCCAACCTTGAAAATATATGAATTTGGCATACTTCAATATGTTGTAAGTATTAATTGAACAAAATGAGACATATACTAAGAGCTGGAAAGGCTGCTCATTGCAAACATTTAAAAGAAATATCTTATTTTATATTCAGGTGCAGAAACTCTTTGTCTGACTACTGAGGGCTCCTGAGGGGAAGGGGAAAATAATTAACAACACGCATCTCAAACTCTCATAAGTTCACTAGCTGTACATTGATTGTTGATGGGAAGAGAAAGTCTTCAAATACACAGCTGAAATATAGGCTAATTTTCTCTTTATTAGAGCACATGAACTCTGTTGTTAATGGTAAGATTGTATACAATACATGAGATAGAATTATATAGGGATTTTCTGCAGTGCTTCCAAGTGCTGAATTGTCCAAACAAAAATCAACCAAAATATTTTCATCATGTACTTCTGTCTCTTCCTCCCAAGTTACTGTGTTTGTTTTGGTCAAGATTGTTAATGGACCTCCATGAAGAGAATCCTATGGGCCTGTGGTCAACAGTATTTTCTTAATTTCCCTTCTTTCTTATCCTTCTAGGATATTAAAGAAAATACTTAAATGATGAGGCTAAGCCCCTTTAGAATGACAGGAAACAGTAGTAATAGGCTGATTTATGAGTTTTTTAAACTCTAATTATATTCACTGAGGGTCATTGTCTTTAGAAGAGGTAGAGTGAACACTTGTATACACTGGGAGAGTATTGTTACATTTATGCCTTTCTTACAATGAGTCTCCAAAGATATAAAAAGAGATATACAAAGAAGCCCCAGAATGTCCATTGTGTACTAATTTAGAGATTCATTCCTCAGTTGTGAGGCATTTGTTGTTCATATTCTTGAAAGAAATGAAATTAAAGGATCAATTCAGTTCAGTAGCAGAGCATCAAGCATTTTTCAATGTCTATGATTCTGTTAAAACTTGTTCTATAGTCCTATATTTCTCTAATTCTCTAATTCTTTCTTGCAACCCCCCCTTCTTATTAGCAATTCTGCTCCCCAGAGCAAAGCTACCACATTTCTCCTCTGGGTTACAGTCATAACTCTAAAGGATGGGGGTATCTTTCTAACATTATATAGTTTATAGAGTCCTCAGCAGTGTGTTTACCCATGACTATCAGTTGATATAAGTTGGCCAGGCTGTTTTAATTAGCTAATTATTATAATAAAAGTCATTAACAAAATATACCCTTCCACTAAAAGTCTATGACAAACTTTCCAGCAAGTACACACAGAGGCCAAGAGAAAATGGGCTCAGCCTTAGAGACTCCATGTGGCTAATAGGTAATTCACTTCTTTTTGCTGGAAATACTTTTGTCTCTTTTGTGGAATATTCATGAAGTTCCCCTTAGACATGGTACATCTTCTTTGCTGAGATGAAGAGCCTTGAATTAGCTTTTGCTTACTGTGTACAGTCTGTTCTTAGCTCCTGATATGATATTGAGTTTATACTTTGCTGTTTTTTGGAACAGTGTTATGATGCTGTTGAAAAATAAGAAAAAAAGCCTCCAAACAAACAAAAACTTTTAGCCTTCTACCTTTCATAATTCATGAGGCAAAGGGGAAGCTAGGAAGGAGAGCAAGGTTGAGACTGAGAACGGACAGCTTTGCTCTCTGCTACCTGTGATTCATTCTTAGGAATTTGACTGGAAGGCTTCTAAATTAAGCTAACAAATGCTCAAATTTCTTATTCCAAACAAATTACTGATTTTGTACAAATCACTCAACAAATCAAAACAGACTTCCTGTTGTGACTAGTTAAAATGCCAGAGATGTCCAGACCTTGTTTGAATCTCGTGTTGATTACCCCTGGTAAAAGTATAAGGGTAAATGGGGTAAGGTGATCGATTTATTGTGTCATACACCTCAATGAAAGACTGTATTAGAGATATAAAAACTACAACTTCTGGTCTGGTAAAGGCAAAGATACATACATGTAATCTGATGTAAGGGTAAACAGAATCATTCTAAAGGAGATGCCCAGATAAAGTTCTTTGAGAAGTTGAAGGAAGACACAATTTGCACCAAGAAGAGGACAATGAATGTTATTCTCAGAGGACAATAGTGTTTGGTTTGAATGGTGGAAGGAGGGACTTTAAAAGCCAGAGACTAGAGATCCTATTTCTGGCACGACAGATATGAAGACCAGAATGAGAGAGAAGGATAAGGAAAAGATAATAAAGAAAAAGAGAATTATTTGTTTATCAAGAATGTCAACATCACCTAAAAAGAGATGGAGCAATGATTTGAGTGGCAGTCAGTTCTTCTGAGAGGGGGGAAACTGAGGTAGAAAGAGTTTAATGGTTATTCTCATGTGCATCCCAGAATAGGGAAGTATACTGTATAAGCAGACTTGAACACCTGTTTTATAACCATATTTTCCCTGAGTATTGAATAGGACTAGACGTTGGCCACAGTGTCACAAGTAATTTAATTTTTTTTTCCTTTTTGAACTAGTGTTGACAACCAAAGAGTGTCCTTTGGAGAGCTTCAAGAACATAAGCAGTACTTCTAGATTTAGAATTTAATTTAATGTTAAAAGAAAAGTCTTTGTTTTGGAGGATGGGGAGTAGAACTAGATTCTAAAAGAGATAGTATAACTTAGGTGTATAAAGGAGAGTGAAGTTTGGGTTTCTATGACTCCAAACTTGTTTGACTAGGAATGAAATCACTTTCCACTTTCTAAATTATATCTAAATAGCTCAGATCACTTTGATTAATACATTTTAATTCACACTGTCCTTGTGTTGTCTTGTGAAGAAATATTGAATTTTTGTTATAATTATGCAAGATTATCTAACTATATAACCTACATTGGTTATACTTTAAAACATCTTTCACTTCAAAAAGTTTCAATTGCAAAAGCTAATGTCTCAGTTATAAAAGTTAAAGTGGGAGGAAAAGGGATGAGGGCTTTTGTTTCTTTGACTTTTTGCCCCCATGATGCTATATTTGCTCTAGGAAGAATACAGAAAGAATGCTGCTATGAAAATAACAAATTGTCATTCCACAACATTGTTTCAGAATGAGAAGACCAAAGAAAGTAGATGCTATCTATTCTGAGAATCATGAGAACTCAATTAGATGATAATTTTCAGCATTGTGACTGGTACTGTTTTAGTGTGTACAAAGTATGTCGTTATCAAATTATGGGATTCTAACATCACAAAACCAAAAGTGGACTCCATATAAAGTTATTACAAAAGCTTAGAATGTACATGATACCTCGAAATTTTTCACCTTTTTCCTCTCTTATTACTGTTTAGTTCATTTATATTTGATTAACCATCTAATTAATTCACCTTTTAATATTTATAAATAGCTCCACTACTATCCTTTGTAACTCATCATTATGAGGTAGAATTGAGTGATCCTATCTTTTCCAAAGATATGCCAACCGAGTTCAGGTTCTGATGGTTCCTGGCCAGAACCATAGGCTTAGCAATTGACTCTATGTATGTTGATGGAACACTAAAGTGGCCAAATTGAAGGGAGATCCAAGGATCACAGATTTAAAGCTTGAAGGGATCTTATAAGTTATCGCGTCTAATCCTCTCATTTTATTGTATAGGAAACTATAGCCCACAAAAGTTAAATGATTTGCTTAATGTCATGCAGATAAAAATATCAAAGATTCATCAAACGGAGAGCCACCAGATGATTCATTCATTTATTCATTCATTCATTCATCCACTCATTTAGCATTTATTGAATTTTTAGATTCAAGGGACTCTCTTAAGGCCTGAGAATACCTACTCCCTACACATACCCACACAACACATATCATGTCCTGCCCTCAAGTTATTCTCTGGGGGAAATAATAAGTCAGTTAGTCAAGGGAAGTCATGAAAACTCTTACTAAAGTACTGTGGTATTATAATTGTCAGTGGAAGGTATACTTACCTTAATAAAACTATACATTATTGAAAGCATTTAGGAAATTTTTACTTAAGTGTTGATGTACTATCTCATTGGAACTCTCAGTTTCTTAGGCCTAACATGATCCATGCCTGAAACCCCAATTATGTTGGTATAGAAAGAATTAGAGGTCAAAACATCAAAATATAATCCTAAGAGAACTAATAAATATCCTATGGAACATCTCTAGGCTCTAATACTGTTGTTTTAAAAAAAATGTCCCAGATCACTCTCTCTCCCTCTGAATCCACCTGTCTATTAGGTTTGATTTGTTTTATTCCATACAAGGATCTGCAGAAAAGAAGACCCAGTGCCTCCCTGTGTGGAAATGTAACTTAAACTTGCAGAAGTACTTTAGGCCATCCTTGGACTATATGTCACATCTAAATCCTTTAAAGAATCTTTTGAAGTTGGTTATTTCATACTTAGATATATTTTTTAGATCATATTATTTTTGAAAATAGTGTACATTCACCGTACTGGTCAAATTGACCCTCTCCTGATGAAAAAGTGGAGGGGTGAAGGAGGAAAACATAGAGTTTTAGTTGCAAATTTAAAACTGCAGTGGCTCCAGGGAAAAACCCATTAGTCTTGATAATTAAAGCCAAGTGTTGTTGACATAGAACACTTTTCAAACTGAATATTACAGAACACAATGTCTGTTCAACTATTGTTTCCAGAAGTGTCTGAGCTTAGAAGAATATGACCCCAGACTGTCATATTTTTAATTGGACATGGGGTGTGAATGAGGTGTGAGGAAAGGGGAGGAGGGGAAGGAGAGGGAGAGGGAGAAAAAGAGATGGAGGAGGAGGAGGAAGAAGAAGCAGGGAAAAAAAGCTGATTGGCTGCTGTGCTAGGAAAGGGAGGGGAAAACATTACTAGAACATCCTAAACACCTGTGGATATTTGAGTCAGAAGTTAAATTTAAATGTGAAGCACTCAAATTCTTGTTGGTCAGACTGCAAAAAGTCTATCAGAAATAGCTTTTTTTTTTTTTTTTAAATTTGTAGCTTTAAGATCAACAACTGGTTTTCTTTTTCCTTTTTCTAATTCTAAGTCATTCTTCAGTAGGTCTCTTTGGAAGACCTACCATCTCTGGGAATGTTTTCCTACTCTAGCCCATCTCCTCTTTAACTTATTGTAACATTTATGGTCTATACATGCAATTTTCCTCTTTACACAGTACCATATTGTTCTCTGCGTGAACATTCCATCCCTAAAGAAGTATTTGTTGTGCGTGATGCTATGAAGAGTACAAAGGAGAGCAAGACACTTCAAGAAGCTTACCTTATAGAGATGGAGACTGCAACTTCAGTGTTCCAAAACATTAATTTAATTGGGGAAATAGGACAGTTGAACAATGGGGCGCATCTGCTTCCAGTAACCATAATATTGCACCACTCTCCTACTGTGTAGCCGGTTTTACAGAGCATATAAAATCATGGAGACTCAGATCCTCTGGGCTTGTGGTTTTATACTATTTTTTAGATTGTAGCTTTGGACTCATTGGACAAAAGGGAAAGCAACAGGGTTAGGTTACTTAGAGAGATTTTTGTTGTAATAAAGGAGTGTGTTTGAGGTAATCAGGATAGTTGGATAATTATGCCCATTTTTTTTATATCTGTCTTTACCTGTGTTTTTCCTTGTTTTCCTGTACATTGGACTGTACTATGAGCTGCCTGGGATCTTAGAGACAGAGCTTAAGGCTTTGCTAAGTGCTCTCAGTCTTAAGACGCATGACAGCAATAGCTTTGACAACATGTTTTGAGCCTTTTTAATGTGCTTAAGTAGTGTGCCTGGTCACAAGTAGCCCTACTAGATTTACCAACAGTCAACATTGTAGAGTGAAAAGCAGAATGATGGTGAAGTCAGATGACTTGGGTTCAAATTTTTCCTCTCATATTTTCTATTTCTCTAATTTTAAGCAATCTCATGAGCTCTTTGTTTTCTCATTGAAAAAAAGATGTCTAATTCTTGCCTTCAGGATGTTTCTATTCTTCTTAAGAAGATATCACACACACAAATATGCACACATGAAAAATGTTCAAGTACAAGATAATATTTAATTAAATGGTAGCATAAGTTGCACAGACCTCAAATTCATTAGGGTTTGCACAGGAGAGATGACTGATCTTTAGACTGATAACAGAAATACTAACAGAGAAGTTCAAATGGGATCGAAAGATCATAATACTCTTCTAACATTGGCATTTTTGCCTTTCTGAAATCTATGTCAAGTGTCTGATAGTAGTGCTTCAGGGTGGGGGAAGATAGGAAGAATGATAACATCATATTTAGCACTTTTAAGGACCCGTGTCTTCATTGTTGGGGACAAAACTAAACAGGCAGTTATTATGACATCTATTTACATATAGAATTTCTGTTTGGCATTTGCAGGACATATTCACCAATGTCACACCCTAGGGGAATCAGTAGAAACATTGGAGAGACATGCTTGTCTAGGTCTGGTAATTTAACAGGTGAAACAGAGCAGTTGCATTTGGAAATAGCTCCTCACAAAGCAGCCCACAATTATACTTCAGGAGGAGATAGCAAATGATAGGAAATCATTTTCTTCAAACCTAAGGAGCTGGACTCAAATGGTACATTGGAAAGAAGATTTCTAATAATGGTTTCTAAGTATGTACACCTTTATGCACATGTGTGTGTATATAAATGTATATATGTGTGTGTAATATGTTCACACATATAGATATATATGCATATTTATACATTAGCATATACAATGCACACACAAATACATATATAAATGTAAATGTGCATGCAAATGTATGTATGTGCACATGTACACCTGTATATATCAATAGGAATATATTAATTCATAGCATCTTCTTTAGCATATTGTTTATGACTTATACCTGAATGCACTAGTGTTTTAAGACTCAACCTCTCCATTGTCTCATTCATGGCTGTCTATAAAAGTTCTCATATGCTTTATATCCCAAAACATACAACTCTCTTACCCCTAATGTCTCCTTGGTTTACCATTATTTTTCTCTTTGTTTTATGGTCACATATCTATGAAGAGTAGCTAGTTCCTGATGTTTCAGTTACCTCACCTTCTACTTGTTCCTCAACCACTTGCAACTTTACTTCAGACTTGCTACTAAAAAATAACTCTAAAAAATTGCCAACAGACAGATAATCAAACCATTATTTTTCTCTTCATTTGATTTTTCCATAGAATTTGACACCAGTGACTACTACCCTCTCATTCTCAGAGACTTTCATCAACTGGTTTCTATATTACTACAACACCAGGTTACCATAATTAGGTTATTTTAAGCAAAGGGGAAAAATATGATGCCTCCTAAGATCTGCTTGGTTCTTTGGTTTTAAGGGTATGGGTAAAAACAAAAAGACTTCCTCTGTTACAAAGAGCCAAATTTTAACTCAAAGGGTATCCTTGAGACTTGATGGGGTAGAGTTCATAGTTGGAAGAAAAAATATTACAAGTGACAGAGAAAAGAAAATGCCAGTAGATTCATGGTCTATATGAAGATACATTCATAGGAGCAAGTACATTGGTGATGGCTTTATAGGAGAATCAATCAAGGAGAAAAAAAAACAAGAACCCAGAAACTATTGTTCACCAAATTTAAGATTTGGAAGGAAACTAAGCTGCTATCTAGTCCAATCCACACATGAAAAGAATCCCCATTATTACAAGGTTTACCACCTTCTTGTTGTGGTGGTAGTATATTATAAACCAGTTGAATAGAAGGAAGAACTTTGAGAAAAAGCTTAGAAAATAGATCACAGAAATGACAAGGGCCCTGATATGGGAAATATAAAGTAAGTGTAGAAAATTTCAACTTTACAAACATCTGCTGAAGCTTTTGGCATTTCTCTCTTTCTGTGTGTGTCTGTGTGTGTGTGTGTGTCTGTGTGTGTGTTTTCCACTCTTCCTTACTTTCTGTTTTCATTTAAAAACAGAATAAATGCAAAATTTTTATTCAGACTTAATGCTCTGCATCTAATTCTGATAAATAAAGAAGAAATGGTTGTTGGGACAGAAGCTCGAGAGCAAGTATATACACATGTCTATATATCTACACCCTGTATATATATGTGTGTATTTATCCTTGTGTGTGTGTGTGTATATATATATATATATATATATATATATATATATATATTATGAGAGTTACGATATTTTGCTTTGAAGTGTAGTTGTTGGATTTTGTCTTGTCTTCCCAATGAAAATGTACTTTTCTGTAAAGCACAGACTCTATTTTATTCATCTTAGTATTCCCTATAGCACCTAGCATCATAGTTTGCACATAATGGATATTCAATACATTTGTTAAACAAATGGATGAGTGGTGATGTTTTGGAGAGAAGTATATTGGTGAGATTTTAATGCCTTGGATATTGGAACTGTTACAGTCTTCACCTAAAGGAGCTGAAGAATGATGAGAGCTGCAAGGTCAACTATATTTGGTAGAATTTGTTCTCAAACCATAGCCAGTCTTCCTCTGGTTCCTGTTCCCAAAGGAGAGTGCCTGTGAGGGAGACATCAGGAAATCTAAGAGTCCTAGAAATAAAGGGCTTACAAGTAGTAACTTTGTTCTCTGAGGAATGATTTGCCCAGAAACAAATTTAAATTAGTCAAAGAGTGAATGTTGACGGTTTTGTTGGAACATTTTTGGGATAGAAGTTATTATCACCGTCCTTGAAGTTTGCTTTCACTTTAAGATATAGGTTGACAAGGCAACTCCGCTGAGGATGTTTATTTCATTCAGTTTGTAGCTCATGGTGTTTTGGGAGATGATATATAGGTGAAAGGCTAGCCTTTCCCCAGGAATAAAAAACTGAGAAAGAACAAAGGAACACATGACCTAGTTAGAATCCCCCCAAAACACATACACACACACACACACACACACACACACACACGCACACGCACACACACACGCACAGAGAGCATGGAGTGAAAGGACTTTATGAACTGTTAAAACAAATATACAAATATACCTCCATAGGTCAAGGGGCCTGTGATTTCATTGGTCTGAACTTACTTTCCTGATGCAGCTCATAACCTTTTTTTGATTTGATAGTCATTCTTTTAATTGCTTTGGCCAAAAAGCACATTGCTCCATGGCCAACATAAAAATGAGCTTCTACAAACTTAGTTTCTTGGATTCTCCAATACAGGCTCATACTGAGAGCTTTACCAGTTTGGAAAGACCTCCCAGAATTTACGATTTTTTGGCATATTGTTTGAGAACCCAGAGTCACCACCATGCTTTGGCAGTACATAGGAATAGCATTTTACTGGAGGTCCAACAATATGAAAAGTTGTATTTCGGATTACAAATTTATATTGTAAATCATTGAGCACAAATATAATCTATGTAAATGTTTGAAGGAATAGTGGCAGTAGTAATAGTACCAGTAGTAGCAGCAGCAATCGTCAAGAAGTTTATATAGTACTTTAAGGTTTTTAAAGTCTTTAAAAATATCAACTCATTTAATCTTTACAACAGCCCTGGGAGACACATAGTAATATTATCCTCATTTTACAGTTAAGGAAATTGAGGCAGATAGAGGTTAAGTGACTTATTCAAGGTCACACAACGAGAATATATCTGAGAACAGATTTTAAATCTCATCCGTATAACTCTAGACCCAATATTCTATCCATTGGGCCACTTAGCTGCCACAGAGGTCATGTTAGCTAGCATATTTATACCTGGCATTGTACTTTTTATCTCATCTCCCCAACAAAAATGTAAGATCCTGAAACACGTGGAGTGTATCCCCTGATTCAATACCTACGTAAAATGAGGCATTTTTTTCACTGAACAGCTGAAGAACTTACACATTGGGTCTCAAACAAAGGCATTTTATGAAAGAGCATATTAAGAAAAGGGGCACTAAAATGTTTTCCCCATAAACACCCTAGAACACACTCTCTCACAAATACATAACCTTCCAGATACCTCTAGCTGCTAACTCCCCCTGCATTACTTTGGGTGAGACCATACCTAGGTAGATCTCCTTCTAATTAGCTTTTAGTTGAAAGATACACTGGTTATGAGGCTCTACTCTGCAGTCTTCTGAAACATCAAAGCACAAATATATAGGTCTGCTTTATCCAAGCATCAGCACATTTAGGGTAAAGCCTGGGTTGTCATTCCTGGTAGTATTGCATGCCTGCCCCAGGAATCCCACATGTTTATTCCACTGAGCTTTCTGAACAGGCTTCAGAGGTCCCAGGATATGTAGCAATGGGTTATTAAAATGCTCAAGTCATGAGTCACCCATAGGGACTGTAGTGTTCTTAAGTCCTACCAAAGCCAAGATTTCCTTGATTGTTTCCTTTACAATGTCTCTGGCTTAGTTAGAATGAATCTGGGGAGGGAATCTAAGTATTTATTCCATAATACTTTAGCAACATAGAAACATGTTTGTGCCTGTTTGAATTTATCTGTGCATATTGCTTGAAACAGTCAATAACCAATATAACAAGGCTTATGTTTTGTTTTATTTTATTATCTCCTTCTAGAATCAAAATCAATGTTTGCAAAGTCAAAAGTCATACTAGTACTTATATCCTTGAAGTATGCAGCCTGAATAGGTAGCACTGTCCTTGAGGAAACACTGGGTACAAGCGTAACCTTTGTCAGAGATATTTTCCTTCATTTCAGGCCTATAAAGTCTTACAGGATTCAAGGTCCGTTCCTGATGTATGGGTGGCATTCAAAGGTGCCACAGTGATAGAAGAAAAAATACCTTGGATAGTTACCAACTCCTTCCTGTTATTATATGTGGGGTCAATTATAATGTGGTAAAGTCATTTTTTCTATAGTTATAACTTCTTCCATTGTCCCCAAAAGAAGATTCACTCTACGAAATATAATAATTCTGAAGGTAAATCCCTTGCTTCATAACTTGTATCCCTTCTCAGGGCCTTTCATTATCTATTTACTTCCACTTTCAGTCCTCTAAGGACAGTTGGGTGATTGATTCAATGTATCAAAGTTCCCAGATGCCTATAAAAAACTTACTAGCAGAAGTCATAGAAATTCAGCCAGATGTAAACTAGCTCCTTGGGTATTCTGGGTAAGTCTCACTCATAGTAGAGATGTCATCATAACTTCCTTGTATTGTGGCCTACAGGATAAAGAATAAGCATCCGTGTTAGTCTTGCATGATGGATACACACACATGCACATACACACTATATAGATACAAATATATAGGTAAAATATACATGCATACATATATACACACTCAGATATACATGTGCACATACATGTGCACACATGTGCACACAGCTGCACACCCATGTGCCTATACATGTGCACATGTATACAGCACACATGCATGTACGCATGCATACACGTATACATACATGTGTATATGCATGTGTAAATATGTGTGTGTATATATATACATATATATATATATATGTATATATATACACACACACACATATATATATGGGTTGTAGTTGTCTAATTCTGCTACTTATCACTAGCAGGCAGCACCCAAATTGGCACTTGTAAAAAGTATAGGTCAAAATAGGGCTGCATGTTCTTACTTGAGCTTTAACTGCATAATATTGTCTTTGAACTTCTCAGCGATCGCTCATTTCAAAGCCAAGAATACTTGTTTACATATGAGATAACATCTTACCATCTGTACTTCCTCTGTTTACGAATATGATTGGTTTCTGATAGCCATTGATCTCTTGGCATGTCTGTTCTAATGTCTTTCAAGTTAGTATTAATGAGCATAATGAAAGGTGTGATGAGGCCATTATGGGCCAATACTGGTAACTTGTATGAAATAACAACTGACCAGATCGTTAAAAACTTGTTTAAATTTTTCATTCTAACAAGCTCCAAATGGTTTTAGAAGGTTTAGGTCAACATTCTCTTTTTTGCTCGCTCTCCCTCCCTTTTCCTCTGATTGAAATCCATAACTAGTATCAATGATGGCTGTGGCAAAAGCAACATCATTTTTCACAAATGTATGATAAAAGCCATCAAATCCCAGAAAAGTCTTTGTATCTTGAAGGATCTTTGGGGGTAGCCAATTCATGAGCATTTTTAATAATCTCTGGGTCAATGCTCATCCCTTACTGAGATAACATATGTTCCACATACTTGACAAACGCTCTACAAAACTGACACATCATCTGCATAGTTTCAGCTAAACTCTCTTTACTCAGCCTAGCCCTTCTCCACAGTCATTCCTCATGTTCATCCAGTGTATTTCCAAAGACGGTGAGATGAACCATTTATTATGTTATTGTTTAGTCATTTTAGTCGTGTCTGACTCTTCGAGGGGGCAAAGGCACTGGAATGTTTTGTCATTTCCTTCTCCAGTTCATTTTACAGTTGATAAAGCTGAGGCAAAGAGGATTAAATGACTTGCCCAGCGTCACATGGCTAGTGAGTATCTGAGGCCAGATTTGGATACAGCAAGATGAGTCTTTCTGACGTCAAGTGTGGCATTCTATCCACTATATCATAAATTTAATTTTGATTTTTCCGTGTCATAATTAACTGGAAAGTAGCTTACAAGCATCTTCTTAGAAATCTAATTCTTACAAATCAGTCTTTATACAGTTTTATACAGTGTTTCACCTACCTGAAAGAAAACCAATATTTATTAAGCATCTACTATGCTATTTCAAATATTGTCTCATTTTATCATCACAATAACCTTATAAGGGACATGCTATAATTATCCACTTTTACATTCGAGGAAACTGGAGCTAATAGAGGTTAAGTGAGTGGCTGAGGGTTACACAGCTAGTTAGTTTGAGATTGGATTTGAATTCAAGTCTTCCTGATTCCAGGTACAGGCTCTATTCCCTATGAAACCTAGTGGCCTAACATCATGTGTAGAACAATAAAAGCATATTCATGGTCCTTGAATAATTGATAATCCAATATTATTTTATTATAGATATTTCACTGAAGCATTTAAATAGGCACCTGTTCACAAAAGAAGTATATTATTTATATTTCTAAATTACATGCAAACAAACTTCCATTAAAACACTCATTAAATGCCCCTTCAGGAGTAGAGGGGACACTTGGCTTTTAATGATTCTGTGAGTAGAGGTTCAGTTTATTGTCAAGTTGGGAAACATTTGGATGGGCTTGGTGAGAGCATATATTTATCTGTGAATGAACCTAAGAATGTGGATAGATCAGTCATCCAAGGTTTGGCTACCAGGTACTGAATTTTGGACCACAGAAATTCTTAACCCATCGGAGGGCTTATGATCTTCCGCACCAGAGACATGTCAATGAAACCATAGATTTTTCAAAGTGTGGGAGAAAAGTGAGATATGTTATAGCAAATATGGGCTCCTCACCATTCCCTGAAGATGGTCTCTGCTTCTATCCCTTTGTTAAACTTTTCTGTATACTTTGAATTTCTTTTCTCAACACCTGTGCCTTTCTAAATCTTATTCTATTTCTATACATACTTCTATTTATTAGTTATTTCTCTGGAGGCAGATAGTATCTTTCTTCCTATGTCTTTTATACTTAATTTGGAAATTTATAATACTTAAAATAACATAATTTGTGTCTAATAGTGGCATATATAGAATAGGGGAGAGAGAAAAATTTACATGGTAATTTTGTGATGTATTTAAAAGGAATAACAAGTCACATGTAGATTTGCAGTTTCATGCGCAATCACCTTTTTATTGTACTGTTATGGAAATGCTTGCTTTATTCTATAAATTAAAAAGTGAATAATTATTCAGAAAATTCTATTTCTAGTGATACTACTTTACTTCTATTTTTTGGCATTTTTCACAATTGCACATAAAAATAATTCTTAACATTTGTTTTAAGATACTTGCTTTATGTAGCCTTTACTCATACCTCACATACCTCAATTGCCCTCCTCTGAAATACCCTCTCACTTTCTTGGCATCAAAAATCTTTGTTAATTTCACTCCTAACACTTGTCGACCTTGCTAGGTGTCCTTGGGTAGGTCATTGAATTTCTCATGGCTTCTGTGTAAGGTCTGGAATTCTCCTGACTGGGGAACCCTGTACCTCTCCCATAACCATGGAGTGTTCATTGATACCAAAGGCAAAGGCCAAGGAGCACTAGACTGATTATAGTTGGTTAATCAACCATTATGAATACTTACAAAACAAGAACAATCTGGGACAGCTGCCAGACAATTCAGTGGATCCTCAATAACCATCCCCCCTCCCCACCCTCCACCAAATTCCCATGGTAATTATAGAAAACAAAGGTAGGAAGAGCTATAGAGTGCATCACTACTGATTGGTAGATATTTTTGGTTTTCTGCTTAGTAAAGAGCTTGGAAGTTAAGCCAATGTTATACATAAGTTTGTATATCAATCATGTCCTGATCACATGTAGGTCATGCTATTCTTGTTTTGGCTTTCATGGGTCATAGTAACTTAAGTTATGACTCAATGTCTAAAACATAATTCAGTATCTAAGTTATGATTGTAAATAGGTCACCATGTTCAGGCTTCCACCTTTCACAGAGTGTAAGTTTTTATGGCATTTCACTTATTACTGTGTTTTATGGATTTTTTTCACAGTGAGGACCCCACATTCAGTTTCTTAATATATAATATAGGCAAAATATTACCTAGACAACCTACCTCACAAGGTTCTGTGGTAAGTGCTTTGTAAAGGCTATATTGTTTGCTCTGCAAATGTGAATTATTGTTTGACTTTTCTTATAGCAGTGATGACTGAGGACCCAACCCTTACCACCTGTCTTATGTTAATATGTATGGATATATGTTATCTCATCTGATGGACTGCATATTCTCTCAGGACAATGAAAATACTTCATGTATTTATTACTTGTAATACTTAGCAAAATGAACTACAGTTATCCTTTCTGCATCACAACTTTAATCATTGCAGTTTCAATACATCATGGATCAACATAAGGAATTAAATGGGAATTTGGGGGGGATTTTTGCAGAAGTTGCAGAAGACACATGAAGGCTAGTAGATTACACAGGAAAAAGTTTAGAAAATCTTAAGTGAATAAAATATATGTATAGTACTCTGTGTAATATCAACGTATTTTATCTTTCAATACCTTAATAATTCAGACTTCTCCTCTGGTTCAAAGGGAGGGACAAAAATTTTTAAGTAGATTTTCAGGACTACTGGGGTGCCACACCCCTCATCCCTGTGATGTGGAAGTGATTACTGCATACGTAAAATGCAAGTCTGATCATGCCATGTGCCATATAATAAACTATAATGCCTCCCTTTTGCCAACAGAATAAAATATAAATTCCTCTAGTTAACTTTTTGGGCAGCTAGATGGAGTGGTGGATTGAGTCCTAGGCTTGGAGTCAGACTCATCTTCATGAGCTCAAATTGAACTTCAGATGCTTACTATCTGTGTGACCCTAAGCAAGTCACTTAACCCTGTTTTCCTCAGTTTCCTCCTCTGTAAAATGAACTGAAGAAGGAAAAAGGCAAAAACCACTTCAGTACATTTGCCAAGAAAACTTCAGTTGGGATCATGAAGAGTTGGACATGAACAAGTAGGCTTCTAAATACCTAAACACCTGTAACTTTAATCAGAGTTAAAGATCGTCACTGCCCATTAATAGGCCTCACCTGCAGCCCATTAAAGGGAACTTGATTGGGGGGGCTTGTTTTGTAGGAAGGTCCTCACCTTTTGTTAATTGCTAATGAGACACTGGGTCACAAGGATCAGATCCTCTGGCTCTGAAAAGTGTATATATACTCTGAGGTGAGGTTTTGCTTTGGGGGCTTACTCTTTGGAAGGTTTGTGTGGTATGACAAGATGAGACTCTAGGTAGCCATTAAGGAGTCTCTCTACCCATGGCTTTATAAATGCAGATGTTGGTGCTTCTCTCTCTGTTAACTATGTATGTTTCTAATAGACAGTTGGATCCATCTGTTGATCTGTGATATATGTATTACTTATGGTCAGACAGCTGGAAGCCCTGTCTTTTGGTCTTTATTTCTCTATTTTTGTATTTTCTCTGTTGGTATATGTGATTAAAGAAGATTGTTCACCACATAAAGGTTGCTTTCCTTTTAGAAAAGTAAATCTAAGAACCTGTGCTAGCAGGCCCTCCTAGATGTGTCAGGGTGCTTGCTGTTACAATATCTTAATATTCTGGATGTAATCTTCCTTTCTGACTTTAATATACATTTCTTATCTTCCTACATTCAACTGCCTATCGCACAATACAATGTCATTGTATTTCCCATCTCTGTGCCTTTGCATGGAATTTCTTCTTCCCTAGAACACATTCCCTCCCTACCTGACTTCTTTTAATGCTCAACTAAATTGTCATTTTCTCCAGGAGGCTTTTCTTGGCCTTCACAGTGTCTTCCACATTACAGCAACTTTTTGTCTGCTCTGTATTTATGGTTTGTATATTGATTGATATATATTATCTTTTATCTCAGCATGTAAGTTTCTTGAGGGCAGGAACAGTTTTTGTTTTTTCTTTTCATCTGCATAACTAAGAATAATGCTTGAGACATAGTAAAAATACATGTTTGTTCATTGATTGACTGAATGGATGTGGGAAGGCATTTCAGATGGATATCCATCTTGCGAAAAGTCTTGACTCACTAATATTGCTGTTTGATTCATGCCCATGTCATTCAACTTTCCTGGGAGTTGGGGTCAAGCAGAACAAAACAAAATTATGAACACTATCTTGTGTGGTTTAGACCTCAGGTGTTATAGGAGTCCCCTCAAAAAAAGAAAGATAATTATTTTTCAGGGCAAACATCAGGCTTGAAATGGATCTTAAAGGGGAAGGGCAGTTTTTTCAGTCCTGGAGCTGGACACAACAATGAAGAATTCAGTAAGGCAGGAATGAGAATGTGTTATTTATGTTCCTGTGCAAATACGTATGTATATATACACATTCTTGCATGAGAGAGAAATAAAAGGGAAAAGACATAGAAGGAAAAAAAACATTAAGGGGATCGGTCAAGGTGAAGTTGAGTATGTTTGTATAAGAGAGATTTAGATGGGTCAAGTTAATCTCCTTACCTACTTCCCTCTGCAAATATATTTGTCATATGACATTGTATTTTTTAGCTATAGTTTGCTATCTTGTTGCCTATATACTATAAGCTCCATGAGGGTAGAAACTCTATATTTTTAACCTATAAGAACCAGATATTAAGAGAGATAGGGTAACTTAGAGGTCATTATTCTAAACCCCTCATTTTATGGATGAGGAATCCAAGACTCAAAGAGATAAAGTGATTCATCCAAGTTTACAAGAAGAGCAAGAATCTGAACCCAGGTACTCTGACTCTTATCTGAGTCACCTTTCCACTCAACTACATATATTCCACCTCTTCAATATCTAGCACAGAACCTTGGGTATAAGGTGTTTCAAATGGTTATTGAAAGAAGAACATATTGTGTTACTGTGAAGTCTTTCCCAACTACCCCAGCCTTGACTCACATTGATCTTTTGTGTCCCGAAGCCTTTCTATTCTGTCACCCCCTTGACTGTGGCCAAATATAGCCCCATATTGTGTCTTAATTCCCCTGACTAAATTATAACCAGGAGCTGTGCCTAGTGTATCATTGCATGTCCACTAGTGCTTAGCATAGAATTCTGCATGTAGCAGGCACTTTACACATGCTTGTGAATTGATTAGATAGATGTCGTCAGAAGAAGAAGCTTGGAGTTTTCCAATGTTTAACTGATGTTCCCCTGACTGTATTTGTTGGGCTCTTCTAAGCTTCCACCGGGGATTGCTGACTGTTCTGGTTGCTTTTTCTTACACTACAAGATGGGGTAGCAAACTCTGCCTGCCCCATCCTTTGTCCCTCACTATAACAGGGAGAAATGTGGTCTTAGAAATGAGACCCTTTAAACTGTCTAAAAGAAATATCTTTTCTAAATCTGACGGATCAAGGTTAAGTTTTATTTTGAAACTTCAAATCCACCATGTTTTGGGACAGTGTCAGACTGACAAATCATATCCCTGCCTCTTTTCTCAGTAGTTTCTGTGACTGCTGAAAGTCTGGTGGGGATATGGGGGTGGAGGGATGGGGTTGAGTCAAGTACCTTAAAGTGCAACATGAAGATGGTATAGACTCCTAATATCTATTGTGTAAGTTTTACATAAGAAAGGAATGAATGATTCTTGAGGGATAGGACTTCCTTTCTAAATTTTTGTTTGTTTGTTTTAGAAAGGATAATATTAGCCACTAACTTTCCATGGTATCATGGAAAAATAGTTTTATCACTCTGACCCTCAGTTTCCTCAGCTGTAAAATGAAAAAAAATTTTGCATACTCTAGACATTCATAAGAAAAATGCAGCAGGTACATGCATAGTATCCACATGGGCTACATCTCTTTTTGGTCCATAGCCATATCTGTGTCATGTCAGTGTATTTGGAGTTCCATTGCATTGCTGTGGGTGTGAGTTAGAAGGTATATTTCATGGCACTATTATGATCAAACCTGGCTAAAACCACTGGATTCTCCACATTGATTGGGGCCAACTCCAACCTGACTGAATCCTCCAGGCAATGAGCTAAGGCTTAATGCCTGAATACCCTGGCAGTCAAGGCTACTGTGTGGAATCCTCCTGGATGAGAGAAGGTATAGCTGGCAGACAACATCATGGCAGCTCCAGACACTCCAACTGAAAAGTTGGATACAGAGGAGGTCTACCTTGGAGACTTGCCAGGACCTGAGAAACAGGAAGATTATCTGAGAAGGAAACAGCACAAGAGCTGTGTGTTCCCACTACCTGAGCCAACATAGGAAATACCCAGAAAAACAGTGCACATAATCCATTTCTCTGTCTCTCAGACTTTTTGAGAAAAGTCTTAGGATGCTATCTTCCATACTGAAAAGAATATATGAACTAATAAAAGATAAGATGAGCAGAAAAGTAATTTCAACCATGACCACAATAATGAGAAAGGAAATAACTTTGAAAACCCTTAGAACTTTTATCAATGCAGCAGTCAACAGTAACTTTAGAGCACTGAGGATGAGACATTCTTGCTGCCTCCTGGTAGATTAGCAAAGAACCAGATGTAGAGGGCAAGGCAATCATTCTCACACGTGGCCAAGGATTTCTTTTGTTTTATACATACATATTATACATATATATGCGTATATATTATATGTATACATATTCATATATATATGTATGTTATAAGACTGTGCTTCTCAGGAGGATAGGTAAAGGAATATGTAGGGTAGTGGGTAGTCACAGACAACAAAAAGCATTAATAACATATTTATTTTAAAATGCACAGAAAATTTCAAAACAAATTTTATATAATAAAAGCTCATGGCTTTTTGTATCCCATTTCTCCATGTTATTTGAATCTTGAAGGAAGAGAGGGATTCTGTGAGCTGGAGCTGAGGATATATATATAAGCTGGAGCTTCCATGTACTCCATCAGCATGGAGTTCCATATACATATGGAACTATTGGTTGAAAGCAGATCCTGTAAGAGGTTCAATATCAAACAGAGGAATTTATTTGTTTTTTGATCTTAGAGGTAATAGGGAGTCACTGTAGTATACTAAGCAGACTGACATTAGCATTGTGCTTTAGGAATGATCACTTCAGGAAAAGTTTTGAGGATGATTTAGAGAGGCAAAGAAGAGACAGATAAACCAAGTACGTGTTTAGTTGAATTGTTTTAGTTTTGTGTTTTTTTCCAGTTTCTTGTTTCTTCGTGACCCCATTTGGGGTTTTCTTGGCAAAGATACAGGAGCGGTTTGCTGTTTCTTTTTCCAGTTCATTTTACAGATGAGGAAACTGAAGCAATAAGGGGTAAGCAACTTGCCCCTGGTCACACAGCCAGTAAGTGTCTGAGGCCAGATCTGAACTCAGGAAGATGATCTTCCTGACCCCAGGCCCAGGGGTCTAACCACTGTGCCCACTAGCTGCCAACCAATTAGTGTGCTATTATAGTAGTTCAGGGATGAAGTGATAAGGGCATGCATGGACCAAGGTAGCAGCTGTGTGAATAAGAGAAAAGAGGGCAAAATGAAAGAATTTTGGAGACTTTGCAGCTAAGACTTGAGGAGTGATGGAGTATGAGGATTCTAGGAACTAGTGAATACTTTCCAAAGAATTTCTATAGCTTCCACCCACCACTATTGAGAGAAAAAGAGAGGTTCTGAGTTCAAATTGTGCCACTGACAATACCTGTATGACTTCAGCAAATTATTTTATTTTCTGGGGTTTCATTTTGTTCAGTTCTAAAATGGCTGTATTATGCTAGACCTGTAAGTCCCCTTTCTGCTCTAGAACAATGATTTTGTGATCTATGACTAAAACAGGCATGGTTTAGAGTCAATGGTAATGGGTTCAAATTCTGGTTTTGCTACTTCAGTTTGACTTTAGGTTTCACTAGGCCAAATCTTTCACCTTTCCTTTCGCCATAAATGACCTGAACATTTTCATCTCATGAGTCACCTTTATTATTCTTTACAGTTTTCCTACGGTCCTAGATTCATAATGAAAGAATTTTTATAAATCATTGTATCTCATTCTCTTGTTTTATATGTGTACACACATGTTCTTGTGTATGCATTTATATATATATACATGTATATATATATATATATATATATATATATATATATTCGCATAACCATGTATAACAGAAGAAGAAATTGACACCTCAGAAACTATTGGGAGACCTAGTGAGGCCTAAAATAAAAATAAAATGTTATGTGCTATGCTTTTGCATGTAATCTGCATGCTAACTCTACTGTCTACAGTGATCTACTATTGATGTTTTGCTCAATTTTATATTTTCACAGATAAATGGATCAAAGAGAGGCAAGTGACTGGTATGTGTACTTTTTTGGTTTTCATACCCCATTCCAAATAAGTTGAAATCATCTAAGGTCATCTAAACCCAGTTTGTACCAGGCGAGTAAATTGCAAAAAGAACATGCATTAAAAAGTAAAATATTTACACTAAATTATTAATAAACAAATAAAACAATCTCACCATCCATAGCCTCAGGATTAGGTTCTCATGCCTGAACAAATAATATGCTGAGAAGCAGTTTCCTCTGAAACTCATGCTTCAGCATGAGAGAGAGTATGGCAGGGTGTGTTTTGCATGACCAAGGTGTAATTGGACTCTGTCCATACAGCATCTGCATCTCTGCTTGGTAAATCTCATGGATAATGATCCTCTCAGTCAAAGCATGAACCCCTTCTGCTGTCTCAGTTCTCAGCTTTATCTCAGCAGGTAGAAAATAAGTTTACTTGCTGCTGCTTTACCTTGCATCTTGCCATGACTGTTTTCTTCATGTGGTTCTCCTTTCTTCTCCACCATAATGCATTGACTTGCCTGCCCAACATGTAGGTACAGCACCATATAGGAACTGTCTACTTGCAGTGGGGCCATCTTTTAGGGGATAAAACTTATAGGAATTATAAGTCCTAATTATATGGTCTGCTGCACAGTATTCTAAGAAGTCTAGTCTTCTCTCATCCAACTATTATTACACATATGTATCATTATCTAGAACATAGGGTGCTTGAGATTTGGGTACTGGAGTACCTGACAGATCAGGATCACAGTTGGCCCCAAGTCAAGAGGTCATAAATGGTTGCTTACATGCATTGACAATTATCATGGAGTTCTCGCCCTTTCCTCCACCCATATAAATGGCATCTCCATCCTTTAGGGTTCATAGAGCTGATCTTTCCACTATTAGTCATGTCTTCTCTTGGATTTGAAAAGTTTGGGCATCCCTCCTAATATAATGAAAATCAACATGAAAAGTTGCCACTTTAGGAGGCCACATTCATTTCACCTCTATATCTGTTGCTTCTCTTAGCTGTCTCTTGTAATGACGTGCTACCAATCTCCACTTTCTTTCTCCACTCTAAAAATCTAAGTCATTGCTATGGTCTTTTTAACTTCCTTGTCATTTTCCATACCTATGTCTTCTTAAGACACCGCCAACACCCTTAGTCAGTCCCAGATTGTTTTATGCCTACTTTTCAGGCAAACATTTCTCTGCTCTGTCTAATCTGTTTTCCTAATAGTGATTACCCATAATTTACAAAATAAAATCCCTATTCCCCAGAATATCACTTAAGACTTTGCCTTTTTGGGGAGGCTCAAACCTAACTTTCCTCATTTTTCTTCTAGCATTCTCTTTCCATACTTCCCCTCTGTTCCAGCCAAACTGCTCTTCTTGTTATATAATCCAACATCCTAGACTTTGGACTTTGCCACTTATTGTCTTTGTTCTTGGTATTCGAATGTCCATTTTCCAATCTTTACTTATTTGTAATTGTGCCCCAATTCCAGGTTCAGTTCAAATATGTCTCTCTCATGAAGCTATGCTCCATCTCCATCCTCATTACAGCTGGGAATGCTCTGGATGCAAATGAACTTTTCCTTCTGAACTCACATAGCAGTTTGTTTATATCTCTTCTATAACTCTCATCACATTTTTTCTAATTCAATATAGTCCTTTTGGTTCTCAATTAAGTGCCATTATATTTCACAATATGTGTAGTGCATATCTTTATTGGTGAAAGGGGTTTCCATTATACTAAATTCCTTATATTAATTAAATAATAATTCTAGATTCTAGTCAGAAAATATAAAGTGAAAGGTGTTGAGGGGTCCTAAAGGTTAAAAAAAAAAACTATAATACTCATGCCATCAAGAAGCTTACTTTTTAGTATAGTGGGTATCACACTTATTGCAGTCAGGGGCTCCAATGCGGAACCTTAATTTCACTGCTTACTCCCTGTGTCACATTAGTCTAATCTGTTAACATCTTTGAACATACATCTGAACTTTGATTTTCTCCTTTTTAAAAAAAATAAGAGAAATGGAATGGATTCCTCAAAAGTTCTTTCTGACTCTGATTATTCCAGTGCAGCAGTACTCTGGACACTATTCTACTCTGCTCAGTCTCATAGACCTTGTCTCCTGAAGGATGGCTACCCTCAGTTCTCATGTATTCTTTATGTTCATATCCCTAATATGACAACTTACTTGCCCCTACCAGTAACTTTATCTTGTAACCATGAAATACTTTCACTTCAAGCAGGTACTCTTCTACTTTTAAACTATCCTTTTCTGTTCTTCACCTTCATCTGTGAATGTGGAGAAAGAATGCACCAGCTTAAAACCACTGTCTTGGTCAATTCTTCTGCACTGTTCATGTGCAGATGTATCACTCAAGTCTTACCATCCCTAAAAGGTATAAATGAGTGATTCAAAGTCTATAAACCTTACAGGTTGCAATTTCTACAAAATCTCAAAGGGGCATGTTCTTATTTCCAACCTTCTCTGTTTTATACCATTTATTCTTATTTCATCAAATGACCCAGAGACTCAGTTGATTGGGGTCCCCTGTTAACCTCATGTTTTTAGTCATTTCTGTACATTAGAAATGATCTATTGGTAAGAGAAGTCAAATATAGTAATCTCAGTCATTCAAGAAAGATACATACATACATACATAAATATATATATATATATATATATATATATATATATATGACATCTTGCTAGTGGGATCAGGAAATTAGACTTTAGAAAAAGGGGAGGATGTTAATAAGTGGGAGATAGAGAATTCTCTTTTAGGCATGGACAAAGGCATGGGAACTTCTCCCAAAGTTAGTAAGAGATGAAGGAGGAGTATGGATATAAAATACAATCAGCAAGGAAGAGCAGTGTTAAATAAGACTGGAAAGATAGGCTGAGCTAGAACATGTAACACCTTAAATGCCACAATAAGGAATTTCAATTTTATTCATTAGGCTATTAATTTCTGTCGAGGTGAGGTAGGATGTGTGTTCCATGATCGGACCTATGCATTAGGAACATTACTTTGGTATTGGTGTAAAGGATGGATCTGTGGACTCAGAAGATATGGACCCCCAATTAGGAGACCATACTGAGAGTCCAGGCATTAGGAGTCATTGTGTAGGACGGGTGGTGTGGTAGGAGCATTGAACTTGAAGTCAGAGGACCTAAGCTTGAATCTCAGCTCCATCATTACTTATGCGAACTTGAACAAGTCACCACCCTCTCTGAAGTTCAGTTTCTTACTCTGAAATAGAAGGAGGATTAGCTGATCTTTGTCTCTTCAAAGTTCAAATCCCATGACTCTATATGATGAGGGGCTGGATGCTTATATTATAGTATATTTCTCATCTTTCTTACTGGATTATAAACTCCTAGAAAAGATTGGCTATTTTGTTACCTTTTTACCTGCCATCTTGTTCAATATGTTGCCTGGCATGGAATAGATGCTCCATGTTGCTGCTTATCCTTCATTTCTGAAGAGAACCAATGACATCATGGATGTTGTCTTGACTTGCACATTGTATTTAAGTGAAGTAAAGTTGTGCAAAATCATCAGCCTCACTCTTTCTTCCTGAGTCAATGAAATTCAGTGGCAGGACAAATGTCAAGACGTCTGGTGATGGTCCAGCATGTAGCAGATGACCTTGGTATCTTAGATGCCTGACCAAGCCTAAGCACTGCATACTGCTTGCTTTGCAACAAATTGTTCTCATCCTCCTATTCTGTGGGAAAGTCTGTCTTCATATGCTTGGAGTGTACTCTCCTAACTCATGGACAGGTCTGACATCTATAATGTGCTCTCAACCTAGTGAACCCATCTGCCAACACCATTTAGCAGGGCATGGCCATTGCACATACTATACCTTCTCAGAGCCCCAGATGAGAGACAGGACACCAAAGGTGGATGAGCAGTCCTGAAAGGAGATCACCAAGCCCTAACACCAGAAGCGCTAGTCTCCCAGCAACTGTAAAATGGGGTGAAGAGGACTTACTTCACCGAGTTGTTGTGCAAATGAAATGTTCACTATGCCTTTGCTAAATTGAACAAGTTTTGATACTGCTGTGATGATAGCTGTTTGAAAGAGAGGCCAGGTGGGAATGCTATGAAACTGGAGGGCAATTGCTACAAGGCATGAGACACCAGAGAGGACACTGCTGAGGAAGGTTCAAAGGATCAGAGGTTTAGAAGATAAAGTCACTTTAGGGGTTACCTAATCCAATGGTATCAAACTCAAATAGAAATAGATTCCTGTAGGACTCATGTTGACTTGAAAATGATCTATTAATATCATAGGTTGTGTAATACTTTTATTCATTTGGTTCAAAATTTTCACAGTTTTGCTGTGTTTAGGGCCCAATCCTCTCATTTTAGAGATTAAAAAGAAACAGAGAGAGGCTAATGGATTTGCTTAATATCACACATGTAGAAAATGGCAGAATCTGGATTTGAACTCAGGCCTGTGCCTCCAGATTCTTCACTTTTAGCAAACCAGGTTGCTTCAGATCAATACATATTAGGTCCCTTCCCTTTTCCATCCTCTTTTATGGAATTACAATGTGAAATGACACCGCAGAGATTCAATCACGAACTGTGATGGGTTTCTTTTGCTTTTTCCTGCCAAATCTGGATTGTAGAACTACATTCTCTCACTCACCTTCATCTCCAGGTTTCCACTGCAGTTGTTCAAGCAAATAGCATGACATGGCTGATCAGAGATGGAGTCAATGAACTGCATCCAAACAGAACCCTTTTCTATCCTTGCTTTGGTAACTGCTACCCTGCTGCCAAGCCTACCCTGTTTCTTCCCTTCATCTGAGACTTTCTTCTTCCCTGCCTTTGCTTTAATTAATACCACAAATGAAGCTGCACCTGAAATGCATATACATATACTATGGCCCAGCTGCTTCTGGAGCTTTTGGTATTCCTCTGTCTCTGCTATAATAGAGAAACTGTGAAATCCTGTGAGCTCCACACCAGGTCCTGGAACTCACTGAGCTCAAGGCTTTCTACTAACACAGAAGGCAAACCTCTTCCCCCACCATACCCTTGCATTAGTACATTGTCTTTAAGAAATAAACATGGAGAGACCTACTAAAATTAGAGAGACATTGATTCTGTAACTTTGTGGCTTCAGTTTAACTTGTAAATAATGAATCTGGTCAATTACAGGTGAATGGAAACCCGTTTTCAAACAGAGAGATCACCTCAGTTACTTCTTGTGTTCTTAGTTCTTTTGTGGGAGGTCTTTTTTATAAGAACATCTTTCTATAGAGTATATGCAGGTTTGAAAATGTTTCCCTGGGAGTTAGGTAGGGATAGCTGGTGGCTCAGTGGATGAAATGCTAGACCTGGAGTTGAAAAGACCAGAGTTTAAATATGGCCTAAGACACTTCCTTGAAGGTGAACTGAGATAAATACAACCTCTGCTCACCTCTGTTTCTTCAACTATAAAATGGGGCAATAGCACTTACATCACCGATATATTGTGTAAATGAAATAATATTCGTAAAATGCTTAGCACAGTGCCTGAGTATATAGTCGGTCCTTAATAAATTCTTATTACCTTCCCTACATGTATTAGCTCCTTTTAAACTGAGGCACAAAAAGATTTAGTGACTATGCAGGGCTACACAGCTAAGGGGCAGAACCAGCAATCAAACCTAGAGTTCTCCTTTCTTAAAGTACATTGCCCTTTCTACTCAACCATACCATGGAAAAGGACTTATCAGTCTACACAGTCACAACTCCCATATTCTACCTACGTTTTTTTTAAAGCAAATGTGGTTATCTATCTGTCTGTCTATCTATCTATCTACTGAAAGTACTTTGTAAGCCTTTAAATATTATATAAATGTGGAACAGCTGTTAGTATCATCAGTCCCACCTTTATTTTGCCTAACCTAAATCTCTCCTAGTTTTTTGTTTGTTTCAGGTGCTTTTTTCTTAGTATTGTATTACATAAAACATCTTCTGTTAATGATATACTAAGAATGAAATGAAGGAGGATATGAGGAAAAGCAAGGCAAGGGCACAGGTTTCTTAAATGTCAGGCAGGGTTCATTTCTTTAAATATCTCAGCCTTTAAGGTCTTTATTTGATTCAGAGAAGGTTCTGCGCTCTATGAGTATACCAGAATTGAAACGGCTCCAAGAAAATGCAGGATGTGCTGATTTAGAGTATCCACCCCAAATGTTCACACAGATCATTTGTGCCTTGACCTGTGCTAGAGCATCCTGAGCATAGTGATATCCTTTTGGTCCTCGTGGAAAATGAAGGACAACAACCAACAACCAAGTTGAATTTAGGACCAATTCATTCTAGGGTCTATTACTTTAGATTCTACTTTTTACCCTCTATTCTACTTCTCTTACCTTGGATTTGGGTTGTTGTTGTTTAGTTTCTGTTCTCCATAAACACTGACTTCTGTCATAACCTCTCTCTGTGCCTATGACTGTTTCTTCCTCTCCTTTTCTTTTGTTCATTCCCTCCTCCTCTTTATCTCTCCTTGAACTCTCATTCTTTCCTCTCCTTGCTTCTTCCTCTTTTGCTCCATTTTCCCTCCCTACTTTCCTTATTCCCAGAATGTTTTCTTTTTTTCCCTCAGAGGTTAAGGATGATCCAGAGTTTTCCCAATAACCTCTAACTGATGGTTCCGGCTCCAGCTGCATTTTGACTTCCTAGTCAGTGAGGAACTTCAGGGGACCTCTGGTGCACAGTAAAATTTCTTTTACTTTAAGAATTCAACAAGAATGTGAAAGAGTTTGAGGACACCCTCAAAGTTTTAACTATCACTGAAAGCTAGCCAGGAGGACTAAGTTACTTTCTTGAAGTTATGGAATGTGCTTTCTCAAAGTCAGCTTTTAGTAGGGAAAAGGTAATGGTCAGACAGGCATCTCCTAACATGGTGATGCTTGGCAGTGTTCGTGCTGATTCTGGCTGTGTGTGCAGCTGAACGCCCTGCACATACCTTTTGAGAACAAGACCTTTACTTATCAGTCATCTCTACAGATCTTCTCTCATGCTGCGTATTGTGAGGCCCATATATTTTCTCTATCAATTCATCCAGGCCTGGCTTTTGTAGGGGCACCATTCTTTTCTCACTGTTATTGTTAGCCTAGAATTTTCATAATAAACTTGGAGCCAAACAGAACAGTTTGCAAGGAGAGTAGAGCAATGGGCCTTTGTACCCTCTCATTTTAGAGCCAAACAAAGAATTCAGAGAAGCTGATAAAACAGATTCAGCAGTGGGAGTTGTACTCTTTCATCATTACACTTCTGCACAAAGGAGACACTTCAAAGCAACAGAAAAAATGCCACAGCAAGTGCAACAACATATTGGGCACCACAGATGTACAAGTTGTCCCTAATGTTCATGTGTAGGTGATCTATGGTATGTGGCTATGTGATCAGCCCTTCAAGTGGGTAGAAGAAGGGACTCCCTCACAAACCTATGAAAGGGCCTAAAAATCCAAACATTGGTGTCAGTCATTAAAGGTGTTTAGGAGGCACATGTTTTCTTTTGTTTTCTCTTATGAAGAAAGGCCTGGTTACCTGGGAGAAGAACATATTAGTAAATAAATAATCAGAGTTGAGTTAATTGGATCGTCCTCTTTTCACTCTGGAGCCACACAAGAAACAAAAGATAGGTGTGTTTTAATATAACAGAATAAAGTAAGATCTCAAACATTTAATTCCCTAACACTGGTAAGAATTTGCTTCAAAAAAAAAAATTCAAGCAAGGTGCCTTCAGCTTCCAGACATTGGGAATTCAATACCTCCTGGAGGAATCTATTCAATTTCATTCTTGCTTTGATTTTCAAGAAAACTTTCCTTATGTTCAGTTGAAACCCACAATGCTGCAACTGTCTCACAACCTTTTCTTTCTGGGGCCTTCCAAAGTAAAACTAAACCTTTTTCTATAGGTTAAGCCTTAACTTATTTGAGGAAGGAAATCATAGTTCATCACTAGGTCCCACCCCACTCTTCTGTAGACTCAACATCCTTTTATCTTCTCCTTTTCTTACAGTCTTTTCTGGCACAGACTCAATTCCCCATTTCTGATTGCACTTTCCTCTGGTTTCAATGTATCTTATAATGAACTTTCAAAATGCAGTACACAGAATTGAACAAAAACCCTCAAATTTGGTCACCAGTGCTGAATACTACAGGACTCTGTCTCATTCTTTCTTCTGGAGACCTATGCTTCTATTAATGCAGACTGAGATCATATTAATATATTTGGATGCCATGTCATCCTGCTGACATATTGAACTTGAAGTTCATTAAAGCCTCAAAATCTTTTTTTAACGTGAACTTTTTTCAAGCATTTTTCTTCCATTCTAAACTTGTGAAGTTGACATTTTGAACTCATATGGAGAATATGACATTTATCTCTATTGACATCTAGTTGGCTTAAGTCCAACCTGTCAAGATCCTTTTGGATCCATATTCTGTCATCCAATTTATTTGTTGTACCTCCTAGATTCAGAATATTAAAAAAAATGCACATTCTATCTATGATTTTATTCAAATCATTAATAAACATTTTCAATGAAATGAGACCATGGACAAAGGGCTGGAGCTCTCCATTAGAGGTATTCTTAAAGTCATGGGATTTTAATTAGTTACAAAACCACTTAAATATACTATCGTTATGTGTACAATTCTCTGTCCTATCCCTAAGGATATAATGAGACAATCTGTCAAATTTCTTGAAGAAATTCAGATATAAAATGACCACCATGTGCCCAGGTCTATAAGTATGGTAACTATTAAAAAAGAAATATTAGTTTGCTATGATTTAATAATGAACCTGTGCTGGTTTGTTTTGATCACATTTTTTCTTTCTCAAACCACTCCCTTTAATATTACATTCCAGAAATTTAACAGAAATGGTTCCTTTGTTGTCCTAGGTTTCTTCTCCCATCCATCCTGTACACCAGTAACAACTAGTTTCTCTATGGTTATATTTTATACATATTAAATCGCATTACATATCAAATACCTTTTGTAAGCATTAAATGTCATGTACACATGACCTTCCAATGATTCCCATCTTCTTCTAAACAAAGTCCATACTCCTTAACCTGACATTGATGGAACTCTATGTCCTGAAGGTCACTTTTTCTCTACTTTATTTCCAACTCCTCCTCTACAGGGATCTAACCATCTATGCAAACTTGTCTATTCAGTGAATCTGAAGAAATTCTAGCTATTTGCTCACTCAATTATCCCTACCTAATAAGAATCTTCTTATTCCTATATTCTGATAACCCAAATTTTCTTGTTTCAAGATAGAGACTAAATCTTTCTTTCCTACAAAGGCTTCACATTCTGTCCCAAAATACAGTGAACGCTCTGTCCTCTAAACTTCTAATTCCAAGGACTATTAACACTTATACTACTCATTTTGAACATAAAATGTTAAAAAATGCTTTCCTGTTTAATGCCCCCAAATTATGTGCCAGATTGGGGGAGTGGATTTTTAGGAAGAGTAAAGGAGCCTGTTGATTCAAAATTAACTTCTTCCTTAAAAGCATAGGGATACCAATTGATCATGCTTCCTACATCTTTGCAAAGAAATGAGGAACTAGAGAAGCAGAAGGAGACATACATTTTCAGACAAGGGAAATATATGAATAAGTTTTATGTGACTATATTTATTTATTAAAAAGGAAGACTATATGAGAGAAGAGGAATTAGTGGGCAGTAGGAAAGGTATTTTCCTGGAGAACAGAGCAATTCTTTGCCTCCCCCTCAGATGCCCTTCAGAAATGTAATTCATCATATTCCCTTCCCTGTAATTGGGAATAAGTAGCTCTCTCTCTCTCTCTGTACCCTCTCTTTTTCTTTCTTTCTCCCCCACTATGATTTTGTATCAACATACATACAACCAGGAGAGAGTTTATCAAAATTCCATACTATTTACAAAAATAAATGTGTGTCTAATAACTTAAGGTTACTTTTAAGTTTATTTACAATTTACATATTCATTTTAATGGATTCAATGGATGTTTATGTCGAACTTGATGTTTTCTTAAAATCCATCTATTCAACATTCCTTGTTAAATCTTCTCTCTATGTTATGTTTATTTACAGAATCAAAGAATGTCAGGGTTGGAAGATCTCACAGGCCATGTAATGTAACTCAACCTATAACCCCAAAATAATCTCTTTTAAAATGACCAAATAGTCGGCCATTCATTCTTTACTTAAAGATGTCACATTGGGAGGGAGAAGAAATTCCATCACCTCCCAAGACAACTCATGACACTTTTAGATCAGTCTATTGTTAGATAGCTCCTTCTCACCTCTTTATACTAAACCTATATTTGTTTCTTTGATATTTCTCCTCAATGTTTCTCCCTCCACCCCACCCCTCCCTCACCCTTGCTGGGGTCAAACACAACAAGGATAATCCCCTCTCTACATTATAATCCTTTGAATATTTGTATTATTTTTTCTTATATCAAACTGAGTTTCAAGTAAATTAAAATTCCCAGATTTTTGTGATACAAGTCCCCAATCATGCCTCCTGATTTTTTATATTTATGAAATTTGTTTTTGATGCTAAGTGTACGACTTAATATTTATTCCTATTAAACTTAATCTAATTAGATTTAGTTCATTCTTACTGCCTCTCAAGATGTTTCTGGAACCTGATTCCATTACCATTGCTGACTTGTGTAAACTTGCAAAGTATCCTATTACTCCTTGCACAAAAGATCCCAAAATAAAAAGACCATTGGTTTCTTAACAAATTTTGTGGGAAACCTAGGAAAATCAAACAGCTTCAAAGGAAAGAAAGGAGTGCTCTTGATAGAACATGTGTATAGATTCAGGCAACGTTTCTTAGACAGCACATATACACTAACACTTATAATACGTATATGCTGTTCTCCCTTGTTATGTATAGATTATGTATTACCAACATGATATTAAGTTTCCCAGAGGGAAAGTATGTATATTATACCACTGAATCTCCACTACACTTGAGCAAGATAGTGAGTGAACTAAGATTCATGCCATCATGAAAGGGTTGGTTGAATGAATTAGACAAGTTTAGCCTGAAGAAAGTGAAGATAGTGTTGACATGGTGACAGTCTTCATATATCTGAAAGGATAAGAAATTGAAGAAAAATTAGATTTGTTCTATTAAACCCTAAAGGGCTAGACTAAGAATAATGGATAGATAATTTTTAAGACTGATTTTTAGTTACTTATAAGGAGATATCTTCTGAGAATTAGAGTTTTCCAAATATGGAATTAGATGCTTAGATGAGTAGTGAGTTCACTGTCAGTGGAGGTTTTCAGGTAAATGAGATTGATGGCCCAAGTTGTAGGTAAGTGTAAATAACTTTTGAAATCCTGTTAAACAATACAGATCTATAGTGTTTTTTTTAATACTGGCAAATGACTGAAACCCATTTCTTCTCCTACAAACTGAATGCAGAGTGAATATTCTACTAACATGAGAAAGAGAGTTTTGTCAGTAGTAGTAGAGGTAGACCATGTCAGAGCTGCTGTTATCTCATTCCTTCAACCTACTGCAACCTATTTTTGGTAGATGGACTTGGAATTCTATCTACTGTTGCTGCTTGAGCTAGAAAGCCATAGAGAAGAGAAGGTGGCTGACTCAGAAATGACTAACACTCAGTGTGCCAAGCCATATCTTAAGAGCCGTGGTGAGCAACAGGGCTTGGAACGGGTATTTCACTGCCGTCCACAAGCTTGACAGTAAAGAAATTCTTCATGCTTGTGCAAGAGATGCAGACCAGTGAAGCCTCACTGGAGTTATTTATTTTCCTCTCAGAAGCCACTGGGGCTGGACTGAATAATGTAGAAGAGCCTCGGTGGTCTGCACACTCATCAAAAAGGGTATTGTCCATGCTTCGGTAACAGAATGAGAAACACACACACACACACACACACACACACACACACACACACAACCTTCATGCACACACTGAGCTTCTCTTGGCCACCTCGTTTAAACCCCAGTGCTCCAGGTGTTTAGCAAGGGAGAAAGATATCTCCTGTTTAATCTTATTCATGGTCATGGTACTTTTTATTGCTTAGTTAGCCAGCAATTTCATTGAACTCTGGATATTTATAAAATTCTGAAATAATCATGAAGGGGTAAAAAAAGAAACATAAAACAACTGCCTACCTCAGAAGATCCTACCAGGGGTAGGGAACCTGGGCTCTCAAGGCCACATGTGGCCCTCTAAATCCTCGTGTGCAGCCCTTTGACTGAATTGAAACTTGACAGAACAAAATACTTTTATTAAGGGAATTTTTAAAAATTATCATTTAATTGTTCAAGTATTATTTAAGTATTGCATATAATAGTATTATTTAATATTTAGTATTATTATTATTAAGTGTTTAATTGCTAATTGTTAAGTATTTATTAAAGTTTGTTCTAAAACCAAACCCAGTGAGGAGTGGGAGAAAAAATATTTATAAAAATATTTTTAAGAACAAAACTGGAAAGGGGACAAACTTCATATCCAGACATAGGTTAGAGTCTTAGCTCTATTACCTTCTAGGTTTGTAACTCTTATGGAAATCATTTCTCCCTCATGTGACTTTCTTTCTCTGTCAAATCAAGATACCAATACCTCTCCTTACTACTTCCAAGGATTGTGGGATGAGACTGCGATGTTATATTGTGAAATGCTTTGTAGGTGGTAATTCAATATTACTGATATATAAGAAATAATGACTTAAAAATGTGGAGAAGCGTGGGAAAATTTGCCTGACCTGACGCAGAATGAGATAAGACAATGAAAATAACCTATAGAATAATAATCCTAAAATAAAAGCTAGAAAATGTATTTCCTTTCCTCTTTTTTTCATAGAAGTAGATAACTCCAAGTGTGAAATGTATATTATTTTCTCACTCTTAGTGTCTTCGTTAGTTTTTATGAACTTTTCTTTTTCTTCTTTGTATTTTTATTGCACAGAATGGCTTTCTATTTAGAGGTGGGGGAATATATTCATTTCAAATGAAAGTGAAAAATAAGTCAATAAAATTTTTTAAAAGTACATATAAAGTATATCTTCCAATGTGCTCTTGTAAATGGTAAGATTCTAAAGAAATGAGAGCTATTCTTCAAATATGACTATTGTTATAGATGCTCTTATCTGAGTGTGATTTGAACTCTGAATTATGCAGTCTTCACAGTGCTTAGGTTGGAAGGATTTCTTTAGGTAGGAAATTCTCAAGAGGAGATTTTGATGGCAGTCAATAAATTGAGTTAGTGATGAAGAGAATGAAGTATATTCCAGAACAGGGGATGGAGGTTTGGGTTTAAAGTAAAGAGGTTCAGTTGAACAAATATATTGTGTTAGATAAATACATATTCATCAACTTTGGGGAGAAAAATTCAGAAAAAAAGAAACTGAGCAAGTGAAGAAAAGAATGATTGAATTAATAATAAACAAAATTTCACCTAGGTTTGCAGGTCAAGGATTTCAGTTTGGGTATTGTTTTCCTGTATTTTGTTTCATTGCCTCTAGAAAATACCCTCCTCTTATTTGCACTGAGATTTCTGGGACAGATTTTTACCAAAGATCTCTTGTCTGTTGAGCCATACTGGTATCACAAAATGCAAAACTGGAAATCATCTAAAGACTCTAAGTAGAGTAGATAGTCAATAAAAGAGATTCAGAAACCAATACTGGCAATCAAACTGTCCATCTGCAGAGACTATATCTCCCAAGGAGCTGTCCATCCTACTTAGCTTTCAGTGCTGGCAGGAAAAGATAAAAAAGAATTAAGAACACAAAGATTTTTGGTTGGCCTCCCTGGATTAACTCCAAGTTCAGGGGTCTAAAGAATGTTGGATACAAATGAAGATGCTCATTCTTTCCTTTGCATCAAGGGTTTATTAGACACACTCCTATCCCTTCAGCTCCCACCCCAGCTGTGCAGTTAGTGTTCCTGAGAATGTTTCTGAGACCTCCTGAATATCATGTCAGGCTAAGATTACCAACAACCCATTCCTGGAGTGTAGCCAGTCTTCTTGCATTGAAGAAATGCTCATCAGAACACCACCCCACTGGGCTGGACATGTGCAAAAGAATGGATGACAGCATGATATCGAAAGCAAGCTGAAATGGAGTCCCTAAATTGAGCTGAAAAGGAATCCCTTAAGCAAGCCAAAGGGAAGGTTAGAGGAAATGCTTTGAAGTTGTGCTTCACTAAATCCTTAAACCATGTGCCCTAGCTGTGGACAGCTGCAAAATATCAGGGAACAGATAGGCAAGCTCAGAGCTATACCCACTCCCAACTTGGCTACTGAATATTTATGTGACCCTAGGGAATTTGCTTCATCTTTTTGGGCCTCAGTTTCTTTATTGGTAAAATGAGTGGGCCAGATGATATCTTTTAGCTCTGAAATATGTAATTCTGTGAGACTAGATAATCTTTAAAAAAAAAAACAGCTACAACAACAAAGAGAATATAAAATGAAACATACAAGTATTTTATCACATTTTTACCAGTTTTATTGAAAATACCTTTGATTTCTTAATGCACATAATTCATGGTTCTTCTGCACAATAGGAGATAAGTAGTAACAGTCAGCATGGAAAAGTGTATGTTGGCAGAATAGATCTAAGTTAAAATTTTGCCTTTGACGATAGCTAAGTGAAAGCAAATGAGTAAGTCTCTATGAGCCTCAGTTTCCTCAACTGTAAAATGGAGATCAAAATGCCTATACTGCCTACCTCACTAAGAAGCTTCTATGGGGCTCCAATGAGGTAATGTATTTAAATTCCTTTATAATCTTTAATAAATGTAACTTCCAAATTTTTAAAATCTATAACAATGTATCTGAAGAGATAGAGAGTTAGAGGGAGTTGGCAGCTTCTTTTTTAAGAGAAACTAGAATGAATTCTAATATGTTTATGAGTCATTATATGGTTCTTTCTTGAATTCCTGTATGTGAATGAGGATCCTTCCATAGCAGGAGGAAGAAGAAATCATAGTCATAGGAATCAGAATTTGAAACAAACCTTAGAGATCATTCAACCTCATTCTATTCTTTAGCAAAGGGAGTGTAACTCAATTTCCCCATGATCATGCAATTTGCAAACAGTTGAGCTGCAGGTATTCCAGCTAAATCCAACTCCACGAAAAATATGTGAGTTATAAGAAAACCTTGGTTGTCCCTGAAACAAATACATGTGTGCATGCATATGTGTATACATGTGCATATATGTATATACATACATGTACATGTATGTTCTTACATACACACATGCATAGTTTCCCCATTTGATAATGTCATACAAAGTCTTTATTGTTAGGTGGGGGAGAATGGATGATAATACTTGTAATGGATTAATTATCCAATTTGACTGCTAATGTTTCTTAAGGAGTGCAAATACTGTAAAGCAAATGAAAGATCTTATACTGTCCTTGAGGTTTTATTTTTTGTTTTTTATTTGTTGTTTGGGTTTTTTTTTTTTGCTCTGAGTGGCCAATACATAGTTTTAATATTTTGGAATGTTAACTACTCATGATAGTATAAAATACGGTATGTATCAACATAGTTACATACTATACAGGGTATCTCAAAATCTCAGTATAGTTTTAATCTTAAACAGCTTAAAATTATACTAAGACCTTTGGCACTCATGGTACTATGAATAAATTGTATTTTAATAGTGATAGACTTCTGTAACAGAACCAAATAAATGCTCTAAGACTCCACAAGGCAGGGAGAAGGTGCAAGTGAACAAGGATTTTTGAAGTACCTATTCTGTGTTGTAGCACCAATGCAATACTCACAGCACCTACAGCAGCTATGAATATGCCAGCACAGTTCTGAATCACAAAATATGACATTCCACATGGAAGACAGAAATACCAGAAAGCCAAATGCATCATAGCAACTAAGAAATCTATACACAACAGCAATGCAGGGGGAACCACCATCCCCAAGCCTTCCCTCTGTTAAGGCTTCCCACAAGCCAGCTCCCTTAAATAAATTATTAACAAGCTCTCCCACAAACCAGCTCCCTTAAACAAATTACCAACACACTCTCCCACTTGAGCTAGTTGCTGCCTCTTCTCTCTTTCCCAGCTCTGACAAGTCTGACCAACTTCTTCTCAGCTCTGCTCCAGCTCCTCCTCTTCCTGTTCTACCCCTTCCCATTCCTCCCATTCAGCAAGCTCCTCCCACCACATGTGACTTAGGCTTCTACTTGATTTAAGCAAGTCACATAGGGCTGTTAATGGATGAGAAGATCTTCAACATGGGGCTGTTAATGGATGAGAAGATCTTCAAAGTAAGCAAAAAATAGAGGTGTACTTTCTTTGATCTGAGCTGGGGCTGGTCAATTTCCTATTGTCCCTGAAGGTGTGATGAATTTGGATACAATGTTTCAGGAAGGTCTGTAGGGGCAGTTCTTATTTCCCTGTTCAGTCTAGTGTCAAGCCCCAATTCTCAGTACATTTTGTAGAGTTCATTAGTTGGAATGCCATCTATTCTTCCAAAATCTACCTCTCAATACAGCAGTAAACAAGTCTTTTCTTGTCAATCTATTCTGACTTTGTATCCCCTGGCTATTTAGTCTTCTCTCTTTTTCACTGATTTTTGCCATCCAAGATATCAATGATTTTTTCATCCTTTTGTTGAACTGCCTCAACCTATCTTGACCTCCTGCTGAGTAACATCCTCAGTTATTTTGCCCAGTGTGTGCCCCCATACTCTTCTGCTTTCTTCTTAGTATTGGACGAACTTCAGCCTCCTCATCTAACTGTTTCATTCTCTTCTCATGTATCCTCCTGGCAAGTGTTTGGACCTCAGTCAAGCCCAGCCTGTGCAAAGGCTGGATATACCTTCCTCTTGTTCCCCTTTTGCTTATTTTCCTGAAATAAACAAACCGCTTTTTCTGTTACAACCTGATACTTTTAACTTGCTCTTCTAAAGAAAAAAGCATAGGAAGCTCTTGCAAATCAGCTAACTCCTTTGTCAGCTGAACCTTTTCTTCCGGTAATTTATCTCAACTATTACATGTAACACGATGATAGCTTGTTAACAATGCCCATGCTCTTCTACACATCCCTGCCAGTTCTTTCCATTTCCATTGGTATTCCTTGCAAATATCTTTCCAAATCTCTAGGTTTCCTTTCTGTATACTTGGTTCTGTGTGGGATGGCAAGACCCCTACTCAAATTGACTACTCAGAGGCATCTCAAAGTATAAACAGAAAGTCCTTTATTTGATTCTTGCAAGAAGCAGGTGGTCCCTTCGCTAGTTTCCTGGAGCAGGGAGTGTCTTACAAGAGCAGATGCAGGATTATAAAGTTAAAAACCACAAAATTCCCCTCCCCCAACTTAACGTTTAACTCTATTGGTTAATGTGTTGAGCAACTGGTGCATCCTCAGAAATTCCCCTGATGCGAAGAATTGAAAAAGAAATTGAACAAACATTTCCTTTGTTCTACAAGGGGTCTTGATTGTACAATACGATAAGGAAATGGGTTAAGCAAACAAGGGGAGAGGGGTTGCAAGTGGTTTTACACCTTTAGGTTTAGAAACTCAGGCCTGGGTTTGGATCTACTCTAGATGAGAAGTCTTCACTTTATCCCAGTCAATCTCCCTTCTTATTTTCATTCCTTTAAAGACTTCTCACACCGTTCTTGATAGGATACATTCACTCAACCAGGGAATTGTCTTTGTCCACTAGTTCACCCCCTTCCTTCACATTCACAGGGATCTACTCTTGCTCATCCAGAATCATGTCATGCAAAGCAGACAGACAGGCAAAAAAACAATACTGCTCAATGCAATGAGCACAAACCACAGTATTTGCTACCACTAGGATGTATCGAAAGGAGAAGACCAAGTTTGGATGGGAACATGAGCAATCTTTAAAAATTCTGTTTCCACCCCTAAATTCAATCAATAATGCCTCCTCACATTCTTTCCCCATGAATTCCTCCCTTCATCTCTGCAGCTTCACATGAATATAGGGAGGAGGCAAAGTGGACGGAAGCATTGACAGATTACAAGGGAGCAGTCCCCTTGTTATAAGTACAGATCGTTGAATTATCCTTTCAGAGGTTTCATCTCATATGGCAATCTGGGGAGGAACATCATCTAATGCAGTTTTCTGGTCTGTATGCTCCTTCAGGCCATCCTCAGCACAGCATCCCTGCATCTTCTTTCCTTTTTCTTCTTGTAGAAATCCAGATGTTCACTCTCCTACAAAACTGATCTTAATACCATTTTAGATAAACATTCCTAAGCTTTATATACTTATCACTCTTACAAAATCAAAATTGGAACTTTGGCCAATTGTCATGTCTAAGAAATTCACATTAGAACCCAGTTTTTACATTTTACATTTCCCCATCAGGAAGATGAAATTTCACTAAGGAGTCAATAGTACTAGTACTAGTTTCTATGAGATCACCTTTTGCAGTTCATACCAGGATCTCACAGACTTACTGGCATCATGGACTGGAGGCTCAGACTGCCTTTCTTGATATTCATACCTGGAGTTAGTACTAGCTCTAGTACTTACATAAATAATCATTTTTAACACAGTACATATCACATGATAAAACTATTCCAACTTCTGGTCTTGTGATGCTTCTTCTAAAGCACTTACAATATAGACCACAAACCATTTTCTTTTAACATTAACCAACTGAAGCAAAAATAATGACTATATATGCTAACCTCACAAACCCTTGACCTGATTGTCTCCACACTATTACTAAGAATTAAGGAACCCTAACTTATTGTCATTGGTCTAAAGTCCTAATCTTAATAGCTAATCCTAATAGACAATGTCAGATGTTCCCCTACCAACGATCTATAATTTAATAAATCTGGTATTACAAAACCTTTGGTTACAAGAGATGGAGATTGCTACTAAGAGTAGGGACATTGCAGAGAAACAATATCTCCCTAATTTCATGTCAACTAGCATCCAGCCAGGCTTAAAGTCTGTCAGGTGTCAGTGGGGAAATTGAGTCAGGAGAATCCTATCTCAGCCCAGGCTGAACAGCTGTTCCCCCAACCTTACCATGAGATCACCTTTTGCAGTTCCTACCAGGATCTCACAGACTTACTGGCATCATGGACTGGAGGCTCAGACCGCCTTTCTTGCTATTCATACCTGGAGTTAGACTCAGAAGCATGTCAACTAATTATCCCATAAAAATCTTACAATAGCAAATCCCAATAATCAGGTTTCACATATGATTATAATTTCACATTGGCTAAGGAACATCTTCTGAAGCAAGTCTTAAGTGTCTTACATGCCTTTCTATGCATGTTTTGGTTCCTCATTAAATCACAATCATAAAATTAAATTTACCATTAAAGCCTTAGGTTATTGCTCTAATAGATTTATATCTGTTTCCCAAACTACTCTGTCCCTTCTTAACTCTGCTCACTCTAAAAGAATGAGCTACACATATGATAAGTTCAAACACTAACTTCAACTTACGTTCATAAAATAAATTCACATTAAACAGAATTGTTTAACTAGTCTCAGTAATTAATTCAATCAATAGTATTTACCCAATTGGTCTTTGTAACAGATAAAGACTTTAATTCCCAAGTTGGGACCTTTGTCCATTATCCCCAAAGAGTTTTAGTCCCATTTGTCTAAAAGGCCCTGGAAAATCTCACCTTGAAAACTTCTTGGTTTTCCTCATGTGAGCTGGCTCTCCTGAGGCCCACTGTATCACTATACTCAAATCTCTGTTCTATTTCCCACTCCTAATCCTATTAATCCACATCTCCAGGTTACTGGCCACTTCCATCAAGACCATGCTGGAAATCCCTAGACCACCCAGGGGCCACCCTGGGCTCCTTCCTCAGTCCCTCTGTGGATAAAATACAATTCAACTTTAAACAACATCACATTTATACTATGGTTTCATCTGCACCTTATAATCTTACTCAGAAATAAGCTAAGTGGGAAATTTCAAAAGGAGTATTCCTTTTCAAAAGAAATCAATGGGGAAACTGAGCCAGAAGGATTTCACCCTAGGCTGAGAACACAATTGTCTCCTGAAGTTTGTACCTTAGATAATAGATTTCAATAATCAAAAATTTTACTGGGACTCACATCTTAAATTTTAAATTTGTCCTAAAAATCAATCACTAGACATTATCACCTAAACAAATTCCTGGTTCAGGAACTCCATTCGCAGCTTACATTTTATATAGAGATCACACCTTTAAAAAAATGAAGAGCCACACAGCTTGGGAGATCATTTTAGACTCTTCAGATCTTAGGGGCCCCTGGGTGGGGCTCCAGCCAACTCCTCTCCTTTTACAATAGAAAGTTAACATCTCTTCTCTGAACATCTCTAGTTCTGATTAGATCTTGAGAAGTCCCTCTATAATGACTGGAATTTAAAAGGAAAAGGGGTGGGAAGGGGCAAGAGGTTGTTTTTTTGTCTTAAAATTCCTAGTCTCCATTATCTTGTCCCTTATCTTCCAAACCCCCCCCCGCCCCGCCCCACCTCATAAAACCTGAAGTGATTATAATAGATGAGCTTACAAATATAAATTTGGGAGGTAGGTCATACAACAACATTCTCTTCTGTTGAGAACAATTTACAGTTTATCACCAAACCTCATGAACCTAATTGGCAACAATTACAAGACCTAAAACCAAGGTCTTTTCACATTTGGTCATAAGCTTCCTTTCACATACTTTTGTAAATATGCTTGATTCATAGCAAAAACCAATTTTAGTTAACAATACAATTTCTAATATAACTACATTTAGATTTACTTAAAAATTTAAACTATTTAAGTTTACTTAAAACTTTAAATGAACCATTACCCATTCAGCTGAATGCATTTCCACATCATTTCAATAAACCTACCATGTGGGCATACTCTTATTACCCTGATTAGATAAAATCATCTAAAATTTGATTGAGCTATTTATTAAATCAATTTAAGTGATTTTTTCTCTCTCCTCAAACTTCTCAATTCCATTACTCAGATTGTCTAGTTCCTTCACATCTATAACTTTCTTCACTAGAATCCTCTTCTAGCTTAAAGCAAAGAAGTTAAGTCTATTATTATGCTGTGGACATCAGTATTTTCATCACTTACTTATCTAATTTCTATCACATCCTTTTTAAAACCCCAATTGTATTTAAGTATTAACATAGACCCATCTTTATACCTTTTACAATCATAAATGCCAGGTAACAATATCTTTTTCTACCTAATCCTCATAGGAAGACCATTTTCAGATGCTGCTTTTTATTCCTTCAGGACAAATTTTAATTTGAAATCATATCAAACCTGAATTTTGTAATCACTAATGATAAACATCTTTTATAATCAAACACTTTTGCTACTTACAACAAAACTTTCTGCCCTCCTCTTTCTTGTCTGCATTCACAAATGAATGGAAAGGCTTTCCAGTTCATGTCCCATTGTGGGTAAGGCAAGAAGTGATTAGATGCTAGTTAGTCTTTCGTTCTTTTACTCTGAGAGGGGCAGATGAGCTCCCCTCAGCCTTCCTGCTCTTACCAGCCGGCTGCCTCACAAAGTGTCAGAGAAGACAGAGACACAAACCACAGACACAGACTTTCATTCACTTACAACACATACAGACAAAATATTTAACAAATCATTTTCACCCCATTTTGAATTTTGTTTTTCTCATCCTCTCAGGTGCTGACCTAAAGAGTCTAGGCAGGCTTGTAGGGCAGCCCCCCACAAGACTGTATTCCTTTATCAACTCAAAAGAATCCTACCTAAGTGACTTCCTCCAGGCTACTCAGTTCTCAGAGGATCTGTGCTTTGTCGAGATTGTGCCTCCTCCAATATTGTTATCACCCCAAACAAAGCAACAGTATTTGATCATTTCCTTTGTTTTCTTCTTTGCCTTTGTATTGTGGTACCTCATTCCAATTTTGCAATCTGTTTCCCAAAGAGGACTGTTTACCAGCATGCCCTGACTCCGTTCTGAAGCTCAGGGTTTGGACTGCTCTTTCTCCATTTTTTATACAAGGGCTGCCGCCAGACTTGGCTTCCCATGCCAGACCACGGTGGGGGTTGCCCTCCCACCAGCAATGACCTGGTAGCATTCTTAGAGGCCCCTTTCCTCTTGGGGTCTGCAGTCCATTAATTTTGTTGGAAGCCGTCACCGGTCTTCCCAAGTCTAAGACTCTTGAAACTGACTCCCATACCCACAAGTTCTTACCTCCGCGTTATGCACACATGAGTTACCTGACTGCAATCACTAACACGGACTGGTCAGAGTGGACTGGGCAGAGTTTCGAATACTTCAGAGCTTCAGAGTTTCAGAGTCCCTATACTTTCTGTTTCTACTGATTTCCTCTGCTTCAGGTTGTTACTTCACACAGAGGGTGGTCCTGTGCTCAGTTTCAAGGACCATTGGAGAAAATCACTCAATGGGCACCTGCCTGTGAACCAAAGTACTGACGGTCTTTCTGGGAAGTCACCTGATCCTGGATGAGTCCCCAAGAACTGTGTGGGATGCAAGACCCCCTACTCAAATTGACTACTCAGAGGCATCTCAAAGTATAAACAGAAAGTCCTTTATTTGGTTCTTGCAAGAAGCAGGTTGTCCCTTCACCAGTTTCCTGGAGCAGGGAGGTGTCTTACGAGAGCAGATGCAGGATTATAAAGTTAAAAACCACAAAACTACCCCTCCCCCCCAACTTAACCTTTAACTCTATTCATTAACGCCTTGAGCAAGTGGAGTATTCTCAGAAATTCCCCTGATGCAAAGAATTGAAAAAAGAAACTGAACAAACATTTCCTTTGTTCTACAAGGAGTCTTGATTGTACAATATGATAAGGAAATGGATTAAGCAAATAAAGGGAGAGGGGTTGCAAGTAATTTTATACCTTTAAGTTTAGAAACTCAGGCCTAGGGTCTGATCTACTTTAGATGAGAAGTCTTCACTTTATCCCACTCAGTTCCCAATTTTTACAGAGCCCAGTGTTTTTAGCCCATTCTCTTGCTAGGGAGGAATAAAGTGAATTCTCCAAACCTGGGATATCCATTTCTCTCTCTAAAGTCTTTCTACCTCCAAATAGAGGTCAATGATTTCACAATTCCTTCCTTGCTGTCAAATGTAGTACCAATGCTTTATCCACAGTGCCTATGGCAGCTATGAATATGGCAACACAGTTCTGAATCCCAAAATATAACAGACTTTCCACATGGAAGACGAAACCAAAGCATTTATTCAAACATCAGAAAGATGAATCCCAACCCTAGAGAGTCAAATCCATCATAGCAACAAATAAATCTATATACAGTAACAATTCAGGGGCTAATCCCCTCTGTTAGGCTTCCCACAAACCAGCTGCCTTAAACAAATCATAAACATGCTCCCTTAAACGAATCATAAAGATGTTCCCTTAAACAAAATCACAAACTCTCCCACTCACACTAGTTGCTGCCTACTCTCTCCTTCTTCCCTAGTTCTGACTAGACTGACCCACTTCCTCTCAACTCTGTTCTAGCTCTGCCTCTTCCTGTTTCACCCTTTCTGTTGCACCTGTTCATCAAGCTCCTCCCACCACATGTGACTAAAGCGTCAATGTGATTTAAGCATATCACATGGGCCTATTAATAGATGGGAAAGATTGTCAAATTAAGCAAAAAATACATTAACAATACATGTGCCAGACACTGTACTAAATTTATGGCTATCATCTCATTTGAGATAATGTTGCAAAGATGGAGGCATCGATAGAAACTACTGTAAAATGATTTGAGATTACAAATTTGTTCTCTCTTCCACTAACAATATCAGGGTCATTGAGACTCCACGCTTCTGCTTACAACCCTTGAACTGCAGAAGCCTTCCATTTTCCAGTCTTTCTGTCTTTGTTTACAATCCTGCCTACATCTTTTCTGTCCTTCTACTACCACAGCTGTTGAATTCCTGCGCTTCCTTTAAGCTCAGCTCCAATATCACCTCCTCCATAAAGATAGATTTTTATTTCCCTCTCTGTTCAATCTTCCCTGATCTTCCACTCAGTGAAAAACCTCTCTCCTTGTATCTCACATCACCCTCAGTCTGTGCCTCTCTGATGTACTTATCATGTAAATATTGTCTAAAATAGTTATCTGCTTGTGTGCTGTATCTCCTTAGGAGACTATAAGTTGCATGTGAGTAGGTACTAGATTTTATCCAGACTTGGCAACTACAATTCAGTGAGTATTTTGAATTTGCTGTTAAACATGAGAGGATGGCTGAGTTGAGTGATGGATAGCTTCCTGTTGTCCCTTATTGCTTTTGTATTCATGAATCTTGATCATTTTCCACAGACAGAATCTGGTCTGCCCATTGCTTGGCATATAGTAACTGATTAATAAATGCTTATTGATGGACTGAACTAAGCCCACACTGCTGCAATTGAGCTACATTCTTATGAGGCTGAAGAGGCAGAGTGAGCAGCTTTTGAACAGTTTCTCTAGCCCCAAAGGAAAAGGATTATTTTCCAAATGCTCAAATTCTCTATGAAATCTTGATCAGAGAACACTGGCTCAACCCACAAATACCCAAATTCTAGGATGAAGAGACTACTCTTTGGAACCTGAATAAAGTTTATGACAAACCAAAGGTTATACACCCCACAGAAGGTAATAATGTCTTTAATTAAATTGTATTTTTTTCAATTAACAAAAATATATTTCATCTCCTTCTCACCTACCTCTTTCCTTTGGGGAAGGCGAGTGGAGATAAGAACACCAAAGCAAAAAACAAAACAAAACAACAGCAGCAACAAAACAAACCCTTGCAACAAATATATAGTCAAGCTAGATTTATTGCCACATTGACCATAAAAATATATCCAAAAAGTCTCAATCTGCATTCTGAATCCCTGAGTCCATTGTTTCTCTCTGACGATATGGGTAATAGAATTTTCTCGCTGCATTACAATTGGGCAACATATAATACTTCCATGAAACTCCTTACCTCCAGAACTAGCTTAGATCCAAGAGCTAAGTGAATTCAAAAACAATTTGGCTAGCTCTATAAATGATTTGCCTAACTCTATAAACAGAGTCATAATCCACTATGAAATAAAGCTAAAACCCAGTCAGAGTAGACTTTTAAACAAATGTCAATTTAAGTCAATTACTATTTATTAAGAGTCTGCTGTGTCCTGGGCATATGGGTATTATGATGTTTAATGTTAGGACCCCTTTGAGAGTAGCTTGGTTTAATGGAGCACTCATTTTGGAAGCCTCACATTTCAGCCCTGTTGCTTATTGCTTCTGTGACCTAGACCAAATCATTTCCCTCCTCAGGGCCTCAGTTTCCTTTCCAACATGGGCAGGTTGGGTTTAGGACTTCTTAAGTTGCAGATATAAATCTGTAATTCTGTGATCCTGGAGCTACCTAAACGTCTGGTTGGGAAATAAATTAAACATGAATAATTGCAAGTCCATGTCATACAAAAAGAGGAAATGAAGCACAAATCACCAATTCAGTGTAGACCAAAGTGGACTTATTAGTGACTGGGGAGATCATGGACAGCCTTCTGACAATTGTTGTCAAGGTTTTCAACAGCACCCAAGCATAATACATCCTATCAGGTAAGGACCTCTCAGCTGTTAGCCTATAACATATGACATTTCCTCTCTTCCTATGACCTGCTTCATGGATATCCAGTGTGAAGAGTACTATGGCTTCCTGGTTCCATTTACTCACAGGTTGTGATTAACTTTTTACATTCCTAGAAAATGAATCTTATCTCCTGTTGCATAAGCAAGGAGCACTTACATAGTATCAAGTTTAATTAACAACTAGCCAAAGTGCAAATCAATGTTATGACTAAAGATCAAACTGGTTAGTGAGTTCTGTTTCTCAGTTCCAAATTCCAGATTGTCATTCACAACTGCTGAATTTAAGATGAAAACAAAAAGCAAAACAAAAGACAAAGTTGGATCTTCATGTATTTATTTTCCCTTTGAAAAGAAGAGGGGAAAAGTACTCCATGAATATGTTTATTTAACCTTATTCTCCTTCTTTCTCTCCTTTTTTTCCTCTTAAGTCTCTCTCTCTCTTTCTTTCTCATTCTGTCTGTCTCTCACACAAACACACTCTCACACAGAATAGCAGAGATTCAAAGGGGGACCCTGCCAAAGGAGAAGATTTCTTTAAATAACATAAACAAACATAGCTCCATGCTGAGACATCTGGAAGGAAATAGCCCAGTAGTCACTTTGCAGAGAAATCCGGCATGGAGTTTAGACATGTGAAATGGGCATTAATGTCTCACAGCTGCCTCCAAGGCCTTCAAATGTGTTGTGCTCTGATAGCTTGCAGTGGTAGTTTGTCAACAGATGGAGAGTTGTGGGAACCCAGGATGCAATAACAGGCATGTTAATGCCCCAAACTAATACATTATGATGTTTGCAGGAATAGTTTATGAATTATTTTATGGTTGTATCCAATCGAGTTAAATTTTACTATGTGATAGAGATTATATTTTCTTCTTTTTTTAAAACCAAAATTCCTTTGTAGGGGTGAAATAACAATTATAATACTATATATATAGTATTACTATATATATGCATTTGTAGAATTTAAGAAGTGGATGATATCTTAGAGATTCTCCAGGCCAAATCCTTCATTTTATAGATGAGAAAATAGAGGTCCAGAGAGATTTTTCCAAAATCAGGCATCTAGATTACAACAGTGTCAGGAACCCAGGTGTCCTGACTTCTATACTGGCATTTGTGAAGGACATCAAGCAATTTTATAAATCTGCCATTTTCTTCTCTATTATTTGTCATTTTCTGATTCATTTTAATACATCAAATAAACATCCATGAGAACAGTGCCTAAAAAGATGCTGATTGTTTAATATCAACTTAAAATGTTTGTGGCTTACCCCCAGCAAAAAAAATGGATTTTACATTTCTTTATATCTTTATATTCTGCCCTGAAATGTCCTCAAATTCATTCTGCCTCTTCCCCGATCTGGTTTGGACTCATTTTCAAACAACTTACAGACTTACTAGATATCAGTCATCTCTTTTCTTCTTTTCTCTTATTCTGTTTCTGAATTGGAAAGTGTCCTTTCCAGTGGGAGTGGAACTCCCAGACATATGAGAGGCCATAAACTACAGAATTTGGATATAGATAGTCTATCTATTTATCTACCTATCTGTCTGTCTGCCTGTCTGTCTATCTATCTACCTCCACATCTATATCTACATACATACACACATACATAAAACACATATTCAGGGAACACATATGTATGTATTATATATGTATATACATGTATGTATTATGTGTGCATGTACATGTATATGTAAAATATTAGAGTCTGCAAAGGAACCTGAAATTGCCATGTAGACATATGAATTATGAGTTGAAACATTGGATACTTTGCTTTTGAAGTCAGGTTTTTTTTTTGGATGACAACTCTCTTCTCCCCACCCACATTACCACAGCTCATGCCATCAACCTAATCCCTACTCCTATGTCTACCTACTACCTAGCTATCCTTTTTTCCCCCTTTAATTCTTAACTTATTTACTGCCCCCTCCATGATGCCCTTTCTTGATCTGGTATTCCCAACTAAAAGTGATCCTTCTCCCATTAAATTAATTCCTATATAACCACAATACTCTGCACTATGTGAGTGGCAGAGTAGAGTTGGTGAGAATGAGAAAGCTCTAGCCTTCTTTGAAATTGTTGAAATGGCTAGTCTCTTTGAGGGCATCTGGCTTCCAGATTTGAGAGGGAAAATGGGAAAAGCCAACAGTCCCACTTCAGGTTGCTGAAGGAAAAGACTCTGGGAAGACATGAGAGACATCATGTCCTTGTCCCCATCTAGCTACTTTATAGACTTTGGGAGTTTTAATCTTGGATGAGATCAAGGAAACTCTTTTAGTGGAGTTGAATTATCTGACTATCAAGGGGAAAGCTCCTTTACTCTGGATTGTCCATTATATATCCTGGTATGTATATTACCTAGCGATGCATACTTTCTTGATTTCTGTTTTGCTATGATTTGGATAAATAAGTTTCTTTGAAATTCACTATGTATGTTCATTGTGGAATTATTATATTTTGGGAAATGTGTCAAGCCTTGGATGTAGAGCTTAGAGTTCAATTTTTTTCTAGTAATGACACAATGATCAGAAGGTAGCTTGAACCTTATCATATCCCCTAGACTAATAGTATTAAAGGAAGCAAATAGATAAAATTCTAGCCTGGTGCCCTGCCTCTCTGAGGAGAACAGAATGGTGTCCTTTTGATACAACTTTCTACTTTCTGTCATGTCAGGAATTAGTCTCCCTTGGAGAAAAGTAGGGGGAAAGGAGGATAGATAGATAAATAGATTGAAGAAAGATAGATAGATACATAGATAGATAGATCGATAGATAGATAGATTGTTCCTCCCTTTCAGGAAACTAACCTTTACCACAAGGGAGTCTCACTACATGTAAAGTGCCATTATATATTCACAAAACACTTGTTTGGGAGCTAGTTTGTGCACAGTCCTATTTTAGAGACACAAAAAGATTGACAATGATAATAGTCTTTGCCCTCAAGGCAATGTCCAGGAGTGGGGGTAGGGTAAAGAAAAGTGATATATGAAGAGGAATGATAAGAAGTAATGGAGATAAAGGAGTTATGCAAATTGTCCTAGGAAAATAAATTAAGAAGACTGAGTTGTGATGTAAGAAAAGCTACTGAGAGGTAGAGGAGAGGAGGGAGTACATTCTAGGAAGAGTTCAGCTTGAAACATGGAAAAAAAAATGTGAAATGCAAAAGAAAGACACCATAATGAGGTTGGAGAAAACAATTACTCATCTATACCTCCTTCTAAGAACTCTACTTGCTAGAAGGTTTTGTTAGTTTGTTTTTCCTCCTTATATCAAACAAAATATATATGAAACCAGCAACCATTGCTGCTACTTCCACTTTCTGAGACCAAGAAGTCAAATTTATCTTTCACATGACAGCTTTTTAAACAGTATAAGACATCTACCATGTTCCCTCCAATCTTCTCTATACATCTTGTTGCTCTCAAATGGTCTTCATATATAACCTATGTCTAGGTTATCTACTGTCTTGGCTCTCTCACAAAGAATGCTTTCCAGTTTGTTAGCATTCTTCCTAAAAATTAGTCCTTATAAACAAATGGACTATTCCAGATATGTTTTGATCATAGTGGGTCTGGGATTTGAAGAGGTTTGTCACTTCTCTATTTAAGAGCACTGTACTTTTCATTTCACATATTTTAAAGAATAGTCACTCATTGACCTTGCAGTTCAACAAAATCAAAAACCTTTTCCCTTTTTCACACAAATTGCTTTTTAGATGCTTATGTATTTGATTTCTAAAATTCAAAATTTTTAAAAAATAAACATTGCCCTAGAAAAATTCTATTCATTTTAGGACTATTATTCTAGCCTGTTAAAATGATTTTTAGTTCTGAGTTGACTTACAGTATGTGTGCTTTACTAAGCTTTGAGTCGCCTTTAACAAGATTGGTCAGAGCTGAATTTTGGAGCATCTTGAATACAAAGATAAGAAATTTGGTTGGCAGTGGGGAGCCATTGGATGTTCTAGGCTATTTATTTTTGTTAAATGACAATAAAAATAAACTCTCAATATTGATCTCTGGGAAATACCCTTATTTGTCTCTTTTCATTCAGTGAAATACTCATTTACCTCTATTTTTCTTGTTCCCCACTTTTAAGCCAGTTCCTTATTTCAGTATTTCCTTCTCTATTTTGTTTCTTTCTCCTTCTAGGGAATTGGATTCCATTCTTTCAAACTCATAGATGCCCAACAATGAGAGGGTGGGTGGTAGAAAAATGAATTTTTTAAAAGCAAACAGCTATCTCTGTTTTTCAGCAGCTCCTAAAAAAGTCTTGGGTCAAGTTTAGTTGTAAAAACAGATTAACATTTGAGATTTTTCTTATGTAAACCTTGGCAATTCTTGGAACCGTTGCCTGCTGACAGTAGCAGAAAAGATGCTCTTTACTCTGCGGTGGGGGTGTTGTTTGAGCCCAGCAAAAGGTCTTATACCTCAAAAGTGAAAAGCCTAGATCTGGGCCGTGGCATTTTTCACTGCCAGAAAACCTGGCAAAACAGCAAATTGTGCTTTGGAGATGTCACTTGAAAGAGAAAAACTACAATGGGTTTCATTTCTCCCCTCAAACTTTCCCTGAAAATGAAAGACAAGTTTTCACAGGTGGAAAACTTTCAATTTGCTTAGTACGAGATGTGCTGCTACTGTTATATCATGTTTATGACTTTGCCCCACATTGGAAAGGTGGTAATTGGGCATACTGGGTGACACAATCCTTTGCTTTTTCAACACATTCAATTCCATTAAATTGAATATTTAATAAAAACTGGTTATGTGCAAGGTACATAGTGCTAGAGAGCTAACAAAGTTGAATAAAAGCAAATGCCCTGTCCACAAAGATCTAACAATCTGCTAAGGACAAGGAGAAGCCTGCAATGAGGATTCAAACACTTGTAATACAAGATAGTCATATAATACAAACACGATCAAGTGTCGAGATACTTTAACAGAATATCAGGAGAGACCTGAAGGAGTAACCATTATTGGCTGGATGGATAAGTGAAGGCTTTACAAAGCAGATATGGATCTGAGTTGAACCTTAAAGGAATAGGATAATTTTTAAAGTAGTGATATAGGAGGATACTATTCCAGGCATGAGAAATATCATAGAGGAGGGAGATATCCAAAGGATATTGTAAAATGGCGAAGAAAAATGGCATAGTGGTTGTGATTGTAAGTATTCCAATATGGCAGCAGCATGCTGTGCACAAAGGGGAAGGATATTAAACAAGCTGAAAAGGTCGAGTAGCGCAACAGAGCAAGGACTCTTAAATGATTAGATAAGATTTTTTTTAATAATAAAGAATATTTTATACAGTAGGCAATCAATTGGCATTTACTTAGACTTTACTATGTGTCAGGCACTATTCCAGGCACTTGATATTCAAGTAGAATTTATGAAATAATAACTACTTTTACAAGAAGCTGACAGAAAAATAAAGAACATAAAGAAATATAGACACCACAAATATAAAATAAATAGATGTGAATAAATGAAAGGCACTTAGTAAAAGAAAGTTGATTGAGAAGGAGGATGCTAATAGTTGCATGGATCAGGTGAAACTTTATGGAGGAGAACTACATCTTACAGGAGAAGAGGATTCCATTACAGAGGACTAAGAAGGGATTGCATTTTAGTCATGGGGGATGATTGGTACAAAGATATATTAATGAGAGATACATTATTATCTGTAAGGAATAGAGAAAGCAAGTTTGGCTGAATCACAGAGTTTAGGAAATGGAATTATATCCATCAAGGTTAGAAAAAATAGGCTAAGGCCAAGTTAGGTAGAATTTTAAAAACTAAAGAAAGTGATTTACATTTGATCCTTGAGTCAATAGGCAGCCACTGGGTGTTAGATGAATAGGGGAAAACATGATCAGACTTATGCTTAAGGAAATTTATTTTGGCAGTAACATGTAGAACTGAGTAGAATTGTGAGAGACTTGCCCAGTGAGACAGATTATGAGGGTGACGCAACAAATCCATGAAGAAGTGCTGGAAGTCTGAACTGAGATGGTAGTTGACAAGAGATCAAATTTTCAGTGATTCCTTATTACCTCCAGGATGAAAAATAACATTTTCATTTGCCGTTCAAAGCTCTTCATAACCCAGCCCCTCACCTTTCTAATCTTCAACACTTACATTCCTTCCCATGCTCTTCAATCCAGTGACACTGACCTTCTTGTTGTTCCTTTATGAAGGCATTCCAGGTCTTAATTCTAGCTATTTTCATTGGTTGCCCCTTAGGTATCAGATGTTATTCCTCCTCTTCTCCACCTCCTGACTTCCTTCAAGTCTTAGCTAAAATCTTGCCTTCTAAGGTGAGTCATTCTCAGTTACTTGTAATTCGAGCCCCTTCCCTCTCTGCATTATTTTCTGTTTGTCCCTAATTGCATGCTGTCTCCCTCATTAGACTGTGAGCTCCTTTAGGACAGGGATTACCTTTTTCGATTTCTTTGTAACTCCTGCTTTTAGACCAGTTTCTGCCATATAGTAAATATTAAATAAAAGTTTATTGACTGACCCCAATATTATGGAAATAGAAATGGCAAAACTTGGCAACTGTTTGAATATGTGAAATGACAGTGTGAAGAATCTAAGATGATGCAGATCTTGCAGATTTTGGAGAGTAAAAAGTTTCTGGTTCTTTCTAAAGAAATAATGTGATATAGAAGAGAGTTTGGAGGGGCAAAATCGTTTTAATTTGGACATGTTGAATTAGGTACATCTCCGGGATATCCAGCTGAATATGTCCAAAACACAAAGCTTGGAAGAACGAAAAGATGGGAAGATGGGGAAACACACACACACACACACACACACACACACACAGAAAGAGGGAGAGACAGAGAGAATAAGCATGATAGTTAAACCTAGGTAAACTGATAAATACATTAAGAGAAAGCAAGCGTAGAGAGAGGAGTTTAACATAAAGTAATACTTCAAAGTAATTAAAAGTATCCCAATGTGGAAATGATTGCCCTAAAAGATAGCGGGATCCTTGTTGTGGGTAGTCTTTTAATAGAACTATGTGGTAAATGGTATATATGATTTGTCTGACTTTTCTGCTAGCTATTCACAGAGATCCCTTAATACTCTAAATCTGATTTCATGATTTTTTTTTAATTACGGCAAGCAGGTAAAGAGTACTCTTTGGGAATGATAACAATGGTTTGGAGAAGGGAGTAATAGGTAAGAGGAAGCTCTGGCCTCTTCAACAGGGTAGGATTAGTCTAGGAAGAAACCTGAAATGGGTGTCTCTGAGCATTCAAAAGAGAGGAAGATGAGGTGAGGATGTTGAATTCCAGGAAAAGAAAGAATGGGATAGGGGTGGGAAGAAGATGTTGAATATGGAGTGAGAGGTGGCATCCAAGCCATGTCTTGACTAGTTCAATTTTCACTAGATCCAACTTTAATATATCACTTAGTATGTCACTTAATGAAACTATATGTGAGTAGTTTCTTATGTATCCATATCATCCCAAACCTCCTCTCCTCCCCACCCCATCTCCTTACATGCTTTTCTCTCCTTATTTTTCATTTCCTAACCTTTACCATCAAGTATTCTTGTGTGTCTTCTGGATTCCCCAAAGACACAGCCTTCTCTTTCTCTCTCCCATTCCTTACTCTCCCATTTAAGCCCTTACACCAAAATTAATTCTCTTGCTCCGTAGTCCAATCATAGGACGACTCCTGTCACCTGCTCCCATCCATCAAAATGCTCATTTAGAGATTTTATATAGGTGTTAACATTATTCAGGTTTTTTATGTGTGTGCCTGCAGTCTTTTCCTTGGAGTTCCAAAAAAGTAGTTCATTCATTCATTCATTCATTTGTTTGTTCAATCCCCCATTCATGTAGCATCATAAAATATAAATATACTGCAGACCCTGAACTTTGTGAAATATAAGGTTATTAAAGAATACTGAATTTGATGTTAGAACTGCAGAAATAAATTCCAGCTCTCTTACATGATACTGATGTAGTTTAGGGTTCCTAGAAACCTGGAAATGTCAGGGTGCAGGGTGGGGTTGACCTGGAATGAATTCAGGCAGTTAAATCATCTTCCAGTCAAAGGAGACCTTTGATTTTTTATAGCTGCAGTAGTGCAAGCAAGCTTCTTAGGGAATCTACAACTTAATGGGGGTGATAATGACAGTGACAGGATCTGAATGGGACTAAGAAGTGGTAAATATCTTGGGATGGGCCAGGAGTGAAAGGACTGGCAAAGTAAACTAGTTAAACGGGCCAGATGCCTTGGGAGGAAGTGCCAGTGATCTGGTCTTCTTAAATGTATGACAAAATTGAGGAACTGGATTGTTTTCAAAGACATGGTCTTTTTCTTTTACGGGTCCAGGTCTCATCACTCCATTGCTACCAATGAAATTCATACAAATTACATAATATCTCTGGGCCTCAGTTTCCCCATTTGAAAAATAAGAAGATTGAATTAAATGATCCAAGGTCTTTCCAGCTCTATGGATGTGATTTTTTAATGCATTATCCAACTATAGAAATACATGAAATAAAGACAAAATGTAAAAATAGCTCACAGTTCTATTATAATGTTCCACCAGATCTTTAAGGAGTTAGAGTAAAGGCTAACATCAACATCAAACATAAGTAAGACTAAAGACAGTGTAACTAGATCTATGAAACAACCCATTAGTGCTAATAAATGGGAAATGGAAAAGGGCCACAGTATTTACTTTAATTATCATCAATTCTTACAAAATTCTAACTGATTAACTAATACAAAACAATCATCATAACAATAGAGTCAGAAACACCACAGACAAATACTCTAAAAATGACTGGGAAAAGTGTAGATATGCAGATTCTCTTTCCATAAGGATTCTTTTATGCATATCCTAAAGTTATATCCTATTACTTAATAAATTCAATCCCCCTTCAAAACAAAAACCTCTACAAGGAGAATTAAGGGACACATGAAGTAGGAAATCATGTGTTGACAAAGGACTCTTGCCACTGCCATAGAAGGTGTTTTGTTTAAGTTTCAAAGGGAAGAAGACCTTATAGATAAAGTAATTTTTCACGAGTTACTTTTCATGGACAATATAGTGTTAATCACATCAAATCACTAATTAATGGGTTTCTTCAATGTTATTCATGATCACTCCAAAAATTGTGATAACAACCCTTACTCCAAGGTATATTCACTGGAGATTCTAAATCTGGATTATGCAAACATGAAAAAAAAGATGTTTGGACAACTATATTTTTTCAATTGCTTTTTTACTATTATTTATTTAATTTAATTCATTTAAAAACATCTTTCTAAGAAGGGGTTCTTAAGATTCAGATAATTTTCAAAGGGGTCATTGACACAAAGACAGTTTAAAAACTTTAGTCTAGAAATATGACATGTATTTGGAAAATTAATCCACTGGGTGAGTACTATCAAAATATATATCTGAGTTAGGCACTTAAACAATAACAATTAAACCAGAGAAAGAGATCAGGCCAGATGTTCTATGCTTTATTTTTTTTAATTTATTTATTTAGCTTTATACATTCATTTTCACCAAATTTTGGGTTCCAAATTTTCTCCCCATTTGTCTCCTCCCCCCACCCAAAAATGTTGAACATTCTAATTGCCCCTATCATCAATCTGCCCTCTCTTCTAACATCCCTCCCTTACCTTGTCCCCATCTTCTCTCTTGTTCTGTAGGGCCAGATAACTTTCTATTTCCCATTACCTGTCTTTCTTATTTCCTAGTAGCAGGAACAATACTCAACAGTTGTTCCTAAAACTTTGAGTTCCAACTTCTTCCCATCCCTCCCTCCCCACCCTTTCCCTTTGGGAAGGCAGGCAATTTAATATAGGCCATATCTGTGCAGTTTTGCAAATGTCTTCCTTAATAGTCGTGTTGTGTAAGACTGACTATATTTCCCTCCATCCTACCCTGCCCCCCATTGTTGCTATTCTCTCTTTGGATCCCGTCCATCCCCAAGAGTGCTGACTTCAAAATACTCCCTTCTCCCACTGCCCTCCCTTCTATCATCCCCTGCCACGTGCTTATCCCCTTCTCCTCTACTTTCCTGTATTGTAAGATAGGTTTTCATACCAAAATGTGTGTACGTTTTATTCCTTCCTTTAGTCGAAAGTGATGAGAGTAAGCTTCATGTTTTTCTCTCACCTCCCCTCTTTTTCCCTCCACTGAAAAGTCTTTTGCTTGCCTCTTTTATGAGAGATAATTTGCCCCATTCCATTCATTTCTCCCTTTCTCCTCCAAATATATTTCTCTCTCACCTCTTAATTTCATTTTTTTAAGATAAGATCCCATCCTATTCAATTCACTCTGTGAATTGTCTCTATCTGTGTGTGTGTGAGTGTATATGTGTGTGTATGTGTGTGTGTGTGTGTGTGTGTAATCCCACCAACTACCCAGATACTGAAAAGTTTCAAGAGTTACAAATATTGTCTTTCCATGTAGGAATATAAATAGTTCAATTTTAGTAAGTCTCTTATGACTTCTCTTTGCTGTTTACCTTTTCATGCTTCTCCTCATTCTTATGTTTGAAAGTCAGATTTTCTTTTCAGCTCTGGTTTTTTTAACAAGAATGCTTGAAAGTCCTCTATTTCACTGAAAGACCAGTTTTTCCCCTGAAATATTATACTCAGTTTTGCTGGGTAGGTGATTCTTGGTTTTAGTCCTAGCTCCTTTGACTTCTGGAATATCCTATTCCATGCCCTTTGATCCCTTAATGTAGAAGCTGCTAGATCTTGTGTTATCCTGATTGTACTTCCACAATACTGGAATTGTTTATTTGTAGCTGCTTGCAATATTTTCTCTTTCACCTGGGAACTCTGGAATTTGGCCACAATGTTCCTAGGAGTTTCTCTTTTTGGATATCTTTCAGGAATTGATCAGTGGATTCCTTGAATACTTATTTTGCCCTCTGGTTCTAGAATACCAGGGCAGTTTTCCTTGATAATTTCATGAAAGATGATGTCTAGGCTCTTTTTTTGATCATGGCTTTCAGGTAGTTCCAGAATTTTTAAATTGTCTCTCCTGGATCTATTTTCCAGG
>CM053769.1:601317234-601374045 GCA_028658325.1 Potorous gilbertii | reverse complement strand
ATTTTTAAAGGTGTTATTTTCTTCAGCATTTTTTTGGGTCTCCTTTAGCAAGATGTTGAGCTCCTTTACATGCTTTTCTTGCATCTCTCTCATTTCTCTTCCCAGTTTTTCCTCCACCTCTCTAACTTGATTTTTAAAATCCTTTTTGATCTCTTGAATATTTATTTTGGATGTTTGGGATACAGAAGCCTTGACTTCTATGTCTTTACCTAATGGTAAGCATTGTTCTTCCTTATCTGAAAGGATGGGAGGAGATATATGTTCACCAAGAAAGTAACCTTCTATAGTCTTACTTTTTTCCCTTTTTTGGGCATTTTCCCAACCAGTTACTTGACTTTTGGGTCCTTTGTCACGAGTAAGGTATACTCTGGGAATCTGTGAGATCTCAGTTCCTTCAAGGTGGCACAATCAAGTGTGCACTGGTCTGGATGCAGAGAGGGATTTCTGTGCCCAGAATCTTAGCAGATACCTCTCCACAGGCACTTGGCCTCCAGTTCCCAAGTCAGCACTGGTGGTTGATTTTCAGGTAAGCTGAATGGGCAGGTCTGCCATTCAGCGTGAGACAAAAATCAGTTTGGCTAGAGCCTCCACCCAGTGCTGAGGTAAGACTCAGCTCTTCAGTGCCCCCAGGGGTTTTTACACTCCAAAATGGAACTTCCCTATGGGCTGCTGTGCAGGCTCTGTGGCTGTTGCCTGCTGCTGGAGCTTTGGGAAGGCTCTTCTCCCTTCCTGGCCAGGTGATAAAACCCCGTCATTGACCTTTGGCACCTGTGGGTTGAGGGATCTGAGGCCCCACTGCTGCAACTGGAGATTCCATCCCTGAGGTGTCCTCCTCCCAGAGTCTCCTCACACTGTGCCACTCAGCCAAGGCTAGGTTGGGCTCCAGAACCGATGTTTCCGTGGGCCTTTCAGGTCACTGTGGGCTGGAAATTTCCGCCACTCTGTTGTTCTCCATTTCTGCTGTTCCAAAATTTGTTGAGAGTCCCTCTCTGCAGGTATTTTCTGGGCTGTGGGGAGGACCCTGCATAAGTGTGTCTTTCTAGTCCACCATCTTGCCTCCACCCCCCTGGTCTATGCTTTATTGATCTCAACCTTCCTCCATTATGCAAATATCAAAATGTTCTTCTAGTGAGGCTTTATGTTTGTGACCCCTAGAATGACACAGTTTCTCAGTGAGGAATGGGAACAATTATACTACAGTATTTTTGAAATGATGACCTACAGATAGTAAGTGGCATAAAGTATGCCACTGAGCTAGTGTATGATTGAAAAAAGGAAGTAATCAGTCATCCCGATGGCAAGAGGCAATGATAAGAGATGGGTGCACAGAGTGAAGCACTATTTACCACAAAATGTAAGAGAACAAGAGGAAGGCCTCCAGCATGTTGGGTGAATTCTCGATGGAAGAATTTGGACAAGGTTGAGAAGGCATAAATAGATTATAATCAATACTAATGTAGGGAGTACTTATGTGTATGAGAAACCAGATCAGTAAGAATATAGAAATATATATACTTCTCCAGTTCCAATTCTAAATGTGGATCTTTTCCGTTAGTAATTTCTACTGAAGGCAGTATGCCCCAGAAGTCTTTTGTTAGAAGCTTTTCTGAACAGTTCCTATATGCATTTAAACAACCTCAGAAGATAGCTATCATTCTGCATTCAAGCCATGGTGTTCTGTAACCACCACTTGTATAACCTTGGGCAAGTTACTTAATCTCCCTAGGACTGAGTTTCCTCTTCTATACAGTGAAGAAATCAGATTATGAAGTTCTTCTGAGGTCTAGACTGAGGAAGCTGTGACCTTTCCTTGTCCCAAGCTGATCTTATAGAATGTCTACAGTCTTGAAGTCACAGGTTCTACATTTGCATCCTGACTTCATCAATTCTGTAGGCCCTCCCTGTCCTAAGCTGGCATCATGACTAAGGGTCAATTAGATATCTCAGCTTGGAGTTCCACCAGTGCAATAAGTGATACCAAACTAAAGAGCTCATGGAGATTCTCTGTATTCTCTGCACCCACAAGCCCTTTATCTTGCTTCTACTTTGTATTATGTGATGGGCTGAAATGGATTGAAGGCAAAAACACAGAATGTGAGGTAAGTAACAGAAGGGATGTGCTGTGAATTAGCCTGAAAAAAATAGCAAAATGAACTTGAAGTCATGGGAATTAATTTCACAGGAAGGCTGTTATTGCCCCCTTTAGCAGCTAAAATTCACATACAGCCACATCTTAAGTAATGTGTCGAGCTGTCCGAAAGATAATTTGAATGCTGTCAAGGCAAACAAGAATATGCTCACAGATTCAAGAGGAATATATGTGCAATTTACACAACATCAATTTCTTTGGTTGTTTTTGGATGGAGCTATCACCATCAATTAAGTTAGTGACTCTTTGATTCAAATTACTTTTTTGACATGTAGTCAACTAAATGACTCACACAAGCATTCTTTTCTACAGGGTTCCCTAGGCAGCCATACAGTAAATGTAAACAGGTGGGAAGGCAGAACATCAGTGCCACAGAAGCTGCCTCATCTCCTCTACACCAGAGAGAATAATAATATTAAGAAATATGGAGACATTATTAGATGACCTGGAATAAAGCTTCTAAGAGCTGATATTTGCATCTTTATTACCATTCACCAATGATTCAGTATTGTCATTCTAATTAGATTGTGGTGCATCCCTTCTTTGCTCCCACTTGAAAGGTCTTGGGACTTAACGAAGGATGGGAGAAGGCAATTCCCAGACAAAATGAAGGATTGAATATTTGCTTGTGTCCTTGAGGCAAAAGGATGAGGAATGAGTTCAAGGAGCTCTGTCTCTTGCAGCTTTGCTGATGGAAAACCACTGGGTGCCATTGTAGTGGGAAGGGGATCACTGGAAAGAAGTCTTTCAGATGAGATGTATATTTAAGTTCATGGGCATAATGAACAATTACATGACAACACGGAAATGACTTTTTCTAACAGCCGTCAAGATGGGTATCCTTACCCATATGTAGAGAAGGTTCTTTTGAAGGTGGTATAGAGGAAGAAAGGGGGGCAGTGGATAGAGCACTGGACTTGGAATCAAGAAGACTCATTTTATGAGTTTAAATTCAACCTCAGACACTTACTAGCTGTGTGACCCTTGGAAAGTCACTTAACACTGTTTGCCTCAGTTCCTCATCTGTAAAATGAGATGAATTGGAGAAGGAAATTTCATATCACTCCAATATCCTTGACAAGAAAGTCTTAACTGGAGTCATGAAGAATTGGACATGGCTGAAATTACCTAACAACAAAATAGAGGCAGAAATAAGCTCTCTGGTAGTAAGAGGTGTATCTGATTTATTACATGGACAAATACTTTACATTTAAAATTTAGGGAAATAGACCTACATACATGTACACACCATATGTATCTCTCTGTCTCACTTTCTGTCTCTGTCTCTCTTCCTCTGTCTCTGTCTCTATGTCTCTATCTGCTTCTGTCTCTCTCTCTCTGTATATGTTTAGACATATGTGTGTGTATGTGTGTGTGTGTGTGTGTGTGTGTGTGTGTGTGTGTATTCTCAAATCCTGTCTTCCTGACACAAAGAATCATGGAAATATGAATGTTAGGTGGACCTTAGAGGTCATTTGTTCCCAATTCCTGATTTTATCATTGAGGTAACTGAGTCCCAAGGAGGTAAAGAGAACAAATTAATGTATAAACAGCAAATTAGTAGGAGAGCTAAAAATGTACTTTGAATCTAATCTGGTTCTTTTTTCTTTCTTTTTTTTTCTCTTTCACAAAAGTATACTAATCTTAGAGATGGAGAAGTTAGTGTAGGTATGGGAAACCTACAGCCTTGGGGCCACATGTGGCCTCATTCCCCACCCCTGAATTAGTGGAAAGACAATAGCACTGAATTTAGAATTGAAGAGACCTGGTTTGGATTCCTGACTCTGAAATTTACTAGTGGTGTGGTCTTAAGAAAATCACTAGCACGTCTGGGCCTAAATTTTCTCATCTGTAAAATGTACGAGGTGGGGGGGGACTAAGGCCCTCTCCAGCTTTGGATCCTATATTATCATTTTAAATAATGTCATGTAGGAAAAGAGAGAGAAAAACTGTGATCTTGTGGTAGCTCTGCCACATTACACAAATCTTCTAACTTTTCTGGGTCTCAGTACCCCCATACACATTGACAATGATAGTGTTACCCCTATCTACAAGAAAGTGTTATTAGGAGGCTGAAATAATAAAAATAGATGGGAAAATACTCAAAAAAGTGGAAACCCCTGAAGGAATGTAAGGTTGTCATTATTTCTGTTATTATTTTAGTGTCACTTTTCACTGACACTGGTTCTTGGATCAGGATATTTCTCAAGTGAGAAAGCAGCATAAATCTCTTGGTTGCTTAAACTCCAGTCCAATTTGATACTTCTTATGCACTGGCTGCTTTGGCCCCTTGATAAAATGTTTCATGCTAAGATATACAGTCCCAATACCTTTGTGTTTACTGGTTTATAAAATTCAGAAGCATAAAAGACCAAGTTTTCCTGGGTTTGTGCCAAGCGTGGAATACAGATGGAAAGCTGAGCATTAAGCCTGTTATGCCAAACTTAAATTTGGCCATAAATTGTTGAATATTCTCAGTTCAAAGAAACGTGGCAATATTATCTTTAAAGTGAATTGCTACTGAAAACCAGCAGCCACATTAGGGAAAGGGCAGATGGGGGAAAGGTGCTTCCAAGGGGAAAAAGGACAACTGGAGTCTTTTGTAATGTAAGGAGAGTATTGTTTTCTGTTGTTTCATATTTCTTCTAGCTCTAAAAAGCATTCATTCATTCATTCTTCCCAATAAATATTATTGAAATACCTGTTCTAGATCTATAACAGAAATTATGAGAAATTTTAAATTCTAATTTAATATGTAATATATATTTCTTGCCCTCATGAAACTTATAATTAAATAGGAGAGATATGATATATATATACATACATAAAACTATTCAATTTATATTGTGTTAGAAATCATCAAGAAATGTATGTGCAAATTTATATAGGAAATAGAGTTCATTTCTGACTTGATGTTGACAACAGAAGAGAATTTTGAAAGTTTTATGTTGGAGATGAATGTACAAAATTTGAAAGTTTTGATGTATTTCACAGTTTCTATTTTATTTACCTTACTTTCATTATTTAGGAATATCTAAGAAAACCATTCTTTACATCATCAGCGGTAAGCAGATCCACTAGCCAGAGCATGACTGAAACATCTTTTTCTAGCCTGTCCTTTATGAATAAGTTATTTTTCATATACTTCTAGTAATTCAAATTTGAAGTATGTAGGCTCAAGCATACCATAACCATTTAAAAAGACAATGACTTCAGATTCCTTTGAATTAGGATAAGGAAAAAAGAACTACAACCATCACAATGGACACAATTTCTAAACCTCTAGCCCTTACCCAGGTCTACAATAGTGTTACTACGGATAAAGACGATGACTTGAAATGGCCACATGTGTGCAATATATACAGACCATCTATGAGCAAGCTTCCTGGTTGATTTAGCCATTCACCCTTCTGACCCTAAGAAGAATTGTGATGGACAAAGACAAAAGAAGAAAATTTCTCCCCCAATCATGCACTGCTGAGTCTTAGTGGCATTCTTTGTTATCACCATAACTTCCAACCTTGATCTGAACAATTGAATTCCCAACCAGTTGGTACTGCCTTGTCATATGAAGAGCCAATTCCCACAACCTTTTGGCTCAAGTTCCTCTACTTCAGTAACTAGGTTGGTAAAAGGGGGAAATTGAAGAAAAATAAAAATAGTAGAATTAAGGAAGTGGGAATGGTTAACATTGTGAAAAATCTCCACAGAATTTGTAAAATATGAAGTCTAAGAAAAGATTTTGGGATTTAACAGTTAAATATCACTATAATTATATTAAAAACAATTTAAGTGTTAGAATGAGAAGTGAAACTGAATTTTCAGGGGTTGAGGATTGAGAGAATGGTAAGGAAATGGAAATAGTGAGTATATTCTATAAAATATTCTATTTAGGGGTCTATGAGTTTGACAGCAAATGAGATACGGGACAAAACTTTGAGGGAATGATAGGACAAGTAAAAGGAGACTGGGGATTTTTTTTTGTATGAATTGGGACAGGATCTATAGATAGGGAAAGTTAAATATGAGAAAGAGGACAAATGCTTGTGGATGAAGCTCCTAAAAGAGAAAAAGGAAAATAGAATCAAGGGTGCCTGTAGGCACTTGAAGAGAAAAGATGAAAATAAACATTTTTTTTCCCTTGGAGATCAATGTTTGAAGACTCCTATAGGTAAGGATACATAGGGCTTTGAGTTGTAGAGTAAGTGATAGGAGAAAAGTCATGTTGGATGGCCTCAACTTCTTTAGTAAAATCAGAGGAGCCATCATTTGATAAGAATCAAGACCGAAAGGCTGAGACAGTATTGTTTACAAATCACTGCAAAGGCAACTATGGGTAGTCTACGCAGGGTATAAGGTCCCTTTGAGATTGTCTAATGTAAATTTGTACTGCATACAATTGGTACTGTTCTATAACTTTGGTTAGCAATGCGCAGCATCTCTTGACTAGTAGTGAAAGTAAATGATGAGAATGACACAAGGTGGGAGATGTACATTGAATGAACAAAAAGGGGACAAGGTATTCAAGGACAGAAGGCTGAATGTTTGGATTGGTTAGCTAAAGTATCAAATCCTGAAGGGAGAAAAGTAAGTCCAGAGCAGACACAGGGATAGAGGAACTGGACTAGGTTATGGTAAGGATGAAATATGAGATTGTCAGGAATGAAACAGAAGGACATAAGGGAGAATAAGAGATTATGATCAGAGAGGTGAGTTCCATAATTTCCCACAATTCAAGGTCAGAGATGAGGAAGAGTTTGACAATAATGGGAGGTCTAAACCTCTGTGGGTAGTTAAGGTCAATATGAAAATTATTGCACATGACGATGATGGATGTGTCTGATGTAACTGACATATACAATACTGTGTTACATTTGGAAATGTATTACTTAACACTCATAAATTTGCTTCACTAGTTGTGTCTCTCCAAGTACACTATAAACTCTTTAAAGTAAAGAACCGTGACAGCTTCACAGTCTCTTGTATCTACCACACGGTTAGTAGGTGCTTTTGATTGATTGATTGAATGAATGAATGAATAAATAAATTAATGGAACAATCCTTCAATCAATAAGTCAAGACATTTTTAAATTCTGGTAAGAAAACAGAGAATATGCAGACAGAAAATATTGCTTATTCAAATAGTAGGATAAACTTCCTTTCTACACTCTCTCTAGGGTAAAAGGATCAGTGAATAAATCAATAAAAAGTGTTTCTTGATAATCAATTGCGTACATAAAACATGGAAACTAAATCCTCCTAACTGCTTCATAAGTGTGTGCAATAATATCCTGTAACTTAAGAATTCTTTTATTTATATTAAGTTGAAACCTGGCCTTCTCTTCTCTGTCAAATTCCATATTATAAACGTTCAAAAAGAGACTAAATGATAGTGAGGTTGGAGAAGACACCCCTAGATTGAGGGAGAAGAATCTGGAATAACTACAAGAACTTAAATTTCCTCCGAATGTGAGATTCTGTGATTATAATCCCTGATAGCAGCACTAGTCTTGGACTTGCTACTTATTAGCTTCTTTAGCCTGTTGGCCTATTTTATGTTTTATGGAAGTGGTGCTGGTGCATGTGCTATAGTATCTTGGAGCCACAGATGAAAGGTGGACACCAAAGGTGATTAAGCAGCCCTGAAAAGGACTGAGCAAGCCCTCACACCAAAGATAGTAGTCCTTCCTGAACACCCCATAGTAACTGATAGGCCTCAATGCCATTCATCAGTTAGGGATATGTCTACCCCAAGTATGTAAAGACTTCTGATGGAATTGGGCATATGAGAACAATTTGTTTCAATGACCATGAAGGTGGCTCAAGCAGGCACTGTGGAGTGCTTAGAGAGTAGTCAGAAAGATACCAAGATCATCTGCTGTATTCCTTGCCATCACTAGTTGTGCTGACTTTTGTCCTGCTACTGGACTTTGATGACTGCAGAAGAGAGAATGAGGCTGGAAACATTGCCCAGCTCTGTATCACATGAATCCAATTCATGTGCAAGTGAAAACATGCTCCCATGATATCATTGGTCCTCTTCCAAACTGAATTACTATACCTGTAACCCTGGGTGTCAGTTAATATCTCTCAGACTTAATTTCCTCATAAAAACAAACAAGAAGCAAAAACAACAACAACAACAAAATACTATGATGCATGCTAAGAATACAACCTCACACAATTTTTGAGTGGATCAAATAAGATGATACATGCCAAGTACTTCTTAGATCTCAAAGCACTGTATACATGGCAGCTATTAGGCCACAGAGTAACACATAATTATTGTGTCCCCTTTCATATAATCCCTTCTCATATCATGAAACAATCATGTGTATGATCCCTTGTCTTTCCTAAATCTTTTCCTCTTCAGGCTAATATTCTCAAATCCTCTATTCAGTCCTGAAAGGAGGATTCTTCTCTTCCAGACTCTGCTGGGTGTTCATGTACCTCATAAAGTGTGACAGCCAAAACTGCACACAAAATTCCAGATGGGAACTCTCTATGGTAGAGCTTAGTATAAACTAAGTGTTCATGGCCTTTACAGACTATAAGTTTATAAAACAATGGAAGAGAAGGGCAGAGCCAAGATGAAGGTGGAAAAGCAGGGATTTGCCTGAGCTCTTCCAAATTCACCTCCAAACAACTTTAAATAACACCTAAAAGCCAATTCTGGAATGGCAGAACTCACAAAAGGGGAGGGGACAATTTTCCAGGCCACGACTTGGAAGGTCAGCAGGAATGATCTGTTGCACTAAGGTTAGAGTGGAGTGTAAGCTGTGCCCCAGAAAACCAGCAGTGCTTTGGGAGCTACTGAACCAATGTTGGAACTCTGATTGCTGAGAGTAAAGATGTTGGACAGATGATTAGAAAGAGATTACAGAGTTCCCTTTGCAGGCATTGCGTGTAGTACTCCTTTGTATTATCTGCACTCGGATCTGGGTTGTGGTCCTGAGTCTGTCCTAGAGCAAGATGGAGCACTAGCACATAAGAGCTTGTGGTCTCAGGGGAGCAGGAGCCCTGGTCATCATTCCAGGGCAGAAAAGAGTGCTTGTGGTCACTCACATACCAGAGCACAGACTAGAAGAGTAATAAATATGACTTTCCTTAGATCACAATACCTTGGAAGAACTGAGAGGTTACAGAACCTTAGAACTAGCTGTACCAAAAAACTGAAGCTTGGGACACTTCCCCCACCACCCTGGGAGAAGAACTGAACTTTAGCATAAAGTTAAAAGTCAAGCAATAAACAAAAACTCCTAATAGTATGGGATAAGGAAGAACTCCCCATTGAGCCAGAGATCAAAAAAACAAAAACAAAAACAAAAAGAATGATTGATTAAATTTTATGACATCTGATCTAGGGCAACAACTAATTCAGCTGGGAAATGATTGTGGCCCAGGTATGATCATCAAGGAATGCTATTATGCCAATGATTCATGATGCCAGAAAATCTATGTGGTTAACTTCCATGAACTACAGATGGAGTTCTCATGGGAAGGTTGAATGAACAACTCTTGGCATGGAATGAGCAATTTATGAAGACTACCTTTTAAGGGATGGAGAGGTTGAGTTCTTCACAGTATTCATCATCAGTAACAACAGTGGTATTTGATGTGGCAAACTTCCCCATGTTAAATTTCAGGTAAAAGGAAGAGTATGACTGTCAAAAAGCATTTGCTGAGGGATCAAGGAACTCTTCTATGACAGGGGGAAATAACAGCAGAAATTCCATGCAACAACATTATGGATACCTACTTACTCATTAGGTTGGACAGCATGTTGGGGGGCCACTGATTAGCTGATCTCTTAAAGACACTTTGATCATCAGAATTTGATCATCAGCTTTTGAGAGTTCCTATTAAGGATTGACTTCCCCAGGTAGCAGTGATCTGAGGGAGGAGCTCAAGTGAATAAACCTTTATGCTATTCTAGATACTGGGGAATATAAAAGCCAAAAAAGAGATAGTTCATGACCACTGCATTAAGGATAGCAAAAACAGAAGCCACTCTCTAGAAGGAACATCATATGGAACAATTGCAAAAGTAAAAACAAACAACCACAATAAACAGAAAAATACAATACACTCATTCAATCTAGATAAAACAACAACAAAATATTTGGAAGCTACAGATACTGGAAGATAGGTCTTGCCAAAGAAATCAGCACGAATACAGGTGAACAGGACAGAAACCCTCAGCATAGGAGCTCACAGTGTTGCCCTTATCAGAAAACCATCTTGAGGAAGGGGACAATATTCATGGGTCCCTGACCAAGAGGGCCACAAAGGAGACAGAAGCAAAAGTGCACTGACTTAGAAATCCCATGGAAAGGGGAGTTGAATACGATAGCACTCAAATCATGGGAAGTCACAGCATTGGTCAAAAAAGCATCAGGTGTAAAAGAAAACCTCTTACTCTTCTGATCAAGTCAACTTGATAGCTATGAATATGGGGATATTGAAACCTTCCTCTATATATAGACATATTATCAAAAGTGGAAACCAGCAGCAGAAAACTAGAAAAGCAAGATCAGGACCAAATGAAACTTGATCCCATCCAAGAGTGTGGGAGAAAATGGAGCCAGGCACTAAATCTGAAATCAAGAACTAAGACTAGAGATAAGAGTAAACAGAAGAAGACACTAAATACTATGAAGAAATATAATAAGTCAATGATCATCCAGAAAGAAAATCTGAAAATAGAGAATAACATTAGAAAACTTATATTAAGAACCTCAGAGAAGAGGATGGCTTGGTCACAAGTTATGAAAGGATCCTGTGAGAAATGTAGTAAGAGAATATAAATGGAAGGAAGGACTTAGAAGGAGAACTAATGGCTTAGAGCAGAAACTGCTATACCTTACCAAAGAAAATGGAATCCTTGTTAATTAGAATGAACCAAAGAGAAATCATTAATATCATGAGAAAGTTAAAAATGTTAAAACAAAATCAAGATTGGAACAAAAGGAAATATAAAGTATTACTATTATTACTATTAAAAAAAACTGAACTAGAAAGTAGATCAAGGGGAAAGGATCTAATTCATGATTTAAAAATAATGTAGTGCCTGGTATCCTATTTCAAGAAATCGTAAATGAAAATTGTCTACATGTGAGAAAGACTCCAGCAATTACCTCCTAAAGAAAACTCATAAATGAAACTTCTAGCAATGTAATAGTCAAAACCCTGAGTTGGAGGTTAAAGAAAAATTATCATAAGCAGCTAGAAAGAAAGAGTTCAAGTTCCAGGGAATGATAACCAGAATCTTACAAGATTGTTAGCTACTGCTTTAAAGGAGAGATTTGTAATCTCTTATCTTGGAACATGATATTGCAAAAGGTAAAATATAAAAAACTTTACAATTTGTTCTATAAAACTGACTATAATCTCACAGAGGAATAAGAGAGTTCTAATAGAACAAGGAAGTTTCCAACATTGCTGACAAAAGATAAGAGTGGCTTAGAAGATTTGAGGGGTTATATGATGCTAAGTTTTTGTTTGCTTGTTTTTGTTGGTTTTTTTTTTCATTTAATAGGAGAAGAAAGAAATGACCCTTTCAAATCATAATGGTATCAAAGGTCATGGAGGAGTTAAATAAGATAAATAGAAGGCTTAGGGTAGTTTTGTTCTGTTGTGATGGTCCTAAAGAAAAGAGATATAAAAGTGAATACATGAAATAACAGAGGAAGAAGTAAAAAGGACTTCCTGTGTCACAGAATTAGGATTTACAAAGTAAAGAATATACCAACATAGAGGAAGGTGCAGGGAAAAGGGACATCACATGAATCGGAAGATATGTTGTCTGAACAAGACAAATGAGAGTTGAATAAACTCACAAACACGTACAAAAATGTTTAGAGAAAAAAATTAAACTCAGGAGGAAAATAGGTGGAAGCAGGGAGAAAGAAGAGAAAGCTTTAAAAGAATCAGAACGAGAAAAAAATATCGGTAACATAAATTTCAATGTCAGAGGGTGAATTCTGAAGTGGAATTCTGTCTATACATAGAACACAGGCCAGATATGTCAGAATCCCTTTTCCAAACTCTGCATACCTTCACACACAGATCAGCTGGGAAACACTGGTGTTTAACATACTATGGTTCTTGTCCATCAATTTGAAAATGTTTGAACACGTTGTGTCATACCATTATGATGGAAGAGTATTGTGTTACAAGAAGTGATGAGGGAGATGGTTCCAGGAAAAGACTTATATGAGAAATGGAAAGATTTGTATGAATTGATGAAAAGAGAAGAACCAATATTGTATGGTGATCAACTATGACTAACTTAGTTATTCTCAGAAATACAATCATTCATGACAATTCTGAAGGACTTGAGATAAAAAAAGAAGAAAGATAGTTCTCTACCTTCAGAGAAAGAACTGAAGGAGTCTGAATGCAGATCAAAGTATACTTTTTTTAAACCTTACTTTTCTTGTTTTTTTTTTAAATCTGTATTTTATTTTGCAATATGGCTAATGTGGAAATATGTTTTGCATGATTTCCCAGGAATGATCTATATTAAATCACTTGCCTTCTCAAAGAGAAAGGAGAAGAAGGAGGGAGGGAGAGAATTTGCATCTCAGAACCATAAAAAAAGAATGATTTTTTTTACATATAATTGAAAAAAGGGGGGAAAAACGTTAAGTAATTGGCAGGGGAAATGAACAAACAAAACAATCATAAATAATCTGATGATAGAAAGTTACTATGTGCAGGGAAGATCAAAACGGAAATTCAGAAGAAGACAACATCTACTAAAACCCTCAAAGAAAATGAAAATTAGACCCAGGCCCCAAAAGAATTCCTAGAAAAGGTCAAGGAGGATTTTAAAAATCAAGAGAGGTAGAGAAAAAAAATTATGAAAATAAATGACGAGGCAAGAAAATCATGAAAAGGAGTCAACAGCTTGGTAAAGGAGGCACAAAATACACAAAAGGCGATGACACCTTAAAAAAAAAACCCAACAACAGAATAAGCCAAACAGGATGAAAAACAAAGGCAAAAATATGTACTGAAAACAATGCCTTAAAAAGTAGAATTTGCCAAATGGAAAAAGATATAACAAATTCACTAAAGAAAATAACCTGTTAAAATTTGAATTGGGTAAGTGGAAGCTAATGGTTCTATGTGACATCAAGAAGCAATAAGACAAAATCAAAGGAATGAAAAAAATAGAAGAAAATATTCAATCACTTTTTTTGAGAGGGACTGATTTTCCATACAGACTGAGGAGAGATCATTTAAAAATTATTGGACTACCTGAAAATCATAATCAAAAGATCCTAGACATCATCTCTCAAGAAATTATCAAGCAAAATTGCTCTGATATTCTAGAATCATAGGGTAAAATATAAATGGAATGAATTTTATCACCTCCTGAAAGAGATACCTAAATTAAACCTCCCAGGAATATCAATAGATCAATAGATCCCACGTCAAGGAGAAATATAGCAAGCAGTCAGAAAAAAATAATTCAAATATCATGGAGCTACAGGAAGGATAATATGAGATTTAGCAGCTTCTACATTAAAGAATCAGAAACCTTGGAATGATATTCTGGAGAGGAGAGAAACTAGGATTAAAACCAAGAATTATCTAGCTTGCAAATGAGTATATTCCTTCAGGAAAAACTTGGATATTCAATGAAATAGAAGAATTTCAAGTATTCCTCATGAAAAGTCTGGAGCTAAATAGAAAATATGATTTTCAAATACAAGATTCAAGAAAAGCATGAAAAGGTGAACAGGAAAGAGAAATAATAAGGGATTCAGTAAGTTTAAACTGTTTACATTCCTATGTGGGAAGGCGACACTTACAACTCCTAAAAGCTTTCTCATTAGGGCTGTTATAGGAGTATCCACAACCAGAAGACACAGATGTGACTTGAATATGATGGGAAGTTTATCTTAAAAAAACTAAAATTAAGGAGTGATAAAGAGGAATACACTGGGAAAAAATGGAAAGTAATATGGAAGTATGTGTTGCATATGTATAACCCACATCAAATTGGTTACCATTACAGGGAGGGGTAAGTGAAGGGAAAGAATTTGGAATTCAAAATAAAAAAAAGTTATTGTTTTTTACATGTAATTGAGGGAAAAATATCAAATAACCCCCCCAAAAAGAAAAAAAATGAATAAATGGAAGAGATGATTCAAAAAAGTATCTGCAATTTTTGAAAAGAAGATAGGAGAGCTAGCTTTAACTTATTTTTGAATTAGCTTTAACTTATTTTTTAATTTGTCCTCTTTGAAATCAGAATAGGTTTTTGTCATTGTTGCTGTTTGTTAATACTTCCTTAATTCATTCCCCAGCCTCAAATCAAATTTTTCTCTTTATTATCCAGACAGATTCTTTCTTTCGTTTTGTAGATCTTGCTGGTCATCTCTTTCCATGTAGCAGTGCTCTGGAGCAACTAACTAAGCCCTGACTTGTATTGGCAAGCTGGGTCACCAAAACATGTCTCCTCAGGTGTCTAAAGGGAACAGTGTGGGATTGTCTTTTTAACAATTGTTATACTTCCTAAAGTGATTATGTGTTGCTGTTAAACACTAGATAGCTTTTAGAAAGGAAGGACCAAAATGTCTTCCTACCCTCTGATTTCTTCTCAGAAGTGACTCTCTCTGCACTATACCCCCTGCCACACTCTCTAAAACCAGCTTGATAATTTAGAAATGGCTCTACTGCTTGACCAAATTTCCTTAGGCAAGCCTGCCCAACCTCACTTCCAATTCATCTAAAGGCTCATGAGAAACATCTAAATTGTTCAAGGTCTTTTTCACATTTGAATGTAATGCTTTTGATTGATTTGATTCAATCAATGCATTTTTTGCCACGAGAATGAGGTACTAGGGTGCTGCATTTTATCATTTACTTTAGGTGGAATAGTATAATTTAAATTTATGATTTAAAAACCCCACCTTTATATGTGAATCACCTGATTTACAGGACTGTCATTTATCAGCATCATGAGCAACTTTCTATTTGATATACTGAAATAATGTTGAACAGATTCCAGAAGTCAAAAATCAGTATCCGTATAAGACACTGGGCCCAACAGTCTATGTGAGTATTTGAAGATGTTTTTAGAGCAAAGGCCCTTAGGGAAACCCAGAAACTGTCAGAGGAATTTCTTGACAGTAAGGTCTTTAGAGGTTGATGGCCAGTTTGCTTATGGCAAGTGACTGACAGCTTGTGAGATTACAGGAAATATATATATATATATATATATATATATATATATGCACATATATATACATATATATATATACAGTCAATGATTGATTATAATCACATGGAGAAGGGAAGAGATTCTGTTTGAAGAAACAAATGGGGTAATGTATACAGTTGGACTTCATCTGCAAAAACAGTTTAGATTAAATAAGTGTAGATGTATAGCTGTGCAAGCCTAGGTAACTCTTATGGGATCCTACTGTCTAAGATGCTAGGGAGAGAAAGTACAACTTCTTTTTTCTCATTCAGATAAAATAAGCTAATCAAAAGGATAGAGCATTGATTTAAAATATTAAATTACCTCATTAACACCTGGCCACTGGTCCCTGGAACATGGAAGCATGGTGCCTACTTTGTAATGGAAGAACAGGCTTCTTTTCTATCTCATACTTGGCAACTAGTACAGTCAGAAGCTATTCTGGACTTTGTCTGGGGAAAGGAGCCAAGCATGACATGTAAGACAGAAATAGTCAAACATCTAGGGTCTATTGATCATAATATATTCAGATAGGAAATGTTCCTGAGGGTATATGTGGGAAAATAGCATTGTAAAAAGTTAATGGACTTAAAAAAAAATCTGGTTTTTCAGACCGCAAAATATAGCCTAATTTGCAGGAAGTTGAACTTGATCAACAGCAATCATTAAAAAAAAAATAAAAATACTACTACTAGGAAAGAAGTTAGGAATACTGCATCTCACCTGTTCAATATATTTGTCCTTATGGCATCATAGGATTAGGAAATGGACTACAAGTGAGGTGAGATGATGGTGGAACTAAGATAGTAAGTTACAGTAACAGACATTTGAAAAGCTCAAAGGTTATGTTAGTCATAGAGAGATGAGCTGCAATGAGTGAAAATAATAGAAATGAAGAGGAATCATGAACAGGAAGAAGACCAAAAATTTTATCCCCACTCTTACTATCGTTGCAGGATTTACAGATGTCTTTACATCTTCACAGAATTGAAAAATCATATACTGATAACAATGATAATGTCCACAGCTTTATTAAATCCCAAAGTAGGAGTTCTTAGTCTGGGACGGAGGGACACATTTCAGGGTATCTGTAGACTTGAATAGGAAAAACAAAATTACAACTGTATTTTCAGCAACCTCTAACTAAAAATTAATCATTGTAAAAATTATGTTAAAAAATACCCTGAGAAAAGATATAGGTTTCACCATATAGCCAAAGGGAGTCTGACACAAGAAAGGTTAAGAACCTCTGTTCTAAAGGGATTCTATAGTTCTGAGGTAAAATTGAATTTTCTCACATGCTCTTTGCTTCCCCCAATGGCTTATAATGTGGTTACTTCTGGAGTGACTTGACAAGAAGCTATTTAGAACTTTGTGTCAGATCATAGGAAAAACTCTGTTCCACAACCCAACTGTCTCTTATGTGGAGGTCATTCATTCTTTGTTCTACTCCCCCTAGGAAATTTCTGCTCATCCTTCCAGATCTATCTCAATCAAATAATTAATTAGTTGAACAACAAGCTTTTATTGTGTCTGCTTTTTGTTACTTCCTGAGGATACAAACATACAAATGTAAAAATCCCTGCCCTCAAGGAAATCTAACATCTGGAGGAGGCTTTCTTAAAGATTCCCAGTTCTCACTAATTCCCTTCTTCTCTCTGAACTTCTATATCAAGGGTGAGGAACCTGTGATCTTGAGTCCATTTGTAGCACTCTAAGTCCTCAAGTGCAGCCCTTTGATTGAATCCAAACTTCACAGAAAATAATCCCCTTCATGAAAGGATTTGTCCTGTAAAACTTAGAATGAGTCAAAAGGCTACACCCAAGGATCTAAAAGGTCACATGTGGCCTCAAGCCTGCACTTCTCTACCCTATTCTATACTTTGAAATATTCAGACTGTTCAAAAAGTGTTAATAAAGTTTTAAGATACTGAAGGTCTTTAAAGCTGTTATATCCCCACTAAAAAAGCCCTTTGGTGGCACAGTGGATAGAACACTGGTCTTAGGGACAGGAAGGCCTAAGTTCAAATCCTTCAGAAATATCCTAGTTATGTGACCTTGGGCAAATTACTTAAACCCTATTTACCACTGAAGAAGGAAATTGTAAGTCAGTCCAGTATCTTTGCAAGAAAACCCCAAGGAAAAAGTTCTCAGGATCATAAAGAGTTGAACATGACTGAAATGACTCAACAACAAAACAATCTCTACTAAGGCTTTGTTCAGTTTTAATCTATTAAAAGATTAAGAACACACTAAGACTTTTGAAAAACTGTATTAATCAGTCCTCAAACCCATTTCCCATGAGTGTCATCTACTCAATTATCTGAATTCCACGAAGACAAGGCCTATGAATTCTTGAAATATCACATGGCTAGAAGGGATCGTGGAAATAATCTCTCTCATTTTGAGGAGGAAAGAACTGATACCCAGAGAGATGAAATAATTTAGTGGTGGAACATAGGGAATAAATAGCTGAACTAGGATTTGAACTTACTCTCTCACTCCAAAGTATGAAATTCCTAGGGCACCTAGTACAAACTGGTAACATAGAAGGTATATGAATCAATATTTACTAACTTTTAAGTTATGAAAATGGTATAACAGTGTGGAAATGTAAGAGAAAAGCAGCTGGTCATCAGGAGAAGAGATTTCTGTAAGTCAAGATGACTGGCAATGGCTCAGGATACAGTGTATGACCTTGGTGTCATCAAGTCTGACTAAACTCTAAGAATTCCAAAGGAACAAATTCTTCTCATCTTCCCATTCTGCTGGGGAAAGCCTTCACATGCTTGGTATACACATTCCTCTAACTCACTGACAGGTTTTAGGTCTGTCTGTTACCCTCAATCTGGTTTATCCCATCAGCCTAGACAACTTTACTGGGATGTGACCATTGTACATGCTGCAATTTCTTAGGGCCATAGGTGAGAGTTGGGTAAAAGGTAGACACCAAAGGTGGATAAGCCGATCAGAAAATGACTCAGCAAACCCTCACACCAGAGATTCTAGTCTTCCTAAACCAGGGCTTCTTAAACTCTTACCACTCAGGACCCCTTTATGCCCAAGAAATTTTTATGTGACCTGAGGTATATAAAATAATACAAATCAAACATTTATTAATAATAAATTACAAAGAAATTTATTTTAAAACAATTCTTGGGGATATATACATTTTTACCATTTGTTAAAGATTAAAGCAAATTTACATACTATTAAAATGGATGTACTTGTTTATTTTTAAATAAGGAGTTAAATCTTGACAGAATATCTGATACTGATGTTTTGGTCATTGTATGTTCAGAAACTGTTTACTTTTGCCAAGATTTTCATGACCCCCACATTTAGTTATGCAGCCCCATAGGAGGTAGCAACACGTTTAAGAAACACTGCTCTAACTATGCATCTAGAACTGTGCTTAATAAATTTTATCAGTTGAATAGTTTTTAGGTTTTAGTGTTGGGAAGGTAATATTACAATGGAATCTGGGTGGGTGGTTTTACAAGAGCATCTTCTACCTGGTCAGACAGGTTATACTTATTACTCCTTGCGGTCTCTGGATGTGTGGGGATCAAGGTGAAGCTTTTAGGGGATGTCTGAAAGTGATCTGAGCTGGTCCAGTGGGCACAATGCCTCATAGTGGCCTCTGGCCTCAGGTTAAGGATGATGAGATCCAGGGAGTTGTAAAGTGATTTGTCTAAGGTCCCAGAGCACAGGAGTTGTAAGAATGAGAACTAGGACTCAGGTCTCCCTATTCCTCTATCACTACTCTTTTCCCTCTATCGCACTGAATTGGGCTAAAAAAAGGAAAGAATAGTTTATAATGAAAGTGAGATACTGAGAAAAAAAGAAAGCTTAATTAAAAATGGACAATTCTAGTCACTCTTTCCCTCTGTTACTCTTTTTAGGACATCTTCTCCTTTGTATTAATTTGATTTTTATTAACTCTGCAGCTATTAACTTCTCTCTCATAGCTCCTAAGAATACATTTGTAATTAAAGGGATAAATACAACCTAGACTTATGCGTCATGCTGATTAATAGCTTGTTCTTGGACAGAACCTCTGTTAAGAGTAGTTCAAATCTCTTTAAATATACAGTTTTGTTTACATCACAGAGAGCTGTTATGCTAGAAGAGATAGGAGAAGTGAAAGCACTAGCCTTTCCCTTGAGCAATCACAGAGTGAGTACAAGGCAAAAATGCAAAATCATGGTAAGCTGAATTTGAGCTAGGTCTGGAAAGATGGACTGGATTTTGAGATTTAGAAGGGATAGAGAAAGCCTTCCAGGTATGCAAAATAATGTTAATCATTGATATTTCTTTTGCCCTTTAAAATGTGCAACACACTTTATAGGCATCCTTATCTATTTGAGTCCCAGAGCCCCCCATTCCTTTCCTCCTTCTACCTCCTCTTACATTGTGCATTCTCCAGCCCCATTCAATCATTAACAAACTTCCTTCATTCTTGATCACTCCCTTTCACATTCTCCATCTTTTTGCATTCACAAAAACCTGAATGTCTCAGGAGCACAATGGCAATCCTTGGCCAAGCTCACGAAAACTCTCTGTGCTTTTCTTTCTTCATCTGTAAAATGAGAGGGATGCCCTGGATAACCTCTAAGATCTCTTCCCACTAAAAATGTCTGTTATCATTTGGAATAGAGATCAAGACTGGTGACAAGCCAAAGGGGTTTGTTGAGTCCATTGGTCTCTTTACTTTGAAGATATCTCTTAGGATTTCCTGCTTTCTACAGTATAAAGTCAAATCAATCCTGATGCTCGAAGACTTTCTATAATTTATCCTTAACCTATCGATCTAATCTATTGTCCCCTTCTTCTCTGATTTGTACCTTCTACTCTAGTCATGTTGATATCCTCACTCTCTGCCCCGTACTTTACTTAGCTCAAATTGATCTTGCACTAACTCAATTAAACGTGTTCATTAAGCCGTACTTCTATATAGATCGCTGAAGACTTTCCCTGGTGGACAAGAACAATTTGTTTCAACAGATATGAAAGTGGCTAAAGCAGGAGCTATGGAGCACTTAGAGCTTGGTCAGGTATAGAAGATGCAAAGGTCATCCGTTATGTCCTGGGACATCATCTGTCATCCTGACTTTTGTCCTGCCACTGGACTTGGATGACTCAGGAAGAGAGAGTGAGGCTCCTCTAAGCTCTTGAAGTCTATTATTTATTAAACACTAACAAAATTCCTGATTATATTGCTTAAAGATCTCATTTTGATTTTTGCCTTATGTCCTGCAAATCTATTCTACCAATTTGAGAATGAACTTTGTAAAACAATGTCTTTCTCACATCATACTCCCATTCTGTTCTGATCAAAAGTTTAGCAGTTCCCCATTGTCTACATACAGAATTACAGCTAATATGATTTACTGGCATTACAGGTATTCCATAATGTAAATTTTACTTATGTGTTTAATGTTAACTCCTCATGTTTCAACATTGTTTCCTACTATTGGGAATATATATTTCCACAATAAAAATGTCCTTCTTTAGTCAAATCTACTAAAAATAGATCTGAGCACAGTGTCTAGAACATAGTCTTTAATATATCTTTTTCTTTCTTTATTTCTTTATCCTTTTCTTCCTTCCTTCCTTCCTTGCTTCCTTCTTTCCTTCCTTTTTTCTTATCTACTTGTTGATCCCTCAGTTCCCATGCCACTCACATTTTTTTTGTCTACACTTTTCTTATAATTCACTCATTCTGGAAACCTTTCCTTTCCACCCTGACACTTATTGTGTATGTAGCCCTGCAAGTTTTGCAGAATATTTTGCATATTTTATCTCACTTGACCTTCATAATTGGGTGAGGCACCATGGGTGTTATTATCTCCGTTTCATAGATAAGGAAACTAAGCCTTCAAAGTGTTCAGTAACTGATCCCTGTTCACACAGATAATAAGAAATGTAGTCTGAGCGAGTCCATCATTATTCATTAAGTGACTACTAAGTGACTGGCACTGTGCTAACTGCTAGGAATTCCCAGAAAAGGGAAGAAAATGCCCTTGCTCATGTAATGATAATGAGATTAAAGATCCTCCCCTCCCATTAATGGGCCTGTCCATTAAGGGGAGATTTGTAGGCAGGCCCTCACCTTTTATTAAGGAGGCATGGTTTCTCAAGGGTTGTGATGCCCTCTGGCTCTGAAAAAATGTTTAAATACTCTGAGGTAAAGTTTCACTTTGGTGCTTACTCATTGGAAGTGTTTGTTTGGCCAGATGAGACTCTGGGCACCCACTGAGGAGTCCCCTGGCTTTGAAAACCCGGATGTTGGTGCTTTTCTCTCTGGTCACTATGTATGTAGAGTCAGACAGTTATCGGTCTGTTGGTCTGTCAGAAAGTTGGAAACCCTGTCTCTTAAATTTGATTACTCTGAAGTTCAGAGTGCTGACTTTTTTTCCCTGAACTAAGTGAATGATACATGTGCTTGATTAAAGTGATTGTTGACCCCTCCTTTCTCAAAAGCAGATTTATGAACCTGTACAGCAGGCCCTCCTATGTATGTCAGGATGCTTGCTTTACAACTCACAAGGAGATTATAGTTTAAAGGAAGAGTCAACATGCAAACAACTATGGGCAAACAAGATGTATATGAGATAAATTAGAATTAATATCGGAGAGAAGGCACTAAGATTAAGGAATAATGGGAAAGGATTTTAGCCATCAGGATTTGAACCCAGATGTCTCTTAGCTCCAAATTCATGATTGTTTCCATTGTACCATGCAAGCTTTCTCCTTCCTTTGAAATTCCAGTTTTCCTAAGAAGTCTTTCTTGACTAAAATTCCTTTCTCCTATTTTTTTCCTTGCATTTTATTCTTCGTGTATGCATATCTGGTCTTCCCAACTAGTATGTATGTATGTTCCTCCAAATTAAGAGTTATATCATATGCTCTTTGAATCTCTAGTGCTTAGCACCATGTCATGTATATAGTAGGTAGTTGCTGAATGGTTTTTGATGATTGTGCAAAAATATCAAGGTTGGGATCAAGCTACTTCTGCAGAGTAAATTCTATGTGCCTACCCTAGAACTCTTCACTTTGAAGTCATAATTTATTTATTTATCTTTTTCTTCTTTTTTCCCCCACTTCATAGCATTTTGTTTTTACTAATTACAAATAAAGATGGTTTTCAGCATTCACTTTTATAAGATTTTGAGTTCTAGATTTTTCTTTCTCCCTCCCTCCCCACATCCTTTCCCAAGACGTATGCAATCTGATATAGGATATACATGTACAATCATATTAAACATGTTTCCATATTAGTAAGGTTAGGAAAGAAGAATCAGAACAAAAGGGAAAAACCATGAGAAAGAAAAAAACAACAAAGAGAAAATAGTACATTTCAATCTGTGTTCAGACTCCATCGTTCTTTCTCTAGATGTGGATAACATTTTCCATCATGAGTCTTTTCTAATTGTCTTAGATCATTTTATTGTTGAGAAAAGCTAAGTCTATGAAAGTTGGTCATTGCACAATGTTGCTATTATTGTGTATAATGTTCTTCTGGTTCTGCTCACTTCACTCATCAGTTCATGTAAGTCTTTTCAGGTTTTTCTAAAATCTGCATGTTCATCATTTCTTATAGAGTAATAGTATTTACTATATTCACAAGCCATAACATATTCAGTTATTCCCTAATTGATCAGTATCTCCTCAATTTCCAATTCTTTGCTATCAAATAAATAGCTGCTATAAATAATTTTGCACACGTGGGTCCTTTTCCCTTTGTTATGATCTCTTTGGTATACAGACCTAGTTGTGGTATTGATGGATCAAAGTTTATGCAGAGTTCTTTGGATATTGTTCCAAATTGCTCTCCAGAATGATTGAATCAGCTCACAACTCCACCAACAATGCATTAGTGTTCCAATTTTCCAATATCTTCTTCAACATTTATGATTTTCCTTTCTTTGTCATATTAGCCATTTGGATAGGTGTGAGGTGGTACCTCAGAGTTATTTTAATTTGAATTTCTCTAATCAATAGTGATTTAGAGCATTGCTATAACCTATTTAATTTTTGAAGCTGGCACATTGAATTGAGGGAAGGATTAGGGTTAGTTATATCCGAGAAAGCTGATTTGGTGATTGCCTCATATAGAACTGCTTTAATTGTTTAGAATTTTCTACATCAAATATTTTCTACACTTGCAGCTTGGAAATTTGGCCTGGGTCAAGAGAAACATTGATCCCTGGCTAAGAAATATGTCATTATTAGACTATGAGCAACTGGGATACATGACAGACATCAAGTCTCTCTGCCAACAATGTTAGAGAAGACAAGGTTCCATAGAAGCCCCCAGTTTTAAGCAAGGTGTTACTAAATATTAGACACCAACTGATCCATTTCCATTATTTTAGAAAAGAAGTTCTGATCATCAGTCATATGAAGTTCACTTGAAGGCATTCACCCTGGAGAAGGTTGTTGTGTTTATTGTAACTTTTGGTCATCAAAATGTATGCTGCCCTGGGCAGAGCACCCTCAGATAAGGAGAGAGAGAAGATGAGAGAAGAATGGAATAAAGTGGAGGAGAGGGGAGGGAAGAGGAAATGAGGGGAAGAGAACTGCTACTCACTCACATGTTGTGTTTCTCCTTTGTTCTTGAAGAGGACCATCACATCAGGGAGATGATAGGATGACTTGCAGTTGACTTTGATTTGAAGACACAGGGAGGACATGTTTTCTGTCTTCATATATCCAAAAGATAGTAATGTGAAAATAGAATTAGACTTATTTTCAGTTCCAAAGAATTAGGAGAAAGGGTTAGAAATTGAAAAGAACGGTATTTAATTTTGATAACTAGTAATTGGAACTATTTAAAAAATTGTATAAATTGCCTCAGGACCCAGTTTGTTCCACTTCCCTGGAGGTCTTCAGGTAAAAAAGCTAGATGACCAGTTATTGGTGATATTGCAGAAAGTATTCTTTTTTAGGTCTGGATAAGCCAAAATAGCCTCTGAAGTCTCAATCAGCTCTTAGATTTTGTGAAACTAAGCTTTAGGGAGGTTAAATGATTTGCTCATAGTCACTCAGGGATCAAGGAACAGATCCAGGATTCTAGCACTGGACTTCCAATTCCGAATCCTTTGAGTTTTCCACCACAACTCCTTTCCTCTGGATCCTTATTGATTATGCATGATCAAATTAGCAAAACTCAAGCCCTGAATGACCTAACCTTCCCTGAGAAAGATTATGATGAATGAGGGTTAACACTTTGTCACTTGAAGTTAGGTAAATGTGGTGATCACTGAATACCTATAGTGCCCAAAGACATGACAGTGAAGTTTCCAGGGAACTAGAAAAAAGGAGAGCAGAGTGTGTGTGGGGAGCTATATGGGTCACATATGTAACTAAGAGCCCATCTCTGAAGCACAGCTCATTATTTATTTATATTCCTTTTGCTAAAAATGCATCCTTTTCAGCAGCCCTGGGACACATCCCAATAAATGGAAGAGCTAGAAATGGAGTAAAAAGCAGCACTCTTCGAGCAAAGCCAGCAGCAAACCTCTGGATCAGAAGCCTAGGCTTCTATTTGCAGAAGGGCCCCTTCCTTCCCCCTCTTCCCTCACACTCCCGAAGACACTGGTGATATGCCCCAAGTTATGATTCTCCTTCACGTTAAGGGCCAGGTAATCAGCAAGGCCTTATGAGGGGTCTGTCCTCCGCAGGACTGTGAAGTGGAATTTATCTTTGGTTTGCTTCCATCATTCCTTTAATCAATTTATTACAAGCATTTATTAATTACTTACCTTGTATTAACAATGTGTTTAAAAAGACTAAAGTGAAATAGTTCCTACCCTCAAGGAACTTAAATTCTAAGAGTAAAGACAATATATGCAACAAATACACACACACATATATGTGTATATATACATATATAAATATACATATAATATATGTGTGTATATATGAGACAAAGAAATGCATAGAAACAGAGACAAAGGCATAGAGAATATGTCTACATTTGTGTATGTATGTACGTATATATTTATATATGTGTATGCATGTATGTATATATACATATATTTGTATACATGAAAATATAAGCATGCATGTATGTGCTGAGATATTAATATGCATTAATTAATATTCAAACATTTTATGTAAATATATGTAGATATAGTATACAGTATATATATATATATATATATATATATATATGCACAATGAATACATATATAAATCTACACATACATATATATATGTGTGTGTGCAGGTATTTTAGGAAAGTGGCTCACTACCAATGAAGGCTTCAGAAAGAAAGTGGCACTTGAATTGAGTCAGGGAGGAATCAGAGGTTGACTAGCAAGGTTTAACCCCTCATGCCTCTCTTCCTCCTATCCCCCAAGTGTTCAGAAGCATCCCATGATCCCTGGTGACCCATGGTCCCAGATGGTGCCTCTTTCTCCTGAACTCATAAAGACCAGTAGCTCTGGAGAAGTGAGAAGGGGAGAAGGGAGATAGACTGAGAACGCAGGGGAGCTGAGTTTCTCCAAGAAGTCACTTCATCCCTTAGTCTTCAGATCTCTAAAATAACGTAGGTGGACTAAAGCTTCCTTCATGTGTCTTCTCATTCTAAAGTCTTTAATCCTAACCTAACCCCAGCAACGACTGCAACATTAATGATAAGTGGCATGTGACTTTAGAGGTACAAAACACTCTTACATACATTATCCTTTTGGAGTCACACTCTTGGAGATGTGAAAGAATAATATTATACATTTTGCGTGTCTTCAGTTGTTTTTCAGTCATGTTCAACCCTTTGTAGCCCCACTTGGGATTTTCTTGGCAAAGATACTGTAGTATCTTTCTCCAGCTCATTTTACAGATGAAGAAACTGAGACAAGCATTGTGAAGTGACTTGCCCAGGGTCACACAGCTAGTAAGTGTCTGAGGACAGATTTGAACCCAGGAAAATGACTCTTCCTGACTCCAAGTCCAACACTTGGACTTGTGACACCTACCTACCCTCTTTTATTGATTTTGCAAATGAACAAAGAAGAGCCGGAGAGTCTAAGTGATTGGTCTTAGATCACACATGTAGAACAATGTGGAACTTGGATTTAAAATCATGACTTTGCCTACCAAGTCAATTCTCTTTCCACTCTACCATAATGGCCTTTGTATTATAGTTATCAGATGTAGGACTTAGGCTCTAAACCAAGATGAGGGTTCCCCTCAGTAGCATAGGCTGTGTTGTCTGCCACAAAGCAATGGATATACCAATCATTGCAAATGCATTATCCCTCTCATGCAAGCTTGACTATATTATGAATTGGGAAACTCCCTTACTCCTTCTCCCTTTGGCATATACATTAGAGAAATGAAATTTTGTGAAGTAAACAAGAGAAGAACCACATCATTTTATCCTTTTTTTTTAGAGTGGAAACTGAGATTCATTCAATCAACGAATAAACATTTATGAAGTGCTTACTATAGGTCAGATACAGAACTAAACTGGGGCTTAAAAGAAAGCAAAAGATGATCTGTTGTCTCAAGGAGCACAAAATTTGATTGTGGAGAAAACAGGTAAATGTTGCCTGCATAACACTATCTGTCTATCTATCTATTTATCTATTTTTCTATATATGTATATATTTATATATATATATGATGTGTGTATGTATCCACATATATAATATGTGTGTATATACGTATACACACACACACATATATAAATCAACAGAGGGCAGGCGCTAGAATTAAGGGAGATCAGGAGATCATGAAAGGTTTCTTGCAAAATACTGCATTTTAACTAGGACTTCAAAAACACCAGGAAATTCTGGAGGGAGTGATGATGGGCAGAGACAGGGGAGGGGATTTAAAATTCTCAACCTTAGGAGATGGAGTTAGAGGAACATTAAGAAAGCCAAAGTCTTTTAGTTATGGAGTACGTGGGATAGGGAGAGTTTAAGATATAAGAATACTGTGGAAGCATCAAGAGGAATGTATGGACTTTGAAGGTCAAAAAAGCTTTAGGATTTCATTGTGGAGGTTATTGACATGGACATTTCTGAGTTCTACAGCTAACTAGGATTAAAAGTCAGCATTCTTGATTCTTAATCCAATGTCCCTGTAATATCATAGAGGATGATGAACTTGAGGAAAAGAAATAGGCAGGGGGAAGGTTGAATATGGAATCAGAGGACCTATATTTGAGTCCTAGCTTTTCCACTTACTATTTATGTGACCTTAAGCAAGTGCATCTCTCTGGGTCTCTGTTTCCTCATCTGTAAAATTAAGATGTCCTCTAAAGTCCCTTCCAGTTTCAACTTTGTGATTCTATAATTCTTTGTCATCATCGGTTTCTTTGACAATGCAATGGACAGCAAACTTGAAAAAGAAAATAAGAATTTGAAGGGGTTTCTAGATATCAGGAAAGTCTGTTGCCTGAACCTATGATGGAAAGGTCTCAGAAGTATTTCAGAGACTTTTTACTAAGGCATAATAAGGCAACGAGAGGGAGAAGGGAGTTCTAGATAGCACTTCCACAAATGGTCCTACCTGGCCTGGAGTATTAGGGCAATTGGGACTCCACAAATTCCTGCCCACTTGCACTGAGATGAAGCACTTACATGATATATATATATATATATATATATATATATATCCTCCCTTGTTCCAATCATTTTCTTCATTAGCACTCTCCCTTGACCTAGTCAGTCAGGGAAAAAAAAAACATCAGTAAATATAGCTTTATTAAATGCTTGGGTCAGGTTATGTGCCTGTCAGCAAAAGGGGGAAAACATGTATTTGGCCTATTGCTGCTGAGTGAGCCATTCTCTTCTCGCCCTATGCACACCTCAGCGACACCAGGCATTTAATAAGCATTATATTCGGTGTCCTTTTTAAAATGATTGAATTATGGCTATTTTATGGTTTCATAAAAGCCTTTATTAATTTGGGGAAGCTGCTGCGTCTTCTCATCCTGGCCTAGTCCCTGCTGAGTGATTAAATTATTCATGCGAGTTCCAATTGGCTATGTTGATTGTGTCCAGATCAGAACAACAAACATGGCTCTCCTCCTTTCTAAAGTATTGGAAGGGGGAGGTAAAGATTGGGAAGGGGAAGCTCAGGGTGAAAGAAGAAAGGGTAGGAGGAATTTGAAAGGGCAGCATCTCCTTTCAAGGAATAAATAGAGACAGCATTGGAACAGGACCCCTTACTGGCAGAGAAGAAGATTTCAGAGGAGTCTGCAGCGCTGGGGGTAGGGTAGAAAGTATTAAATGCCAGAGATGAATCCCACGCTGAGCAACTGTCTTTTTTTTATCCCAGGGAAATGGCTTGATGTATGTGTTTCACACTGTCTGTTGCTACCCCTGAAAAGAGAGTAAGAGACATCTTTAGTGGTATGCTCACTAATGAAGTGCATACCTCTTCTTCCAGGTCCTCAGCTCCCCACCAGCCCATACCTCTGCAAACCTCTCTTTAAGACTCCCACAGACAGGCTCTGTACTTACACAGTGGAGTACTCTTTCCTATCCACACAAATACATTTCTCTGGGTGTCATATACATGCTTTCTGTCTTTCTGTCCCACCTGCTGGAATGGCATTTTTGAAAAGAAGCTTTCTCCAAGTACTCCTACACGATGTTCATTGGCCCCTTATTTTACATTCTCTTTGTATTTAGATAGACTGTTATAGACTGATACATCTATGCTTGTGTTTTCTTGGAATTGTTCTCTCTGTTGTAAGGGGGAGTGTGTGTGTGTGTGTGTGTGTGTGTGTGTATGGTATACTTTTGTGGATTGACTTTTCAAGCAGATTATAAACTCTCTAAGGGCAAGGGTTATGTCTTCTGTGGTGACATTCTACCCTGCTATTATAATAGCCCCTAGTGAACTCATCTGTATCCGAGGATCCAGATATAGTTCTGAAAATAATTTATGTTTGTCTTCAACTGAGGCAGAAATAGTGCCTATTGATAGTGTCTGGGGAAATCAAACAAGGGCCAGGACTACTTGCATATAAAAAATACCAAGAATAGGTTTGTTGAATGAAATATAGCTGAGGTCTTAATGATTTGCTTTTGCTTTATTTTGTTTGTTTTGTTTTGATATTTTTGTTTATTTTATTTTGTTTATTTTTTGTATTTTGTTTATTCTGTTTTTGTTTTTTATCTTTCCACTTAGACAAGCTAACAAACAAACATTAACAAAGGTCAAGGTCTAACTGTGCATGGGGACAACCTGTACTCCTTGAATATCATTTCTCTTCCTCTCAGTTTACTACAAATGCATGTCTTGCTTCCGTGGGCAAGTCTGAACCCACCTCCATTAGGAACCCATACATCTATCAACAGGTAGGAAGTAACTGTGTAAGCCCATTTTGTGTCAGATGATGTCATGTAAGGTTTTTTCCTTGTTTTCAAAAAAATGACAATAACCATGATTAGCAAAGACCTACCATTATTGTAGAAGTTGGCATCCCTGACTGGAGTCAGGTTGTCAGAGTTCTAGACCTGACTTATCAGCTTACTATACATGCTACTTTGACTAAGTAGCTTAATGTTCATGATTCTAGCTCATCATTGAAAAAATGGAGAAAAATATTACTTGTATTGCCTAAGTTAATGCAAGAATAAAATAAGAATGTATTGGAAAGTATCATGAAAATTGTAAACTGATCAACAAATCTGACTCACTTAAAGTACAGAATTTAGTGATGAAAAGTATAGATCAGCAAGAATAAAAACTTTTGAAGACAGAGATTACTGAGACCTGTTAACAAACAGAAGTTCTGATTTGACCTAGACCTTAAAAGATATGTAGGATTTGGAATAGGCAGAGGACAACAAGAGTAGTAGTGCCATTATTATTAAGAAAGGGAATTTTCAGTTTGGTCTTGACTGCAGGTGTAGTAAGGGCACACTTCATTCTGAAAGTAAATATTTGGTTCAGCTTCATTCTGCGCTAGGCTTGCATCCTACCAAGGGAAAGAAATGACATATGCTTCAAACTCAGTTAAATTTGTTCATCCTTCCAGGGATACCAATACACTCTGTAGATTCTCTGCCTCATATTTGCTCCTACTCCAGTCTCTTTTTTGAGTAATTAAACTTTGCTATGTGGAATGTTAGGTATGTAGATCTTTTACTCTGTGTCATGCCAAAACTTCTCCCAAACTGCATCGTTGAGTTGTCTTCCCTTCTCCCATTTTTTGTTTACCCTTGTCTCTGCTTTTGACCTGTTTCCTTCCCACTGAACATACCTGAATAGATGGAGGCTTAGACTTCCAAATCTTCTATGCCCAACTGCTCTTCACATCAATCACAGCTATATTCTAAGTCCCTCTCATCTACAAAGCATGGGACTGTCCTGGGGTAAAGATAAAATAGATATCTGCTTTACCTCTTTTCCTTCCAAAAAAGAAATAAATCATTCATTGAGTTTACACATAGTATCTAAACATCTATTGTTCTTTTTTATTTATTTATCTCTCTACCTATTTATTTATTTATTTATTTATTTTCAGTGTTCCTCAATCACTACCATACAACCTAGATTTTTTCTTTCCCTCTCTCCCCTTCCCTCCCACCCTTGAGACAGGATACAATTTTACATAAGTTCTACACATATGTTCCTATTAAATACATTTTCACCACAGTCATATTGTATAGAAAAATTGAAATGAATGGGAGAAATCATAAAACAAATCAAAACATAATACACAAGAGGATGATCTGCTACAATCTGCTATTAAATTCCATAGTTCTTTCTCTGGATGTGGAAGGCATTTTGCCTTAAAAGACCACTGGGAAATTTTTAAATCCTTGCATTGCAATGAAGTCCTAAGTCTATCAAAAAAGTCCTCGCACACTGTGGTTGTTGTGTACAAAGTTTTCTAGGTTCTGCTCCTTTTGCTCAGCATCAGATCATATAAGTCTTTCCAGGCCTCTCTGAAGTCTTCCTGTTCATCATTTCTTATAGCACAATACTATTCCATTACATTCATATGCCATAATTTATTCAGTCATTCCCTAATTGATGGGCAACCTCTTGATTTCCAGTTTTTGGCTAACACAAAATATTTTTGTACATGTGGGACTCTTTCCCATTTTTATAATCTCTTGGAGGGTATGTACATTTTTGTAGCCCTTGGGGCATTGTTCCAAATTGCTCTCCAGAATGATTGGATCAGCTCACAGCTCCAACAACCATGAATTAGTGTTCCAACTCTCCCACATCTTCTCTAATATTTATCATCTTCCTGTTCTGTCATATTAGCCAATCTGATAGGTGTGACATGGCATCTCAGAGTGATGTGGTATCTGACAGTTGATTTGATTTGCATCTCTCTCATCAATAGTGATTTAGATTTTCATATGACTATAGATGTCTTTATTTTCTCAGGTAGACTCCCAAATATTTTATAATGTCTATACTAGCTTTAAATCGAATTTTTCTTTCTATCTCTTGCTGTTGGGTTTTGTTGGTAATGTATAGAAATGCAGAAGATTTGTATGGGTTTATTTTGTAACCTACAACTTTGCCTAATTTGTTTATTATTTTGTAATTTTTTACTTGACTCTCTAGAATTCTTTAAGTATATCATCTGAAAAGAGTGATAACTTAGTTTCTTCTTTGCCTATTCTAATTCCTTCAGTTTTGTTATCTTCTCAAATTGCTACAGCTAATATTTTCAGTACTGTATGGAAAAATAATGATGATAATGGACATCCTTGTTTTACTCTGATCTTACTGGAAATGCATCTAACTTATCTCCATTGCATATAATGCTTGCTGAAGGTTTTAGGCAGATATTGCTTATTATTTTATGGATAGTTCCCTTTGTTTCTACACTCTTCAGTGTTTTTAATAGGAATGGGTGTTGTATTTTGTCAAAAGTTGCTCTGCCTCTATTGAGATAATCATGTGGTTTCTGTTAGGTTTGTTGTTGATATGATCAATTATGCTAATAGTTTTCCTAATATTGAACATCCTGGCATTCCTGGTATGAATCCTATCTGATCATAATGTATTATTCTCATGATAAATTGCTGTATTCTTTTTGCTAAAATCTTTTTTTAAAATTTTAGCATCTATGTTCATTAGAGAAATTGATCTATAATTTTCATTCTCTGTTTTTCCTCTCCCTAGTTTGGGTATCAAAACCATATTTGTATCATAAAAAGAATTCCTTCCCCAATTTTCCCAAATAGTTTATATAGTATTGGAATTAACTGTGCTTTAAATGTTTGACAGAGTTCACTTGTAAATCCATTCAACCCTGGAGGTTTATTCCTAGGGAGTTCATTGATATCTTGTTCAATTTCTTTTTATGAGATGGGGTTAAGTGTTCAACTTCCTCTTCTGCTAATCTGGGCAATTTATATTTTTAAAAATAATCATCCATCTCTTTTAGATTGTTGAATTTATTGGCATACAGTTGGGCAAAATAATTTTGAATTATTGTTTTAATTTCCTTCTTATTGGAGGTGAGTTCAGCCCTTTCATTTTTGATATTGGTAATTTGGTTTTCTTCTTTTTTTTTTAATCAAAATGACCAAAGGTTTATCAAATTTTATTAGTTTTTCATAAAACCAACTCCTAGTTTTATTTGTTAGTTCAATAGTTTCCTTAGTTTCAATTTTATTAATCTCTCCTTTGGTTTTCAGTATTTCTAATTTGATATTTAGTTGGGGATTTTCAGTTTGCTCTTTTTTGAGCTTTTTCAGCTGCATGCCCAATTCATTGATCTCCTCTTTCTCTATCTTATTTATGTAGGCATTTAAAGATATAAAACTTCCCCTAAGAAAGGCTTTTGCAGTATCCCATAAGGTTTGGTAGGTTGTCTCATTATTGTCATTGTCTTGAATGAAGTTGCTGATTGTTTCTATGATTTGTTGTTTAACTCATTCATTAGGATTAGATTATTTAGTGTCCAATTGATTTTTGGTCTATGTTTCCATGGCCTTTTATTACATATTATTTTTATTGCATTATGATCTGAGAATGTTACTTTGACTATCTCTGCCCTTCTGCACTGGGTTGTGAGTTTTTATGCCCTAATACATGGTCAATTTTTGTATATGTGCCATGTAAAATAAGACTGAGAAAAAGGTATATTCCTTTCCATCCCCATTCAGTTTTCTCCAGAGATCTATCATATCTACCTTATCCAGAGTTTTATTCACCTCCTTAACTTCTTTCTTGTTTTTTGGTAATGTTAGATTTGTCAAGTTCAGAGAGGGGGAGGTTGAGGTCCCCCATCTGTATAATTTTGCTGTCTATTTCTTCCTGTAACTCCCTTAACTTCTCTTCTAAGAATGTGGATACTATACCACTTGGAGCATATATCTTTAGTAATGATATTGCTTTATTTTCTACAATGCCATTTATCAGAATATTGTTTCCTTATCTTTTTTGATGGATGTATTTATGCTTTTGCTTTGTCTGAGATGAGGATTGCTTCCCCTGCTTTTCTTACATCAGCTGAAGAACAATACGATCTGCTCCAACCTTTTTACCTTTACTATGTGTATATCCGCCCTGTTTCAAATGTGTTTCTTGTAAACAACATATTGTGTAATTATGGCTTTTAATCCATTCTGCTATCTGTCTTCGTTGTATGGGAGAATTCATGCCATTTACATTCACAGTTATGTTTACTATCTGTGTCTTTCCCTCCATCGCTTTTAGTTTTCCTTTCTCTCATCCCCTCCACAATAGAGTTTTAAGTTTTGACCACCACCTCCTGCAGTCTTCCCTTCTTTCTTTCCACCCCGCTCCCTTTTACTGCCCTTTACCCTTACTATTCTTCCCTCCCTTTTAGCCTCCCCTTCCCTTTCTTCACCCCTGCCCTTCCTGCTGCCTATAGAGCTAGTTAGATTTACATACTTCATTAACTTTGTTGTTCCCTCCTTGAACCTAATCCGATGAAAGTACCTCTCAAACTATGCCCATCTCCCTCCCCTCTTTCCCTCTAGTGTAATATAATTTTATACTTTGTCCTCTTATGTAATTTTACCACTTTCTTCTTCCTCCTTTTCACTTCTCCCTTCTCATGCTTAAATCACATTTTTATCATTGCATAATTTATTTTATACTTGTTTCCTCTATCTGTGTGTGTATATGTATATATATATATATATATATATATATATATATATATATATACATATATATATATGTTTTATATTTCATAATAGATATACAATTCTCAAGATTAACAAGTATCATCTTCCATTATAAGGAGGTAAACAGTTTTGCTCAAATTGAGTAACAGGTTTTCTTTTACTCTTTTTACCTTTTTATGCCTCTCTTGAGATCTGGGTTTGAAGATCAAATTTTCTATTGAGTTCTGGCCTTTCATCAGGAAGGTCTGGAGATCCCTTATTTCACTGAATGTCCATCTCCTTGACTAAAATGTTGTGCTGAACTTAATTGATCCTTGGTTTTAGTCCCAGCTCCTTTGCCTCACAGTATATCATAGTCCAATTCCTTCGACCTTTTAATGTAGAAGCTGCAAGGTGTGATTCTGACTTTAGTTCTTTGATATTTGAATGGTTTCCTTCTAGCTGCCTGTAGTATTTTCTCCTTTACTTGATAGTTCTAGAATTTGGCAATGATATTTCTTGGTGTTTTGAGTTTGGGGTTCTGACTATTTTGCCCTCTGGATCTAGCACTTCTGGGCAGTTTTCCTTGATGGTGTCTTGGAGGATATTGTCCAGACTCTTTTTCCATCTTGACTTTCTGGTAGGCCAATAATTCTTAAATTTTCTCCCTTGGATCTATTTTCCAGGTCAGTTGTTTTCCCAATTAAGTATTTTACATTTTCTTCTGTCTTTTTATTCTTTAGATTTTATTTGACTGATTCTTAATGTCTCATGGTGTCATTAGCTTCTACTTGTCCAATTCTAATTTTCATCAAGTTGTTTTCTTCAGTTAACTTTTGCATTTTCTTTTCCATCTGTCCAATTATTCTTTTTAAGGAATTATTTTCTGCAGTTAGTTTTTGTACTTCCTTTTCCATTTGTCTAATTTTCTCAGTTAGGTTTTGTGCTTCCTTTTCCATTTGTTCAATTTTTCTTTTTAAAGAGTTAGTCTTTTCAGTAAATTCTTTTTTTTCATACTTTTAAAATCATTGGCCAATTTTTTCTTCAACTTTCTTCTTCAGCTATTCCAAGAGTGCTGTTTATACATGCAAGCAGTTCATGGTCCCTTTGGAAGTTTCAGATGGGAGTACAGTATACTGACCTCTTTGATATTCTTGTTTTGGTCCTTGTCCCTATAAAAGTATTCTATGGTCTTTTCCTTCCTCCTTTGCTTCTTGCTCATGATAGTGAGGCTTTGTGTGTTGTGGCCTTTGGTTCTTTCAGCTAGATGCTAAAGAACCTGGTGCTGATCTGGCTGTTGTGAGAAAGCAAAGGTAAATTCTGTTTGTGTTTTCCCAGATTGGCCCTGGAACTAGCTTGTTAAATGTGGGGGTGGGGTGGTCTGGTAATGGGAGCTCTTTTCAGCTGAGCTAGAGCAAAGACAAACTCAGGGCTTGGTGATCTTGGGCTGTTCTAGTGTCTTCCCATTTACCCTGGAGTGCTGAGGAACCTGGGTCCTGGTGTTGGTTGTGAGGCTCCATCCCCACCCCGGAGCTCCCATTCTTCACTACAGTAAGAGAAGTCCGCCTTACCTATTTTCCTAGCCTCAGGTGGTATGAGACTGTTCCTTCTGCTGACTCCACTGATCCAGGATTTTTTCTGGGGAAATATTTTATGGTTCTTTCAAAGTCAACAAGGGGAGGGGAAGAGAGCATTTACTGATCCACTGTGCCATTTTGGCTCTTGTAAGTTCAAGCAGGTGACTTACAAGTAGTTAGTTTGTGGGCTGAAAGTCTCAGGCACAGCTGCTGCAGATGCCTGGGTCTCCTTCTGTGGCTTTCACTCACTTGGCTCCACTTTCCTCTCTCCCTGAGCTGCTATCCCTCCATGCTGCTGCTTCCTTAGACCACCCTGAGGCTTTCCTGCTAGACCCTGTTGCAGCAGAGATGCTGTGCTGTATGCTGTATGCTCTTCCACCCCCATGAAATAGAACCTTCTATGGACCTTCTAGTCTGTCCCGGGCTGTGAATCTGCCACAATCTGTCTCCTTTTGGACATTGAACCTCCAAAATTTGGTCAAATTCTCTTTGCAGAGGTATTTGGGAGAGTTTATCCAAGAGTTTAGGTGAGTAGTTGCTCTCAGTCCACTATCTTGGCTCCACCCCCTATTGTGCAGTCTTAAAGAAGTCATTTTAAAATGTTAGTTTTTTGGGGAGGGAAGCTAAAAATTTTAAACCAGTGTAATTAATTAATGCCTTAGTGCAAATTATGCATATGTGTATTTGCAAATATACAATGAGAATGATGTGATTATATCACAGTTCATGTTTTCTAAATTTAGGCTTTGAATGGACCTCAAAGTCAGTATTAATTTACAAGATGAATAGTAAAGACATACATATTCATAAATAAAAAAAAGTTGGAATTAGTTAAAAAGAGTTTATTTTTTCTGAATTTCCCCCTCAATAATGGAAGAGTGAGAGGCAGAAAGAGGAAAAAAGAAAGAAGAGAGAATAGGAAAGAGAGAGAGATGGAGGGAATGAGGGAAGGAGGAAGGAAGGAAAGAAGAAAGGAAGGAAGGAAGGAAGAAAGGAAGGATGGGAGGAGAAGGAAAATAGAATGAAAGAAGTAAAGGAAGAGAGAGAAAGAAAAACCAATCTGTCCTCTCCCACTACCATAACCCCCACATCCAAACTCCTATTTAGCATTTTCATATAGTTATTTGCCTCATTCATACTTTTTATATGAATGACTACTAGCTGTCATTTGTTATTTATTCATTTAATAATTAATTCATACATTTCTAAACATTTATTACACCACAAGAATATAAACCTATTTCTGTCTCTGCCCTCAAAGTATAATCTGGTCAATAACACTGAATTTGGATTTAGAGATAAGAGAATACAAACCCAAGTTCTTCTACACTTTGTAACACATAGGTGATACCTGTTCTCATACATGAAATCAGCCCTTGTACTATGGAGATCTTTCAAAAGCTTCCCTCTAATCTCACTCTTCCCTACCCCCTTCCTACTCTTTGGCACAAGGAAGATTTTTGTTGATGTAACTTGAAAGAGACTTTTCTTTTCCGAGATACAGACTAGAGCCGGGTTAGAAGACTCCATCATGGGGACCTTTGTAAAGCTTTGCTTCTGATGAGAATCAGCTGAAACTTGTCTCATGTGAAGTGACTGAACCCATCAGGGGTTGGGAGAAAAAAAAATCTTTTTAAAAACTTGTCTAGCTTTGGAGACCCCACTACTTTTTATCTGTGTCCTGTTGTTTCCTCTCTCTCCCTGGTGTGGTGGATAATGGAATTTGTGTTATCCCAGTGCCAAGCAACTTGATGGAAGGTAATCTGCCTTGTGTGAATAATTCCACTAAGTACATTGACTGCTGTTGGGCACATATTAGGTTGGTAATCAGAACTGGCCAAACTGTGAAGCTGGCAAAGTTTATCTTCAGCATTCCCCACTTCTCATTGCCATTGTCTTCTCCCATTCATTTCAGTACTCCTTACACCTAATGCCTTAAGTCTGCTCTCTACTCCAGATGAATAATACAATGTGCCAATATATATGAATATGTGCATATATACATTGCATGTATGTATTTGTGTATGTATTGATGTATATACTTATATTTCTAGGGAAGAATCTCATTGTGTCACTTGAAGGGAGGCAGCATAGACAACTCTAGTCTCTCCCCTCCTACCCTCACTCTTATCCAATGGAGACTTGGTTTCCTGCCAGGAGAAGAAACAGGAGGCTGGGGTTAGAAGCTTGGCTATTCTCTTCTTCTCAAAGATGGTGGGATTTGGGGATAGAATTTTATTTATCTGTTCCCACAAATACTTTTAGTCTAGGGGACTGATTTTCAAATTAAAGCTAAACTGATATCTATTTTTGTATTGGGGGTTCAAGAGGAGAACATCAAGGTATGACTCCCTTTGTATCTAAGCCTAACTCTATTCCCATTAAATACCAGTTTTATAATGAAGATGCAGGATTTAGCAAAGAAAAGCAGTAATCTAAGCCAACAGCAAAAAAGAAATCAGAAAAGGTACACATAGGAGAATGTATAACAAACAATACAGTGTAAAGGAACTCTACCATTGGGAGTGACATATTACAGATCTTAAAATGTAACTGAAGGAAAGTTCCTAGAAGTTTCTTGTTTATCAGGCAATGTTTCATTTTCTCTCTCTAATCTGACAGCTGGAAGAGCCTAAAGCAACTAAGTTCAAGAAAAAAGTCCAAAGTACTTGGACTCTCTCAAAGAGCTCTCCCTTCTCTCAGTCTTGTCAATCCTTCCTTAAACCTTGTCCAGTAAGAAAAGAGTCCAAAACCAATTGATCCTGGAATTTGGTTTACACTTCTTTTTGTTTAGCTCTTTTAGTCACATCTGACTCTTTGTGATCCTGTTTGGGGTTTTCTTAACAAAGATACTGGAGTAGTTTGACATTTCCTTCTCTAGCTGATTTTTCAGATAAGGAAACTGAGAAAAACGGTATTAAGTGACTTGCCCAGAGTCAAACAGCTAGTAAATGTCTATTAAATGTCTACTAAATGCCAGATTTGAATTTAGGAAGATGAGTCTTCCTGACTCTCCAGGCTTTTCCCTCTACCCCAAACACCATTTAGTTTCTCTCTCTGTCTCTGTCTCTGTCTCTCTATCTCTCTGTCTCTCTCTCTCTCATATGTGTATCTATGTATATATAGCAGATGTGTTTGTGTATGTGCATGTGTATATATATATATATATATATATGCATATCAGACACATATATTTATGTGCATAGACACGTATGTGTATCACCAGGTTGATGGAGGATGATTGTTGAGTTCAAAATCAGAACCTTGAGAGACCAATGTTTAATTCAACAAAATGAACATCAGCTGAATTTCAGCTACCAATGAGACATTAGTATGTTATTCGAAGGCAGGGGAAGGGAGATCACTGAACCTTGAATGGTGACTTTCAAATCACAACAGATAGTCAATTCTCTATTCTACTTAGCTTTAAGTTTGATACTAGATCTCAAAATGTATATCTCATCTGTGATCTAGGACAAAACCATGAGCATTTTGGGTACAGAAAATATTGCCTTATACCATAAAAAATCAATCTCCTTTTATATAAATTGCAAGTTTGAGCGAGGTTTTGTCTTGCTTTGTTTTTATTTCTACCTAAGTATTGATACGGATGACAAATGTTCTAGGATATTTCGAGATACTCTGGCAAAAGTATAGTAAGTTCAGATAATCATAGATCTATTGGTAGAGAAGACTTCAGAAGTCCTCTAGCTCAAACCCCTTATTTTACAGATGATGAGACTGAGGCATGGAAAGTGACTTGCCCATTGTTATACATGAAGTGTCACAGATAGGATTTCAACCTTCCAGAGTCCTGTGATTTGAGAAGCCATGCTTTTCTGGGTTGTTTTTCCACAGGCTGGTTGGGGCAGCTAGATGGTGCGGTGGATAGAGCACCAGTGCAGGAGTCAAGAGGACCTGAGTTCAAATCTCACCTCAGATACTTGACACTCGCTAGCTGTGTGACCTTGGGCAAGTCACTTAACCCCAATGACCTCATCCTGGGTCATCTCCAGTCATCCTGATGAATATCTGGTCACTGGATTCAGATGACTTTGGAAGAGAAGTGAGGCAGGTGACCTGTGCCGCCCTCTCTCACTCAAAAACAAAGTCAAGTGCAAGTCATGTCATTATTTCTCTGATGACATGGTCTTCTTTGGCAACAAAGGACAAATACACCATGGGCTGGTTCCCTAAATTAGAGAGAGAGAGAGAGAGAGAGAGAGAGAGAGAGAAATAGATAGGATGGATGGATGGAGTCGTTCTTTTTTTTTTGGATAGAGTGTTTATATATCCATATATCCATACACACACACACACACACACACATATGCATATATACATACATTTGCCTATTACAGATTTTAGATCAAATGTGGATAGATCCTAGATCAGAAAACATTTTGCAGGCTAAATGATTTTCTTCTTTTTTTGTACAGTTTGAGTAAGTGAGAATTTGTGGGTCTTACAATTAAATCAGGTTTATTGATTATTCCAATGTCTGTATCCATTTCAATCCAATAAGCCTTTATTAAGCCCTGACTATGTACCACATACTCCCTGGGTTAGGCACTGGGCATTCAAAGACAAAAAAACAAACATGTCCCTGGAGAATAGGAGAATAGGAGAACTAGTTTTTACTAGGACAGACAAAATTTACTGATAAGTAAATAATGTGTGTGTGTATGTACACACATACATATACATATACACACACACTAAATGCAATACAATTTTGTAAGGGAGATGTTTGTAGAGAAAACTATAGGCAATGGGGGAGTCAGGAAAAATCACTAGTAGGCAGGGATATGTAAACTGTGCTTCAAAATAGCCTAGAGATTCTAAGGAGTAGAGCTAAAGAAGGAGAACATTCTGTCCATTCAGGAAAGCCTATAAAAAGCAGCAGATGACAAAGATAGAATCCATTTTCAAGGAATGGCAAGTAGGCCAATTTGACCAAAATATAGAATATATGAGATAAAATATAATCATTGATGAGTTAGGAGCAATGTTTAATTAATGATTGATAAGAATGATTCATTTTATGAATGCCTCATTTATAATCTTTGGGAGGTAGGTATCTCAATTTTTACTGTCACAGGTATGTTGAGTCTCCAGAAACCACACTAACAATAGAATCTGGGGTCCCTTATCCTGACTCATATTAACATGAGCACATTAAGTTCGCAGAAGACTGTGTCTTCCTGTCAGGGTTTTACGAGTACTCTTAAAAGGGGTTATTGTATCTCTATAATGCTATTTTCTTGAGCTCTATTCCAGTGTTCTCCTCAATATTAATCATAAATCAATAATGTCTCAGTATCATTTAACCAATTAACATCAATCACCTTTTACAAAGGGGATTGTACTAAGAAGATACAACAAGAACAGAAATAAAAACACGTGTTCCCCTTCACAAGAGGGAGCAAACTTTCCCCTATATAGTTTCATTCCCTGGTGGGAATGAGCTCAAAAGCAAAGTGGTGACTATAGAAAAACTTGCTCCAGCAACTTAAATGTGTTTTTTTAAAAAAATAATAATGTTGATTATCAAGTTTTCTTCCATAAATTGACAAATATGGAAATATATTTTACATGACTGCATATGTATGACCTATGCCAGAACACCTACCATCTTAGGGGAGAGAAAGAGGGAGAAAGGGAGAGAATTTATAACTTAAAACATGATAAAATTGTTTTTACATGTAATTAGTGAGACATTATTTTTAAAAAATAATGCTAATTAAACAAAATTAACCTTCTCAGAGTATAGACTATTAGTACTTTTTCCTACACTAAAGTTTTTGGGTTTTTTTATACTTGATAGTCACATATTTGATATTATATTGTACCTCGTCAGTAAACTCTAAGACCTTGGAATAATACAGAGACTGCCCCATTTTTGCATTTCTGAGACCAGCACCTAATCCCACGCTTGGTTACAAGTACATGTTTTCTTCTTAAATTGAGTCATCAAGTTCAATTCTAAATGCAACTGAGTCAATGGATGGATGCAATCCCTTGGACAACAGGACACAGAGTCAATCCACTGTTGGACTGGTCACTTTTCAGGGCCCTACTGGGGTTTCCCCTGACCCAAGTGCCAATAACCTTGACTATGGACTCCAGTTTCTGGACCTTCTCTGGCTCTTTCTTTAAAATCTCATCCTTCAAAGCCCAGTCCATTCTCTCTCCAATAGTCTTTCACCTGAGAATGGAAGAGTGGGAAAGAAACAGTGTCATGGTTAGAGCTGTGCATTGGTCTGGTCATGGTGACAGGCAACTGGCAATGGAGGCTAAAGCTACCACTGCTACTACTTCTTCCCACTCCCTTATAATAGTTCTTGCTTTACAAACCACCAGGAAGAAGAGAGATAGTATTGCTTTCATGAATGTGTTTTCAGGCAGGTAGATACCACAGTAGATGAAGTGATAAATCTAGACTCAGAAAGGCGAGTCAAAACTAGCCTTAGACAATTACTAGCTATGTGACCCTAAGCAAGTCACTTAACCTCTATCTGTCTCAATTTCTTTATCTGTAAAACAGAGATAATATTATCACTTATTTCCCAGGGTTGTTGTGAGGATCAAATCATAAAATATTTGTAAAGCACTTTGAAAACTTCAAAACTCTGTATAAATGTAATTTGTTGTTGTTCTTATGAATTAATAGTTCATAAAAGACAGAAAAAATCATATAATGTTTACTCATTCCCCAAGTCCACATCAAGGATGACATTGGGCTAAGTATACTTTTCCTGCTCGTATATCCTAAGCTCTCATTATCTAATTTCTCATTACATATACAAGTCAGAGTACTTTCCTTAAAAACCGAGTGAATTCTTTTTTTTTTGATGAATAGAAACACGATTTATGCAAATGAGGTAGGGATTACATATTGTTCCACCTCCAGCTTTACGTATTTTCCTAAGCAGTACTAGGTAATTTGAATAGCCTTGCCTTTGTGCCCCACATAGATTCAATATAGACTATGAGACACCTTGAAGTGAAATCGGATTGTCTCCAAGACTATTGATCCATAAGAGTCATATCACCATATTCTAGGTAAGCAAAGTATATTAAATTGTAAGTCACTCTATATGGCAACCAAGAAGTAAGAAGAGATGCCTACCTATGAGATATGAAAGAAGATATTACTAACCCATTGAGAGCCCTTTTGCATAAAACGTGGAATTCTGGGAAATAGAGTAGAAGAGAGGTATTTGGAGTCATGCTGTTGATATATGTGACCCAGATATTCCAGGTCTGGAGGGTCTGGAGACAAAGCTAATTCTGTGGGAAAGTGAATGACATTTATTCTTTGAGTGACTAGCTAGAAGTCAATAAAAACTGCAGGATATGAAAGCTAGAAGATGCAGAAACAACTACATCAAGGCATTCTGAAGAGTGTCTGGACACATATGCTGAAAACAATTGGAAGACTAGAATTCAGCTATAACAAGTCAGAATTTTAAAAGGGACCCCTTCGAATCATTTCCCAGTTGATTCACGGTCAAACAACATGAACAGGCGGTTTTCGGACAAAAAAATCAAAGCTATCTGTAGTCTTATGAAAACATACTCTAAATCACTATTTTTTAAAGAAATGCAAATTAAAATAACTTTGAGGTTCCACCACACACCTATCAGATTTGCTAATGTGACAATAAAAGAGAAAATAATAAATACTGGGAAAGATGTGGGAAAACTGGAAGGCTAATGCACTGTTGGTGGAGTTGTGAACTTATCAAATCATTCTGGAGAGCATTTAGAACTATGCTCAAAGTGCATACACTTTGATCCAGTAATATCATCACTATGTCTGTAACCCACAGAAATTAAAAACAAAATGGAGGGGGAAGAACCTATTGGTTCAAAAATATTTATAGTAGCTCTTTTTGTGGTAGCTAAGAATTGTAAATCAGGGGAATGCCCATCAATAGGGGAAGACTTGAACAAGTTGTAGTATACAATTGTAATGGAATATTATTGTTCTATAAGAAAGGACAAACAGGATGATTTCAGGAGGAAAAGACATTCATGAACTGATACAGAGTGAAGTGAGCAGAACCAGAACATTGTGAACAGTAACAGCAATATTGTTCAATGAAGAACTGTGAATTTTGTAGCTATTCTCAGTAATACAGCAATATTGTTCAATGAAGAACTGTGAATTTTGTAGCTATTCTCAGTAATAAGAAAATCCTAAAGGACTTATGATGAAAAATGTTATCTACCTCCAGAGACAGAATGTTGCCTTAATGTAAACTGAAGCACAGTATTTTTCACTTTCTTTCTTTCCCTCCTTTTTCTTTTGTCTTTTTGCACAAAATGACTACTGTAGAAATGTTTTACATGATTGCACATGTATAACCTATATCAGATTGCTTATTATCTCAGGGTGGGGAAAATTGAGGAAGAGAGAGATATAATTTCAAATGCAAAACAATAAATGATGTTAAAATTGTTTTTACATGTAATTGGGAAAATGAAATATTATTTTAAAAAAGGGACCTCTTATGGGAAGTAGCAACACAATAATTTTTGATCAACATGAAGAATAAGTAACAGAAAAAAACAGTAATTTGAAGGGAGCACTATCTAGCATACTGATGGTAGGGTGATATTTGCTCCCTGATTCAATAAAATATGACCGGCTTATTTACCAATTGATAAATGGTCAAAGGTTATAAACAAGTCATTCTCAAAAGAAGATATTCAAATATCAGTAGTTACTAAAAAAAACATGCTCCAAATCTTTAATGATTAGAGAAATGGTAATTAAGGCAATTTGAAGTTCCAACTCACATGCATCGGAATGGCAAAGGTGACATAAAAATATAAATAACAAATGCTGGAGGGACTTTGGGAAAGCAGGCACATCTGTTGATGAAGTTGTGAATGATCCAGTCTTTTTAGAAAGCATTTGGGAATTAAGCCCCTGATGTTTCTACTAGGCCTCACAGAAGCCATAAGGAGGAAAGGAACCATATGTAAATATTTATACAGTGTACTGTATACAGTAATCCCTTCCACATCATAGGGGTTAGGGGAGCAGTGCCCCCCACAGCACCTAGTGATCTGGAAAGTCCTTGTAAACTTTTCAGCCCTCCCTTTGTATCAGAGAAAAATTCTAATCTTTTCTTTTTCTTTTCTGGGGTGTTTCTGGTGCTATACTGTAAAATTTGGGTTAAGTATTTGGTCGTAAGCTCTGTGTCTTCTGTTGGCCTTCACTTGTCATCTGGGCTTCTGCAAAATTCCCATTTAATTTCTTATGTCAGCCACAATATATCTAAACCCAAGATAGTGAAAGTTGCAATGGGGAAGGGCTAACTGTAGCAGCTCTTTTTATAGGGGCAAATAATTAAAAAATAAGGGTGAAAGTGTTCTTATTGACTGGGGAAGGGCTAAACAAGGTATAGTAAATGAATGCAATGGAATATAATTGTGCCTGATAAAAAAAAAGGATGAAAAGAGTGAGTTCAGAGAATCTGAGAAGACTTGTGTGGATGTAAGCTGCATGAAATGAGCAGAACCAGGAGACCAGTTATACAATAATTATGACATTTTAAGACTTAAGATCTTTAATCAATGGAAGGTAGAACAAAACTGAAGATCTATAAAGCAAACTAAGGATGTTGGACAAGGAGAACATTCAATTGTACCCAGAAAGCAACAAAAACAACAAAATACACACACACACACACACACACACACACACACACACACGCACAAAACTCGATGGAGAACATAGACTTTCAAAGAATTTTAATTGAACACGTATTAATTGTATTTTCTATGTAGGATTTCTATTAATGTCATACTGTAATATCCTCAGCATTGCCTGTAGGGTTTGTAAGCTATATTAGATTAAAAAATAGAAAAAATCTCTTTCAGATCCTACTGAGCAAGGTAGACCTTGAATGCTGATCTTTTGACAGCAAAAAAAAACATGCTATCTGAGGACCAGTCAAGCTAAACTCAGAGGCTCATTAGTGGATCACTGACTAAATGATTGACTTTCAACACAATAAATACTGATCAACTAAGGCCAATAGGAGTTGAAATCTATGGTTCACTTTTGACATTACAGAATCCTGAAGTAAGAATTATTTATGAAGGGCTTGTGCTAAGCCCTGGGAAATATAAGAATTGGGGAAAAGAAAAGGAAAGTTTTAAGCCCTTTGGCCTTATTAACGCTTCATTAAAGAGTCAGTTCTAGGTATTCAGTCTTTCATAGAGGATGGAATATTTCATTCCCCTTTCATTTACATATGATGCCCAGACACCCCTGAGCTTCCTGAAATTTTTATTAAGAATTTCAGATTTTCTAGCAGTCATTTAGAAATGCCCTAGTTTCTATTAACACTGTCAAATTCTTTATCCTCTCCTCCTGTTTCTCTTTTCCTTTCATCTTTCCTTCACCCCTACCTGAAGCACTCTCCAGTTGGATCTCTATTTTCCACCTCCTGCCCTATCTCTACGTGGTTTGGGTCCCAAATGGAAAGCTATTACTTTCATCAGCAAAATTGGAAAGTTAGCAAAGTGTATCATAGGTATGTCCAGCTTCACCCTTCTTGCCCCCATCACTTTCAATTCCCCTCTTACAAGCCTCTCCCCTCCCCTGAAGTGAATTTTTTTCCAAGTTCACAGGGCAAATAATGACCAAGTCAAATTCAGCCAAACCTCAGGGTCAGGGCGTCTAAGTCTGGGACTCACGACACTACGCCACAAAGCAGTATCTTGATTCCTGATTCTCAGAAATCAGAATATTCTGAAACTTTTCTTCAGTGTCTTGGTGCAAAAATGGATGGCAAGTGAATGGAGAAATTTCATATTGGTCTGTTCCCTGCTTATCAAAAAAGGGCAGGAAGGAGGGAAAGGCACATTGAGAGAGAGCAAAGGACATAACCCTCTTTCTGTCTACGCATGGCAAATCAATTTATTGTCTTTCATTACCACTCGAAAACTGAACTTACATGTGAACAATAAACTTTAATCTGGTTGACAACAGTTTAAAAAAATCGCACTGAAAGCAAGTTTCAGTGGCCTGACATATTTTATGATGCTTATTAAAAAGACACACTTGTAAGTCAATTAACCTGACCAATGGTACATTTTAACTTGTTTTCTAAGAGGAAAGACAGTCATGAAAGGGCATAGTTTCCATCTATGAGGTTCTTGAGTTGATTTTCTTTTCTCACAAAGTAAAGGCCTCTGCCTGAGCCTGAACAAATGTGTGGGGACAGCATATTGGATGCCATTGCCCATATATATGAACTTTGAGTGATTACAATGTGCCTGTTTTCTTGGTTTGTCATTCAAAGAGGCACAGAGGACATGCTCAACTGAGGTAAGTTGAACTGAGCTGATGGAGACATGCCTTTGAGGGATGATGTTGCCATAGAAAATACTGGAGTGCACCTGAGTTAACTAATATAGAGATATGGAACTCTTCATAGAAATGTGAAGTCCTAAAGGGAAGAAAAGGGAAAAAATAAGCAAGCATACAAATTTTATTTTCTTGAATTTTTTCCCAAAGGTTTTCCCCCTAATATTTATAGAAGTTTAAACCCAGTGGATTGCAATTCTTTTATGATGAATATGTTAAAAAAATAAAGCTTTCATAAGCTGCTGATTTTCATTTTCTTGAAATAATTTGTAAAAACCATAGGTGAGTTAAGGGAGTGAGAAATGGGAGTGGGGATGGTGGTGAGGTTTGCAGGGGAAAGTTTGTTGGATTTGGACTCAAGGTCTTGAGCAGATTTCAAACATTTCTCTTTCCCTTACTCCTTTTGTGACTGACCTTGGGACAAGTCAGTTAACCTCACTGCGACTCAATTTCCTTACTTAAAAAAGAGGGACTAGAATAGATTATCTCTCAGGTCTCTTTAAGCTCTACATCTATGGTTCCAAGTTATAAAAATAGATATGCAAGCTTGTATGTATACACATATATATTCATATCATCCTAATGTCATAGCATCATAATTCTTTATATCCTCCCTCTGCCCACAGACCATAGGGTCCTGTTTTCACTAAATGTTCATTCTTGATACCAATGATGATTCTTAAGATAGACCAAAACTTTTAAATTGAAGAAGATAATTTTATGTTCCCAGATAGTGCTGTCACATTAACAAGGGAAGAAAGAACTCAGTTTCTATTTTCCATGGGGGCTTTCTTCTTATTTACTTTCAATATAAAGTCTAATGGATTTGTTCTTATACACCTGAGTAGTGGCCAAGTCAGTCAGTCAACAAACATGCATTAAATGGCAGTGCACTAAAAGTAGCATAGACATGAGCCAGAGCCTCTCCTTGTTTCTGAAGGGATTGGAAACAAGAAGTTCATGAATAAACTGAGTTTTGAATATTAATCATTTATATTTGTATTAAAAAAATAAAAGGGAATTTCTTTACACAGCTTCTTTGAGGTAGGCAGCATAAATATTATCCCATTTTGCAGATGAGGAAAATTAATCTCAATTAGTTAATAAGATCATATATAATATTATTATTATACAAAATTGCATACAAGACCACACATCTAAGGAAATGACAGAATTGGGAACAAAAGTCTCTTGACTTTTTTGAACTTTCTCTTTTTCTACTATACTATTTCATTTCTAAAGATCACTTCCAATTCTATTTTATTTTGTTTTGATTATCTAAGTTAGCTTGCTCTCTCAAAGTGTTACATGAAAATGAGAATAAAAGAAAATTTTAAGTGTTTGGATTAGTATTGGATGGATTGGATTAGGAAGATGGAATTTTTCTTCAATAAAGGAAGGAAAGAAAGAAATATTAAATATTAAAGTCACCATCTACTATGTGCCAACCACTGACCAAAGAAACTTTACAAATTTCATTTAATCCTTGTAACATCTTGGGGTCGGGAGAAGATAGGCTAATAGTATCCCCATTTTTTCAAATAAAAAAATGAGACAAGATTGAAGTGAAGTGAAACAGGCAGGGTCAGATAGCTATTAGGTGTTGGAGGACAAATTTGAAAATCCAGGCCCCAGTGTTCTAATCACTCAGTAGCTTGAAAATACACAAAAAGACTAGGAAGGACGTAGAATACTTTATTGAGGGGGAGAAAGAGTTGACCTTGATACACATCATGATGTTAAATTTTATCAAATATAACTAGTATGGATTTTCAACTCATATAATTTATAATTTCATTTAATTATTGTTGTTTTATTGTTATTTGACACTAGGAGAGGATCTCTTGACTTGCAAGTTACTTAGATTTAAGTGAGGAAGAACTCTGCAAAGTCATCAGCCTCAGTTCTCTCCATTTAGAGTCATCTGAGTGGTAAGACAGGAGTCAAGATGACTGGCTATGTATGGCCCAGCATGCAATGGGACACCTTAGTCTTTTTAAGCTAAGGTCTTTCCCAGGCCACAGTTTGTCTGAGGCAATAACCATTCAATGACTAAAGGACAGGTAAAAGTTGAGACAAAAAATGTCCTAGTTCACTTTCCCAAAAGAATCAATCTGGGAAGGAAAGACCCTCAAAATGTCTGGTGAGAAGAGAAAACAATTGCTATTTGTACTCACTCTGAGCCATCAAAACCCAAACAATGAGCAAGGGAGGTTTGGGCTAGGATTATTATTGGCTAATCAGTAGAAGCCAGAATGCTTTGGGTTTAACAGTATAGTCGTTTCCTCATTTAGAAGGGAAGTCTCTAAGTAAGATAGTTGTTTACAGTTAACTCTGGAGAGATGACATCTATTTGCTGTAAAATGGAAACTATCTATTAAACTTTACTTTTCTCCCCACTCCTGTGAAAATATGGAGGAAAGCCTCCATTTCAAAAGCTATTTCATATATGTATATTTATATATACACATATATACTCACACACATATACATGATATATATGTGATATATATCAAATGTATATATAACCACACATATATACACACATACATATATGCTTGTGTGTTTTGTTTGTCACTATCATTTACCAAAAATCTGTCATTTCCCAACAAACCCTCATGTATAAGAAAAATAGTTGAAACAATTACAGTAACCAAATCTGACAAGATATGCAACATTCCTCACCTAGATTCTACCACTGTGTTGAGAGGATAAAAACATATCCAAAATTATTTCTTTGGAACTAATATTGTTCATTTTGTTTAATCTGAATTCTAACTTCTTTTAGGGTTGCTTTCATTTATAGCATTGTGTTTGCTTATTGTGCATATTTTTCTCTTGGTTTTGATTTCCTCTTCCTATAACACTTAATGAAGTTTTGCTACCTTTCCCTGAATTCCCCATACTTATGATTTTCCCCCCCTTTATATCCAGTATCTTCGTGCAGTGGTGGTGTAGTATAGTGTTTTGAAAACTGCTCTAGGAGCCAGTAATGCCTGGCATCAAAACCCATTTCCAGTACATACTAACTCTTTAACCCTGGATGTTACTTATTCCCGTAGTGCCTTAGACAACTCTTTATGAATATAAATTGCACACAAAGTATTTATGTCCTTTAATAGAAACCTTCTCCTCCTATAGGAATTGCATATATCAATAAAATCCCAGTACTAGTAGGTTTTGCAACATTCTAAAAACTAGTACAATTAACAAAATGTTAACAGCAAACAGGAACATGCAGAAGAACATGCCATCTAAGAGGAATTCCTCTTCTCCTTGTACTTTTTTACTCAGAATCCTCCTTGATAATGGTAAGCATCTTTGGCAGACAAACCTTTCACTGTTCTAGGTTTAAGTTCTTAATTGCTATTCAGAAAAATAAATCAATTCAAAAAATATTTCCACAGGTATTGCCTCAGACAAACTGAGACCTGAGAAAGTCCTTATAAGGAACATAAGTTTGGATTCATACGAAGCTACTCGACTATGCCTTAAGCCCAAATCACTCTGGTTCTCACCAACTGGCCCCAACTGAAGCTTCATTTGATTACTGTTTGGGTTTTATTGGCTCAGATAGAGTGTAAATAGCAATTGTTTTCGTTCTGGCCAGAAATTCTGAGGGTCTTCTCCTACCAAACTGATTCTTTTATGAGGGTTAATTAGGTCATTTTCTTAACTCATTTAATAACACCTGAGTGGGTGTTACCTCAGAGAGACTGAGACCTGGGAAAGACCTATTCTTGAAAAGGCCAAGGTCTCCTACTGCATTCAGGGTCATTTCCTGTAGTCCTGATCTGCGTCTTGCCACTGGACCAAGGTGGCTCAGGAGGAGTGAATGAGGCTGATGACTTTGCAAAGCCCTGACTCACTTAAATCTAATTCACTTGCAAATCATGACATGCCCTTCCTGATGTCATTGGTTGTCCTTGAGAGTAGAGGACAATATCAACAAAAACAACCATATCATGAGATGAACCTTTATGGAGAAGAAATTTCAAAATATTATTTTGTCATATCAAATCAATGTTTAATTAAAACACCCACACTCACCTACCCACCCACACCCACACCCACACCCACACATACACACATATACATCTATATACATATATATATATATGTATATATATAAACAAAAATGTGAGATCTCAAATTTTCTGTATCTTACAATCAACCATGGAACTATAAAATGTGAACTATAGAATGCCATTTGTGAATCCTTGCCTGTTTCTTTCTAATACCTTCATCAAGGATGCTTTTTCAGTTATATTTGCAGATGATTTGAATAGAGGCTTTTTGGATTTAGGAAAGTAAACACAAGGGTTGATACTGACATTTTCCCAATGGACATTTTCAACATTAATCAGAGTCTGTGATAATTTCTAAGCATTTGGTAATCTTCCATCATTCAGATATCTTGATAATTAATCCTTCAACACCCTGAAAATTGTGTTGACACTATCATGGAACTCCTCTATTTATAGATGGCCTGTTCAGTTGCTCTACTTTCTTTGTCTTCTATAAAGTTAAATAATACTTCCCAATACAACAAATCAGGGACTGTGATGTTAGAGCACAAATATTATGTTCTCACTGACTTTAATTGAGATAATAATATAATATTCTTGACAATTCTTTTCCATTTCTGTCTGCTCGTTGTTATCCTCCTTGTTTCACTTTGCCCTTGGGATAATCTGGCTTAATTGGGTTGCTCGTCAGATTATCTGTAAATTTGCTTTACCCTCCACTGATTTTACTGTTTTATGAAGAAATACTTTTTTCTCAAAATAATTCAGTAGCTCCTTAATATTCTAAAAATGAATTTCTATTCTAAAATGGTTTTAGCTCAGCTAAACATCTCTCTACTTAGCAAGGAAAGAAGTATTTACTGATTATGAATTAATCAATAAATCAACAAACATTTATTGAGCACTTTCTATGTGCTTGGAAATATGTTAAGCTCTGTGGATAAAATGATGCAACTGAAAGTCATTGTTCAGAAATGCAAGAGAAAACTGGAGAGAGAGAGAGAGAGAGAGAGAGAGAGAGAGAATATACTTAAAATTCAGTGGGGACATTGAATCTTATAAATTACAAGTACAGCTGAGACATTTAATACTGAAAAGAGGAGGGAGCTATTGAAGCTCCTTGAGCAGACAAGCAGTGATACAGTCAGACCTGTGCTTTCAGATCCCATTGACTCATGTGTGGAGTCTAGATTGAAAAGGGAAGAGACCAGACATACAGAAAACAATTAGAAGGTTATCACAATAGGCCAGAAAAGAATTAGTGAGGATCTAGATTGGTGGATATGTGAATGGACACAGGGATCAATGCCAGAGATGTTGTAGGATAGAGCAAACAAAAGTTGGCAACTGAATGACAACGGGCAGGTGGGAAATTATTCACAGTGAAGACAAAGACTATCTCTAAAACTTGAAGAAGGGTGTCTGAAAGGATCATGGTATTCTCAATTACGGAAGTACAGAAGAGGTGTAAGTATAGGGCTAAAGATCATGAAGTTTTGGTCATCGTGTAATTGAGGTATCTATGGAAAAGCCAGTTGAAAATGTCCAATATCAATCCAGAGTATATTGAGGCTCTGTTGGTTTCAGCACTATAGTGATTGATTTGCATCAGTTAGATTTTTTTTATCTGGATAAAACTCTGGAAGAAAGGGCATTAGAGTAGAAGAAACACCCAGAGTCATCAAGACCTGAGTAAATCCTGCATATCCAAGGATAGGGAGAAAGAAAGATCATATAATTGGGATGATGGAGTAGTTTTCTTCAACTTTATTTACCCTAACCCCCCACAAAAATAATAAAAAATGAGAACAGGGGGTTTATGAGCCAGATACAGAATAGCTAAAGCTGAATCCACAAAGTTAAAAGAGAATAACATTGCCCAAATTAGAAACATTTTTAATGAAGTGATATTAAAGTTAAATTCTTAATGCCCCTCTTGGAACCCTATCCTCTAACACATTTTATGTTTCAGATACGATGAATATAATGTATCTTTCATGCTTGTGCTTTAGGTTCTGGCTATTAGGTTTCCCTCCCAATTTTCCATGCCCTATGGCAGTAACTCAGTCTGCATACACTCCTATCTCCATAGAGGTGGCATTAACATTCTAAAATATTAATTTCTTCTATGGACCTACAAAATGCAGGCATAGAGAGTAATTGTAATAAGACAAGGGAAATAAATTAAAAACAAAATAAGCAAAGAGTAGATAAACCTATCCTTATTTACTAATAATATGTGAAATTATTTTAAAAATTTCAAAGAATTTGAGGGAGTCTTGACTTCTGGGGAGAGACATAACTGTTCTCACTAATCTGCTAACCGTGAGTCAAAAGAGGAAAGTGAAAGTGATTTATTAAAAATACTAAAGCACCAACTCTCTGATAGCAAATTCAGATTTCTGGGTTTCATTTTTTTTAAATAAACTTATAGGCTTACTTAGACTACACTGACAGTTGTAGAGCCTGTGGCAACTTCAGATACAAAACTTAAACATTTCACAGGAGATGGAGGGGTAGAGAAAGAGAGTAATTAGTCAAGGGAGAAAAATAGAGAATCAAGAATTTAAGTGGCAAGATTTATTTTAAGAATAATAAGCCTGTTCTCTGAGGGACAAGGGGATGAGACCAAATATCTTTTATAATTGTGAAAGCAGATCTCAAACAAAATTACAGTCTCTTATCAAAATACAGTAAGTAGTTTTCATATTATATGACACCATTCAGTTTGCTGGGTCTTTACATAGGGGTTGAGGACTTTCTAATGTTAGGTCACTAGGACATGAGGGATTTCTCTATTGTTAATCCATCGAGATATTATGAAATCATTGTGTTGTTAGCAAAAAAAAAAGTCAATAGAACAGATTAACAAGGAAAAAATAGAAACAATATAATAGCCCAGTGTTTAATAAATCTAAAAACATTCATTTCTTATAAAAGCATTCCCAATTGGGTAGATATTACCTGAATTACAGGATAGTCTGGCACAAATTAGGCTAAGACCAACATCTTATATTATATTCAACAATCAATTCAAAATGGATACATGACCATAATATTAGAGATTGTACTATAAAAATTAGAGGCTATATGTGTATCTATGTGTGTATGAATATATACACATAGATATGTATGTGTATATGTGCGTATATGTTCATATACATTCATAGTTATATGTACTTTTGTTCCTGAATAACCAGAGTTAGATGCAATTTAAAATATTAAAATAATTTAGATTATGTGAAATTCAAAAGCTTCTGTACAAAGTTAATGCATCATGATTAATAAGGAAAATGGGAAAAACCTTTGTATCAGATTTCTCAGTTAATATGCATATAAACAAACAGTAACTCACTGAGCACATGAAATTCTTGTGTTAATTAGTTTTTGTTGACTCTTTTGGGTTTTCTAACCACACTGTCATATCATCTGCAAATTATTTCGTTTCTTCTATTTTTATTCCTTCAATTTACTTTTTTCTTATCCTTTTTCCATAGCTTGCATTTCTAGTACTGGGTCAAATAATAAGAGTGACAATAGACATTCTTGTTTTACCTCTGATTTTACTGGGAAAGGTTTTGTTCATCTGTTCCAGACAATGGCAGTTGTTTGTTTTAAATATATATGATTTATCATTTTAAAGAAGGGTCACTTAATCTCAATATTTTCCAGAGCTGTTAGCAGAAATGATTGTTATATTTCATGAAAACTTTTCTTTATATACCGATATAATGATTTTACACTGATTTTATTAATTTAATTAATTTTTTAAAATTTTGTTAATATTAAATCAATCCTGAATTACTCTTGTAAGTTGACAATGGTTATATAATCTTTGAGATATGTTCTTTTACTTCTTTGCTTTTATTTCATTTAAATTTTTAAATTTTTTTACATCTATGTTCATCAGACATACAGACCTATAGTTGTTTTTTTTTTCTGTTTTGACCCACATTAGTTTATATAGAAAGACCATATCTGCATCATCAAAGGAATTTGATAGAATCCCCACAAACTGAGGAATGGATGAATAAATTTTGGTATGTGAATATGATGGAATATTATTGTGTGGTAAGAAATGAGGAAATAGATGATCTCAAAGGTACTTGCAAAGACTTGTAAGAATTGATGAATAACCATAGACTAAAAATTATAACAATATATTTTAAAAGTTTCAAAAACTGATGAAGAATGAAATGTTCATAAATAGAAGAATAATTTATGGAATACTGAAAATATTATAATGATATCCTTGAAAGCTTTAAGGATTATGATGAATTCAGTAAATATTCATGATTTCAGATGACCCTTACTGAAATCTGCTATTACCCTCCTGCCACCAAAGTTATAGCTTTAGGGTACAGAACAGGACATACATGATTTTGCTTATAACTACTGAGATAATTTGTTGAATTTCATTATACATGTTTTTAATGAGGAATTTGTCTTTCTTTTCACTCTGTTTTGATGAAAAAGATGGAGGAAGAGAAAATAGATTTCTGTAATTTTGTTAAAATCCTTACAAATAAAGTGGTAGGGAAGACTGCAGGTATGAAATGATGTTTAAAGACTGAAATGAGATCATTTTGATGTTAGTTTTGTTTTATTGTTTTATTTTATTAAAGAGAACACTCACCAATTTAGGGGATTCTGATAGTATTTACAATATTAAAACAATATATAAAGAATTTAAAAGTAAACAAGCTCCAAACAACCACCAATAGCAAAAAAATAATGATAGCGAACATTTTTTAGTGCTTTAAGGCTTGTGAAAATCTTTACAAATATTTTATTTTATCCATACAACCACCCTAAGAAGTAGCTGAAATTATCCTCCCAAAGCGCAGATGAGAAAACTGAAGCTAAGAAAGCTCAAGTGACCTTCCTGATTCTGGATCCAGACCTCTGTCTGCTACACCAACTAGCTGCAAATCAAAGAATCTTACAGTTTCACCACGAACGCAGCAAACTGTCAAAGACAAGAAAAGATGGAAAAAGATAATATTGAAATGAATGTGGAAATAGAGGCAAATTATTGCATTGACGGTGGAATAGTGAATTGATACAGTTATTTTGGAAAACAATTTGGAATTATGCAGATAAATTGAGTAAAATGTCCCTACTTTTTGATCCCGAGATTCCACTACTGGGCTTATAAACCAGGAATGTTGTTTTTTTGCTGTTTGTTTGTTTTTATTTTTTTTTAAATTTTATTTTTTTTTAAATAAATTTATTTAACTTTATACATTTATTTTCACAAGATTTTGGGTTCCAAAATTTTCTCCCCATTTGTCCCCTCCCCAATACACTGGACATTCTAATTACCCATATCACCAATCTGCCCTCTCTTCTATCATCCCTCCCTTCCCT
>CM053769.1:601304101-601316734 GCA_028658325.1 Potorous gilbertii | reverse complement strand
CATTTTGTCATTCTTTTGGTTTTGTTTTGTGATTGCTTGGTTTCTCAGAAAGTCACTGGCCTCCATCTGTTCCATTCTAATTTTGAGAGAACTATTTTCTCTAGTGAGCTTTTGCACCTCTTTTTCCACTTGGCTAATTCTGCTTTTGAAAGCATTCTTCTCCTCATTGGCTTTTTGAACCTCTTTTGCCAAATGAGTTAGCCTATTTTTCAAGGTGTTATTTTCTTCAGCATTTTTTTGGGCCTCCTTTATTAAGGTGTTGACCCGTTTTTCATGCTTTTCTTGCATCTCTCTCATTTCTTTTCCCAGTTTTTCCTCCACCTGTCTGACTTGATTTTCAAAATCCTTTTTGAGCTGCTCCATGGCCTGAGCCCATGGGGTATCTATTTCAGATGTATGGGATACAGAGGCCCTGACTCCCATGTCTTTACCCGATGGTAAGCATATCTCTTCGTCGTTGTCAGAGAGAAATGGAGGAATCATCTTCTCAAGAAAATAACCATCTATGGTCTTAGTTTTTTGTCCCTTTCCTCGGCATTTTCCCAGCCAGTTACTTGACTTCTGAGAGTCCTCTCCACCCCAGCCTAGGTCTGCTCAGCTAGTGCTTGGGGTCTGATATTCAAATGCTGCTCCCCAGCCTCAGGTCTTTTGGCAGCAGGCCTGACTGCTCTTCAATGGGAGCTTATCTGCTGGTTCTCAGGTGGGGGCAGGGCTGCCTCTCAGGCTCAGTTCCCTCAGGGGGTTTATGCAGAGATCTTTTGTAAAGGAGCTGGGGTGGAGCTCCTGCCTGCTCTGGGAGTCTCTGGCTGAGCTGACTCTGCCTCTGGCGCGGCGGCCGCAGCCTCCCAAGGGAGTCCAAGTCCCGAAGATACCCTGCTCCCCTCTCAGCCCATCTCTCTCACTGATCTGTGCGTCTGTGGGTGGAGAGACCTTAGCGGCCGCCAGAGATTCAGGACCCTGACGCCTTCTGGGCTCTGCTTGCTCCTCTCAGTGCGGTGGGGCCGGGGCGGGGGAGGGGAGCACTCTGCAGGGCAGGGCTCTGCTCCCGTCCAGAGTACCTTTGCGGTCGGTTTTTTCAGGGCTCTCTGCAATGGAAATATCCTTCACTGTGTTGCTGCGCGGCTTCCAATGTTCCAGAATTTGTCAGGAGTTCTTTTTACAGGAAATCTATGGGCTGTGGATTTGGAGCTAGCAAATGTGAGTCTTTCTACTCCGCCATCTTGGCTCCGCCCCCCAGGAATGTTGTTTTAAAGAAAGTCTCTAAATACACCAAAATTTTCAGTGGTATTTGTGTGGTAGCAAAATCAGAAACATAATAAGTGCACTTTGATTGGTGAATAGTTTGATAAATTGTAGCAAATTAATATATTTAAATGTAACTGTGCCATAAAAATAAATGAAAGGAACACTAATTCAGTGTTGGTGGAACTGCTAACTGATCCAGTTGTCTTGGAGAGCAATCTGGAATTATACCTAAAGAGTTACTAAACTGCCTGTACCTTTTGACCCAATAATACCACAGTTAGATCTATTTTCAAAAATGATTGGAGGAAAAGAGAAAGAACCTCTATGTTCTTATATATTCACATTAGCTCTCTTTGTGGTGACAAAGAACTGGAAATTGTGGGTATGTCTGTCATTTGGTGAATGACTAAACCTGTTGTGTATGTGATCATGTTGGAATACTACTGTGCTATATGAAATGATGAGCTCATTGGTTTTAGCAAAAAGTTCATGGATAGATTTGCATAAAATAGAGTGAAATGAGCAGGACCAAGAGAACATTGTATACAGTAACAGCAATATTATTTTAAGAACATTGACGGTCTAAGTCATTTTAAATAACCAAGTATACTACAAAGGACACATGAAAGAAAATGCTATCCTCCTCCAGAGAAAGAACTGATAAATAGATGTACAGAATGATTTTACACACACACACACACACACACACACACACAGACACACACACACATATATGTATATATATGTACCTATATATATATATTTGAATCTAAGGGAAGGAAAGAAAAAATTTAAATAGCTGTATTATCTATTTAAATGAAATAGAAAGTTGTACATAATAGATTTGCTCTTTCATGTGTAGTTATCCTTTTTTTATTCCACCATGACATGAAAATGCTTGCTTTATTTCATTGATTAAAAATAAAATAAATTCAATTTAAAAAATAAATGAATAGATAAATGAATGATGAATATGATTAATATAGAGGGATATTGAATGACTTACATACATTGATACAGAGTCATATAAGCTGAGCCAAGAAAACAATGACTACACAATGACTACAGCAATGTAAATGTAAAAAATAAATATAGCCTCCCCCCCAAAAAATGAAAAGTAAATGTTGCAAAATTATAAAGAACAATCATAGTCCCAAAGAAATTATATTAGGAGACCCCTCCACTCTGCTCCATTTACACATTTGGTAGATTAAACATTATGAAACATTACATGAATTTTCAGATGGTTTTGATGTATGGATTATTTTTACCAATCTTTTTCTTTTTTAAAAAAGTAGTATTTGTTAAAATAGATTGTTTTGTGCAAGTGGAAAGCAGAGGAAAACTGAAGAAAATTTTAGTGATAATATAAAAATGTCAATTAAATATTTTTGAATGAAAGATAATGCTGTAGAAAAGAATACTGCTTAAAATAAAGGTCAGAAGGATGGAATATGGGAAATAATTTTTAAATTTTAGTTTGTTTTGTTTTTAAGATTGGAACATGGACACAAGGTCCCTTCTAACTCTCAGATTCTGTGGTTTATAACTATTTGCTCAAGTTGGTGAGTAAAGAGAAAAGTCAAACCCAAGGAAAACAGAGGATTACATTAAAAATGACACTATGAATTTGAGTAAATTGAAGAGACTTAGAATAGGGCTGATAAATCAGATTAAAAGGAGAAACAGCAAGGATAAACTAGCATCAAAATACAATAAAAGTACAATAAAAACTAATCATATATACAAAGTGACATATAACTGACTTGCAGAAAGGGCTAAGAGTAAAAACAAACAAATAAATACATACATATGAGATAGACAGACACAGAGAGACAGAAAGGAAGGCATGAGAATGATCACAATTTCACACATGAACATTATAAAATATCTAATTGAATAAGAGTGGCAAGGTGGATAAAAAAAAACTCAATAATGTGCTATGTATAAGAAACACACCACAAACTTAAACAGAAAGTGAGAGGCTAGATAAAACATTACTGAGTTTGGTGACTCTGAAATTTAAGAATTGCAATCATGCTGTTAGTCAAAACAAAATTTCACAATATTTAGATTTTATACACATACATACACACATATGTACATATATAAATACAGATATAGTTTGTCTCTTGATTTTCAGATTTGAATCACCAACTACCTTATTTTCATTTGAGCTGACTGCCCAAAAGGTGTCTCAAATTCCATCACATTCAAAACAAAACTCATTATCTTAACTTTTATCCTAAGCTCATCTTTCTACCACACTACCCTATTTCTGTTAAAGTGCACCAACCTCATAGATTTGAAGACTACATGTTGTCCCTGAGGCCTCTATCTCCCTTGATCCACATGTAAAATATACATCACCAAATCATGCTATTTCTAATCCTGAAACACCTCTAGTATCCAATCCCTTATCTTTGCTTAGTTTTGCTTACATCTGTAACCTTAGATCAGGTCTTCAACTTCTCATGCCTAGATCTTTGCCATAGACTTTCATTTCCACTCTCTCCCCACTTCAATCTCTTTCCATTGCAATCTGTATTTCACAGAACATTTAAAGTGATTTTTTACTAAGCAGAGTTTTGGCCATATTCCTTTCCTATTTAATAAACCCCAATGTCTTTATAGTATGTCTCTGATAAAAGAAAAGCTACCATTTGAATTTTATACACTTTGAAGTTTATCTTTCTAGCTTCTAGATATTTCTCTTCCTCTCACCCTCTACAATCCAGCCAGACTCTAGTTTTCTCTATCCCTCTCTCTCTTAACACTTCCCTGTCATTCTCTATCTTCATTCCTCTACCTTTCATTTCTTTCCAAAGTAATCAGAAGGCTAGACTTCTTTCTTTTCCCTATGTCAAAATCTTGCTGAATCAACTGAACTTGATGCTACATTCTGTTCTCTTATCTCTTGTGCCCCTGCAAAGCTGTTACTGATGCGTCATTATACCCATTTTTATTTTTGTTGTCTAGTTGTTTCAATTGTGTCTGACTCGTTGTGACTGCATTTGGGATTTTCTTGGCAAAGATACTGCAGTGGTGTGCCATTCCCTTCTGCAGTTCATTTTACACATGAAGAAACTGAGGCAAACAGATTTAAGTGACTTGCCCAAGGTCACATAGCTAGTAAGTGTCTGAGGTCATATTTCAACTTCAGAAACCTCTTCTTCCTGACTCTAGGCTTGGTACTTTATCTACTATGCCACCTACTTCCTCCTTATGCCCATACCATGGATTATTTCCACCCTCTGCATCTTTTGCTTTCTTTCACATGTTGCTTAGAGTTAGAGGAAATAGTGAAACTGTGCCAACTGGATCCACAATTTGAATGGGACTCTCAATGCAGCAAAACAATGATTATATGCCACCTTAATTGGTTTACTATCCCATTCTCTACAATGTTTATTATTAACCTCCTCATTTCTCTTCAAACCTCCTACAGTGCCTCTCTACCTTTTAATCATACTTCACATACTCTTGTACACACACACACACACACACACACACACACACACACACACAGACTATATGCTGAAAGTTGCAGCTTTTCCCCCCTCTACTTCATCTCACATGAAACATCTTTCCTCACTATTTCATCACTTAGTCTCATCTCAAATGAGAAGGTGGTCCTACTCTTTGTTAAGTCCAAACCCTCTTACATATCTTTAATCTCATCCTATCCTCTCTTATGCATAAGAATATCCTTCTTATCAACTCCATCCCTTATCTAGTCTTTATCCTTGCCCTATTGGATAATTCTTTCCTTGCTGCCCACACATATACTCCTGTCAATTCCATCCTTTAAAAAGATACTTGATCTAGCTATCCATTCTTATCACTTACTGGCCCCTTTGGTCCTTCACTTCTTAAAAAAAAACCTAAAACCCTTTCCTACCCTCCCTATCTCTCCTTCTTTTCTTACTCCCTTCCAAATAGTCTTATATCTCTCTTCTGAATTCATTATTCAACTGAAATTATTCTCTTTAAAGTTACTAATGATCTCTCAATGGACAGTCTAATAGAATTTTTTTTTTAGTTTTTGTTTCATTTGAAAACATTTCCTACAGCATTTGACGTTATTCATAACTTTCTTCTAGATACTCTTTTTTTTTTCAAAATTTTTGTAAAATTTTCCTCTCCTACTTCTCCTCATAGATTTATGTTTGCTCCTTCTAAGTATATCTTCTCTTGGTTCTTCATCTGTCATATGCACTAACATTCAGTTCCATCTTTCACCATATTCCCTTTTCTCCTTACACTATCTCACTTGAAGATCTCATCAATTAGAAATTCAATTATCTTCTCTATTCAGATGATTCCCAGATATATATATAGATCCAACCCTGATCTCTCCTGAGCTACATAGATAACAAACTACAGATATCTTGAACTTAATATCCCATAAACAATTCATATGTAACATGTCCAATAGATAATTATCTTTCTCAGAAAACTTTCTCTTCTTCTGAACTTCCTATTACTATTCCTGCTAACTTCCTAGTCCCCTAGATCCTCCACAGAGTTACCAGGGATTTTTCCAAAGTGTATGTCAGGCCATATTATCCCTCCAATCAACGTATTTCAAGGGCTCTGTTTGACATTTAAAGCTCTTCATAACCTGGTCCTTTCCCACCTTCAAGGCTGTTTGATATTTTATTCCCTTCCACATGGTTGAGAGTTTTACAGGTCTTGCAGTTTCCTGCACACAAAACATCATTTCTCATGATCCTTTGCCTCTTAGTTTCCATATATTCATTTAAGACTGATGAAATTTTACCTACTTCAGGGGGATTTCTTATGTTCCTCCAGGTACTAGCACCTCTACCTCTAAGAATATTTCTATTTCTTCTTTCTATATCTCGTATATATTTATTTACATGTTGTCTTTGTTATTAGAATATTAGCTCCTTGCCAGTATAGATGATTTTTTGCCCTCCTTTATATCCTCAATCTTTTTCACAGTGCCTAGAATATTATAAATCCTTAATATGAATCCATTTTGAGTGACTGTCTTGCCATCCCTTATGACTATAACATATGCTCTCTTCAGCCTCGTTTAATTTCTCTCAATTCATTTCTCTCAAGACATTATTCATGCAACACTTTATTTACAAAGCCTTTCCTAACTTTACAACTGCTAGTTCTCTCATCAACTCTATTGTACTTAAATACCTTCTATTTATTCTTACATATTTTTATATACATTCCCCTGATAAAATTAGCCTAGTCATTCTGGAAAGCAATTTGAAATTATGGTAAAATATTTTAAAAGCTCATATTTTTTGATCCAGAGATTCTATCTATTTATTTATCTGTCTATCTATCTATGGGGAGGCACATGCATGTATATTTTTACACATATTTGTATACACACATGTATAATACAGGAGTATATACATATGTACATATAAACATATGTGCACATATTCACATATACACACGTGTGTACATAGCTATACATGTACTATAATGGGATCAAAAGAAGAAAAGGAAAAATAGTGTTCTTATATACTGAAACATCAAGAACAATACTTTTGTAGTAGCCAAGAACTGCAATCAAAATTACCTATTGATTAGAGAATAGATAAAGAAATTACATTAAATTAATGGAAATCTCTTCACTACAAGAAACTATGAATATATAGAATTCAGAGAAACATTAGAAGAATTATATGAACTGATACAAAGATGAGTAAGCAGAATCAGGAAAACAATATACAAAATAATTTATTCAAAGTAACCTGAAAGAAGAAAAAAAATGAAACTAATAATTATACTGACAGAACTCTGTACTGAAGCATCACAGATAAATGCAAATTCCTTTCTTCACTGAAGAGACAGGGGACTATGCATGTCTAATATTATTTACACTATCAAACACAATTGATGATTAGTTTTGTGGAGAAGCTTTTTAAGAAACAAGGAGAGATATATTCAGAAATAAGTGTGATTTTAAAAAACCTGTTGATTTAAAAGGGATAAGAATAGAGAAAAGGGAGAGATGAATTGTTTTTATCTTGGAAAGATTTTTCACAAACAGATTCCTCTGAATCAAAGAGAGGAGCTAATGTGGGAGGAAATGGGGTGATACTGAATCACACTACTATCTAACAAAGGCAGGGGAGGTGTAAAAAAAAATAATGAAACACAACATAAAACCTGAAAAAAGAAATGTGGGCTTTTGTTTTAGTATTGAATGGGTGGTGATACTGGTGTTTTCTATGGAAGAAGTTATCATTCATATTGTTTCCAATAGAAAAAACAATAGGGATCCAAAAGTCATATTTTAAAAATAATATAACAAAGTGCTAATCTGATGTCTATAATCATATGAATGTGACTCTGGATTTTGGAAGGCATTAATAGAGTACCAGCTCTGGAATATTCTACCATGGTGGAAAATTTCAAGTGTGTCATTGGCAACAGTCCAAATATATTTTCCATAATATTTCTGAAGTAAGTATAAAGAGGCATATTATTTATCAGGTATCCATCTGGTAATAAATTAGGTGGTCATAGCAACTCATGAGACAGGGTATAAAGTAAAAAGAATCCTTACTCCTGCATGACTCATTTTTGCTTCTTCAGTGATGGTGACAGAGTAGTGTGGAAGCAAGTGAATAGCACTAAATAAAAGCACAGTTTTGGGATAGTCAATAACCTTTTACTATTTGAACTCTAAATATGAGCTTCTTGTCCAATGACCACTAAGTGGATATGTGCAATAATATCAACATTGACAATTTTTCCTCAAAGATAAGAAACTAAAATTTAGGATGGTTCCCCTGGAAAGGTAAGTAAAGAAATTGATAGAATAGGTGTCATCAGAGGAAACAGAAAGCATTATTTCATGCAATATATAATCAACTCACATTTTAGTACTATTGAGAAATATTTGCAAAAGATCTAGATGGAAATAATTGTGGCTTATCCACCATCATTGATTGAGAATGTAGGGGGATAGTGTTGAGCCAAAATGAATGAGTAAAGGCAGGTAATCACCTGAGTTCTGCCAAATTCTCCTTCAAACACAAATTTTCCTCCAAAAATAATGCATCAAAACAAATTCTGGAGCAGCAGAACCAATAAACTGACAGGGTAAAATGATTCTTTCCAAGGCAACTTTAAAGGTTGACAGGAAAGTTCCATCTCAATGGATTAAGTGTGGAGCATAGTTCAACTCAGATCATGATCCTGCAAGCCAGCAGCAAGCACTAACATAGAAAGTTAGAAGCAGAACATGCCCTAGGAAGCCAGTAGCACCCTAGTAAGCCAACAGCAGGCTGGGATTCAATCAGGCAGAAGCATGACACCCCTAGTAAGCCAGCAACAGGCCTTGGGGATGACTGAATTGGCAGTGGCAACTTCTAGAGCTCCTTACAGACATAAACAGGGTAAGACAACTGGTCAGAAAAAGACTACAGGGAATCCTTTGCTGTCACTTGGTATAAGATTCTGTTGCATAATTCACACAGGCATCTAGGACACAGATCTGGCAATGAGGGCAAGGAAGGCACTATAATCACACAGAGGTGGGGACTCTGCTCACAGTTTAAGAGTATGGAAGAGTGCTTGAGTTTGCTCACAGACCATAACATAAACCAGGAGAGAAATAACTGAATCTCTCTTTAGATCATACCAACTTAGAACTAAAAACTTACAGGTTAACAAGATTAGCTCTAAAAAACAGCAGCACAAAAACCCTGAAGTTTAGATGGTGTTTCCTTCACCCTAGGAGCAAAGTCCAACTATAGTATAAAGTTGAAAGTCAAGAAATAGACTGAGGAAATGATAAACAAACAAACAAACAAAAATAATTGACCATAGATAGTTGCAATGGTGACGGGGAAGATTAAAGCACAAACTCAGAAGAGAATAACAGTGTCAAAATGGCTACATACAAAGCCTCAAAGAAAACTGTGAATTGGTCTCAGCCCCTCTTCCCTCGTCCACAGCCAAAAATAGATTTCCTGGAAGAGTTCAAAAAATGATTTTAAAAATCAGTTAAGAAAGGTAGAAGAGAAAAAAATGAGAAAGGAAATAAGATTGATGTGAGAAAATCATGAAAAAAGAACAAAAAGCCTGTTATAGGAAGCATAATAAATAGGAAAAAATAAGAGAGAGAGAGACAGAGAGAGAGAGAGAGAGAGAGAAAGAGAGAGAGAGAGAGGTACAAAAATTCACTGAAGAAAACATCTCCTTAAAAAATATAATTGACCAAATATAAAAGTAGGTACAAATGTTCACTGAAGAAAATAATTGCTAAAAAATCCGAATTGTTCAAGTGGAAGCTAATAATATCACAAGACATCAAAAAACAATAAAGAAAAATCAAAAGAAAGACAAAATAATGTAAACTAACTCACTGGATACAAAGGATCTTTATATAATAAATTTTTTTTTGATATAAAGAATTTGTAGGTGGGTGACGAGTACCAAATAAGAACAAGGAAATGAAAATAAATTTATTCTGAAAAAAAATTACTTGTTATCATAGAAGGAGTTATCCCTTCATCAACTCTCAATGTACAGTCAGATGTTTAACTCAAAAGAATAAAAATCAGAAATAGTCCAAATGAAAATACCACTAGTGAGAAAAAGCTCACAATTTCTTACAAATTATTTGTTAAATAAATAACTGACAATCAAAAATGAGATATGAACAATAGAAATGGCAACAAAAATGATTCTAATAATTTTATCCAGAACTTGAAACAATTTTTTTTAAAAGAGAGAGTCCAGAATGTAGTTATAAGGTTGATCACTTACTTGCCAAATAGATGTGACTGCCAAAGAAAACGACACTCCAATAAAATATATACTTGTTTATAAAACATTATGAAGGATGAAGGATAATTATGAATAGCTTCACCTCATACAGGAGAGAGAAACAGTGGAACTTGGCATTGTATTGAACAATTGTAAAAATGGAACTTAAGTATGAAAATGGAAAATGACAATAAACAGAAGAAAAAAGGAAAAGATTTGTGGAAATCATTATAACGTTCTATTATTCTTTACTAACATAGAAAACATAATCCAACAGTGAGATCTCCACATCATGGTCCAGGATGGAGGTCTTGACTATGAGTGTTTCTGATTTCAAGCGATATTGTTCTGACAAATTTGGAGATTTCAGGAAGAAATATGTAATCACTCAAAAGATTTTGATTTGACCATTCACTCTAGAAAAGTCAAATATATTAAAAATGTGGTGGAAGTTGCATATTGTTCAGATTACAAAAAGCAATTGGATAGGCAGGCTATAGAGTTTGTCCATTGGTTTGCATATATGAGTCAGTCAGTGCTGATGGACAAGAGCTGGGTCCAGAATTGAACAGATGCAAAAACATGGTCAGGACCGCAGAGTTTCTTGAATTTTCTCAAGCTAACCATTAAGAATAAGCTCAACCTCATAATAAATATTCTATATTATTGCTATATGATAATGAAATACAGAATACAACAGTTAAAAATATTTTAAAAAATACAGAGTTAAGAATGAATATCATAGAGTGTAATGGAAAGGTTCATGCTGGATTTGAGGAGGATTCAGTACATTATGGTTTAGAAACTTTGACAATGAGTAGAAACAAAAGGTTTCATCAAGGAGCTGTATGATATGAAGGAAAGATTTGCAGGACACATGGGAAGGGCAAGAGATAAATGACAGAGATCCAGGGTACTTCCATACTATCCTTGAAATATCAGGAAAAAATAAGGATGCTATTCAACATATTGGTAGAAATTTCTCTGGCTAACTCATGGGAGCCATATAAAAAAGTCACACAGTGTTATTAGACATGGTTATAGGCTGTGTTCTGAATTTTTGTGGTGTGTGTGGAGGACTCACAAATTTGATGAGATAAGAAATCCACTTGAAGAATATAAGAAAATCTGATGGACGTAAAAATTTAACAATAATAATTTTTACGTTAATTACAAATATACAGTAAAAAATGGAAAATCAAACTGTTAAAATAATAACTAAAAATAGCTAGATGATTTCACTAGGAATAGTGATAATCTAAAACAATGTTAGAAATGGCCACATACAATTTTATGCCCCCCCTCAAAAAAAATCAGTGATCATTGATGAATACCTATTGTAATATAGGCATATGGATTGGACCTGTAATGAAATCAATATAAAGAAATCTGGATAATAAAAGTCTCTATATATGTCAAAGTTGTTATAGTCTCTGTAATCTAGGCAAAACTTGCCTAGAGGGCTGAGATGATGTGACGTTTTGGGGCATTATATATCAGAAATAGAACTTGGGCTCAGTTTTTACTGCTTCAAAATCTAACTCTTTATATACTATAACACACTACCTACAAATAATCTACAGCATTATAAAGTACAAGAAAAAATCTACCATAACAGAAAGTATCCACATTAGAAAAATGGGAAAGGAATTCTAAACAAAGAAGTCAATCTCACCAAGTTAAATTAAGCAAAGCAAAAAAGGAACTTTCAAACCATGTAGGCCTAAAAAAAGTTTTCTTTTTTTTTAAATAAACTCTATCAAATATTTAAAGAGAAAATAATCTCCATTCATCATAAAATGTAGTGGAAAAGAGAGGCAGTCATTTTTCCAGACATCCTTTTAATGGTATTAGTATAGTTCTGATATGTAAACTATGATATGGTAAGGCAGAGAAAAATAAATATAGATTTATTTCACTAATGAATAACTACATGATATTAAAATAAAATTTTAGCAAAGAAGCTATAGAAATTGATTGAAAAATTATTGACTATTCTCCAGTCGCAGAATCCCCAGTACCAGCAGCAGAGGGTTCCCAGATCCCACAACCCACAGGCGCCAAACATCAGGGATGGGGTTGATTCAGCTGGCCAGGAAAAAAGAAAGGCCTTCACATTGGTCAGGTGCCAGAAGTTCTCAGGGCAGCCCCAAAGCAGCCTGAGACCATAGCTAGATCATAAAAACCCCTGGGGGCACAGAAGAGCTGTGTCTTACCTCAGCCCTGTGTAGATGCCCTGAGGCAGCTGGTCCTTTTCTTTCAATGAATGGAAGCCCTGCCCCAGCAGCTTGACTGAATCCCACCTTCCCAGTGCTAGCTTGGCAGAGAGAGTGGAGGTGCCTGTGGAGGGAAAACACTGCTAGGATTCTGGGCATAAAAATCCTTCCCTGTGCCCAGACCAGTACATACTTGATTGTGCCACCTTGGAGGAATTGATATCTTACAGGTCCCCAGGGTATATCCTACTCTTGACAAAGGACCCAAAAGTCAAGTAACTGGTTGGGAAAATGCCCATAAAAGGGGGAAAAAAATAAGACTATAGAAGGTTACTTTCTTGGTGATCAGATATCTCCTCCCATCCTTTCAGATGAGGAAGAACAATGCTTACCATCA
>CM053769.1:601269486-601296379 GCA_028658325.1 Potorous gilbertii | reverse complement strand
TAGGGAGTTCTTTTCTCCAGCTAATTTTCGTACTTCCTTTTCCATTTGTTCAATTTTCCTTTTTAAAGAGATGTTCTCATTGGTGAATTTTTTTTTATAATTTTAAAATCATTGGCCAATTTTTCTTCTGTTTCCTTCTTCAGCTGTTCCATGAGAGCTGTTTGTGTTTGCGAGCAGTACATAGTCCCTTCTGAAGTTTCAGATGGAAGTACAGTCTCAGCACTGACCTCTTTGGTATTTGTATTTTAGTCCTTATCTCCATAGAAAGATTCTATGTTTTTTTGTGCTTATTTTGCTTTTTTTTATTCATGATGGTGATTGTGTGTTGTGGCTTCTTGTTCTTTCAGTTAGAAACTACAGAACTTTGTGTTGAGCTGATGTTTGAAAAAGCTAAGAGCAGGTTTTTGTTTTGTGTTTCCCTGATCAACCCTGGGATTAGCTTGTTAAGTGTGGGGGAGGAGTGGTCTGGTCAGGGGAGATCTCCTCAGTTGAACTGAGGCACAGGCAAGCTCAGGGGATGGTGATCCCAACTGCCCTATTGTCTTCCCATTTCCCCTGTAGTGCTGAGGTTTGCCTAGATGCTAGTGTAGGTTCCCACTCCGCCTGGGGCTCCTCTCCTGGTGCTGAGGCTTGCCTGGGTCCTGGTGCGAGTTTTCTCCACCCTGGGTCCTCTGACCATCCGGTTTGCCACTGCCACAGTAGGAGGAATCCCCCTTAGCTATTTTCCTAGCCTCAGGTGTTATGAGACTATTTGCCCCTTCTGCTGGTTCTGCTTATCCAGGATTTTTCTGGGGAAATATTTTATGGTTCTTTCATGGTCATCAAAAGGGGAGGAGAGAGCATTTACTGATCACTCTGCGATCCTGGCTCCCAGAAGTTCAAGTAGGTGACTTACCAATGTTTAATCTTTGGGCTGCAAATCTCAGGAGCTGCTGTGCTGATATCTGGCGCTCAGTGGCTCTCACTGGCTCAGCTTTGCTGGTCTCTCACCCCCAGGTGCCACACTGCTGATTCTGCCTGCTGCTCTCAGGTTTCCTGGGGCCCTTCTGCTCTGCTGAGCTGGACGTGCTGGGCTGTGCACTGTGGGTTCACCACCGCAGAACAGATCATTCCTGTGGACCTTCCAGTCTGTCTTGGGCTCAGAATCCATCACAGTCTGTTTTCCACTGGATTCTGAACCTCCAAAATTGGGTCAGATTCTCCTTTCAGAGGTATCTGAAGGAGCTTGTCCAAGAGCTTAGGTGAGTCGTTGCTCTCACTCCTCCATCTTGGCTCCCCCCCAACCCCGCCCCTATGCCAGAGCTTTCCAAGAGACATCTCCATGTCATAATGAGGTAGGAGATTAGACCTTTAGGAGTTTTTTTCAGAAGATAGATAAACCATAGAAATTCTAGATGTTATCAAGTTTTGAAGCTTATATCTACCTTAAACTCTAACAATATAATTTTAATCTTTATTGATTTTATATTACATTGTGTTTACAGATTATTCTCACTTCTGTAAATTTGTTATAGATTGTTATAGCTAAAGAAATATTTAGAAATATCTATTTGAAAACCATTTTATAGGAGAGGAAACTGAGGCCAAAAGAAAGAAAATTATTTGACCATACATTGTTAAAGATCAAGATGAGAGTAAAATAAAGATCTACTCATTTCTGGACTTGTGATCTTAAACATACATGCACAGGCAGTGAAACCCATGTATCCCCTTAGCCCAAACACACATACAAACACATGCTGCTATAAAGTGGATTGAAGTAGAAGTCCACAAGTCTATATTCTTGTATTAGCTCAAATCTATGTGACTTCAGACATATTCCTCCCCATTGTTTTTCTATCTCAGTGTTCTGATCTAAAAATGGCTGTCCAAATTCACGGGGTTGATGTGTGGGACCTAATAAGATACTACATATACAAAAACAAAAAAAAGATAAGAAACACATCAAACTGAAAGTTAGAAATGTTATTAATTACTCAGATTTTGGTGGTACTTCTTATTTTACAAAATCCTGTCCTTCCTACACCCCGGAGAAGTAGAAGATATAACTATTCATATCCTCAGCTGAGAGAGGAGAAAACAGAGGTTTAAAATGAGGCAAGTGATTTGTCCAGGGTGTAGTTAGTGTCAGAGACAGGGTGGGAATTGGTGGTTCCTACCTCCAAGTCTAGCAGTCTTCACACCATCCTCTGCCAATTCTATTTAGAATGATAGCAGGATAGATGTTTGGAGTGCAGAAATGCTGGTTGGGAGAGGAAAAGACCAAAGTGAGGTTGGGTTGATCTAGCAGTATTTGGAAGACAGGATTTTTCAGCTGTCATATGAAAGGTAATAATTGCATTCAACAGGTCATCCCCATCAGAAAGTATTTCCTAAAGACCTATTTATACTGTGTTGGGGGTTCTCTTTCATGTGAAATAAAGTTTAGTAACTACATTATATCTTTGGTACCAATCCAATTATTTGAGGCATATCTAAAAAGGGCACACAGGGCGGTAGTAAGTACCTAGACCCTTGGCAAAATTACGAAGTAAGTGAAATTTTTATTTTATTCCTTTCCCTTGCTCCTCCATTACCATATACAATTAACCTGTCATTTGCAATTAGTTCTGTCAACTCTCCCTTTGCAATGCTTTACGTACTCATTCCTATCTTTTTATTCAAACTCTCAGCACATTAGTCTAGATTTTCATTATTTCCCATATTGCTTGTTGAAGTATCTGAAGTGATCCCAAGTGATCTCCCAGCTTCTACTTTCTCCCTTTTCCATCCCATCCTGAACGCTACAGGGGGATTAGATTTTTATGAGCACCGCTTTGGAAATATCATCTTTCTCAGCAATCATCAATTGTTCCTTGTTTCCTAAAAAACAAGAATGTCCTTCCCACTAGACATGCTTTACAGTGACCATAAATCATATTATGGAACTCTGTTCAAAATAAAATTGCAGTTATATTTAAAACAAAACTATTCTGAAAGAAGAAAAAAAAGTATAGTAACAGAAGAAATAGATGAGTGTCATAAACTTAATACAAATCTGCAATTTGAGTTTGAGAAAATTGTTCTTTATAGTATAGGACAGATTTCTTACATGATCTGGCCCTAATGTTCATATCCAGGATTATTTTCTACTGGTTATTTTCCTGAATTATGTGATCCACACAAAATTTTCTACACATGGTTCCTTGGTTATGGTCTACTCTTTCTAGTATCTGTATTTTTCTCACTTCGTGTCAAAAATTATATCTATGATTTAAGACTCAAATGAAATCCCTCTTCTGAGAAATTGTTCTAACGTAGATGATGTAGATAGCTATCTACCTACTCTTTTGTAGGATATTACCTCATTGTCCTATTCAAAATTTTTGTTTGTTTTTTTTCCCCCTCAGCAGCCTGAGTACTCCCTCAAAGTCCTCAAATTAAATTTATTTTCTAAAGGCTTCATGTAAAAAATGATTAGTCTAGCTCAATCAACCAATCAATTAAACATTTATTTAGTAACTATTGTATTCTAGGCATTGGTAAGAAAGCTACATAAATGACAATCTTCTAGTTCTAGTTGTTAACTAAGAATGTATAGGTGCACACACATACCAGCAGGTACAGGGAGTGGCCTTCTCTTGAGTTGCCTAATCTTCCTTCCTTCTCTTTTTTCTTTATCAAGTGAAGGAAAACCCAAAGACCTTGGTGCCAAGTGACTTGTGTATTTGGTGATGAGATTATCTACTATGGTTAGATAATTTCTTTAGAGATAATATTCCAGTTTGTAAGTCTTCCTTTCTCTAAAACACTAAACAAAAGGAAAACAAAAAGACATAGTCCTCAACAAGGACCACCAACAATAAAACTTAGAAATACTATTTGCAATTGAAACTAATACAATGCTCTAAGCCCCAAGGCAAATTGTTGATTGTCTAACTAAGAGAGTGAGTGATTAATCCTCCACTTAAATTTACAACAGCCAGTTATCCAAAAATTTTCCCTACCTCTGTCATGCTATCCAAATAAAGCATAAATTCCTAAGAATCAAAACTCTTAGTTTTACTCAGGAATTCTCCTGAGTAATGCATCTTATTCATTGAAGAAGGCAATGAAACAGAAGAGAATGGAGTAGACATCAGTGGTTTCTCCAAAAAGTCTAATTCCATCATTCTTACTATGATACTCTATAAGTCAAGCCAGGGAAAGGCAAAAGTTCCAGCTGTTATACTCTTCAAGTCCAAGAGCATTCAACCTGCTATTAATACTGCTGTCCTCACTGCTATCACCCTTGAAGACTGCCAGTGAACAATCTGCCCAACTCTACTATCCCTATCCAGAGAGAATTTTTAAAACTTGTACTGTACCAGAAAACTCTGCTCTATAGTTTTGATCCTATGAGGAACCTTCTCTTCTGGGAGAAATACAACTGACAGGATCTTTTAACAAATTGGACTCTACTCAAGTCCTATCTAGTCTTGCCAGGAGGACATATAGAAGAAAAAAAATATACAATGATTTAGGGAGCTCTAAACTAGGGGAATTAGGAGAGACTTCTTTAAGGAGGCAATGCTTGAGCTGAACCCTAAGCATTTAGGGAGTCCAAGAAGCTCAGGTGAAGAGAGAATACCAGAAACTGAACAGGAAAGTCATGGGATTGGGAAATGTCATGTAAGGGAAACTGCAAGCATTCTTGCATGACTGGATCATAGAATGTCTTTATACGTGTGTATGGGAAATTATGGTGTATGGGAAATTATATGTGTATATGTTTATCTTTCCAGCTTTATCTTTCTAGGTTATCTATCTATCCATCCATCCCTCCATTCCATCTTCTGTAAGTCTATCTGACTGTCTGTTTATCTATTTAGCCTGGAAAGATAAACTAGTATTAGATTATATAGAGCTTTAAAAGCCAAATAGAGGAATTTGCATTTTGTCCTTGCGGGAAAGGGGAACCACTAAAGTTTCCTAAGTAGGAGAGTGGCGTGGTCAAAACCACTCTTTAAAATATCAGTTTAAGAAGTCTATGCAAGTTAGACTAGAAAAAAGAGATTGACTTAAGGCTATTGAAATAATCCAGGAAATAGGTTAACAGGATCTGGACTAGGTACATTCACCCTTTGTAGTGCTTATACTCTTTAGAAAATGGGATTTGGAATAGGTCAATTTCTTTGAGGGGAAGAGGTAGGGGGATAAATTTGAGGACTAACTCAGGATATAGTGTGCAGTCCTACCTGAATTCTCTTTTTATCCCAGGTGCCAAACGGAATTGCTTTCACATAGCAATTGCTTATTGAATTCTGTCGAATGTGTGAGAGGGCACCAAAAGAAACTAGATTAGTATTGAAAGGAGAAAGAGGTTTCCACAGATTGACTTTGCCATGTTGCTTCATCCCATGATTGGTCTCTGTCCATCTTGGAACTGCTCATGTGAGATTTTGCTTTCATTCCCAGACTTGCCTGAATGGGGACCTAGCAAGCTGAGTAACTCAGCTCCTCCTCTCCTGTCTGTCTTCCCCTCCCCTTCCTTCTCTTCTCCAAAGGAAGGTAAATTTGGATGGTCAGACATGCCCAGTTAACCTGGGGGGCTCTGTGGAGGATTCAGGGTTTCCAAACCTGTTTCCTGTGCTGACTCAAGTGCATGAAGTGCTCCTGGGGTTTCAAAATATTCTGTAATTTTTCAGGAAGCTGCCTTTTGCAGAAATCTTGTCATTTTAAAAATATCTCTGCTCTGATGGAATATTACTGTGTTATAGGAAATGATGAGCTAGTTGATTTAGAAAAAAACATGGAAAGATTTGCACGAAAAGGAAAGTGAGCAGAACCTAGAAAATTGTTCAAAGCAATATTGTTCAAAGAATAATTGTGAAGCACCAAGTTATTTCGAGTACTATAAATGCTCCAATCAATTAAAAGGACCTATGAAGGAAGATTCCATTTACCCCCAGAGACAGAAGTATGCATAATATAGTTTTACATATATTAACAAATCTGTATCAAATGGTGGCCTTTTCTCATGTGATATAAAGAAGGGAGAGAGAGATGGAGGAAAAAAATTCTGAACTGAAAATGTAACAAAAAATCTAATTAAAAAAAAATCTCTGCTCCATGAAGGGAAGAAATGTGGGAATATTTTTTTTTAAGGAAGAAAACTGCATTGGGCTTCAATTTGAAGATAATTGCTATGGTCACAGTAAGTGAAGGAAACAAGGTAGGTAGATATAAAAGCAAGTGCCTATTAAATTCATTAAATACTCTAAGTGGGAAGAGAATGGTTAAAAATTGGGTTGTTTTGGTTTCCTAATCATTCATTTAACAAACATTGAGTATCTACCAAATGCACAAGTGAAGGGGAAATAGATATATGCAATATTAACTTTGCCTTCAAATTCTACCTCTCTTTTCTATACTTCTATCATGACTCCATATATTCTTAAGAGTTGATTGTTACCTTTTTGCTGACATATCTGTTGATATGTAATGGGAGTTCAGAGCATGTGCATATTCCATTGCATATAGATTTCTGATGTAAAAGGATCTCCAGGAGTCAGCTAGTTCAATCTCTGCATTTGACTGATGAAGAAACTAAGTCTAAAATACAACTTAATAAATGGCAGGGCTTGGATTCAAAACTCAGATCTGAACTGAGATTCTGCCTCCAAAACCAGCACCTTCTCAACTGGACCAAGCTACAATCCATGTAGATTATTTCCAAATCTGATCCTCCCTTGCCAGATCTTCAGGTCCATATTTTCAAATTTTTGTCAGATATTTCTGTTTATATGTCCCTCTAGCACCTCAAAATGAACATTCCTTAAAATATGTTTATTGTCTTTTCCCAGATAACTATCTACAATTCTATTTTTATTGATGATATGGCTTTTCCCCTAGTTATTCAGGCTCATAAACCTAAAGTGATCTTTGACTCTTCTAGTTTTTATCTTCTATTCAATTAGTCACACAATTCCATTGACTTTATCTCTACAACATCTCTTACGTTCATCTCTTCCTTTCATTCCCATTTACAATAAGCTGCGTTTAGTTCTCTGTCATCTGAATGACTGTAACAACTCTCTTTTACTTAGTTTCTGGTCTACTCTTCTAAAACTGACCAAGCTATTTTTCTCAATTCTTCCCTGATCATGTGATAATTTAAAAATATTCATGGGAGCCCTGATTCCTATAGCATATAGATTTTTAATTATGTCATTCAAAGCACTCTACATCCAATTTATGTTTTCTGTTTTGTTCAATCTACTTCCCATCAAATGTTCTAATTTTTAAGCCAATTCAAGTTCTGAGTTATAGATTTGCCCTCCCTATATTTCCTGACATTTTTCATGTAAGTACACATGCCTTTAATGGGGATCCTTCAGTCTTCAAAGTACAGTTCAGTTCTCCTTAATGATGTCTTCTTTTACCACTTCTCCCTTTTTGAATGGGTGCCTTCCTCTCTAAATTTCTCATAATAGTTTAACTAAACCTCTCTTCCACACATAGCATATATTTCCTTATAGCATATCTATAAGTGTACATGATATACTTCCCAGTAGAATGTGATTTATATGAGAATAGAGCCTGTGTCATATCTCCCTTCATATGTCCATTGCTAGACCTGGTGCCTTGCATATAGAAAGTGCTTAATAAGTGTCTATTATATTGAATTTAACAAGTTATATAATAAAGTTCAGTAAGAAAGTTTTGTTTCCTTGAAGGCAAGAAACTAGGTAGATGGATTGGGATGTTAAGCTTTTTTAGTCTGTTGATAGGATTGAGCTATTGGGGTTCTATGAAGACACGGCCTGGGTAAAATAAGTGGGAGCTGAATAGGAATTGATTTTGTTTGGATCCTCTCTTGTCAAATCTATTTCCCTCTGAAATTTGAATGGCAGAATCTACAGCAAGGAAAGTCAGGCCTCAGACTGTTCTATTTGTTGCTTTCTGAGCAGCAAAAGGCAAACCCAAAAAGGAGAAATGATCAGCACTTGTATTGGGAGATGTTCTGGGAAAGAAAAGAAATGCTATCTGAAAAAAGGCTTTTAAAATACATACAAAGCAGCCTTAAAAGGGCCTCCAAGCTCAAAAGCTCTTGGGAGGTTTGGAGAGAGAAGAACCATTTTCAATAACTGTTTTTATCTTCAAGTTTTTACTTTATCTCACTTTCTCCAAGCATAGAAGCTGACCCAGAGAGGTACCTGAAATCTGATTTATTGTACTATATTTAAAGTTACAAAAGTGAGTTTTGCAAAGTTGTAGCTTGGTTACAATAGCACAATAGAGTTGCCTTGTTTTATTTACTACAATAGTACTGCCCTTCCCGCTACCCTCCTTTCTTCATCTTGTCCTCATTGCACCCTACAAAAAACACATACTGTTTCCCTTAGACAAAATTACTTCGTTTAGAAAAGTTAGGGAAAAAATCAGGAGCACTCAGAGAGATGCATTTTGGGAAAGAGCCAGCCAGTAGCCTGTTGTAACTTCTTAATGTACTCTAACAATAAATTATCCAAAGGGGACTGGAGGTCATGGATTAACAATTATTTCTTTCAACAAAATACCCATTAATCAAACTCATTAATGCAGCTGGTTAAGATGTCTTATTAAGGCCTACAATTCTTAGTCAATCTGGTTGGTCAACAACATGTATTGAGGATGGTTTTAAGGTTAGGACCCAGTAAAGATGTAAAGGGAAGTGTCTGCACAGAGGATAAAATGGGTATAGTATATCCTTTACCTTCAAGAAGCCCATAGTCTATATAAATAACAAAGTGAACTTTCAGATACAAATATTCTGGGTCATGCCTGTAACTTTATGACTTTAAACATTGCAATATTTCAAAAAAAATTAATTAATTAATTAATGAGGAGGTAGAAGACATAATTGTGTTTGGAGTAACAGATTAGGTTCTGCCATTTGTTATTTATGTGTTCTTGGAATCATTTCTTTCCAAGACAGTTTCCTCATCTGTAAATTGACCAAGTTAAACAAAATGTTGTTAGAATACTTTATGGTTCTAATTTGTGTGAACTGTAATTATACCAATATTCTTTCTAGTATAGGCAGCTAATTAATGGATCCTAGACTCTTCAATGCCTATTTTTCTCTCCCAAACCTCCTTCGAAAAGGAAGGCAGGAATTTAAAAGATTTAAATTCTCTCAACTTTCCACTTTGTCTTTGGCAGTCTGCCTTGGTGATACAATATGATTTCATTGAAGTTTTCCTTGAATTATAAAATAACTTGATGTCAAGAAATATTCTATTTTAGTCATTACATCTTGAGACCCTACCATGTTGCCTGATACATAGAAAGGTCATAATAAATGCAAGTCTGGGTTTAAGTTGAGTATGTCTATCAGCATTGGATAAAACCACATTATTTGGTATATTGATATTGGTATATTGGTTTGGTATATTGGTATATATTTATGCCTCATTAGGGTCCACGATAGAACTCTAGAGTTGAGAGGATCATAGATTCAGACCTATAAGGATTATAGAGGATATCTAGTTAAATTCAGCAGTTTATAGATATGGAAATTATAACTCCAAGAAGTTAAACTACTTCCAAGGTAACATAGGTAGAGTTCTGTGTTATGGAATAATATGCACATATAGAATGTACATCTATTTGCATCCTAGTGCTGAATAGAGAAGTCTTCAAGTGGTTCTCTTCATTTTGTATAATGTTTTATGGGTATATTTTTAAGCTTCAGTGAAGCTTACACTCTGTCTAGGTTTCTCTAGGTCCTAATATATTGCCATTTACACACAATGACATATAGATAAGGGTCAATCCAATCTGAGAGAGCAAGAGAGAGAGAGAGAGTCAGACAGGTACAGACAGAGACACACAGACAGAGACAACTGTGTCAAATCCTAGAAAATATTGGCCCATTTTGAAATATGAGATGCCAATGAAACCAAAATCATAGGTTAATGTTGCATTATATATATATATATATATATATATTACATACTTGATATACATACATTACTTACATTAGATACATATATTACATAACACTTTGTATTTTAAAAGTGTTTTAACAATAATTCAATCCTTAATTCCTATAACATCATTGGAAAGACCTAATTTTCATCCTTTTCCTCAAATGACCTAATGGAGACTTTGACATATGTGACCCATTTGGGGGAAAGAGGGGTACCAATCGATGGGAACAGACCATTAAATATCAAGAGTTCCTGATGTGAAGGCATGTATTCATCCTTTAATTCCAAAAGAATAGACTTTGCTTCTCAATAAACTCTCCAGTCATGGAAAAGAGACAAGAACTAGCTTCTTTTTCACTAGACTGTCTCTACAGAATCACATTGATGGTTTAAATCATCTTAGCTCTGCTGAAACCTTTGTGGCAATAAAATAAAAAAAAGTGTATTAAGTGCTAAATTCTGCCCATAACTGGTATTTCTCATTGACGGAGAGGTTATGGAAGTTGTCAACTTCAGAGACCAACTTCCTTTGGTAGATGAATTGATCTAGTCAGAAATGATGAGGATAAAATTAACAAATTTACCAATCCTTTGGAGCTGAGGGTAGAATTGCCAGTTTTCACATGCCAGCACAAGCCTTCATGCAAAACTCTGATAGGGAAGTTATTCATCATTCTCAGCTTCAGACCCTGTTACCTAGAAACCTCAGTTTTAGTTACAAGCATGGGATCACCATAGCAACCAATTAGTATTTATGATGCCAAGACAGTGTATAGAGAAAAGATTTTTTTAAAAAAAGGGAGTGGAGAGGAATCTGGGTATTCTTACTCATTTTGATATGACCTCAACAGAGAAATCCAAAATAGTTGATCTTTCAGTGAATATAACTTTCATTACATATTTCCAAATTCCCACCACTCTCTCCTATACCTCTTTAAATTCACACTAACTTCTCTAAGATGAATGTAATTGATGGTAAGCTTTTTCTTGCAACTATAATTTATTAACTATTGAAGGAAATGGTTTCTATGTGTCCTAGGAAGTGTGGTTAATGTAGTGTCCCTCTATATCCTTAGGCCTCTTGTATCTCAGGTCCACATATATTCCAAGATGCCATCCCTGACTAACCTATCTTGAAGTTTTTTTCCCTCTGTGAACCACTATAGCAATTATTTGTCATATTCATTTGATTCTTATTTTTTGTTTATTACTGACTATCTTTGGGTGAGGAAAGGTACTTTTCCATCTAGTTTCTACACTTCTTTGGGGAATGATACCTGACTTCAGCTATTTGAAAGATTGTCATGTAGAGAGGAGTTAGAATTGTTCTTCTTTGCCCCAGAGGGTAGAAGTAGGTGAAATTTACAAAGACACACTTAGACCTCAATTAACTACAACCAAAAAATCCTCAGATCTGCCCAAAAAAGGGAACGGGATGACTCAAAAGTTAGTGAGTTCCCCATGATACGTTCAAGTAGGAGCTGGATGGTCACTTGCCAGGGATGTTATAGAGGAGATTACTGCTTGGATATGCATAAAAGACTAGATGTGTTCGGGCGTGCCTCCTTTGGCAGAGATTTTATGGTTTAAAAATAAGATAATAACTCAGTTTCTTCTAGTTTTCTGAATGTTAAATATTGAACTCCAGTCTGATTGCCAATTACAGGTTGAGACTAAGAAGTAAAATCAGTAATTCTGCTTCAATGATAATGTATTATCCTTCTACCCACCTTAGTTTCCTCACTTCTAGATAAGTCAATCCCTGTTGTATATGAATGCCTACAAGACTACCCCCAAACAAATGTGAATGGTAGATTCAGTATGAATATGAAAACACAAGTTGATGCTCAGTTTTTCTCAGAAATCTTCCTTGTCAAATCCTACCAACTCAAATTCTGTACCAGCTTTCTATCCTATATGGATTGGCTCAGTATATAAACTTAGGTGAGGCTAACCAAAAACCACTGAACTAGTCTATTAAATGGCAGAAGTTGATGGTAACTTTTGATTGAGAAATTTTCCCTAATGGGAAATGTTCTTACCTCTTGCATTATCCTTGGACTGACACCTGTCTTACTATCTTCACTCAGGCCATAACTGACGTTTGGATTATATGGCTACCTTCTCCACCAGATATTTGTCAGTGATTCTCATATCTAACCTTCCCTACCCTGCTTTGTCTATTCTATACAACTAGGAATTCCTGAAAACTTTACCATAAATGTGGTATCACTTTGGTACTTAAGATAGATTTCCTCATCTAAAATTTCCAAATTCTGATATTAAGTGTGCATGACAAAACAACTTACTTGAACATCTAGATCTATGCTTATATTTAACTATATCAATCCATTCTCTCTCTCTCATCAATCATTCTCTCTCTCTCTCTTTTTCTCCCTCTCTCCCTCTCCCTCTCATCATTCAGTACCTTATAGAATGCTAGTCCTTCAAGAGGGGCCATTCTCTTTTATGGCACTAGATTAATTTTTTTCCTTCAAGAGCCCTCAAAATATGATGTGTAGCCCATGCTGTATTCTTCAGGACAAATAGAGGACTCAATAAGGACCTGGATCAGTGAAGCTTCTGATTTATTTTGGTGCTCCTTGGAAGTCACTTCATCTCACACTGTCATACCCATTGTAGGACATTTCTCTGGGAACATGACATAATGTGAATTTTCCCCTGTTATCTTTTGTCAGATTCACACCACCTTCATCCTGGGATTCTCACTCTTAACAATGATACAAAGTATAGTGTGTGAGGTAATGTTTTTCCTCACTGGGATGAGCTTCAAAAAGATAAGGATCACTTTCAAATGTTCCTAACTTCTCCTTGATAACTTATAATATATCTATATTATATAATTTATCTCAGTTCTTCCTGAACTTCTGTTACCCAGAGGATAAACTATTATTTTCATAGTCATCCTCCTCCTCCTTCTCATCACCACCCCCGCTGCTAATACCATTATCATTTCTTTCTGTTAAATGAATCTTTATTAACCAGGTCCTGATTCATTGGCACAAAATAAAGAATCACAGAGTATTAAGGCAATGTATGATCTTGAAATGCCTTCTGCATCATTATGGCAATGTTCAACTTTTGTAGTAGATATTTGTGTTAAGGTTATTTTATTACATTTTCATTATTAGAATTTTTTTAGCAGTTTTAACCAACATACAGTATATGTGGAGGTGCTATTTGAAAGAATATTCAGCCCATCTGCAGTCCTATTAGCCAGTCAATGCTGACTAATAGGAATTTTGAGCATAATCTTTCTTTTATACTTCAAATGGAACTACTAAGTCTAAAGTTTAGGAAATTATGCTAAAGTATTGTGGAAAATAGAAAGGTGAAGCCTTTGCTTACAAGGTACTTGCCATCTACTTGGTAAAAATATGATGCATGTAATAAGCAATGTAATAAGTAGCACAAACAATAATCTCTATACATATTTCAACACTGAAAGATCAGTAAAGCTTGAAAAGATCAGCAAGGATTTTTCAGAAGAGCTGGACTTCATGTGTCAGAAAGTTGGTATCTTGAAGCAATTCAGAAACAGTGTGGGGGTGGGATAACTCTGGGACTGAGGTCAGTTTCTGTACAGTTTGGAGAGGGTTCTTCACATTGTTTTATTGTTCAGTCAATTTTTGATTATGTTTGACTACCTATTACCCTATTGGGTTTTCTTGGCAAAGACACTAAAATGGTTTACCATTTCTTTCTCTGGCTCATTGAAATGGTGAAAAAACTGAGACAACCAGGGGTAAGTGACTTGCCAAAGGTCACACAGCTAGGAAGTGTCTGAGGCCATATTTGAACTTAAGAAGGTGAGTCAGGTCTGACACTCTATGCACTGCACTACCACATAAACATTCTTCTCACTGGGATCTGCTACAAAGGACCACAATAGAAGTAGTATCATCCTCCAGTAGCAAGACTGTTGATTTTTTTCCTGCAATAACTTTTTTTAAAAAAAGCGATCAGAATAACCATGATGTGATTGGTTAAAGCACTGTCACATTATCCTGAAAAACTCTGCCTTGAAAATCTGGTACACCAGATGCCTTATATAATGGAGGAGGAAGATGGAATCCTACTATATGTTCTTAACTTCCTCCTTACACACACTTTGGAGCAGGAGATGCTCCCCAGAGGAAACATTTGTGAAGGGAAGAGCAGAATGAGCAGCAGGAGACTGGTCGCGTGCTGCTACCTCTTTCTCCTCCTGATAATTAACCATCATTTCTGTACTTCTCATCTTCTTTGTATTGATCTTTCAAAATATAATGGGCACAGATAGAAAAAGGCAGGCTTAATAACAAACATTAAAATGAATAAATAATTATAGCCACTAATCTCCCTCAACCAACTGATTATTTGTTCAGTGACATTATTACATGAAACTAGCTTTACATAATTTAAAAGGACACTAGTAAATTCTTTTCTATAGCTTTTTCTTTTCTTTGCCCTTGTTTTCTTAGTCTTTCCCAACCATCTGCTGATGTACTGAAATGTATGTGTGATTAGGGACAAATTCACAAAAATGAATGTATAGATCAAGTAAAAAAATTTACATCCCAACACAAATGTGGCAGTGGTTTGAATAGTGTATGATTTCCACCATTTTGAATTTATAATGGGGAAATGCTATTGCTAATCAAGTGATTTTTAACCACCCCATTAACAACAATTATTGGACTTCTCAGACAAGCATATGAAAGACAGTAATTCTATTTGCGGTCATAGATAAAAAGAACTGAAGATCAGTTAATATTTGTATTTGGATCTTACAAAGATGAAGAAAGAGGCAACTGTGGTAAATGATAGAAAGATAAATGGCCCTAAAGCTAAGAATTACTGGGTTATTTTCTTTGATACATACTGGTTCTGTAATTGTGGCCAATTTTCTTAATCTTTCAGGACTCTAGGCAACTCTTTATGACTATAAGTTGCAGAAAGCTTACCAAGCTATTGCTAAGCTATGACTCAGCTATATCACTACTAGGCTTTTACTTGAAAGAGAACAAAGAAGGAGTTAAAGTATCTACATGTATAAAAATAAAGCCACTCTTTTCATAACAAAAATCTTAAACTCTTTGTTCATCTCTTTGCAGTTTGGTTAAAGATTATGTTTTACAAAGGCATGGAGCCAAGATGGCAGGGTAACAGCACAGACTTTCTAGAGCACTGCCCCCAAACCCAGACAAATATTTGTTAAAAATGGCTCTAAACAAATTCTGGAGCTCAAAAACTCACAGAATGACTGAGTGAAGCAAATACCCAGCCCAAGATATCCTGGAAGCTTCCCAGGAAGCATCTATTATGCCATAGTCGGGGCAGGGCACAGTACAGCATGGGCCAAGCCAGCACAAACAGGACTTGATCAGGCTTTGGGGAGACTCAATCTCTCACACTTGTGGTGGTTTCCAGAATTAATGACCCCAAAATACTGATGAAAATTTGGAAGGCCAGTGGGAAAAGTCTGTAGGACCAGGCAGGAGAGTAGAGAGGTCTGTCCTCAGCCCCATGAGAGTAGAGAAGGAAGGGGAAAGAGAAACCCTTGACAGCCAGAGCAGCAGCATGGGCAGAGACAGTGAATGTTTCTAGAGCTCTAGACCCACACATTGTCAGGGAACCCAGTGGTTGATAGTACAGTCCCCTACCCCCAATGGAAGCAGAGATCTACTTTGAGAAAGAACTCAGAAGTCAAGGAAATGGCTGGGTAAATGAGCTAAAACAGAAGAAAAAAAACAACCAAACTATAGAATCTTATTTTGTTAACAAAGAAGACCAAAACATGCAAATACAAGGGGAAAAAAACATCAAAGCTCCTCCATACAAAGCATCCAAGAAAAAATATGAATTTGTCAGAGGACATGGGCAAACTCAGAAGGATTTTGAAAATCAATTAAGAGAAGTAGAGCAAAAATTGGGAAGATAAAGGAGAATAATGCAAGAAAATCATGAAAAATGGGTCAACTACTAGCTAACGGAGATCCCAGAAAATGCTGAAGAAAATAACACTTTAAAAAATAGATTCAGTCAAATTGCAAAAGAGACCCAAAAAGCCAATGAGGAGAAGAATATCCTAAAAATCAAAACTGGCCAGATGGAAAAGGAGATTGAAAAGGTCATTGAAGAAAATAATTCCTTAAAGATTAGAATAGAGCAGATGGAAACTGACACTATGAAAACTCAAGAAATTACAAAACAAAATAAAATGAATGAAAAAATAGCAGACAATGTGAAATATATCATTGGATAAACAGCTGACCTGGAAAATAGATCCAGTAGAGACAATTTACAAATTATGGGACTACCTGAAAGCCATGATCAAAGAAAGAGCCTAGATATCATCTTTCATGAAATTATGAAGGAAACTTGCCACGATATTCTAGAATCAGAGGGTAAAAATAAATATTAAAAGAATCCACTGATCACCTCCTGTAAGAGATCTGAAAAGAAAAACTTAGGAATATTGTAGCCAAATTCCAGAGTTTCCAAGTAAAAGAGAAAACATTACAAGCAGCCAGAAAGAAATGATTCAAATAATGTGGAAATAGAGTCAGTATAACACAAGATCTCGAAGCTTCTACATCAAGGGATCAAAGGATATTCCAGAGATCAAAGGAATTATGATTAAAACCAAGAATCACCTACACAGCAAAACTGAGTATAATACTTCAGGGGGAAAATGGTCATTTAATGAAATAGAGGACTTTCAAGCATTGTTGATGAAAAGACCAGAGATGAATAGAAAATTTAACTTTCAAACACAAGAATGAAGAGAAGTATATAAAGGTAAACAGGAAAGAGAAATCATATGAAACTTACTAAAATTGTACTGTTTACACTCCTACATGGAAAGATAATATTTGTAACTCTTGAGACTTTTCTCAGTATCTGGGTAGTTGGAGGGATTATATACATATAGGCAGAGGGCACAGAGTGAGCTGAATAGGAAGGGATGATATCTAAAAAAATAAAATTAAGGGATGAGTGAGGAATATATTGGAAGGAGAAAGAAAGAAATGGAATGGGGCAAATTATCTCCCATAAAAGAAAGAAGAAAAAGCTTTTTTCAATGGAGGAGAAAAGTGGGGAGGTGAGAGGGGTAAAGTGTAGCTTACTCTCATCACATTTGGCTTAAGGAGGGAAAAATATGCACACCCAATTTGGTATGAAAATCTATCATACACTGCAAGAAAGTAGGGGAGAAGGGGATAAATGGGGTGTGGGGGAGGATGATAGAAGGGAGGGCAAATGGGAGGAGGGGGTAATTAGAAGTAAACACTTTTGGGGAGGGACAAGGACAAAAGAGAGAATAGAATAAATGGGGTGCAACATAGGATGTAGGGAAATATAGTTAGTCTTTTATAGCATGACTTTTTTGGAAATCTTTTGCATAACTACACATCCATAACATATATTGAATTGCTTGCCTTGTCAGTGGTTATGGGTGGAAATGGAAGAAGAGAGAGAGAAGTTGGAATTCAAAGTTTTAAAAATGAATGTTAAAAATTGTATTTACATGCAACTGGGAAATAAGAAACGTAGATAATGGAATATAGAAATATATCTTGCCCTACAAGAAAATAAAGGAGATGGGAATAAGGGAAGGTAGGGGTGTTATAGAAAGAAGGGCAGATTAGGACAAAGGGTAATCACAATGCATAATGTCTTGGAGTGGGGGAGGGGAGAGATTAGGAGAAAATTTGGAACTCAAAATCTTGTGGAAATAAATGTTGAAAACTAAAAATAGATTAATTTAAAAAATTATTTTAAGAATAGAATATTATTTTATTTTATTTTTTATAAAAATCACCATTTTTAGAGGAAATTTAAGTAAGAGCTAAGAGAAAAAATATATATATGGACTGCCTTTCTATACATAAGTTTAAAAAAATAACCTTGAAATATTTTAGGATTAACTCAATGATAAACCATATGCCCTGAAGATTGAAGATTAAATATAACACATATACACACACAAACACACACACACACACACACACACACACACACACACAGAGGTAATAGACTTAATAGGTAAAATGAGAACTATATTTTTGCTCAAGGCCAATATGGGAATTTGGTGGGTAGTTTTGTTATCTGGTAGAGAAAGACAGAGGACAGAAGAAAAAAAGAAAGGAAAAAGGAGAAAGGAAGGAAGGAAGCAAAGGACAACTTGCATTGGGAAAGTGAGTTCCCTTATCAAGAGCTTTATTTCAGTGAATCACAGGACCAGATCCTATCCCTATCACCAAAAAAACCTAAATTTTATGTTTTGGTGAAGCAATGTCTATAGTGTGTACAGTAGATTTTCATATTATCTAGATTGTTGTCAAGAAAATAACTTTTCACAAATCTTGGTTTCAAATTTCTTAGATAAGGATTTGGTATCCAAAATACATAGACAACTATATGTATGTACACACATAAATATATACAAATGAATTTTAAATTATTCACATCTATATGAAAGAATTGGAAAATGCAATTCAGAAGCACTCAGGTTTTACCTCATAACCATTGAATTGAGGAAAAAAACCCAGATAATAAATGATAAGAATAACTGGTGTTGGAGAGACTGTGAAAAGATAGGAACTCCAGTGCATTGTTAGTAGAGCTGTTAATGAGTATTGCCATTTTGGAAAGCAATTTGGGATGATGCAAATAAAGTGAATAAAACATTCATACTCTTTAACCTAGTGAGTTTCTTTACTCTAAGAAAGTCATTGATAAGAAAGTTCCCATATATACTAAAATATTGATATTAGCCCATTTTCTGATAGTAAAACAACAAGAGAAAGAACAACAGTAACAAAATACAAAACAAAACAAAAACCTGGGAACAAATAAGATACTCATCAAATGGGGCAAATTAGATTCCCATTAAATTAACTGTTTAGGTACATGAATATAATGGAATATTACTATGCTATAAGAAATTATGAGTACCAAAAATACAGAGAAGCACAGAAAGACCTATATGAAATGTGAGGGTGGGAGTAAACAGGGCCAAGAAAATTATATATACAATGGTGCAAATGGAAATGAAAAGAATAGTTGTAACAATCCTATCAAAAGGCTGTAAGGTCAATGAAGTCAAGGTCCAAATCAGTTCTTTTCCCACCTGCCCCCACATCTTTGTCTCTTTTTCTCTCTAATGTTATGGGTCAATCACTCTCATTCCTCCCTGCCCCCCACACTCTTGATGTCTCTATAACCTGTGTTATAATTATATATAAAACCATATAAATATAATGACTTATATATAATAACATTATAAATGCCAAAGAAGGATAGTATGATGACCGAAGCAAAGCTGACTTTGAATCCCAACTATGCTCTTTGCTTTGTAAAGTTTTGAAAATCTCTATGTGCAAGCAGTACAAATGTAAGAAATTATGATTTACATATTTTAATTATGTATTTATGAATATGTATATATTTCAGACAAGAGTTATTGGAAGGCTGTGAGTGAGAGTCCATTGAGTCTTTTATTTGCTGGATGAAATTTTAAAATGTGGTAAAGTTGAAGAAGAGAACATATTGTATTCCTGAGATGTTAATTAAACCTGTTTTAGTGATTGGGAAGATAAAGATAGCGTGTGAACCAAACCCAAGAATTTTTTTTTTTAAAGTCAAAGAAAACAAAGTTTATTACAGATTCGCCTAATTGGGTTGCCTCTTACAGAGCCTAAGCATTAGTAACACTTGTGTTCACAAGTGGGCCCGATACAATCCCAGCTAGACAGGGTCTGAGCTGGATTGAATCTGAGAGCCTTCATGGAGGCAAGGTGGGACTTAAATACAGAAAAGAGTATAGGACGGATGGAAGTTGGGGGTGGGGGTGGTCTGGTAGTCTAGAGTGATGCGGGAAGAAGTTCAGGAAGGGCCTCCAAGGAGGACTAAAGGTTGGAAACGGCTGGAGGTAGTCAACAAACATCAGACTGGGGGGCGCCTAGGTGGTAAACAGCTAGGACAATCAAGAGATAACAGACAATGGTCAGGTTCTGTGGAGAGATACAAGGGGAGCTCGATTTGAGTATGAAAGGTCAGATTCTGTGAGGCGATACAGGGAGATCTCAATTTGAGTATGATAAGCCAGATTAAGTGAGAAGATTCCAGGGAAGCTCAAGGAAGTTCCCAGAGTCTGAACCCCATCATTTCCCCCTCAAACAAATTGAATCCAAATTCTTTTGGGGTAAGGGGTGAAGGTCTCAGTTTCTGAAACTTCTTCCTGCTGGCAAGGTGCATAGAGCTGTCCCTGCCTAGATGGGTCCTGTTTAAGGGGCCAGACTTCAGAACCTGGACAGTGCCAGGTCCAGTGGGCTGGAGACCTAGGATTCAGACCGAGGTTAGTATCTGGAAGTTGATGACTTGCACCCTGGAAAAGACAAACCTGACAAGGAGGTTAGGCAAACACACCCCAAGTAGGTACAAAAGGAGTATAAAGAAAAAACAATTTCCCTGGCATAAAAGATAATTTCTCTGGAGAGAATTAAAGATGACTGTTGCAAGACCAAAACATAGAAGGGCATGTTTGATAGGGTAGTTTCTTCCTGTCAGATATCCCCTTTCTTTCCAGATTGCTCCATGCGTATGTAGAACAAGGAAAACATATTTTGAATAGATAAAAACATCAACTGGCCTGGGGTCAGGTCCTAAGAAATGGGTTAAGATTCCCAAAGCCTGTGCTCTCCTTTCGTCAACATACAGAGTGAAAGCTTTTCCCAGATTGGGTAGGGCTAGTGATGGGGTAGTGATCAAATTAGTTTTCAGAGTCTCGAAAACTTTAGCCTGGTCTGAGTCAATGCCCTGAGTAGGGTCATAAAGGGGTTTAGCAATAAAACCAAAATTAGCAATCCAGAGTCTACAAAATTCACTCATGCCTAAAAACACTCTAACTTGTTTCTTAGTGGCTGGAACAGGTATAGACAGGATTGTCCTTTTTGTCTCAGAGGTTAAGGAGAGGGAGGTGGGCTTGGGTTCATGGCCCACATACCTTATGGACTGGCATGCTAGCTAGACTTTGTTCCAAGAGACCCAAAAGCCTCGAAAGCCTAAGAAATGAAGGGCTTCTGTGGCAGCAGCCAAAGAAGCCTCCTGGATGGGGCTCCAAATAAGAATATCATGCACATACTGAATTAAGCTACTGTCCACTAGTTTCAGGTGCCTTAAATCCCTTCCCAAAGCCTGGCCAAATAAATGAGGGTTATCTTGAAAGCTTTGGGCAAAACTGTATGCGTTAGCTGATATGGACTTGATTCCCCTGGAAAAGTACATTCAAATTCTCCACTAGGCCTTTTTGTGGGAAGGATTGCAGTGTTGCATGGACATAAACAAGGGACAAGGATTTTACACTTAAGAAACTTTTCAGTTAAAGGCTATAGTCCTTCCAAGGTCTCAGGTTTAACCAAGAATTTTTTTTAAAGGTACGCAAAATAAACCAACAGGATTTATAAGGCCAGAAATACTCAATTTCAATTATTTTAGAGAGGTGAAATGTTAATACAATTATATACAATACAATATTAATACTTACTTATGAAGTCCCATGTGAAGTAGGGAGTTGAGAATTTGACATCATGTTAATGAATTCTATGCATGTCAGTATGGAAGGGAACACACATTTATTAAGTGCCTTCTATGTGCCAGGTACTGTGCTAAGTACTTTATAGATATTATCTTATTTGATATTCACAACAACCCTGAGAAATAGATGCTACTATTATGCCCATTCACAGTCAAGGAAATTGGAATTTTCTCTAGAGTTGCACACTTAGCGAGGACATATTTGAATTTAAGTCATATATATTCTATGCCAAATCTGTTTTTTCAACCTATATCCCAGCAATACTTACCTGAACTTCTTACCCAAACTAGTCAAATTTTAATTCCCAGGATATCGTTCACACTTCTCTGATTTGGGATATGCAATTTCCCAAACATAGGATTCTATTCTCTCTTTATATAATTATTCCAATCAAATCTAATTGTGAAATCTTTTGGAAAAATGAGAAAAAAGAGCACACAAGTGGAATAACAAGAAAAAAGGCACTTTTGTTAGTGATCTAGAGGTTATTAGAAGTGATTTGAATTTGTGGCAAAAGTTAGATATCAAGTCTGAAGTGGAGAAATGTGGGAGAACCAGAAGACAACGTGAAGATGAAAAGCCTCTGGTTCAGATTTTGAGACTAGTGTTTGAAGAAGTAGAATTGTGAAAGGAATTGCAAAAGAATTCTGTCATCCTCACAGAGCATGTACACAGAACACATAACTGAGAACCTTCAAAGGTGTCTAAAAGCATATGACTACCTACTTCTGTGACTTATGTGATGATACCGCCAGAAGGAAAATAAGTGGCATTGCCAAACATTGTGAAGTCTTGGGCAAAAAATAGAAGATTTGAGTTTTTGTTGTTGTTGTTGTTGCTGCTGCTGCTGTTTATTGAAGGCAAGAAATTCAATGAGAAGAAAATTTAGGAAGCAAAAAACTTGTTATGAAGTTGGTGTCTCCAAACAGAATTGGATTTCTGAAATGCAGATGACAGACTTCTGGCCAAGAATGGAGTACATCTAAAAGAAACTGATCAAGAGGACAGCAAAGAGTCCTCACATTGAATCCCAAACATTGGGAGAATTGAGTGCTCGCAGTCTCCCAGTCAGAGATATAAAAGCAGAAAAAGGGAATAATAGGACAGAAGCTTAAGCCAGACACTTCTCCCCACTACCTCAAAAGTGTGCAGAGACCAGCACCAACATAATAACCAAAATCAAGAAGTAGGTTGGAAAAATAAGCAGAAACAAACAAACAAAAACAATAAAAAATCTTGATAATATAAAAGAAAAACTATTAGGAATACATGGAAACTCAAGACATAAACATAGTAGAGAATGATTTAAAAGAAAACAAAACTATAATCCAAGTCTCAAATAAATGCAGCTTGGGTATAAGTTACAACAAGCAATTCCAGAAGAGCTAAATACAGAGCTGAAAAAAAATTAATTTATTTATTCATTTTAATATTCAACATTAAATTCCACAAGATTTTAAGTTCCAAATCTTCTCCCACTCTCTCCCTTCCACCTACCCCAAGGCAGCATGCATTCTGATTACCCCTTTCCCCAATTTGTCCTTGCTTCTATCAGATCACCACTCCCTCCTCTTATTCCATTTCCTCTATTTTCTTGTAGGGTAAGATAGATTTCTATACTACCTTGCCCAGATGTCTTATTTAGCAGTAACATGTAAAAAAAAAATAACATTTGTTTTTAAAACTTTGAGTTCCAACTTCTCTTCCTTACTCCCTCTGCACCCATTCCCATTCAAAAATCAAGCAATTCAATATATGTAATACATGTGTAGTCATGCAAAACTCTTCCATACCAGTCATGTTGTGAAAGACTAATTTCCCTCTATCCTATCCTGCCCCCTCAATTTATTCTATTCTCTCTTTTGACCCTGTCCTTCCCCAAAAGCGTTTACTTCTAATTACCCCCTCATCCCATTTGCCTTCCCTTCTATCATCTACTCCACACTCCTCTTATCCCCCTCCCCTCTACTTTCCTGAAATGTAATACAGATTTTCATACCAAATTGAGTGTGCATGTTATTCACTCTTTGAGCCAAATTTGATGAGGGTAAGGTTCACTCTTCCCCTTTTATCTCCCCCTCTCTTACCCTCCAATGAAAAAGTTTTTTCTCGCTTCTTTTATGTAAGAGATAACTTACACCATTGTATTTCTCCCTTTCTTCTCCCAATATATTCCTCTGTCACCCCTTAAAGATATGATCCCTTCATATTCAACTCTCCCTGGGCCGTGTGTGTGTGTGTGTGTGTGTGTGTGTGTGTGTGTGTGTGTGTGTAAAACATCCCTCCAACTACCCTAATACTGAGAAAAATTTCAAGAGTTACAAATATTTTCTTTCCATGTAGGAATATAAATAGTTCAACTTTAGTAAGTCCCTTATGATTTCTCTTTCCTGTTTACCTTTTCATGCTTCTCTTGATTCTTGTGTTTGAAAGTCAAATTTTCTATTCAGCTCTAGTCTTTTCATTAAGAATGCTTCAAAGTTTTCTATTTCATTGAATGAGCATTTTTCCCTGAAGTATTACAATCAGTTTTGCTGGTTATGTGATTTTTGGATTTAATCCTAGCTTCTTTGACCTCTGGAATATCATATACCAAGCCCTCTGATCCCTTACTGTGCAAGTTGGTAGATCTTATGCTATCCTGATTGTGTTCCCACAATACTGAAGTTATTTCTTTCTGGCTGCTTGCAATATTTTCTCCTTGAGCTAAAGCCTCTGAAATTTGGCTGCAATATTCCTAGGAGTTTTCCTTTGGTGATCTCTTTCAGTAGGCAATCAGTGAATTCCTTCAATATCTATTTTGTCATCTACTTCTAGAATATCAGAGCAATTTCCTTTGGTAATTTCTTGAAAGATGATGTCTAGGCTCCTTTTTTGATCATGACTTTCAGATAGTCTAATAATTTTTTTAAATTGTCTCTCCTGGATCTATTTTCCAGCTCAGTTGTTTTTCCAGTTAGATATTTCATACTGTTTGCTATTTTTTTCATTCCTTTGCTTTTCTTAAAAATTTCTTGATTTTTCATAAAACTTCCATTTGCTTCATTCTAATCTTTAAGTAATTATTTTCTTCAGTGAGCTTTTGGACCTCCTTCTTCATCTGCCCAATTCTGCTTTTTAAGGTATTTTTCTCCTCATTGGCTTTTTGAATCTCCCTTTTGCCATTTGGGTTAGTCTAGTTTTTAAAGTGTTACATTCTTCAGAATTTTTGGGGTCCTCTTTAGCAAGCAGTGGACTCAGTTTTCATGATTTTCTTGCATCACTATAATTTCTCTTCTCAATTTTACCTCTATCTGTCTTATTTGAGTTTCAAAATACTTTTTGAGCTCTTCCATGGCCTGAGACCAATTTATATTTTTCCTGGAAGCTTTGAATGTAGGACATTTGATCTTGTTGTATTCTGTTTGTATATTTTGTTCTTCCTTGTCTTCAAGGTAAAATTGTATAGTCTTATTCCTTTTCTGTTTATGCTTATTTCCCCAGCCATTTACTTGACTTCTGAGCCTTTTGTCAAAGTGGATCTCTGCTTCCAGTGGGGTTAGGGGGTTATATTGTAAACTGCTCAATCCCCTTACAATGTGTGTCTAGAGCTCCCAAAACAACCACTGCCACTGTACCTGCTGTTTCTGTGGCTGCTGCAGGCTCCTCCAACCCCTCTGTCACTCTGGGGTGGGGCCAGACTACTCTACTGGCTCACAGAGATCTCACAGGTTTTTTTCCACTGAATTTGAATTTGCCTTCAGTGTTTTGGGGTTATGGAGTCTGAAAACTGCCACAGGTGCTAGTGATTCATTCCCCACATAGGCCTATTCTGGTCCCATTTGTGTTGGTGTGGCCCACACTGAAGTATACTCTGTTCCCTGGACAGTATAATAGGCACTTCCCATTGACCTTCCAAGCCATCTTGGGCAGGAGATTTGCTTTACTTTGCCATACTGTGGGTTCTGCAGCTCCAAAATTTGTTTAGAGTCATTTTTACAGGTATTTGGCTGGGTTTGGAGGGAGAGCTCTAGCAAGTCCCTGCTGTAACCCTGTCATCTTGACTCTGCCTGCCTGAAAAAAAATAATTTAAAAAATCCAATGAGAGCAATACAGGAAAAAAAAGAAAAGAGACAAGAGCTAGGGAAGAAGGATTTGAAGGGAATTAATGACTTAGAGGAAAAGAAGTGCAAAGCCTTACTGAAGAAAATAACTCTTTGAAAATTAGAATTGGCCAAATGGAAGCTAACGAATTCATGAGAAATCAAGAAACTATAAAAAATCAAGAGTCTAAAAACACTGAAGAAAATACAAAATCCTTCATAGGAAAAACAAATGATGACCTGGAAAACAGATAAAAGAAAATTTAAGAATCATTGGACCACTTAAAAGCCATCACGTCATAATTCAAAAACTCATAGATTTTTTCAGATATGTCTAGTAGAAAATGAAAGAATCTATTCATGATCTCCTGAAACAAAGCCCCAAATGTAAACACCAAAAGTGTTTCTGTGCTCTGGATGCAGGTGTATGGTCCAGATTAGAATCAATCTTATTGAGCATGACCTTTAATAAGAAAAATAATAAGTAACATCATTTTTTTTTCTCATAATCATTGGTTAAATACCCCACCTTAATGCCCAGGCATACACTATTTAAAGCTCAGATTTTGGTTTATGTTTACGGTCTCACCAAAGTTGGAGAATAGAAAGGTACTAGAATAGTAATAATAACATAAAAGTAGTAGATTGTGTAAGAAGAAAACGTTATGGTACAAATATTTATTTCCATACATAAAAGAGGTGCTAAACACAAATGACTCCCTTGGAATCACACAGACTCAACAACTTAAAATAAGCCTCCTGGGGGCGGAGTCAAGATGGCGGAGTAGAAAGACACACATTTGGTAGCTCTGAACCCACAGCCAATGTATTTCCTCTACAAAGAACTCCCAACAAATTCTGGAACAGTGGAAGCCGCGCAGGAACACAGTGAAGGAGATTTCTGTTCCAGAGAGCCCTGAAAAACCGATCCCAAAAGTCCATCGAGCCCTGGACAGGAGCGGAGCCCTACCCTGCCCTGGCCACGCAGCACTGAGAGGAGCGAGCAGATCCGAACAGTCATCAGGGATGGAATCTCCAGTGGCTGCGAAGGTCTACAGATTCGCAGGTCAGTGAGAGAGATGGGTTGAGAGGGGAGTGGAGTGTCTCTTGGACTCAGGCCCCCTCGGGAGGCAGTGGCAAAGGCAGCAGGTGGCCAGAGGCTCCCAGAGCAGGCAGGAGCTCAGCAGGAGCTCCATTACAAAAGGTCTCTGCATAAACCCCCTGAGGGAACTGGGCCTGGGAGGCGGCCCTGCCCCCACCTGAGCACCAGC
>CM053769.1:601248632-601268986 GCA_028658325.1 Potorous gilbertii | reverse complement strand
CTGGGCGGACCTAGGCCAGGGTGGAGAGGGAAGTCAAGTAACTGACTGGGAAAATGTCCAGAAAAGGGAAAAAAAATAAGACCATAGAAGGTTATTTTCTTGATCAGATGATTGCACCATTCATCTCTGACGAAGAAGAAAAGTGCTTACCATCAGGTAAAGACATAGGAGTCAAGGCCTCTGTATCCCAAACATCTGAAATAGGTATCCCATGACCTCAGGCCATGGAAGAGCTCAAAAAGGATTTTGAAAATCAAGTTAGACAGGTGGAGGAAAAACTGGGAAAAGAAATGAGAGAGATGCAAGAAAAGCATGAAAAACGGGTCAATACCTTAATAAAGGAGACCCAAAAAAATGCTGAAGAAAATAAAATAAGCCTCCTTAGCTTGACTTCTAACAACAGCAGTATCTCCTATAGTCTGACAATTAGATAGTGGGATCCCTGAACAGACAATGCAGTCTTTCAGTCTTATGTTCTCTAAGCAATCTCAGTCTTCTTCTTGCCGGGGATTACCTTTTATGATGAAGAAAATCTTGTATCCAGTCACGTTGAACCTATGAACCTCTAGTCACCATGAATTCAGAATATCCCCTCTAAGGCTAATGAACACTAGAAATGTTCATCACAAAGTTGCTGTTTTGTTACCTACAAGGTGAAAAATGTTTGGAGGGGCATCAAGAGGAAAAAACAAAAAAATAAACAATACAGTGCTCAAGCTTATCCAAGACAGTTGCCTTATGACAACTCATCCTTAACTTTTAAATTGATGTCTCAGTTATTTTCCCAACTAAACTATGAGATTATACAACTATATCTAGAAGTATCCTCAGAAGCCATTTAATTCAGCCTCCTCATACTGATAGGATGAGACTAATTCTTTTGTTAACTCTTTGCTTAAGGCAGCTGACATTTATGTAACACGTTATTGTTCAGTTATGTCCAACTGTCTATGTGACCCCATTTGGACTTTTCTTGGCAGATACTTGAGAGGTTTCCCATGTCCTTCTCCAGGTCATTTAACAGATGAAGAAACTGATGCAAACAGGGTGAACTGACTTTTCTAGGATGACATAGCTAATAAATGTCTGAGGCTACATTTAAACTCAGAACTTTCTGACTCTTGTAGTGGACAGCCCACATCCCTACACGGCTCAGTGATGTAGTTGAAACAAAAGAGTCATGGGAGGTGGGAAAATATAGACCAATTCCCTTTATTGATCTGAGGGTTAGGGTTTATATAGACAAGGTACTGCAAGTCTACGTGACATTCTGCTCATCTCCTGTCCCAGTGATTGAATCAGTCAGGGTTATTAAAATCAGTCTTATCTTAAAGACTATGAGCCTAGGGGCATCTATTTTACATATCCCTTGTTTTCTGTAATTCTCTTGTCTCACAGAGACAACAATATCTTGGTGGGGGGGGGGGCATGGAGAGCCATTCCGGATGAAAATGAGCAGTCTCCAAGAACAGTTTCCCCTAAAGTCTATCCTGATCTTGTCAACCGCACTCCACTCTGGCCCTCAACAGACTCTAAGTCTGGCATTCTATATCCACTGTGCAATCATGCTGCCATATTGCGTATTACTGTTTATGAATGTGTTAGTGAAGTCAGATAAATGACAAATGAATAGAAATAGAGATGGAAAGAGATAGAGAAAAAAGAAAGAGACAGAGAGATCAAGGTTAGAGAACTTACTTATGATAAGGGATACAAATAAAAATTTGCAAGACTCTGTCTACTGTCAAGGTGACTACAATATAATAGGGAAAAACAACTAAAGATTCAAATTCAGGTCAATTGTGGCTCCAAGTTCAATATTCATTCCAGCATACTGAAAAAAATACTGAACAGCAATGCAGAAAGTATAACAATATAGCAATTTTTAATTGGAAAACCAAAGAGGAAATGGGAGTTATGTTCTTCACCTTCTCTATTATAACATCATTGAACAACGAAAGAAATAAGTTCACGAACTATCTATAAGTTCAAATAAGAAAAATAAATTCTCTCTACTCCTACCTTGTTGACTAATATCTTTTAAGATGTCAGCTTTAATGACACAAAGAGGTTTTTCTGGAAGATAATCTCTCTTAAGCTTTGGTTTATTTCCAGACATCAAAGTCTCCTCTGCCTTTCAATGGTTATTACCTCAGTGAATGTTGGTGAATGCAGTCTTCTCTAGCTTTAATAATCCATGGTTAACACATTGTAATTAACTGTGTGTGTCTCATATCTCTGCTACAGTATGAGGTATATGGGGTAGAGGGGCAGTAGGCCTGCTCAGAATATAGTATTGGCCATGCCTGGAAGGACATTACATTGCACATGGTAGATATGGGAGTGATCATCACTTTGTTCATTTAACAAACGTTTTTATTATCCACCAGGACAATCACAATGAGTTGAGATCCCTGGATGATATACAGATGACAATACAAAATCTCAGTTGTTAGGGATCTAACAGTCCCTAGTAGGAGAAAGAAATAAACCTATGTAAACAGTTAGCTAGAATCTATGACAGTTTACATAATCACAGAATCTTCAAATTGGAAGTGAAAGACTTAAAAAGATGTCTAGTCTAACCTTTAGCTGAACTAGAACCTTGTTTATGTGTGGATCAAAGAAGGAGCCATATAATATTTCCTTGAAAACTTCCAATTAGGTAAAACCTACTACATCCTAAAGCCTCAAGGCTACATGTGTACCTCTAGCTCTTCAAATGTCATCTTTGGTATAATTTTAATGATTAGCAACTCCTCCCCACACATCAGTCTCTCTTCAACTGTTGCACACTCACCACCACCACCACCAAGAACAACAAGAAAATATTAGTTCTGTTTCCATGCAATATCACTTCAAATATCTGATACAGATATCATACAATGCCTAAAGTCTTTTTTTCTCTAGTCTTAGCCTCACTTACTTCTACTTATCCTCATAGAGCATAATCTCAAGGACCTTCATTGTCTTGGTTGCATTCCTCTAAATGCTCTGCAGTCTCAGAGTCTTAAATCTCCAAAGTGGCTGGAGATCTTTAATATATACCTCAGATCTTAATATAATACTCCAGATGTGGTTTTAAAACGGCATAATACAAACAGACTATTATATCTATAATTTTAGAAATATTGACTCTCATTGAACCCAAGTTTCCATTATCTTTCCAGGCTGTCATTTTATACCAGATACTCAGAAAATATGCAGTTCACTAAAGCCCTGCCTCTGACCTTTCTTAGATAAACTGCTATGTATCCACACTTTTCCCAATCCTATACAGTTGAGACTGATTTTTAGATATAAGAGTAAACTATAATTTGACCTCTATTTTGTTATATTTTATTTCTATATACACCAGAGTTATAGATTCTCATAATCATTTTTTTTCTTTTGGACTCTGACTCAATTATCTAGCATGCTACTTATCTATTTCAGCCTTGTGTTGCTTGAAAGTATGATGAATTTACTATCTGTGTTAAGTTATTGATAACAGTGTGAACTAGCACAGGGCCAAACATGTTTCTGGATTTCCTTTACAGACAATTGTCCAAAACGACATCAAATCTTTAAAAACTTTTCTTTTGTTGTACTATCTTCTTGCCCATATCCCTCTATCCTTCTCCTCAAGAATAGTATGACATACACTAGGCAAAATGATAGATAAATTCTATCTATAGTATTTCCCTAATCTACTAGTCTAGAATGAATACCCAACAAAGAAAACTTAGAATAGTTTTAAATGTGCTATTCTTCCTGAACCAGTGCTAACTCATTGTTATCACTACTTCATTTTCAAGATGTATATTAACCATGTCTTTAATAATATCTTTGAGAATTTTGAGAAAAATGGAAGTTAAACTCAAGTAATTAATGCCATATTAGTAGTAAAAATGGTTTCTGAATGTGTGAGAAGGAATTTAAATGAATTGATCTCTCTTTTATTTTGACTGTAACTGTGTTTTTAATTTTAATCTGTTCAGCAGTATCAGCGATAAGAGTATTTTATTCGATAGTGTTGAGAGGGGATGCAAAAGGGTCTGTAAGCCCTTTTATTTGTCCTGGTAGTTTCAATCATTGGAAAAGGATCTGAAGGACAAGATAGGATGATCTTCCAAAATGTCAGTTGGACTATTTCTCATTTACTAGATTATTCTTTATATTTTTGATTGTGACTTCATCCAAATATCATTATGTGTATGTCTGTGTGTATATACTACGTTTACATGCATACATACATACATATATATATATATATATGTATATATATTCTCATATATACAACCATTAGGGTCAGGTTATAGCTAGGACTTTTCTAAGTCTGATGTAGGGATTTGTTTATGTGACTTGGTAATATGAATGGGAAGAAAGAAGTTAAAAACTAAGCTTTGCGCATAATTTAAATGTGCTTGCTTCTGTCACTTGCTGGTCATGTGACTTTGGGCAAATCATTTAATCACATTAACTCTATAAACTTTCTCTAAAATGTGGATAATTCCCAGGCTGCCTTTCTCACAATGCTATCATTCAGATCAAATAAAATCATGAATGTAAGTTCTTTTATAACTATAAAGCAATAATGAAAGGCAAACTATTAGAAACACTATCCTTTCTGTCATTACTATTTCACATTTTACCTATAAAAAAATCAAAAGATTTAACCCCAAGTATAAAATAATAATACCAATACCAATGCCAATACTAATACTAATGAAGAATGTTTCAAAAGAATTCTGACTGATTTGAGCTTTGAGTCTGATTCTGAAATGTGGTCAGACTATCTTGGTTTTGAATTTCAATAGGGAAATTTTGCATGGCTCCCCTCACTGCACAAAGGTATTTTAAATGTTGGGAAGAAGAAAGACCCGCACAGAGAGCAGCAGGGATCATACTGACACAATTGAAGGAACTAGGGGAACAAATGCAAAATGAGGAGACCAAGTATATTTTTTTCCTTCATATTTTCAAAGTGCAGGAAAATAAAGGAGGCCCAGAGAGATTGGTCACAGACGAAGGGGACTGATACAGTTCCTCCAGAATCAGCAGGGCCCATTGGGTCTGAATGTTAAAAGGAATGAAACGAAGGCTGTGTGATGCATGAGAGACAAGATGAATACATAAAAGGAGTCTAAGATGATCCAATAAATGACTCCATCAGGCTGTAGCTTGACTTTATCCAAGGACTGGGAGATCAGGGTCCCAGATTCAGACTTCTCCCATGTACTCAGCTTTCATCCCCATATTCCTATTTCCCCAGAAGCATTTTTTTATGGAAGATGTCACATGAAAGTTTAAAATATTTGAATTCATATAAATAGAATGACTTTATCCTATTAGTAAAGGATTTTCAAGGACACACCTCTGCCTCTAGTTAACCTTTGGGTAGCATATATCTATCCGTGAAGCAGAGACCAAAGAAGGAAAGTCAGAAGACTTGTATTCTAGTCTTAGACCTGCTGTGACTCATTATGCTAGGCTTCAAATTTTCTCTTCTGTAAAATTAGAAGGTTAGATTAAATGATTTCTAAAGTTTTTTCCAGTTTCTTTTCACATTCTGTGTTTCTCTGGATAGGTTGACAGATTAATCTACCACTTTTGTTCTGTTGTTCTTAACAAAGCAGCTATGCGTGCTATACAAGGCATTATTAATTTTTTTTCCTTTACCCAATCTGTGATTTCCTTGATTTAGAAACTTTCTAGTCAAGAACTTCTACCAATATGAACCAGCACCTTTGCAAAACTTACTATTTTAGAAGATTGCCTGGGGCTACAGAGAGGTTAAGTTATTTGCTCAGGGTAATACATTCTAAAGAGACTGGACTTGATCTCAGATCTCAATTTCAAAGGCAGTCTTCTATGTTCCGGGCATTGTAAAGAAGGAAGGTAGGAAGGAAGGAAGGAAGGAAGGAAGGAAGGAAGGAAGGAAGGAAGGAAAGAAGGAAGGGAGGAAAGAAGGAAGGAAGGGAGGGAAGGAGAAAGGCTTTACTAAACCATTACTATTTACGAAGCACTGTGATAACTGCTGAGAATACAAATACAAGCAAAAAGTTAGACAGTCCTTGCTCTCAAGGAGCTTACATTCTAATGTTGATAGACAACAGACTATAGGGTGCTCAAAAACTGGGGTAGGAGTGAAGATACTTTTATGAGGTCATTGTTTTAAAATCCAGGAGGGGACTATAATGAAGAGACCACAAGCCTGAGCCCTTTCCCAAGATGGAGGCTCCAAAAGGAACTCCCTAATATAAGTGGGGGTGGGTCTTGTGGAGAGATATTTCAGAGTGAGTAGACTTCAAGACTGTTAATCTAGGGCACTCCAGGAGGTCCAGGTACTAAGGGATGAGACAGAAGTGGAGGCATGGTTTTGAAATGTGGAAAAGTCAAGAACAGTAGGAAAATGGATATTGCCTTTTGCAAAATATAATTTTATTCACAAAATATAAGCCAAATTTTTGTTTTCTTGGTGCTTTTGGCTAAAGTCATGTGCATATTATAGCTCCCCCTCATTTTTTTTTTGTTCAGCTACTTTGGTGGCAGTCATCTTTATGGTCAACCAAATAAGCCAGCTATTCATCTGAGCCATTTAGGATATTAATCTGGTTTCAAACAAAAATTGCTATTTTACATATGCAGGCATCATTAGCTATGCCAACCACTCTCTAAGTTCTTCTGAGGCAAGAGTCAACCCATTGTTACATTTTGTCTTTCTATTCTTTATTTCTTCATCATCAACCCTAGGACATCATAGAATAATTGATTTTAAGCTGGAAGGAGCATGTAAGTTCAATGCCTTTATTTTGCAGAAGAGGAAACATGCATAGAGAGGCTAAATTACTTTCCTACAGTCACAAAGCTATTGATTATCTGAGTTAGGATTTGAATTCAGTTCTCCCTGACTCCATGTCCAATACTCTATCCACTAAAATATACTATCTTAAAAAATTTCTAGCAGAAATTTCTCTCTTTCTATCCTATACATACACACACGTATGTATATATATATGAAATTTTGTGTTTAAATGATGTTTGTAGATTTTTTGTTTCAACTCAATGGCACTACAGAGGTGTCAGTTTTAGAGCTGGTTAGAAATTTCAAGAATATCTTGTCCTACATTATCATTTTACAGAGAAGGAAAATGAGGAATAGTGATGTTAAGCAACCTACCTAGATTCATAGAGCTAGAGGTGGATTTCAAACTTTTCTTCTTGACTGCAAGCCAAATTTTTCTTCCTGACTACTAAGTCACTGTACCAGCTTTCCTCTCAAAGATCTTTACTCCTTCCCTCCACCCAAAATGATTCTTTTGTATTTTAATAATTTTTACAGACATTTCTTTCAATTTAATCATATTTCTTAGTTTTCATAGTATCAGATCTGAAAGCCTTGAGGACTCAGGTTCCCCACCCCTGATTCTAGTCCAATTCATTCATTTTACTTATGAAGATAATAGAGGATCAGAGAAGTTAAGCAGGTTATATAAAGTGATACAGGTAGCAAATAGCAGAACTTGGATTTGAACTCAGGACTTCTGGCTCCAAATATATTTCTTTTTCCATTGCACACGTGTGATAATAAGCAACATCCACATTCAGTTCAATTACATTCAATAAGAAACAACTATGCTCAGAAGCATAAGAGAAAAAAATATGACCCAACTCATATTCCAGGAGAATTTGACAAAATGTATCACATATGAAACTATATGTAAGAGTTTATTGTTAAATGTTCAGTTTAGCGCATAATGGCACAGAGGTTGAGAGACGAGAGAGATGAATGTGGAATGGTGTAAAAAGGGAACTGTCCTGGAAAATGTACAACTTAAGTTATACTTTTAAAGAATAAGGAATTTACGAACAGGTGAAAATGAGGGAAGATATATAACCCAAGTGTGATTCTGGCATCATAGCTATTACATGCATGGAAAGATTCTTCTTAATAGCTATTTCATCCAAGAATCTACTAATTCCAGATATGTTCCCGTTTCAGATGAAGGTGAGAAGTTAGTGGAATTGCAACAACTGCCTCTTGGAAACCTTTGCCCAGCTACCTGAAATGATGGGGAATTAAGCCTAGAAACTGATAACCAACCAAAATTGTTGAGGTTAAAAGTCACCAGTACTATATTCAGTAAATTTCTTTTCTATCTATAAAAGCTAAAAAGCAGATGCCCACATGTCCAACAAATAATAACCCCCAAATGGCAAGATCTGCAGGTTGATGGGCTACGGAAACTTTTCTAACACCTCCCAGTTGTGCACTTTCCCCCAAACCACTGTACATAAACATAAAGGTCTGCAATCTGTCAGTTAATATTAATGTGGTCATTGTGGGGAAGTTGAACTAACATGCTGCACTGGGGACTGGTCATATTGACCTTTTCAATGGTTGTGATTCATTAAATGGTCACTCATTTAGACAGCAATACCTATTTGCACAGCTATTAACATTTTAAGAACTTAACTAGGTATTTATTGCTTTCGAATAGAAATCTGCATCAAGATTAGCTGAAGATGTAGTTTTTCATTATTCAACAGTTTTGAAAACAAAGTCAATGCATGCTGGGTGTCTATTAGAAAAAGGGTGTCATGTGTTGTCACTAACCAGTGACACAGCTGTGGAATGTGGAGAATATAATAGGTGAAGGAAGCTTGTTCAAGTGATTCTTGGATACCTTCTTAGCTCAGTAAAGGCTCTGTTTCTTGGGATTTAAATTTAGGAATAGATGTTAGAAATGAGCTAGTACAATAGCATTATTTTACAGAATATGAAAATGAGGGCCCAAGGAAGTAGATGCATACTATAAATGGCCTAGGCAGGAATCTAAGGCAAGCCCTTTGACTCCAAATCCAGATTATTTGACACTGTGCCGTTCAATCCCCTAGATTCTAAATGTATAATTATATCCCTGAGTGAAAGCATTCTCCCTTTCCAGCTATTCTGAAAGGCATGACTTAGAATCAGCTAACGATTTTTTTTTTAATATTGGGATTCAATCAAGCTGCTTCACCCAGTCATTAAGAGCCTACTACATACAAAACAATGTGCCATGATAAACTAAAATATATAGATAAAACATGATCCCTGAGCTCAAAGAGCTAATAGTCTACTATTGTTGTTGGCTTTGTTAAAACCCATTATTTCATTGCTGTAGCAAAGTCTGGTAAGGACATTCTCTCTACCAATATGGATCTCCAACTGTTCTACAACTTGTCTTATAGTATTGCCTGGGAACAGTGAGAGATTAAATGCTCTACCTGGGTTACATAGTCAATATTTGCCAGAAGAAGGATTTTGTTATACTAAGTCATGTATCAGTGCTCTACTAAGGGAGATAATACAAATATATACACACTGAATTTAGGGTTATCTGCAAAACAAAACACACTCACACATGCACGCACACACACACACACACGCACACACACACACACACACACACCAAACAAACAAACAAAAAGCCTTTTCATGCCCAGTTATTGGCGTGGGATTGGGTAGGAATGAGAAGAAAATAGTAATTGCAAGAGAGGTCATGCTATTCTTCTACTCAATGAGCTGAGGGAAAGTTAATTTACTGATGTTTTGAATATCCAGGAATAACCTTTTCCAGGGGATCAGAATGTTCCTAACACCAAGAATAAAACCATTAAAATGACTGAGATTTTAAAAAATGTTAAAATAAAGGCTTACAAGGTTTGAAATGGAAACTATCTATCTCTCTCAAAACACACACACACACACACACACACACACACACATATATATATATAATTTGATACTTCAGTGTTTTATCCCTTGTTGAGACTCTCTCCACATGTGCAAATTGTAATCCCTCTGTGCCTTGATGTGGATGATTTCATAAGTAACTATTGACAAACAAAAATCAATGAACAAAAACAAACAAATAAAAAAATCTATCACCATTGATTGACCCTCAAATTTAGTGAGGTTGGGTCTCAGATGACAATTTCAGATATTTAATTCTGTTCACTTCAAAATACATTTATTAATGATGTACCATATGCAAGGAATTGGCCTAGATTTGGGAATATCATGACAAAAATGAACATTTCTACTTTAAAAGTGTCCATACTCTAGATTCTACATCTTTTTACTTGGTCTGAATATAAAGTATTTTCAGCTTTGTTAAGTTTTTCAAATAGAGGCATCCTTAACCTTTTGTGGGTCACTGACCCTCTTTTCTCCTATTTATTTTTCTCCTATTTAGAATCATAGTATTTAGAATTTGGAAGGACTAGGAAATATCTAATCTCGTTTCCCACTCAATGTAAGAGTCCCTATGGCCTTAATATAGGAATTCAATGAAACTGCTTCACTAAGGTCTTCTTGAACTGAGAGTGAACTCACTACCTTTTGAAATAATCTGTCTAATCAGAAAATGCTAACATAGTGGCTATTGTGGCTTATTTACAAATAACCAGTCTCGTCAATTCACTAGAAAAAAAAAATCAAATGATTTATTTAAATAAATAGGTCCGATTTAGTCAAAAGTCTGCAAATAGACTCACTCATCAAAGGTTCTAAAGTGAACCCAGTTCTGTAGCCAAACTGTTCTAATCATTCTCCTTCTGCTCCATTTTTATTTATTCTATTTTCAACTAGAAGGTATGGAGGGAGAAAAGAAGGACAGAAGGAAGGATGGACAGATTTATTAAGCATTCACTAAGTGTCAGACACTAGAGATTTCTGCGCACACACACACACACACACACACACACAGACACACACACACAAACTTGGGTTTACAAAAAGAAAGGTAGCCCCTGTCCTCAAGAATCTTACGTTCTAATGGTGGAAGGTAAGTAACAAAAGAGAACTGAAATTGGGGAAAGTTACAAGGGAGAAGAACCAGCATGGTTTTGAAATAAAGCGATGAGAATAGGATTGGAAAAGGAAAGGAAGCAGCTGAATCTTGACCTCTCCACAAAAGACAGATCCCAATAGAAATTCACCAATGACAGAAGGGGGAAGGCCTTGTGGTGGGATATTCCAGGTTGATTGCCTTCAGGAAAGAATGATACTCCGAGTTAAGCAGGCCCCAGGAACTGAGTAAAATTCCAGGATGATGCAGCAGTTGAAGCATGCTTTTGAGAAAGTCAGGAAGAGGGCTGCAAAAGAAATGAAAGCTGTTTGCTTGAGCCTGTCCACAAAATTGAGTCCCTAAAATAACATCACCAAATGGAGAGATGGTCCTCAGAGAGGATTATGCCACAGATAGAGCTGGGGAGGAGTCACTAGGCACTGAAGGGAGTTCCAAGATGAGAAAGCAGCAGTCATGATTTTGAAGTCCAGAAATCAGGAACAGGGCTTGGAATGGAAAGAGTTGGAGTGCTCCTGAAATGTCTAACTTTATCATTCCACATTGCTCTCCCCAGTCTCTAACCTCTCTATCATTCATTGTCTGCATCTGTTAAGATAGTTCTAAGTCATATGTCGGTGCACTGTTTTCTGATCACTAGGTTCTTTTACGCCATGGATCAAGCCTTTCTCCTCCTATTTTTCCTATGGGGCCTACCACAAAATTGAACTTTCATAAGATAGGATATCTGTTGAACTGAGTTGAATTGAATGTGATTGGATTGGCTTTAGTGAAGAAAAAAAAAATCACATTTTGCCTTAATTATACCTTTTAAATATACCTTTAATATATACCTTTTAAAGAGTTGACTGAGTGTTGTTTAGATACCACATAAGGATAAGCCAATATTTGGAGATACACCCAAACTGGGAGAAGGTAGAAAAATATATATAAACACCCCTAGCACTATAGGGCTCCTAAATTCCAATGGGTGAAATTAGTAGTGGCATAGGGAGTAAGGGTTGGTTCTTTTTATATCTTCCCACCATGCTCTTTTCAGTGATTATGAATAATATCAGGACCAAGCAACCCCCATTCCATCCTCTTAACGTTCATCTCCTTTTACCTCTCCCCTAACTTCCCTCAACTATTATTTTTTTTTTCCCAACTAGGTTTCTAAGCTACAAATCTTGGCATCTGATGATTATACCTATCATCATTATTCTAACCTAAAACCTTTAAGTAAATAACCAGGACCTGAAAAATTGCGAGGGTAATTTTTACACAACAGCACAAATGTCATTATTTGATCTCATTGCACCCCCACCCTTCTGCCTTTTTTTGTCTGCATATTTAGTGACATTATTTCATGTGTACATTTACACCATGTTCAGTATTAATGATATAATTAGCAGTGGAAAATATTTAGTTGTCGTGCTGTATTTATTTATGTTCAAAGAATCATGTAAAGTTCTGCTACATTAAAATTTAATTTGAAAGAAAAGGAGTTTCGTTCATTTTTCAGTGTAATGGCCGTTTCTGTTGGGCTTCTATGAATGATAAAATATTGTTGGCCTGCATTTTTCCATTTGTTTCCTGGGCATTTATGTAAACTACTTAGGAAAACGGAGTGTTGCTTTGTTAGCCTGGTGTTTGAGGAAGTATTATAGAGACATATTTTATTCTGGGCATCCTGTCACCTAGTAGACAGAGCCTGATTCATTATTTAGCAGTTAATTTGTTAATCGATTGACCAATTGGTGTGGGGATATTATACTCTTGGATTACCAAAAAGGAAAAAAAAAGGAACAAAGAAAAGGGAAAAAAACCAAACTTGTCTGTAGGGTAAATTCAAGGAAATTGCATCAGAATGGAAAATGTGCTAGTGTTTACAGATCTAGATTGAATCTGACACAGATTGGCAAACAATGAAAAAAGGGTCCCTAGCTTGGAGCATCAACATTTTGAATCTCACCAGCCTAGTGGTTCGTCTCTAAAGTAAACTGTGCTGCCCTCAGGGTGGGGAAAACAACCCGAAGGTGCTCTTACAGATGTGCAGATTTCCTGTCCGAGGTAGAGGAAAGTGCTGGCTGGTGGCAATTCTCTTTTGCTAGCTTCAGAAGAGGAAAGAGGCTTGGCTCTCCTCATTTGTAATTTTTGTAAGAATTCTCAGCTTTTCCCTGTTGTAATGTAAATTTCTCCTGATCCTTCATGTTCTCAAGGCCTCAATAGGGATGGAAATGATGCTAGAGAAAAAGGGAATACAGCTATGATTCTGAAGGCTGGATCTCAAAGTTGGTTTTGCAAAGCCCCTTCCTCACCTCCCACCCTCCACCATCATTCAATTCCTTCCTACAAAGTTTGAAATTAATTTGAATTCATGCATTGTTTGTTCACTTGTTTGCTTGCTTAATTCCATGAAAGTGTAGACAGAGTACTAAGCTGGGAGTTAGGAAAGTCATGTTCTAGTCCTGATTGAATTGCCTAGCATCTAGATAAGAAGCAGTAAGGGACTTCTGAGGTTATCTAATTCCGTAGTCTCATTTACTGATAGTGAAACCCAGGCCTGGTACAGTGGTGTACTTGGGCTTCGGGTCACCCCCTTAGTCAGTAATAGGATCATGATTTTAAACTATGTCCTCTGACTCCAAATCCTCTTTCCCTAGAATGCCCTCTCCCCTTGCTTCTGCCTCCTGGAATCCCTGGTTTTCTTCAAAGCTTAACCCAAGCAGATCTGTAGATCTCAAGTCTATAGCTTTCTATTTATATTCGTGAGTGTATGTGTGTATGTATGTATGAGTCTTAATAATATATATGTATGTATGTCTATATATGTATAGCTATAACTATGTGCATGAGTTTGTATGTATGTTTGTGTGTATATGTTTGTGTATGTATTCTTCCATCTCTTTGAACTCCTTAGTTGTTTTTCTTTTCCTTCCTTCTTTCCTGTTTCCAAAACCTTAAACCCAGTTTACTCTGAAACCCATGGCCTGGATGGACAACAATAAGTCTCTACCCAAGCTCTACTTAATGCCTGGCTTAGAGTGATTATCACTAGTAACAGTTTCTGTTGATTTAGTTATTTTTTTCTTTTGTTCATTAAAAAGGCTATTCTCTGACTACTTCTTAAAAAGGTCTATTCACTCGATGGGCTTTACCTTCCTCTAAGTGAATCCCTGAAAAGGTCAGCCTAAAAAGGCCAAGGTCTCCCATTGCATTCTGGGCCATCTCCAGTCATCCTGATGAATATCTGGTCATTGGACCCAGATGGCTCAGGAGGAAGAAATGAGGTGGGTGACCTGGCACAGCCCTCCTGCACCGAAAACAAAGTCGAGTGCAAGTCATGTCAACATTTCTCTGATGTCTTGTTCTTCTTTGAAAATGAAGGATGAACATAGACAGATTGTGTATGTGTATATGCATGTATATAACATATGTATATATTAATGTGTGTATACATATATTGATATAATCTTTATGTTGTTACCCCACTATGTCCTTCCTGAAGGAAGAGACTTTCATTTCTGTTTTGGTATGCGAGCACATATTTGTTACTTAATAAAAGCTTGTTTGGGGTATAGGGGTTGCACAGTAAATAGGGCATGGAGTCAGGAAGACTCATCTTCCTGAGTTCAAATCTGACCTCAAATACTTACTAGCTGTGTGACCCTGGGCAATTCATTTATCCCTGGCTGTTTCAGTTTTCTCATTTGTAAAATGATCTGGAGAAGGTAATGGAAAATTACTCCAGTATCCTTGCCAAGAAGACACCAAAAGGGGTTACAAAGAGTTGGAATCATCTGAAAAATGACTCCAGAACAACAACAAAATAAGGTCCATATATATGAAATGACTTTGATCTTCAGTTTCCCTTCCTTCCTTCCTTTTCCTTTCTTCCTTCCTTCCTTTCTTCTTCTCTCCTCTTTCCCTGTCTTTTCTTTCCTCCCTTCCTTTCCTCTGTCTTCCAATCCACTTTTTTCTTTTTCTTCCTCTCTTTGTAAAGAAATTACTATCCGAACTTTAAAATACTTTTGAATTCCAAGTAGCAGTGTGTGTGTGTGTGTGTGTGTGTGTGTGTGTGTGTGTATCTCTGTGTGTGTATATGTATGTTGTTAGAACTGGATATGTTTGAAAATAAGGTGAGGCCTTGTAAAGCAGTGCAATCCTATGTCTTGCAGGTTTAAGACTATTAGAAAACCCAGTACAACTCCATGTATGTGAGGATCACTAAAGTCTGAGTTAGTCTGTTAATGGACACAACAAAGAATTGAAGGGAAATGTGAAGGCACCGTTCTACACTATGTTTGGTTATATGTAATCTGTAACTTCCCTTCTGTAGCCCCTCAGGTGCTATCTCACCGCTGCCCCACCGTTGTTTCATTTGGCTAACTTCTAAGCCAATACTGTCTTGATTCCAATAGCTTGCTCTAGGGGAAATATATATTTTATCCAGATACAGTAGATTTTAAGGACAGAAATACAGACTCACATATTACAACAATATCAAGTGAATATTGTTTATGATGTCAGAGTGATCAAAGAATGTGACTAAGGTTGAGAGAGATGGTGAATATTTTAAATTTATAAGATAGTAGCTACTACTTCTACCTGGCAGCCTAGAGAAAGGCATTACCAAGAAAATTCACTAGTATCCAATTGATTTATATTGAGTAATTCTTTATTATGTCTATTATGTACCAGGTACTGTGCAAAGCTCTGAGGCTAAAAGACAAAAATGAAACAGCTCTTGCCCTTAAGGAGTTTATGTCCCACTAGAATTAGATGCAACCTAGGTCCAGGTAAGGGAAGATAGGTGGTGCCAAGGATGGAGTATCAGGCCTGAAGTCAGGAAGACCTCAGTTCAAATCCAACTTTAGGCAACAATTGTGTTACCCTGACAAGTTAGTTTCCTCATCACGAGTAGGGAAAGAAATGTCAAACCATTCCATAATTTTTGCCAAGAAAACCCCAAAATGGCTCATAAAGATTTAGATGGGACTGAACAACAACAATAAAGGTGCAAGATTAGATCTTTTCTTTCAAAATTTTTGATTATTCTATCATCAAAGTCTATGAGAAATGCATAGGGACCATCTACTAACGCTTATGACATGGGACAGTACCATCCTTTGAAGACCATGAAGAGTGATCTAATGGAGAATTCTCACAAATACCAATGAATAACAGGTGTGAGCTACATCTATGCACATTCAACCTGTAGTTCAAAGGCTACCATAATTTCTCCCTTACAAATGAAACCTTCCTTGCTATCTCTAGCCCAAATGATTTGCTCCTCCCTTAAGTGATAAAAATTTCCCCTCATTTTACTGCTCATTTGTCATTTAATATTGACTTGTGAGATATATCTAATAGAGCTTATATTACAGTCCTATTTCTTCTTGGCTCATTCTATTAAGTTTTTTATGGATATGTGTATTTTGAGAGATTATCTGGAGTAGTAGAAAATACAATGCATTTACCATTGGTATGCTTCTGTTCAAAGCCTCCGATTGTTGCTTACTTCTTGAGATGCCCTGAGCAAGTCACTTAAGCCCTCAGGACCTCAGTTTCTTAGTGAAAGAGCTTAAAGTAAGAAAATTCCTCCCAGCTCAAAATCTTATGAACTGTATCCAAGTAGACTGGACATCAGAAACTCTTTATGATACTTGATATAATCCCTATAGTTTAATCCCATAGAGAGAGGTCCTATGTACCTAGAAGTCATTAAGAAAACATTTAATCAAAAAGCATTAATGAAGTGCCCACTGTATACCAGGTGCTGGGGGATACAAATCCAAAACCAAAATGAACCCTGCTGTCAAAGAGCTAATATGCTATAGAACCCCACCTCATCCTATGTTTTAGCATTAAAGTCTTAAAATTTGAAGTGTCCTCGGAAAACATCTAGTTAAAATTCATTTCCAAACCTCCTAAGGTTAGAGTCATCTAATGCAGAATGCCTGCCCCAGAAATAGGAGGCTCCCCCTCCCTCTCTAGGGCTGAGTGACCATTTACAGAGGGGATATTCTATTTCATCCACAATATGAACTATGTTCCCTTCCCACTCTGAACTTCTGAAATCCTATGGTTCTCTAAGCCAGCGCTAGGCTCTACATCATCCTCTAGAAGAACGTATTCAGCTCTGCTCATACGAACTCGGATGCTGATCATTCCTGCAGCACCAACCAAGGTAAGCCTGCACAACTCAAGGCTGGCAGGCTTTACGTTGTGAAGGCCTGGACTAAGGGAAAGGACAAGGAAAGGGAGAAAGGGAGTCCAATGAGAGTAGGGCCTCATCTGGCCTAGGGAAACCCTCAGAACAGTGAAAGTAGTGTTCCTCCTAGGGTACCTCTGTATAGGATTAGGCAAAAGCTAGTTTTAAAATAAAGGCAAGGGAAAAGGAAAGAAGCTGCCCAGCCTGGTTTGCCTCTAAGTTTTTGGAACATTATTTAATGTAGCTTTATTTTGAATATTAAGGAGCAGGCCTGCAAACCATACATTATTGCCTCGCCCAATGTGTGTGTGTGTGTGTGTGTGTGTGTGAGACCACTATGCAATATATGTATGTGATCTTTACTTCAGGGATTTGGGGTCAGACATTTTCAAATAACTCCCATTTGGTAATGAAGCAGCACAACAAATACAATTATAATTACCTGCAATCAATAGAACCAATTCCAAATGGTGAATGAGAGTTAGGAAAAATTATTATTTAAGATTCTGCCACAAACCACAATTACAGGGGAATAAAAGCCTCCAGGAAAGAAACGTTTATCCCAACAGTCTTGACTACCACTGAGCAAACCTGAAGTGGGTTTATTAAACTGCACATTGTCATGGAGTCTCTCATCCAAAGTACTAAGAAAATATTAGTTAAGCCTCATGCAGCCACAACTCCCAAGAAGACATAAATGACATTACCCATTCTCCAGCTGAACAGACTGAGATACCCAGAGAGTGTAAATGGACCTACATTATGCAGCAAGTCAAAGGCAGAGGTAGCCTGAAGAAATAAAGCTCATCCTATGACCTGTGCTATACCACCAGTCTCAACTTTTTTACATTCATTCCTCACCCCACCTCCAATTCTTTCCCTGTAGAGAGGGAGGAGGATGTGGCCATCCAGCAGTAAGGCTTATTTTCCCCTTCCGAAACACTTTCAATCCAAACCGTATTTTACTTAGGCTTCTCCGTGAAAGGGAAAGCAGCATCTCAGTCCCCAGCTAGAAATGAGCAGTAACATTCAAATGAAAATTGGAAGCTGAAGATCTAATCATTAACAACAGATGGTTCGACTTGAATCCAATAAACAAGTTTTTTTTTTCCCTTATCCACTTGAATTTTACATGTGCATATGTGCGCATGCGCTTGCTTATACATGTGCTGGGTGTTTATATGTGTGACAGAGAGATATCCTTCTAGTTCCTACCTTAGCTGACTAAATAGCTCAGCGAACCAAAAAGGGCAGCTTCTGAGCAAAACCTGAAGTTTTTCACTGGGAAGTACAATTCAAAAATGTGAATGTGAAAACCATTCAGCATGTGTGCATATTACAGCCTTGCTTTTCAAGGATTCAGGAAGCTAAGCATGTTCCCAGCAGTCTACTTTAGACCAGAAGTCTGCTCACACCATCAGGCTGATCTCATTCTCCACCTCAGGAAACCTGCTTTTCAACAAAACCCAACCTCTCAGAATAAGGTGAACTACCTGACATCGGCTAGGCCACTGAGATCCATTGTTTTCTGCTGACCAGATGACCTCAACACCAGGAACATATTCTACAGAGTTCTCTGAAGGAAGGACAGTGTGAGGAATATAATGCGGATGAAAGCAAGACAGGAGGTTTTTTTTGTTTCTTTTTTTGTCAGTTTGTTTTGTTTTTACTATGCCTAATAATACCCAGCAGAGCTGAGTGACACAAGCAGCTAATAAGTTGAAGCTTTCGAAAAGAAAAATGCACAAATGGACACACACAAACACATCTAGAAATTAGCTTTTCCTTTTCTACCTTTAACGGGTATGGGGTTGTCTGAATCTTGAATCTACCTCTTAAACCTTAAACCTTTCAAAGAAATAGACCATTATTTACAGAGTGATTGTAGTGAAATGAACCTTAAAGGCCATCGCTTTCAATCCCCTCATTTTATAGATGTGGAAACTGAGGCCCTGAATGGTGAAATAACTTGCCTGGTCATTTATTTAGTAAATGGCAGCACCAGCATTTGAGCTTCAGTTTTCTGATACCACATCTGCACTCTTTCCAGTGTGTCTCACATCTACTCAGTGAATGAAAGTCTTCCTTTGACTTTTCTCTTTCAGTTACTGCATCCTTTCCCTAGGCAATACTCCTCCTTCCCCTCCACCCACCACTCCTCCCCTACCTGGTTGATTCTAGATCCTCATTCACTCACATTCTGCTTATTTTTACTAACCTCCTAGTTGGTCGTACTATTTCCATTTTCCAACCCCTCCAGTCACTAGGCTATTTTTATAAAGCTATCTTTCATCAGGATTAGTGATATCTGCACTCAAACAGTGGCTGAATGGCCATCTGTCAAGAACATCATGAAGGGATACCAGTAATTTTCTATTTGAAATTTCAGATCAATTGACTTATAAAATGTCATTGACATCTAACTTCCTATGAATCACTGATCATGTCATTTCTTTGCTCAGAGACCTTCAATATCTCCCACTCAGTCTGACCCTTCCTAAACTCATCATCTTACCTAATTAATTTTATTGTTTGTTTGACCCTTTGTTCTCAAAAAGGACAAGTGAAAAGAGGATAATGTCTTGACTTGTACATGAATTGGATTTAAGTGAGGCACAGTTGTGCAAGGTCATCAGCTTCACTCTCTCCTCCAGAGTCATTGGAGTCCAGTGGCAAATCTTGAACCAGCTTTATACATCCCACTCCTTTCCATCTTAGATCTCCCTTCAATCAGGTCTGTCACCTTGTTCAATGCTACAAGTTACCTCTTAGGAGTTCCTTATAAATCTTGATTTTTTTATCACTACATATTTTAGGGTCTAGTTTAAGCTCCCCTTCCTGTTAGAAGTCTCTCCTAACTTTTCTATTCTATGAAATCTTTTCTTTTAATAAATTTATTTATTTAACTTTTTACATTCATTTTCACAAGATTTTGGGTTCCAAAATTTTCTCCCCATTTGTCCCCTTCCCCCTCCCCAATACACTGAACATTCTAATTACCCATATCATCAATCTGCCAACTCTTCTTTCATCCCTCCCTTCCCTTACCCCATCTTCTTTTGTCCTGTAGAGCCAGATAATTTTCTATTCCCTATTACCTGTATTTCTTATTTCCTAGTAGCAAGAACAATACTCAACAGTTGTTCCTAAAACTTTGAGTTCCAACTTCTCCCCAACCCTCCTTCCCCACCCATTCCCTTTGGGAAGGCAGGCAATTCAATATAGGCCATATCTGTATAGTTTTGCAAGTGACTTCCATAATAGTCATGTTGTATAAGAATAACTATATTTCCCTCCATCCTATCCTGCCCCCCATGGTTGCC
>CM053769.1:601222547-601248132 GCA_028658325.1 Potorous gilbertii | reverse complement strand
CCACCCCTGGCCTAGGTCTGCCCAGGTAGTGCTTGGGGTCTGAGATTCAAATGTTGCTCACCAGCCTCAGGGCTTTTCGGCAGCTGGGTGGCTGCTATTCAGGGTAAAATTAAATCAGGTTCTCAGGTGGGGGCAGGGCCGCCTCCCAGGCTCAGTTCCCTCAAGGGGTTTTTGCAGAGACGTTCTGTAATGGAGCTGCTGCCGAGCTCCTGCCTGCTCTGGGAGCCTCTGGCAACCTGCTGCCTCTGCCACTCCCTCTGTCGCTGCCTCTGCTGCTGCCTCCCGAGGAGGCCTGATTCCCTGAGACACCCCACTCCCCTCTCAGCCCCTCTCTCTCACTGACCTGTGTGTCTGTGGGTGGAGGGACCTTCACGGCTACTGGAGATTCTGTCCCTGAAGCTTGCTAGGATCTGTTCGCTCCTCTCACTGCTGCGCGACCAGGGCAGGGAAGGGTTCCCTTCCCGTCCAGGGCGTGATGGACCTTTGGGATTGATTTTTCAGGGCTCTCTGGGACGGAAATCTCCATCACTGTGTTGCTCTGTGGCTTCCACTGTTCCAGAATTTGTTGGGAGTTCTTTTTAGAGGACATCCATGGGCTGTGGATTCGGAGCTAGCAAATGTGAGTCTTTCTACTCCGCCATCTTCTATTCTATGAAATCTTAAAAAATATAATGTGCTTGATCTATCACCCATTAACAATCCTTATTCTTATATTGCCTTGCTTAGTTAATTTGCACTGCCTTCATCAATAGATTGTGTGGACCTTAAAGAGAGAGATGATGAGTTCTTCCCTTGTATCCTGTGTGACTTTACAATCAAGCACATGTTAGATGTTAAAAAATAACTATTATATTTAAATATATGTTATGCTTAGTTATAATTCTGATAGAATGTCTACTATGTATTTCACAGAAGATACTTAGAGGATATTAACAGGGCTGCTAGTTCTCAGAGGTTAGATGGAATAATCTATTTAACAGTGATTTTATAGATTATACCAAGGCTTCAGTATTTCAAATAAATCTATGTTTTCATAAGTAGAGATATTTACATTTTATTGTACCCATGACTTTTCATTCTGTACTGTTCTTCTTCACTTTTTCCGTAAATCCTCCACAAAAGGTCAATCTATTATTGAGAAGGCTTTCCTTTAAGTTATTGTTTTTTCCATTTGTTTGAATGCTTTTACTTTTTGAAGATAATATTGAAGACCTTGAAATAATATATCTTATTCTTGCAATATGCCCACCAAAAATCCTTTTCTGATCCTATATTTTGCTGATCTTATATCGTATGTCCTTTTTTCACCTGTAGATTATTGTAACAGTCATTTTGTACCCTACTTGCTCTCTTCATGTATCTGAATTACCAACAGATTCTATGTCTTGGATATTATGCTGTTTCAAAATTTAGAATGATACAGTAATGCAGGACTAACATCTTGAATACATGCATCTGTTTATTAATCAACCACTCAATCAACTATAATGTGAGAGGGACTGTGCCTGAATATGAAAACAAAATTAAACATTCCCTGCCCTTGAGGAGTTTATTTTCTAAAAGGGGAGGCAGTATGCATATATGTAACTATATTGAAAACACATTTTAAAGGAAGACATTACAGTTTTGGAAAAGAGGACACTAACAGCTGGGAGAATCAGGAAGTTTCATGCAGAATGTGATACTTAGGAAACTCTCAAAAGAAATGAACATTTCCTAGAAGCAGAAGTATAGAGAATATTCCAGGCATAGGAATTAGGTACTAGACACAGATGGGAGATGGAGAATCACATATGTGACACAGTAAGTAGATAAGTATGACTGGCTTGCAGAGTTTGTAGAAGAGAGTAATGTGTAAGATGACAGGAAATGTGGGAAGGATTCAGATGGTGAATTGATTTCAATGTTAAACAGAGTATTTTATATTTGATCATGAAAGGAATAAGGAGCCAAACAACTGGAGCTTATTGAATGGGGGTTCAGGAAAAGCACTTTATTGGCTTTATATGTACTGCAATGATACTGGAAGCAGAGACAATAAATAGGAAACCATTGCAACACTTCAGGAGAAGGATGACATGGGCCTGAACTTGGGTGGTAAGTAGGGAGAAGCTGACGTATTCAAGCAACATTATGGATATAGAAATATAGATGTAAGATATAAATATAGAAATAAGTTTAGTCAATTGATTGTATTTATTGGTTAAGTGGTAGTGAGGAGATGAATATGACAAAATTTAAAAATTTAGAGTACTAGAAGGATGATAATATCAAATGATTCAGAAAGTCCAAAAAAGTTGAGAAGAAGCCATTGGAATAGACAATTTAATGATCGTTGGTGACTTTAGAGAAAGTAGTTGGTGTTGAATGGTGAATGCAAAAGCCAGAAAGCAGAAGGTTTAGAGAGACTGAAGGGAGATGTAAACAAGCAGTGTAAAAGGTTGAGAAGGGGGTGAAAAACAGGATAGCATTTGGTGGGGATACTAAGATCAAATAAGGTTTGGTTTTGTTTTATTTTGGCATAGAAGCTTAGAATGTTTGTGGATATCAGAGAAGAAACTAGTAAGTATAGAGAGATTTAATACTGGAGCCAGAGAGGGGATAATAGTGGAGATCTTATTCTGGAGAGAAAAGGTAGGAGTAGATGAGGTTTATGTAAAAGACTTTTCTTTATTGAGCAATTAAATACTCTAGGTGGTCCCTTCAACAATGCTATAGCTCAACCCATGTGTACATATTCGTTAATAAATTCTGTAGAGGAGGCCCACTTAATGTGCTAAGGGTCTTCCTCTACCTTTTTTGATATTGTGTAGTTCACAGAAAAGCACATTATATTTCTATTATTTATTCTTCCTAAGATATCAGTGTGTATCCTTTAAATCAACAGGCATGGAACACTTCCTATGAGCCAGATGATATACTCTAGGGATTAACACTTCAAGGGACTGATGCTAGGTAACTGTGTCCCAAGCATTGTGGTACGACTATGTGGAAGATGTACTGGAGTTGGGGAGACTCACGGGACAGAAACCAATATGGAGGATGTTGCAAGAGTTCAGGAAAGAAGAGGGGAAACAGAAGCATTAAAAGCAGAAGAAAGAGGAGGAAGAGGAAAAACATTGTATTTAAAGAACTTAAAAATGTTTATTGGGTTAACTTGACAACAAGTAGATGATTTGTTAAAATATTTGACTAAATTTATTGAAGCAACCGAAAGCAAAATGCTTCACAGTAAAGCTAAGATGATGTGAGAAGATAATGATATTGATACTTCAGCAACAAGTGATTTTTTGGTTCCCAATTTCCCAATATTAATCGAAAGGTCTTTAAGGACCAGCTGTCTACCTTCAGAAAATGTAGCACTGTATTCATAACCTCAGAAACATTCACGAAGCCCTGGGGTGCTTAAGTTTACTAATATCTAATAGTAATACTAACAACAGCAATGAATATTTATATAGAGAAACTTTTGTGTCAAAATATTTTGAGAGCATGACCAGCGTGACTTTAGGCTGGTAATTCTCACTAACGGGAAAAGTGATGCCACACTTTCTTATCCTTCCTAAATAATAGAGTTGGCATTGAGATGGTGCTGAGATAGTAACATTAATTTCATTGTCTTTCATTTTCAATGCTATTCCATCATTTGGCTTAAAGTATTACAAATCCATGGAACATCAGAAATACTTTAAAATAATTTTTCAAAAAATAAATACAAATTATCCATTATCTATTTATCAATTATTTTGGATTATCTGTATATTGCTCTTTTCCCTTAGTCAGGCTAAATAAGATTTGATGGGAGTTTAATTTCCTCTTCATCATCAGTAATTATTTAATATGACCTACTGCATTAGGTAGTTAGTATGCTATCATTCATATAAGAAAATAAAGGTTTATTTTGTGTCTAGAGTCTATGTGCTCCATACTGTTTAATCAATAATGTTTCATATTTATATACCATTTTGTGCTTTGTAAATACTTTATTGCTACTTAAAAGTTAATCAAACCATATTGTTATGATGCTTTTTGGAATTAATTGTATCTATTTGTAACAGACCTCTGAGGTTGTAGGTGGTGGAGATGACTGAGGGCTGGAGAGTTCAAGTGGCTCGTTTAGAATCTCAGCTGGTGATACAAAGGGATTCTGAAAGTCAGTTTCTTGAATCATATTTTATCCAATTGGTCATACTGGACTCACCTTTCTCAGTCTCTCTTGGGACAAATGACATACATAATTCAAGCTTCTTGTTTGATTTGGAACAATGTCAGTCAGACAGTCAGTCATCTAACATTGATGAAGTCATTACTATGTGCCATTCACTTGTGCTAGTCACTGGAGATGCTTGTGTTCTTCCTTCGTTTTCAAAGAAGACCATGACATCAGAGAAATGGTAACATGACTTGCACTTGACTTTACTTTCAGTGCAGGAGGGCTGTGCAAGGTCACCAGCCTCATTTTCTGCTCCTGAGGCATCTGGATCCAGTGACCAGATATTCATCAGGATGACTGGAGATAGCCCAGGATGCATTGAGAGGAAAGAAGGAAGGAAGGCAGGAAGGCAAGAAGACAAGAAGGAAGGAAAGAAAGAAAGAAAGAAAGAAAGAGAGAGAAAGAGAGAGAAAGAAAGAAAGAACAAAAGAAAGAATGAAAAGAACATTTTCTGGACCTTCCTGGCTTAGAATGATGATCAATGGTAACTGTTTTCCTTTCCTTTCCAGCTTGATATAGTGATTTTGTTTTTCTTTTGCTTATTAAAGGGACCATTCCCTGACTACTTCTTAAAGAGGCTTATTCATTGAATGGGTGTTACCTCACTCTAAGTGAGTCCCTGAATAGACTTAGGAGAAAAAGGTCAAGGTTCCCCAGTGCATCCTGGGCAATCTCCAGTCATCCTGATGACTATCTGGTCATTGGATTCAGATGGCTCAAGAGGAAAAAGTGAGGCTGGTGACCTTACACAGCCCTCCTGCACCAAAAACAAAGTCAAGTGCAAGTCATGTCATCATTTCTCTGATGTCATGGTCTTCTTCAAAAATGATGGAAGAACACATCCCGTAAGTAGACTGAGAAGACAGAGTAGAGACCCAGCTTAGCTGGGTAATTCACCTCATCCCTTCTCTTCTGTCTCCCTTTCCCCTTCCTTCTCCTCTCCAAAGGAAGGGGAATTTGGATAGCCAGAAGCTGCCCAGTTCACTGAAGATGCAAGGAAAGGTAAATGATGGTGCCTCTTCATGAGGAGCTCAGTCTAATCCTGGAGACAATATGAAAACAACTACACAAAAATAAGATGTATACAGAATAAATTAGAGATAATCCACAGAGGAGTCAATGCTTAAAAAAAAAGAGCAAGTGGAACCAGTCTAGTGGAGAATTAAATAAATAATCTTGACCTTATCCTATTTTCCAGGACCTGATCCATCAGCTCCAAACAATAATCACCATTAGACTGAATATAATGAATGACTTGGTTCTTTCTTGCCCTCTCCTTCCTACTAAATCAGTCGGTAGATACAAATACTTAATATTCATTCTTTCAGGCTCAAGTCCAGTCAAGTGACCCTGCCTATGTCACCCAGGCATTTTGACTTCAATCCCTTTCCAGTATTAATTTGGTATATAATTAACCTGGGAAAAAGGCAATTAGCTGATGTAAATTATTCTTCCTCAATTAAACATTAAATCACAACAGAAACAAATGTCTTAAATGAATTAATTTGCAATCTTTCTGTATGCAGAAAGCAAAGAAGGGAAGAGGAAAAATTGCTGATTTCTTTTTTCCTAGAAATGAGAAATTATCTGCAAAGAATGCAATAAAACATAAGAATTATTTTAACTTAATTTGTCAACATAGTAATAGATCCAGCAGTATTATTCAGTTGACAAATCAATTACAGTCATAATGAAACTTTATATGAGTTTACTTTTATTTAATGAGTTGCATCAGTATGTTCCACAATTGTTAATGCATCAAACTATAAATGACAAAATAAAGTTAACCATAACTCCCTCCAAAACACTTATTTTACTATGAAAAAATCATGGAGTCAAACTTTATAAATTATATTAATGCAGTTCAGGTCATTAGGATCATTAGTTGTCTTTTTTTTTTGTTAGAGAGAGAGGGAAAGAGAGCTAGAGCAAGAGAGATTAGGGAAGAGGAGACAAAGAGACCGACAGACAGAGAGAGAGAGAGAAAGAGAGAGAGAGAGAGAGAGAGAGAGAGAGAGAGAGAGAGAGAGAGAGAGAGAGGAGTTTTATAATGCTACTTAAACTTCACAAGGACTGAGAATCAGACTTTAGATATTGGTCATATGTGTACATATACATATATATGCATTTATTCATGATGTGTATATGCACTAACAAGTATATAAATAATTCTCTGGAGTCCATTTAGTCCTTTGTTTTACATATTAATAACTATATTTCAATATAATTGGTTTCTTTTGTGATTCCACAAATCTGATACTTTTTATTTTTGCATTTAAAACCATTATGACCATAAGGAGTCTATAGACTTTAACAAGCTGTCAAAAACTTTCATCTCTCCCTCTCCCTCTCTCTCTCTCCCTCTCTCTCTCTCTCTCTCTCTCTCTTTCTCTCTCTCTCTCTGTCTCTCATCTCTTACACACACACACACACACACACACACACACACACACACACACACTTATAATAATGTTAAAATCCTTGGTCTAGGAACTAGATGTAATAAACAGTAAATACTTGTTGAATATACTTTGATCAAAACTTCTTTTATGACATTGCATTAATGGTAGAAGTAATATTTTCAAGGGGAAAATGAATGACTAAAAAAAGTGTTTATGTTCTTTGAAAGTCAGTATCTTCTCTCTGGGCCATCATTACATTGGAGAGGTCCAGAGAAAAACCTGGAAAAGGCATTTCAATGTCAGTTTGCAGCATTCTTTGAACCAAACCAATTTAAGTTCCACTATTTAGGTATGTTATGTAACAGATTATAGGAGGGAATCAACATATTTACAATATTGGCTGATAAACTTTTTTTTTACAAGCAATATAAGCATTTTTAAGCACCTTTTTGAATAAAACAATCAATGCACTAATTCTAAAACCTTGCTATCTGTTCATCCAGGTAAGTCCCAATATAGGCTAGAGCATACATTCTTAGCCTTGTTAGAGAAACTGTGGTAGTTTAATATATCATGTTCAGTCATGGACTGAGACATCTGCAAGAGCCTGTATTCAAAAGATATATGAGAAAGGAGAAAAGAATGAGTATATAAACACACACGTGTGTGTGTGTGTGTGTGTGTGTGTGTGTGTGTGTGTGTATCTATCTTTCTTACTATATGTCAGGGACATAGTAAATATATCTCTTTTGACAATAAAAATTGTGGGGGGGGGGATGATCAAAGTAGAATGTACCATTACTGTAAATTCATGCTAAATTCATGCATACACCCTTGTAGTCTAAACTCATTTGTTGACTGTAACAACTCCACTGTTCCAGAGGAATAAAGTCCACCCAACAAAACAGTAGGAACCAAAAGGTGGAAGCTACTGTTGATGACCCTGGGAACATTGACCTCTTTCTCCTATTAGGTCTCACCAAGTGACCCTAGACAAGTCACTTAACCTGTTCGCCTGAGTTTCCTCATCTATAAAATGGAGATAATAACAGAACAGAACCTACATCCCAGGTTATTGTATGACCCAAATGAGATAATATTTGTAAAGTACACATTGCCCTGAACAAAGTAAGCACTCTATGCTGCTTTTGTATCATTTCAGTCATGTCTGAATCTCTGTGACCCCGTTAGGGGTTTTCTTGGCAGAGATACTGAAGTGGTTTGCGATTTCCTTCTTTAGCTAATTTTACAGATACAGAACTGAGGCAAACAGGGTTAAGTGATTTTACCCAGGATCACACAGCTAGTAAGTATTTGAGGTTGGATTTAAACTCAAGTCCTCCTAATTCCAGGGCTAGCTCTCTATCCACCGAGCTATTCACATAGCTGCCCAAGCACTATATAAATCTTAGTTCTTATTTTAGTGAACAACTTTGTTCAGTTGACTGGTTCCTTTATGTATGATGTCTACCAGTAGTGACCCTGATTAGAGATTCTCTTTCGTGAATTTTGCAACATTTCACACAGAGATGCATTGTATTTTACAAGGTACTTTTCTTCTAGCACCCCTGTGATCTAGGTAATGTTAGAATTATTTTTCCCATTTTACAGTTGAGGAAACTGAGCCTCAAAACCCAAACTTTATGATTTCAAATCCTCATTTTGGGACTGATATATTTAGTAAGTCACCTGGGAATCATAGCTCTAGAAGTCCCAGGATCATTTCAAGGAAAACTTTTAGCATCCTCTACAAGCTAAGAGTTGTCAGAATGAAATAGGTATGAGATGGGCAGTGGTTCAGCCCACTCTAGAAGTGAAATGAATATTCTTATCACCATCTATGTAAAAAGCCAGATGCTTGAGGGTTGGAGTTCTATCTCCTACATCTTTCTATTCTCACAACATTTAAAATGATGTCTCAAATGCTGTATTTGTTAATTTATTTATATGCACATCAATAACTTTCCTTCTACAAAGTTGAGAGCTTTATATTCTCTTTATTGATACATCCAGTATTGAATATCAGACAACAGAAACATTTTTCCCCTAAATATCATTATTAATTATTGGAATAGATGGCAGAAAGATAATATTAAATCTTCTGAGATTATGTGAAAAATAGAAATCTAGCATTCTATTTTCATATTTTTCTCCAAATTTTAAATTTACCCAAAAATAAATTTTCTTATAAAGGGTAGAAAACCAAAAGAGGATTGTAGATAAAACCATTTCATACTGATTGTTTTGAGGAGATAGAGGGTCTCATTTGAGCATCAGCAAGGAGGGCAATGTTACTGGATCAGAAAGTATTTGGGAAGCACAAAGTTTAAGAAGACTGAAAAAGTTGTGAGAGACTAGGTTTTGACTAGGAAGTAGTGACATTCCCTCATCAGTATAACCATCCTATCACTTCATTCTGTCATTACTACTTGTTTTCCTTTTGCATTTGATGTATTTATGTACCAGAATATTTGTGTATGTGTAAGCTTGTGCATGTGTGTGCATGCATGTGTGCATGCATGCGTGTGTGTGTGTGTGTGTGTGTGAGAGAGAGAGAGAGAGAGAGAGAGAGAGAGAGAGAGAGAGAGAGAGAGAGAGACCTCCTCTGTCTATTTTGGACATTGGATGAGATTCAAATTGGCCAGATGTCTGCATTGGTCAATTCTGTTCCTTGAGGTTCCCCTTTCAAAACTAATAGATTTACAGTCACCCAAAGGGTCCTTAACTCTTGCTGTCTTTGACCCAGGACAGAGAACCCTTTAGGCTATCCATGTCTCTGGTCTTTTGATGGAGTTAGACATTGCCTTCTCTGGTTTGGATTTACTGGATTTAACTTTTGGCAATGGGTCACTGGCTATCTGTGTGTAGTGCTGTGGTGGAAGAATTCGCTTATTATAGTTTCTCATTGGATTTCTTTATCAGTATTTACAAGAGTGCAATTTCAGGTTGTTGGAGTGTAATATTCAGGTAACTCTTCTGGATTGAAATCCATAGGATACTTTAAGTGACATTCTTTTCAATTCTGTGCTTTCCTTGAATTGTGCATGGCCCAAAAGTTTATCCAACTGGACTATAAACACTTCATGGACAGAAACTTCTCTTTCTTATGATATTTACACAGGACTGAGTGCATAAAAATGGAACAAACATATGTCATTTTATGATTTATAAATTACATTCCTCACAACCTGTCAGTTGTATAATGTAAATTTATTGTTCTCATTTAATAAAAGAGGCACAAAAAGATTAAGTGACTGCTCAGGTTAGAGAACTAGAGAGTATCCAAGAGAGAATTTAAACAGTTCTCCTGATTCAAAGACCAATTGCCTTATCTTGCTATCAAGATAGTAATACATTGAATATAGACCAGCCAGCCCAATTATGTTAACATATCCTAAGGCAAGCATTAAAACATAGCTAATAGCAAGTTACTGGCTTTGTGAGCAGGTAGCTAGCTAACAGAAGCAAGAAGATTTCTAACCAAGTTTCCTCAAGGTTCTCTGAACTTTTGCATCTCAATCCTCTCTCTATTTTGCATGGAAGATACCTGGGCCCAGTAGCCTTCTCCCTTTGTGGGTGAGAACCTGCCTGGAAATTCCTTTTGTGCAAGTGCTCAAGCCATCCAGGTTATGTCTAACCTGGTTCTGCTCCTGACTCTGATCTTTTACAACTTGCAGTGCAAAAGAATGTCCCCCAGGAACAAGGTATCTTTAGATCTCCTTAGTCTTTCTTTTATCCAAATTTTTGTGCCTCATCCATAAAATTAGCCCATTAAAAAAAAAGTATTAATCATTAGTCATTTATCTGTAATCTTGAAACTAACAGTGACCTAGAGAATTGGGTGTTTATTTCTCAGTCCATAAGAAACCCATTGTTAAGCAGAAAATTCCACAAATATGTACAAACTGTCCCCACTGTTGCTCCTGCCTCTCCTCATGGTGGGTGACTCTTTTTGACAGTTCTGCTATATCTGCATCCAGCTTTGTGGGAAAATGGTTTCTTCATCTTATTTTACAGTGGCAGATAATAAGGAACTTCTTTCTGATAATATCTAGTATAGTCTCTCTCTCTCTCTCTTCTCTGTCCCTCTATATCTCTGTCTCTCCTCTCTCTCTATCTTTGTGTGTATCTCTGTCTCTGTCTGTCTCTGCCTCTCAATCTGTCTCTTTTTTTCTCTCCTCTTCCTCCTCCTTCCCTTTTAATTTTTAGAGATGTAAAGTGAAAAGATTGAAAGATGGACAGGTAGTATGAATTTATGTTGCTGATTTTTGAAAGGATATATTTTTCTCTGTGTGCTTCTTGCTTCTGTATTCCAAAGGTCACCTACATGCATATGAGTCAATTAAATGTATTATTTATTATTAATTTATATATTTGTTTGTTCTTACTAATTTGAAAGAATGCTTTTATGGCTTTTTATTCTAGTAGTACTTACATTTGACAAATAGAAATTCTGCATTTGTAAAGATGGCATTGGCAGCATGTTATTATCGTATGCTTGGAATTAAGATTCGGAGAGTGGACAGAGTAGAGGACTGGGGATGACTTACACTTGGTAACATATTTCAGAATTTTTGTTAATGGGAATGAAATGGAAGCATTTTCCCAAGTGTGACTTTGCTTTTGTAAAAACAGATGTCAAGGAGGCATCGGACTGTAGCTGTTTTCATCAAAGCTCCTGTTTCTTTTCCTTTCATGACAACTTCCCTCAAATGTAGCAAATAGGATGAAAATTAAGGTGCTCACATATTATTTTAAATTATTTTTCTGAATTTTTTTGGTAACTTTCCTCCACAAATGACAATTCTTCTTACTACTTGTTGACAGCATATTCTTGCTTTCATAATGGAAAGAACTATGTATCGGTTGGTAAGGTACTAGACAAGATGTGTGCTACATGAATCGTGAGAAATTAGGGAGAGCTATAGAGAGGAAGTGATACAAATTTTCTTCCCTGGTTGCCTTTATTCCTCCTTCTCCCATTTTTTCCTGCTCAAATACACACACACACACACACACACTTCTTAACAAGAATAAACCAGTGAAAAGCTACTAAAAAAATGAGGCATTTTCTGCTTTAAAATATTTATGTTCTTTAGGAGGATATAGTATTTTTCAGGGAGAGGTGACCCGCAAGAGAGCTTTGGTCTATGTTATCACATGGATTGTGAATGAAACTTGAAGTAAATAGATGGCCATGACTTTTCCAATACTAATAGTAATATTAGATTGATTGTTATTTGATGCTCAAGCAGTGGAAAGACCAAAAAAATAAAAAGGATTGTGAGCCCAGAGAATACACTACATACACAGTGACCAGGAAGATGACACAAGTTGTGCCTGGATGTAGACTGGGATGAAGCATGGGCTAGTTGGAGTTCCCAGATGAGAGATTCTACATAGAAAAGTGTAGTTCTAGAAAATTCTCATGGAAGAGGTAGGAATAGCACTAAAATTTCAAATATGGCTAGAAGTGTAGGTGGAGGGAAGGGAGAGAGAACATTATGGGTACAAGAAATGATGTGAATTGATGCAAGTAGAACACATTTGTTGAATCAGAAACTTCATTTGGGTTCCTAATTAGAAAGAAAGCCAAAAACGTAGGCTGGGGTTCCACTGTAGAAGATCTTGAATACCAAGCTAATGAGTGTGAGCTTCATTCTTTGGTGAATGGGGAGCCACTGGAGTATTTCAAGCTGATGAGTTAGATGTAAATTGATTTTGGAAGCTTAGGCTTACATTGATGTTTAGAATGAATGGTTATTTCTTGTGCAGAATTTTTTGCCCCCTTGGCTTGAATAATATTTAATTCTGCCCTCATTATTTTTTCTTGAAAGTATAGCAATGTAAAATACATGCATTGATATTTCTATTAAGTTCAAATATTAATAAAAGTACTCCACATTCTACATATATATGCATTGCATATATGTATATGAATGTGTGTATTTCCATATATAGACACATATATAAATATATAGTATCAATGTGTAATACACATATAGTACTTGTGTGCATACATGTATGTAGTTACGTTCTTATTGCTTACCATAAATGCTAATTTATTTCTTCCTACCTTTGCACACATAGTTCTGAATGTCAGAAGTGACCATTTTAGCCTATATAGATCTTCCTTCCTCTTAAGGCTGCCAAAGTCTCTCCCCTATCTAATTCATCTTTCATATAGGCGGGAAAAAAGGAAGGAAATAATACATATTAAATGTCAGGAACTGTTCTTGACATTCGAGATCCAAAGATAAAAACTGAATTGTCCCTACCCTGAAGCAACTTCTATTCTAACCAGATCGTAGATGCAGAGGGGAAATGGATCTGAGACCACCTAGACTAGTCCTCTTACCTATAGCTGAGGATTGGCATAAATCAAGGAAGTATAAAATTTATAAAAAGCAATACAAAGATATTTCCAGGAAAACAGAATGCTACTAACTGAGGGATCGAGAAAGTCCAGCTGTGGATAATATGTCTTTGGTGGTAGTGTGAAGGAAACTAGGGATACTTGGAGACATGGTTGAGGAGAATGTACTGTCCTTATATTCATTGTTACTTGTGCAAATATATGGAGGCAGCAAAGGGAATATCATTTATGGTGAACAATAAACATTTTGTGTTTTGTCTTCCCCCATTAGATTGTAAGTTTTTTGAGAGGAGGGACTGCCTTTCTTTTTCTCATATTTGTATCCTTGATGCTTAGCAAAATGCCTGGCATATAGCATATTGTTAATAAATGTTTATTGATTGATTGATACAAAAAATAAGAATGCTGATCTTTTTAAATTCTACTATGTTATAGAAATGCTTGTTTTATTTCATCAATTAAAAATTAAATAAATAAAAATAAATAGATTAATTAAATATAAAAAATAAGAAAAGAGAAATATTGTGCTTCTCATGAGTCCCCCTTGCTTATTTATAAAGGGCTACATTTACAACTCAAGAAAGATAGTTAAAAATCAATACACATTTTATTGTTGCTGTTCAAAAGAAAAAAAAGAAAAAGAAATATCCCTAAAATCTGAACCACATGGTTCAACATGATTAGAAACTGTTACCTTTTATTCTCTATCTGTAACTAGTTCCCCAAGAAGGACTGCAAGCTTCTTTAGTAAATTGCAGAGAACAATAATTGCTCCATAAACGCTTCCTGAATTTGAGATAATTCATTATTTATTTTTATCATGTATTGTCGTTGTTCAGTCACTTCAGTTGTGTTAACCCCTTTTTATGGGTATTCTTGCCAAAGATACTAGAGTAATTTGCCATTTTCTTCTTCCAAGCATTTTGCATATGAGGAAACTGAGGTAAATAGGGTGAAGTGACTTGCCCAGCGTCATATAGTTAGTATGTGTCTGAAACCCAAGTTTAACTCAGCCTTACTCCAGGCGCAGCGCTCTATCCACTGCACTAGCTAGTTGCCCTAAATACTTTAGAAAGTAAGCAGGCCTAACTGGGACTTGTCCATAGCATCTCCTGCCTACTATGCAGGCACTTCATGGTGCTAAGCAATGAGGGCCAGGCATTTATTTGTAGAAAGCCAACATCAATAATAATGTTGGATCTGACTGGTACCATGAACAGCTCACTGGCCCACTATCAACAGAAAAGTGTTTCTTAACAAAACCTGAGAGGGTTTTCCGGATAAGAAATCCAAGTTATAGGTAGAATTCTATGCTACATTAAATGCCATAAATCACTCAAAATTAGAAAGATTCAAATTAAAACTACTCTGAACTTTCACCACACACCTCTCAGATTGGTAAAGTTGATTTTTAAAAACAAAAAAATGCCAAATGCTGGAAATACTATGGAAAATGGCTGAATGAATTTACTTTTAGGGAAGCTATGAACTGATGGAGACATTCTGGAAAGCAATTTGGAATTATTCCTCAACAAAACTGTGATTTTTGAGCAAGCCATACCATTACTATGTTCTATTCCCTAAAAAAATCAAAGAAGGAGTAAAAGAACAACAAATGCATAATAGGTAGCAATAATATTAATATCTGAATTTTATAATTAGGAAACTGGGGATCTTATAAAGTAACTCCCTTGCCTAGGGTCACATAGCCTGTAGGATGTGAACCCAGATGGTCTGACTTGAGATCAGTTTTTCTATCCACAGTATTGTACATCCAATAATGGGGGAGGAGAGGTTAGACTATGTGATATCTCTTGTCATTTACAGCTCTAAATCCTTTTATCAGTCAATTGATGGATCAATTAATTACCATTCATTAAGCACACACCATGTTCCAGGCACTGTGTACTAGGCCATTGTTTCATGTTTCATGCCCTCTCAGGATCAACAAGTTCAGACATTGATATTACTGCATAGAACAACAATAGTTATGAAGTACATTACCCTTTAAAAAGGTGACAGTATTTAGAATGCAATAGAGATGGTGGTTTTTCTGTGACTACTTTTTAAAAATATTCTTTTAATTTAAAACCATTCCAGAAAAGTAAAAAGAATGAGAACAAATAATCTAACAAATAAACACAACAACCAAAAAATCAGCCAGCAAGTAAACATCTGGTGACTCTTTTTTTCCTCTTCCTTCTAAGCATTAGAAGCTGGATTGACCCTGCCAAGAGGAGTGCAGGTAGCCTGAGGGGATCTCTTCCAAGCCAGCCTTGTCCTTCCTCCTGTGTACAGTGTCCCCATCTCTGCATGGTTTAGGGGCCTCAAGTCCTTTTGGGACCTGGGGAACCTGAGGCAATTGCATTTCCCCATAGAGTTACGAAAACGACAGTTGCTGAAAGGTTAGAGCAAAATCTATTAGAAAAGAAAAGTTGAGGGAAATCAGGTGAGCTCATAGAAGAAAATAAGGAAAGATTGGTTCCCTTTTGGGATTAGGTCTAATTAAGGTGAGCAAGCAGCTGTGCCTGTTTGGAATAACAATTGTGCTAGCATGTCACTTTTTTCTGCTTAGTTGAAATTTATATAGTTTGGGAATGGTGGATATAAGAAAATTAGAGCTCATTTAGAATCTGTTGAAAGGACAGTGCGCCTTCATTATTAGTTTTGCATCTGAATTTTCCTGGGGCAGTCCTCTCTCTGTTATAGGTAATGGATTTTTCCCCAGATGTAATTGGATGAGTTTAATTTTTTCTTTCATTACCTGTCGAGAAGGCCTATGCCCCTACTTCCCTTTGTGTTTTATTAGGACTGTAACCCCTATTTAAATAAAGGCTTTGATTGTGTCTCTATATGTTCAATCAGCACTTTCTGATTGAATAGTTCTGGTAGCACAATGCTCTCGCCTAGCATTTTTTACTAATTACATTTCCACCCTGGCAGTGTATGGGAGAACCAAAGATCATGTTTGTTTGCTACCTTTGACGGTGCCCACAGTTTGGTATGTCTATAAGCAGGATGGCAAAGAGGAAATGAAATTGACTCAGACCTTCCCTCTTGCCTGTCAGCCTAGAAGTGTAGCTGAGTTGCTCATAACCCTGGGATAAAGGTACAATGTGGCTATTCCAAAGGTTCTTGAGAATCCTGCCCCCTTTGTCTTCAAATGAAAATTAGGACTCTATTAATTGTGAAGGCACTTTAGTTCAGTGTTATAAGTAGTATCAGGAAAGCTGTCTTGGGGGTTATAGATAAGACACTTTCTTGTGTCTTATCTTGTCGGCTGAGGAAATAACAAACCTCATGGATAAGTCATGCTATTTTACCAGATTTTATGTTTATTGAGAGATCAGTATGGCGCCTAATAGATAACAGGATGATTCTGCCATTTCTTTACTTTTTGTCTTGTTCCAGAAGATGTACTTGAAGTTATCTCCTAAAAGTTGAGATCGGAACTTTTGTTGTTTAACCATTTTCAGCTGTGTCCCAAATAATCCTATATGAAGTTTTCTTAGCAAAGATACTGGAATGGTTTGGCATTTTCTTCTCTACCTCATTTGATGAGGAAACTAGTGATGTGATTACTCAATTAGTAAATGTCTGAGGCAAGATTTGAAATCTAGTCTTCCTGACTCCAAGCCTGGCTCTATCCACTGTTTTGATTTTTTTCATTAAAGAATTAGGTGGTTTTAGACGAGCCATTTAGATCTTCAAATCCTCATTTTGTTCATTTGTCAAAGGAGATTTCCACTCTTTTCACTCTACAACCCGTGTAGTCTTAATGTGAAGAGTGAAGAAAATTCATTTTTATTTTTAAATTTTAATTTATTTTTGATTAACTATCATTTATTATCTTTTTATCAGACTACCTCCTTAAAAAAGGAAAATAAATTTTAAAAACACCCTTTTGACAAATATGTATAGTTAGTCAAAACAGATCACATTGTCTACCTCAAAAAATCTGTCTCATTTTACATTTTGAATCCATCATCTCTTGCTAAAGTGGTAGATACCTAGATTATCAGCAGTCTTCTGTAATCACGGTCACTGCCCCGAACAGAGATCCCAGTCTTTCAAAGTACTGTTGCTATTGTATGAATTGTTCTCCTGAATCTGCTGACTTGACTTTGTATCAGTTCATGGAAGTCTTCCTGGATTTCTCTGAAACCTTTCCTCTCAACATGAGAAACAAATAAGATATGAAAATGTTTTGAATATTACAAAGGATGATGGATTTGATGAGGTAAATGACAATGGTGACTTGGCAATAATATGATACAGTAGAAAGAATATTGGATTTAGAGTTAGGATTTCTGAGTTCTAGGTCTGCAATACAACACCTGCTAGCTTTGTGACCTTCAGCAAGTTAAACTATTTGAGTCTCAGTTTCCTCATTTGTAAAACCGGGAAAATTGTACTTGCATTTCTTATTACACAGAAGTGTGGAAACTAAAAAGAAAGACAGGATTTTAAGGCATTTTAATGGATTTATTCATCTATAACATCAGAGGTCTATACTTGAAAGAGACCAAGGTGGTCAAGCTGCTATATCTGTTTGAAATAACAATTGCACTAGCATCTTTTCTTTCCCTGCTTAGTTGAAATGTATATTTTAATGTGTAATAAATGTAAATAAATGGTAGCCATTCACAGAAACCATCTAACCTTACACTCTCATTGTATTGATGAGGAAACTGAGACCCTGGGTAAGTGACTTGTGATCAGGCTAAAACAAGTAATGAATGTCAGACGTGTTTTTTGAGGCAGATCCCCTGACTTCAGGTACAGTGTCGATATGTTAGATTCTGTCCCTCTTCTCCAATTATAGTATTAGTATACAGGGTACTGGGCTCCCTTAACCCTACTGTGCTACCACCTCCAATGCTTCATTTAGGTGTGGAGCTGACCCTGGATTCTGGAAGGCTATACTATACCACCAAACTCGAGGTCTTAAAAATATAAATCATTAATAGTTACATTTCCAAGACTGAGGACCAGACAAGCTCAAAAGGAACACAAAGGAATTCCTCCCCCCTCAATCTAAAGCTAGTATTTAAAAGGAACATAACATGCATATGACTGGCTACAGCACAAAGATACAAATCCTGTATCAGTGGATAAGAAGCCTTGGTCCCACAGGACAAAGCAAGAGTTTTACATTCCAACTAGGATACAGTGTCAGAGAAGAAAGGGTAGAAGTGAGACAGAGCTGATTCCTTGCAACTGTAGAGCTGGGTATTGAATCCAGACAGTTCTCAGATCCTGGGGCAAAGGGTGTGTGTGTGTGTGTGCCCACACGTTGAGGAATGGGGGAAAGCTGAGAGATAATACGTAATTCCAGCTATGGGAAATAGAAGACTTACAGGAGTTGTTGTTCAGTCATCTTTAACTCTTTGTAACCCCTTTTAAAATTTTCATGTCAAAAATACTGGAGTGGTTTGTCATTTCCTTCTCTTGTTCGTTTTACAGATGAGGAAAATGAAGCAAACAGGGTTAAGTGATTTCCTCAGGGTCACATAGCTAGTATATGTCTGAGGCCAGATTTGAACTCTTGAACTCAGGAAGATGAGCATTCCTTACTACGGGCCTGGTGTTCTATCCCCTGGACCACGTAGATGCCCACTATGAGGGTAAAGAACTCTGAACAAGTCATTAGGCAGAAACAGCCTATCCCATTGTTGCATAGCTCCTGGTGTTAGAAAGTTCTGTATGATGTTGAACTTAGATCTGTTTCCTTTTAACATTAACCCACTGATCCTACCTAGTTCTACCCTCTGGAACAACATGGAACAAACCTGTTCTGTATTGTACAACAAAACCCTTCAAATAGTTGAAGGCAGTCAGAATGATGCCCTATGGTCTTCAGGGTAAACACACCTGATTCCTTCAACTATAGCTCTTTTGACCTGGTTTCCAGTCCCGTCCCCATGCTCATAGCCTTCCTCTGGGTACTCTGCAGTTTGTTAGAAGTGTTGTGGAGAGAGAAGTCCTTTGCAGAGGAAGGTGGGGGAGAAAGGAGTCAACCTTCTTTTAAAGATAGTCTCTTCTTTTACTTTGTATCTAGACCAATAGCTTTAGCAAATCTAGTTGGTATTTCAGCTCTGATACATTTTCATCCATCATATTATTACAAAATGACTTAGCAGTGGGTGGTTATGGGAGATCACTAGGAGAACAAGCTCTAGACATTACCATCCTATTGTGCATACAAACATCTTATATCTCCCCATACATATTTATATAACTAAGAGACTTGGGTGATTTTTTTTTCATATCATGAATAATTTTAACACTACAGACGTTTGACTTTGAATCAACAACTAGTTTCAGTGAAAAGTAATTGCAGCCAAAGAAAGTTTCTAACTAAAATTAGTATTTTTTCTTATTTAACAAACTACTCCTTGATGCTTTCTCTGTGATTTTGTCTCACATCTTTCTCCGTTCATATGTACCATGGATTCTATTCCTCACAATTTTATTTTACATTTTCTTTGTTTCTTTGCTTCTATCAAGCATACAAGCATATTTCTTGCTGCCAAGTGACTGCAAAGGTTGAGCCTGTTAACCTCCTAGTTTCTTGAAGACTCTCCCAACTTACAAATTTTCCTTTCTCCTGGATCCTGTGAAATTGATGTTTCTGGGGAAATACGGTTTCTCATCCAGTAAAGTCTACACTGTCACTTAAAACCCATTTTGAACCCTGCCCTCTTTGATTAGGAGGGAGTTGTCATTCAGGTCGAGATTGCTGTCATCACCACAAAACATCACTCTGCTGTGAAGTATCTGAAAGCACTGTCTTATGCCATTTCAAACCCATTCTTCCATCTCTCTGAATTCCTTATTTTTTTCTTCCTTCCTTCCTTCCTTTTTTCCTTCCTTCCTTCCTTCCTTCCTTCCTTTCTTTCTTTCTTTCTTTCTTTCTTTCTTTCTTTCTTTCTTTCTTTCTTCCAAAGGATGGTTCAAAGAAAGTTTTTTCATGGGCCTCATACTCTTTGGACTTTGTATGTCTGCCTTGTAGGACAAGCTATCTACTGAATCACTCCCATACCTCTCAAAAAATAGTTCTTTACTGGGGTTACTTCACAAATTTGAGGTGGGAATTGCCAACCAACAGATTTACTGCCATCAGGATAGATAGTTTTTCTAAGAAAATGACTGTCCTAATTTCAAAGGCAGATTTTAGTATTTAATTTCCTTGACCTGGTAAATAAGAAAGTGAAAAGATTGGCCATACTCACTTCTGTTGAACTATCCTGGAGGATTCAGTCCTCCACACAAGTACCACAGTGATTTTCCTTAAGAGAAGATTTGACCATGATTTTCCCCTACTCAATACATTCCAACATCTCACTATTGTCTTAAGGAAAAAATATAAACCTCTCTTTTTGACTTTTAAAGCTTTTCATAACTTGGTCCCCACCTTGTGTTTCCAGGTTCATTATACAATACTCCCCTTCTTATACTCTATTAGGATACAGGGAAATTGGTCTCTCTGTTCTTCACACAAGGTACTCCTCTTTCTATCTCTGTGCTCTGTATTGACCATTTTCCATGCCTGGAATGCACTCTATCCTTACTTCTGACTTAGAGTTCTTCTCTCCCTTTGAGATACAGCTCAAATACCAACTACTATAGAAAGTCTTTCCTAATAACACCAAATGGTAGCACTCCCCCCTCCCAATTATTTTGAATTTAATATTTTGTATTTTTCTTTTTGTAGTTATTGCTACTAATTGCTTCAGTTTCCTCAATTGTAAAACAGATAAAAAGAGTCCCTACCTCAAGAGATTGTTGGGAGGATCAAATGAGATAATATTTGTAAAGTGCTTAGGGTTGTGTTTAGCACATTTTTGTTGTTCAGTTGCATCCAGCTCTGTGTGATGCCATTTGGAGTTTTCTTGGCAAAGATACTGGAGTAGTTTGCCATTTTCTTTCTCTAGTTCATTTTATAGATGAGGAACTGAGGCAAACAGAGTTTAATGATTTGTCCAGGGTCATAGGGCTAATAAATGTCTGAGACCAGATTGGAACTCATGAAGATGAGTCTTCCCTATTCCAAGACCCGTGCTCTATCTGCTGTGTTACCTAGCGTCCCTTGACTATTACACAATAGGTGCTTAATACATGTCTTTTCTCTTTCTTCATGCATATATGTGTATGTGTATGTCTCTCCTTATATATGAATAGATATTTCTATGCACATAATATGTATACACATATATGTGTGCATAGGGAAGAGAAAGAGAGAGACAGACAGAGAGAGACACAGAGTCAGAAAGAGACACAGAGAGACAGAGACAGAGACTGTCAGACAGAGGCAGAGATAGAGAGAGATAAAGACACAGAGAAAGAAACAAAGACAGAGAGATTCCCATGAAAAATTATAAGCTTCTTGAGGGTAGAAAGACTTTTCTTTTCATCCCCCCTTCCTTCTTTCCTTCCTTTCTTCCTTCTTTTCTTTCTTCTTTTCCTTTCCCTTCTTCTTTTCTTTCTTCCCTTCCTTCCAACATTCCTTCATTACTTCCTTCCCTTTATATCTTAAAGATCCAGCACAGAGCCTGCCATATAGTAAATGTCTAATAAATGCTAACTGATTTATTGGGTGAAGGTGACTACTAATATTCTTTTGCTTATTTAGCAATCTGCTTATATCAAGTGCCAACTTCAGACATGAATAAAGTCCATGAATAAAGCCCACCCTTATTATTCTATCATCTTGTTTGTTAGAATGTCAGATAGAAATGATCAACCTTAGAACTTACACAACAGGTGTCCACCCTATATAACCTTCCATCAAAGGAAGGAGTCATTTAGGGACGGTCAGTCTTGCCTGCTAATGAACAGAAAGCCACAAGAATGTCTCCTTCCCACTTACTCCTAAGTCAAACAATCATTTCAGTCCATAACACAGCCCACCTTTTTCTGACCCACAAAACTGAATCTCCAAAGCCCTCAAGTACAGGTTGCAGGAAACTTTACAGATTGATTTCTTAAGCAAAGAAATTTAATACACTGGAAATACTAGGATGCCCCAGTGGTATCTGAATGAATTTACTTATCTTATTTTAGTCTTGACTGATGACCCATGAACCCAAACCTCTATAGATATAAATAGAAAAATGTTGTGAATTACTCAATCTGAACACAACCTGCTTCCCCATTTTCTAGTAGTTCTGGGGATAGTTAGGCTGGAACTGTATAATACAATGAAGCTATGGAATTTGAACAAGGTCTCATTCTGCTTCGAGGGCTTTTGTATGTTTTAGCACCATCCAAGGAGAGAATATACCTTCATATGGACTATGCATTTGTGAAATTAATCTAGTCCCTCAAACAATGCATTGACCAGATCAGAGATGGAAACTTTATGGAAATTTTTGGAAAAGAAATGAAAGAAGAAATTAGTCTGATTTCTCCTTTCAGGGTCTCAGAGTCATTTGGAGAGAAAGAGAGAGAGAGAGAGAGAGAGAGAGAGAGAGAGAGAGAGAGAGAGAGAGAGAGAGAGAGAGAGAGGCACAGAGAGACACATAGAAATAAAGGAGAGAAAAAAGAGATAGAAGCAGAGATAGTCAAAAATAGAGACACACAAACATGCAGGTAGAGAAAAGGATGATAGAGATAGACATAGAGAGACAACATGACACAAAGGGGCACAGATCAAACAGACAGACAGAAAGTGCTAGCAAAGCAACAGAGTCTTAGTCAAAGGTAGGCAGAGACAATGAAATAGAGAAACACAGAGATACAAAAAGATTTAGATAAACAGAGTGGGAAAAGTAATAGAAACAGAGGAAGAGACAGACAAAAGCAGAGACAGACAGAGATAGAGAGGCAAAGACAGAAAAAATCACATAACCACCATGTAGATACCACTGATATCTATGTTATCATATTGCATAAGTAGAAGTTGGTAAGAGTAAATTAGTAGTCATCTCACATCCTACCTGTTTGATCCTTCTAATGTTTCCTTGAAGGTCAAATAGCTGTGGCAAGTCCAATGTTTAAGTATACCCCAGATATATAATTTGGCATGAATATGATATGATGGTTTGCATAAGTTTTGAGTCATATTTTGTTTTTAATGGGTGAAAATGCCACCATAGTCTTTTAAAGTTTCCTAAATTCAGTACCCAAGACATACTAGGATTGGTGGAGTAGAAGATAAATTGTTGCTCTGATAATATTCCCATATATTTTTAGAGCCAATTCAAGTTATCAAATGCAATTCTCATAGAAATATCAGCTTTTTCCATACTAAGAGTATGTCATTAGGGAAAGAGACAGAGTTTCTCCTCCACATAGTAGAATGTTGGAGAGTCATTATATGTCGATACAAAAAACTAATGTAGGAAACTACAACCTCATTGAAAGAGCTCTTCAATTTCCACACCTCCTAGAGTACTACTGTTGCTTCCCATGCCACCATCAAGTTTTCTGACCTAAAAGCACTTCTCATTGACTTACTGATGCATTATAATCCTTTCTCATAGATAACAGAAGCAAGTAAAACATGGAATCACTGGAGAACTAATTTACCTCAGTCCCTATTTCTATATACTTAGGTCTCCAAATACAGCTTGTTGTGGGCACTAACGTACCCAATCTCACTGTAAAATCATTTCATAGAACACACAGCTCACCTGTACTTCCAAGTACTGGATATCCTTATCCAGAGAGCTGGATAACACATTAAAAAACCAAAAAAGGAAACCAAGAAAAATCAACAACTTTCACAAACCATGATAAAGAAGAAGGAGATGTTGTCAATGAAAGATGAATTTAAAGGATGGTGGGTCCTTCTTGAGGGAACAGAAGACCCTGTTGTCATTTACATGAACTAAAAGACAATTAGCACCAGCGCTGTTGGGCACTGCTTTTAAGGTGGTTTAATTTTAGTATCAATCAATCAACTATTAAACATTTATAAGCACCCATCATATGTCCTACACTGTGATAGGAAATGAACTTGCAAACTAACAACAAAAAGAAGCTGTCTCTGATTTTAATAAGTTTACAGTTTCCTGGGCTAATGGGAAATGTACAACACATTCAACAAGTATATAGACATTACATTTTTAAAATATCTAAAATTAATTCAAATGGTGAAAGGGAACTGGGGGAAGATATCACCTTCAGAAATTAGGAAAGATTTATTGAAGGAGTTGGCACTTGAACTGAACTGCTAGGACCAAGAAGCAAAAGAAAGAGAAAAGAGCATTCCTAGAATTGGGAATAAAGAATGTAATCCCACAGAGGCAGGAGCTGGAATGCCATGAAGAGGGAAAATAGGCAAGCAGATTAAAAATGATATGATAGGCCACCCAGAACATGAATTCTGGTTTTAAATAACACATAGTAGACTGTGTTTAACCTAGATGCAATGGCAAAGCACTAAATCATGAGCAAAAGATTGACATGGTCAAAATCAATTTGAAATAGGAGTATCAATTTATCAGGTACATGTAGAATTGAATAGAGAGTGAGACATTGCATTAGGAAAATAAATTAAGATATTATAATAATAGTTTTAAAATAAGTAATCACAGGCTGAAGTAAAGTGATTGTTTTGTGAGGAGTCATATGGGATACTATGGAGGCGTCATCAGGATGCTTTGGCAGCTGTTTCTGTTCCTGTTTTTGATTCTCATTATTCTTTCTTCATGTTCTTCTACTTTTTCAGAACAGTCTTGTTTATCTACATCTTTCTGAACTTCTATATTTTGACTTTACCTATTTTTTCCAAAGATTTAATGGCCTCCTTTTTGAGGGGCTTCCTTATTGCTAACCTCATTCTACTATGTGTCTCCAGTTAAAAAACAGAGAAAAAACAATCTCTTGTAGAAAATAAACATAGTCAAGCTAAAAAAAAAAAAGAAACACAAAAAAGCATGTGTGCACACATACACACACACAGTGTAGCCATACGCAAAGCATATGTCTCTTTTATCTCTGTATCTTTAGGTGGACCTCTCACTGTCAGAAGGAGAATATATTCACCATAGGACTGTTGGATAGGTTCAAAAGTACAAGTTATTTGGCTGGTGATGTTACAATCCTTGTATAAATTGTTCTACATATTCTGCTAGCATACTCTGCATCAGTTTATTCTTTCTAGGATTGCCTGAAATTGTGTCTTTAATGTTAAGTACAATAAAATTCAATTTTTTTCACATATCACTTTTTTCTGTCATTCCCCAAATAACATCAAATTAGTTTCTAGTTCTTTCTTTCTCTCTTTTATTTTCTTTCTTATTTCAATTAATTTTAGGTGACTCTAGGATTCTCTAGGTAGGCCATCAATACATATGAAAAAGTGATCATTTTGTTTCCTCTTTGACAATGTTTATTCTCTGATTTCCTTCTCGTTTTTGTTCCTATAGCTACACTGTTAAATAATATGTGTGATAATGAACACCTTTATTATATCACTAATCTTTTTCTTGCATCTCTCTCATTTCTTTTCCCAGTTTTTCCTCCACCTGTCTAACTTGATTTTCAAAATCCTTTTTGAGCTCCTCCATGGCCTGAGCCCATGGGATATCTATTTCAGATATTTGGGATACAGAGGCTTTGAGTCCTATGTCTTTACCTGATGGT